>OW679202.1:59839583-59893090 GCA_940337035.1 Agriotes lineatus
GGTGTGGCATCAAGGTTTATTAAACAAGATTAAACTTACGCTACCTTCAACATACTATCAAGTAATACAATCATACCTTATTGCAAGATACTTTCAAATCAGATATCAACAAGAAATCACTGACTTATGTCCAATACAATCTGGTGTTCCTCAAGGCAGCGTGCTTGGACCAGTTTTTTATCAAATCTGCACAGCTGACATACCAAATACACTACATACTTTAACTGCTACATTTGCTGATGACACAGCAGTACTGGCTTCAAGCGATGTAGCAGCTTATGCATCGGAAAAATTGCAAACAGCATTAAATAACATCGAAGACTGGCTCAAGACCTGGCGTATCAAGGCCAATGAAACTAAATCAACACAGGTCACTTTTACACTGCGCACAGAAACATGTCCTGGCGTCTCACTAAATGGACGACTACTACCACAGGCTAAGGATGCGAAATACCTGAGGTTGCACCTCGCCAGAAAACTTAGCTGGAAGAAACACATTTTTAGCAAACGAAAGCAGCTACAACCCAAATTCTCCAAACTTTATTGGCTGATAGGACGCAAATCTAAACTCTCACTTGAATCTAAATAAACTGTGTACAAGGTGATACTTAAACCAGTGTGGTCATACGGTATAGAACTGTGGGGCACCGCGAGTAAATCGAACATTGAAATACTGCAACCATTTCAGTCAAAAATCCTAATGACAATAACAGATGCACCTTGGTTTGTTAACAATGAAAACATACATCGTGACCTACACATACCCACAGTACTACAAGAAGCAAAGTGCGCGAGTGCTAAATACATGTTACGACTTAAGCGCCAAATCCGCTAGCCATAAACCTATTAGACAATAGCGAAACAATATACAGACTACAAAGTTGTCACACATTAGACATAAGCAATAGATAATAAATCAGTGTCAATATGAATCCTATGGTTATACCAATTATCATTGATTAAGTTAGGAGTACGTTGGCACTTTAACGTAAGTTACCGACTTCACGATTTAATTTAATCTAATTAATTAATTTATTTATTATCTACTTATTTAGTTTATTTATTGATTTTTTTAAATTTACTTACTGATTTATTTATTTACGACTTATTTATTTAATTAATTAATTTAGTTATTAGTTTACTTTATTTACTTAAGGTAATTTACTTTATTACGATTTATTTATTTATTTAGTTTATTTAGTGCATTATATTAGCTCATTTTATTTTATTGTAAGTTACAACATCCATTTATTGCCTAAGGGCAGATTGTAGATACTCATAGAAATGAAAAAAAAACTAGTTCAGGTTTACACACATGGTTGACGAGCGAACTATTATTATGCAAACGTCATGTTTTTCAACCTATATCAATATTAGGTTTTGAGTTCCAAAAGCAGCAACATGCCATACATGTAATTATATATAAATACTGTATTTGTTTAATGATTTCTAATATACTTCTAAACTCTGAGGTGTATTCACTTGTGACCGAGCAGGCTAAGAATGTCTAAGGGCTAGTTAGGCCTGGCTACTCCAGTCACATTATATCAAAACCCTTCCTCTCCCTCCATCAAGTATAAACCCCTTTCGATAAACAACCTGGTTATATAACATTACACAATTTATGTTCCGAAGTGGGTCCTGAAGGTTATTGCCGCAACTACACAAATCGAAGGCTTGCATAAATTCAAGAAGCATCGCGGACAATATCTTTGCTTTAGTGTAGATAATGATATAATTTTGGTAAATAGACTAAAGACAGAGTGTCGTATTTTTTTCAATGCAACTTTCCATTACAACAATTTTTCAAAAGTCCAAACCTGGAGAAACCTACCATTAAAGCTAATTAGTATCTCGAAAATAAGGTATGGGTGAGGTCGAAGTTTACACCTTTTATAAATAGTAACTTTTACGATAGTGTAACATTTTCTGCACACCTAAAAAATAGCAGTCATTTACAAATGAAAATCTGTGTTACATAGAAAAGTTCATAATAATCAGCTTCAAAGCAGACTAAAATAAAATGCAGAAAAATCTTTGCACATGTGCCATCTTTCGGAAGAGTTTAACTGTAGCTGTATATCTACTTAACGCTTTCATGGCTATTTTTATCTTTTAAATTTATTATTTTTATTTTCTGAAAATACATAGGATACAATGGAAATTGTGAATTTAAAGAAGCTGACAACAAAACGCCTGGAACAAAAACACAGGAGCTTGTGAAAAATTGCAAAGAACGCAACAATGTTTTGATTCCCAGCTAACTGTAATTAATTGCACGATTAGGTAAACAATTTATGGATGGTTTGTACTTACAGAATAACAGGATATTGAACTAAAAAATAAACGCGCCAGGAAAAAATGGTGGTAGCCGTTGATTTTACATCTAGTAAATAGTATTATAATCGTCAATTGTTGGAAAATATATAGATTAGCGAATGATTCCAAAATGCCACAGTTCGACTTTAAATCAAAATCTCTAAAGGGCTCGTAACTCTTGCAAGTGAAAGTTGTGACACTAAATATTTTGAAAAGCTAAAAGCATCGAAGGATAACAATATCTTAACGTTCCTAATAATACTGAAACAATAAATATAAATATAGAAAATTGCAGATGGGATTCGAACGAGCCTGCGGTAGGGATTTCAAAGTGAAGCAGCAGGCTGAAACAATTTTTTGGCTTAGCCTAATTGTTTCGCCATTTATCCAATTATTTCAGGCTTAACCTGTATATTTTTAGTTGAATTATAAATCCTTTTGCATTTCAAATTCTTCAATTTTCCAAAGCAGCTTATTTTGTGCCTGCATCAAGTTCTTTTCTTTTGCACGATGCCCTCTCGACCTCCGCTATCTCTTATCAGAGTCCGAATCTTCCTGTGGGCTCGAAATTTTCGTACCTGGCACTTGCTGTCTTCGCTTGAGCCCGCCGATACCGGCGCGGCTGAGGTTTGATTTTAATTATGTCAAATTACGTGCGCTCAACCAATTTTAATGAGCAGTGTGTTTCCTAAGGGCTGATTATGATCAGGTACGATTGCGCTTTTCTGTCTTATTATCCCTATAGTAATTATATTTTTCTTAGCTCTTAATTACCAGTTTCATACACGAGTTTTTCTCGGAGGCCAAGCCTTATCGCACTTTCAACACCTGCTGTAGCTCTGCTTAGTTGCTGCCGTTCGAGGGTGCTTTTGTTGTATTCCATTATGGTAGCAGATCACGACCAACTTATTTTAAACAACAGGGTGTAGCAACCCCCAGCCGGCGTTCGCCTGTTAGCCATTTTTGTACGTTGGTGAAGCGAGGTTAGTTTGTGCTATTCCGAGATATATCGTATCTTCAATGCCTGTATTTTACATTTATACATTTTAAAACCGTAAATATTTAAAATTTAAATGCATACGTTCCGCAATTATTAACATGTAATGTAACATTCAATTTCATACATACTCTTATTTTAATATTTAAATTTATATGCTTATATCTAATTATGCTATATTTAAAGTTGCTATTTTGATGTGTATTTCGACCCTCTGTAAAAGGTACAGTCACGCTTTTTTATTTCAATAGCCTAAACAGAAGGTATTATTAAATGATTGAGGTATGCATATTCCATGAATAATTTGAATTTAGAGTTATTAAAATAACCCGAAAGGGGTTTTTAATTTTATGCGTGTCGCAACCTTCAGTTCACGTACACAATGTTGTTATAAAATTGTTTGCATTTTAATTATTCTGATAATTTATTACTGACACTACAAGTCTTTTTTATTGCTTATTAATTAAACGCTAGTTACTTGTAGTTTACTTTTTTTATTATTTGAAATCTTTTGATTTCTGGCGCCCATTTCCATTTCCTTTCCTTTCTTGAAGGCATTCCAGGGTACATAGCTGATGGTTTGAACCTACGATCTAAGGCCGCCGATATTTGAGTTAGCTAGGGCCATTGCGGTGAGTAAAGAGTTTTTCAGAGCTGCCGTGGTGTATAAACGGTAGGGGGGTTGATCTGCGATTTTTTTACTACCATCAATTATTTTAATTAGTCAATCTCAGGTCGGCTTCTTTATTGTTTCAAGGCAGCCTGTAGCCCTGCCGGCGATCCCATGCTGCCACGAAGTACTGCCTCGTGTTGCCGCGTGCGATTGCATTACACTCAACAACCTTGTTGTTGCCCATTTTTATTGAGTTTTTTCTTCACTTGTTAGCTCCTCTTTTTGTCAAGGGTAAAGCTTCAGCTACGTGCAGATTATTACTTTTGTTTATTTCTCAATTAAAGCAAAAATAAACAAAATATAATTTTTATAGGTGCTCACCCTATATATATTTGACCAAAATGTTTTCAGTCTCGTGCCAGATAGATATATAATCCGCATGGAATATATCGTCTGCCTCCAACAAATAGTTTTTGAGTTCTACCGGCAACAGGCTGGCAGAGAGCCAGACAGACAGACAGACGAAATAGAGAAAATCTGTTTTTCTCCATCTAGGGGCCCTGAAAAGTAAAAATATGAAGACATCTAGGAAGATGATTTTTCGTGATTGCGATACTACTTTCGTCTTTCAGACAAGGGTAGTAAAAATATATAAAAGATAAATTTGGGTCGACAAGTTGGAGTTTTAGTTCCTGAAGAAGGACGTTTAGATGAAGTTGAAGGTTGCAAATAAGGCCATAAGACAATGCAAGTTATTTATTATGTAAGAGTCACACTAAAATATTATTTGCTCGAAGTATAAAGTTCATCTTCACGTTTATTGGTTTCATATAGATTTCTACAAGGAATCGGCCATGTTTTTTATTGACTGTTAATGTTTACTTCCCTCATCTAAAAGACGAAGGAAGTATTGTAATCGCGAAAAAATCACTTTCTGAGATTTCTTCATATCTTCACGTTTCAGGGCTTCAGGTTTTCTCAATTCCGTCTGTCTATTTGTCTGTCTGTCTCTCTGTTTGTCTTTTTGTCTGTTGTAATTCAAAAACTATTTGGTGGAGGAAGACGATATTTCGCACGTGTATTAGATGTCTTCCTGATATAAAACGGGGAAAGTCTCGGTAAAATATGTAGTTCTGTCAATTTTTGCTTACTGCTATTACTTAAATGAACGTAATAATTTGCACATGGCTTAGTTTTTTACGCTTTACGAAAAAGGGCATATTATGGACCCAACACATTCAGGGTGAACAGGTTAAAAAAATTATGTTTCTTTAAATATTGATTTAACCGAGAAATAAGTAAAAGTAATAATTTGTACATACCTCAGACCGATACAGGATAAATGTTGTAAGAGACAAATAGGGGTAACGAATAGATGCCTTGGGCTTAATGGAGCTGTATCGCAAAGGTTCCGCGTGGCAGTGTGTGACGACCATTTGTCGCGTTGAAATCGCATTGTTAGACGCTGGAGTTCGAAACGTACTTCCGGTAATGTTTTTTTATTTGAAAATTGAAGTAATTCGTATTTCCAAATATTTTATTTAATTGTTGTACTCTAATTAGGAACGTTAAGATATTTCTACCCTTAGTTTCCTTTGATGTTTAAAATTGTTTACTGTCACAACGTCCACTTGGGAGCGAAGCTCTGAATAAATCCCTTTACAGATTTGTTTAAGTTAGAATCTACAGTTTCGTGTATGTTTAGATATGAGCAATAAAAAACAAATGTTTAAGTTTATATCTAATTCAATGGTTGTCCGTAAATCCATCACGACTACCGGAATACCAGCCTACTACGATCGATTAAAAATGATAATTTACCGAAACCCTACCAATGAAGGTCGTAATTCAGAAATTGTCTTGTTTTATAAAGGGTATGTTAGCTTTTTATCTAATTTTTTGTTTAGTAAGCCGGTTCCTGTTTAAAGATTTTTGCAAAAAAAAAAACCATATGACAATTGAAGCCTAATAGAAAAATAATTAAACTTACCACAACAATAAATCGTAAAATGTTATTTCAGCATTTGGTTGCTTAAATTAAATTTTTATCATTTTTTTTAAAATAAATCTCCATAAAATTTCTTTTATTGTTTTGTACAACATAGTTTCGTGTTTGCAACGTTTTCGAGATAGTGGAGAAGACTAAGTTTCTTAAAGTAGAAAGTAGGTTTAATTTTTTGTAGAATTTGTAAAAGAGAATGCAGCGTAGTAAAAATACAAAATCATATAATAACTAACAAACTTCCTGTAACACAAAATGTCTTTATCCAAAAATAGTTATTTACAATACGAGTGCGGTAGGTTGGATTTTGCAACGTAAGGTGTTTTTGTATACGACGCGAAGCGGAGTGCTTTAATAAAACCGAGCGCTGTAAAATGCTTAACGCAGGAGTATTGTAGAAAAGTTTTTGGCAGATACGTATATATTTTTTAAAGATTTTATTGTATAAATCCCGAATATCAAAACCTCCGTTGCCATCAAGCAAGCTGCCTTAAATAAATTTTGTAGTCGGCTCTGCATCAAAACGCTTTGCAACGTCAAAGGTCAAAGTCATAAATATTAATGTTCTGTATTTTTCCAAAACTCAACTAAACGAGGTATTACGTAACTAGCCTTTCTGCAAATGCCTTTTATTACTACAAAGCAAAGTTATTGTTTAAGAGTCCCTGAGAGCTAACATTTTCTAGTCATTTTACCGAACCGGGATGGGTAAAACGCTGAGTATCTGTAAAATCGTAGTTACGGTAGGCGTCGACTGTGTATGGAGGTGTTGTTTACACTCCAGGAGGCCAAAAATGGAGGTGGTTAAATATTTATACAAGAAGATTAACAGCACAGAATTTTTGTATTGATATTTGGACTTTCCTAAAGTATTTTGCATATGATGTGTATAAAACCCATTGTGGTAATCGTGGGAACGACGTAACTTTAAATGGTCGTTCGAGAAACTTGGGGTCGGCGGCGTATGGCCGGTTAAAAAGCTCTGTTTACAATGCTTTAGATTAATATCGCGAATGACAGTCCAAGTTTTACTTAGCGTAAATCTATCTTTCCTGTTTATGCTGTTTAAATGGTTTTCTGTTTCTACAGCTTCAAGTATCGTTCGTGGAAGATATTTCAATACTCTGGGATGCTCAAATTTTAAAATTCACCTATCCAACCATACTCAGCAGACTCTATGATGCATTTATGTTTGCAGTCGCCTTTATGTTCTTGAAGCCTTAAATCAGTAGAACGACTAGTATGTCCAATATTGCTCGAGCTGCATGGAAATTGTATATGCACAGCAGGTTTTAACCGTAGTACTTTACCCTTTACTATCCTCAAGCCGTTACGTTTCTGACTTTCCTAAATTTCTTCAGATCTTCACGTTTCAGGGTCCCTAAATGAAAAAAAATGTTTTCTCAGTTTCGCCAGTCTATCTGTCTGTCTGTCGGTCTGTCTGTCTTGTCTGTCTGGCTGCATGTTGGCGGTATAACTCAAAAACTATTTGTCCGAGGAAGATGATATTTTGCATACACATTAAAAATATATACCTGGCATGAAACCGTGACAGACAAATATATACAGGGTGAGCACCTTAAAAACTAAAATTTTGTTTATTTTTTATTTAATTTAGTAATAGATACAAGTAATAATTTGTACATAGTACAGGACTTATACTTACCAAAAATGGAAGCTAGTAGATACACAATAAATGTGTTACGATACAAAAAGGAGGCACAAATTAGCGCGTTACTAAATATAGCTGCGACGCAGAACTTCGAAGGGTCGGTGCTCCGTGGCGCAGGTAGAAATTGCCCAGTCTCTTACAACATCCCACAAAACGTTGGGGCGGTCCGCCTGCCGTTCGAATTCGACCACAGGTAACTTTTTTTTTTATTTGAAAACTTATTTAATTTATTTGAAACCTGAAGATATTTTTACTCCTAACTTAATTTGATCTTTAAAATTATTTAGTGCCATAATGCCGACGAGGGAAGTTCTGGGCAAAGTTTTTTACAGGTTTGTTTTATCAGTAAACATAATCTGGCCCGTGCATCTTTTTAGTGTACGTCCTATATTATCAGTAGTGCTTGAGTGAAGATAAAATGGATAAACCGTGCAGAGGGCGTGTTTCCCTTTAGTCTCTTATGTCATAGTTTTATTTGGACTCCATCACAAATATAGGTGTAATTAAAAAAAATACATTAGGGCAGTTTTTAATTAATCTACATCTGATTTTCTAGATCTTAATTCCTTTAGTTGATATTACAGATATCAAAATCGTATATTTAAAACAGTCGAAAACAAGCAAAATTTTAAAGTATTGGATCTAAAAATAGTTATATAGCAGACATAGGCTAATACAGCCAAGCTAACTTCTTTTTTGAGTTATTCGAGTTTACCCTGTGACAACGTCCGGAAAATTAAGAAAATGCAGGGAACGTTCCGAAATTCCGCTTGGCATGTGATTAATCACAAACTCCCAGAGAAATCTCTATATTGATAGTAGATTTTACTGAATAACCCAATGTGCTTCTGCAGCGAACTAGTTTACAGAGCCTTTAGGCACAGTTTCTTATTTCGTAAAGCAAACCTAATTTTCCTCCGATGTTTAAAAAGGGGGAGCCCAACTTAGGTGTAGACTGGAAAGAAAAGAAGGTAACCTGCCCGTTCATTAAGGACGTATAACGTTATTTACTACGGACAGCTAACTCTCTTGTTAACATTTTGTTTAATTTTATACTTAACAGTTACAGCTTAAAGTTACCCTTGCTAGCAAAGTATATAAGACAATTTAGTTGTATCCAACCATTATGAATTCGTCTTTTTGCAACTAACAACGTTATATAATAGTAGGGTGACTAAATGTTCGCTTATAATGGAAAGAAACACCTGCTATTCTAAGAAAAAAAATCATGATTTTCTCTTTTTAACCTTACACCTTTACAAGTCTTCAGTTAATGTAAAGTTTCTCCCTCGTTTGAAACTACATAGTTGATATCAGCTTTTTATTTAATATAAAAGATTTGCGATTCATCAGGAATAAAGCTGGGTGTCCACATTAGCAACTCCTATAACCTAAATCCTTCAAGAAATATTTCTCGACTTGTGAGCCAACATACTCAGTAAACTTCTTCGAACATCGTACTTTATCCCCAGTATTAGACTATAGTACTACATAGGGATGGGCGCGTGACGTGAAAACAAGTCACGCCACGGCGGGTCCCGTCATGAACGTGAGTAATATTTGAAAATCGGGCCATAAACGTATGTGAAAATTTCCAAGGCGTGATTTACGTTTCACGTTAATTTCACGTTAAATATTTAGTAAGACTGCATGGTGCCTCACTCCCCCGCTACCCGACCTGTGGAAGATCTAGAGCTGAAGCGAGAGGTCATTGCACTTCTGTGTGGCAGCCTGCAGCGACGGAGCTTCGCACTTTTGTTGTGTTGTGAATGCTGTGTCTGTAGTCAATCGCGTGTCTGCGTCTATAGGCGACCAAGTAGAACTTATTTTTAGTTTCTCGAACGTGAAAGTACCTTTAAACCTAGAAATTAAAGGTATTGCCTAGCAACATATAGTTTCTTGTACTCGTCTCAGTAATAGAAACGTCAATTCCAATGACAGCTTTTGGTATTAAAAGTAATGTCTTTGAAGAGGGTTGCAAGGAACGTTTTTGAAAGAAATCAGTATTTATCCCTGGTTTTCATTCATTTCTTTTCGTGTCTTCTATTATAATTGCAACATATTACGTAAATTATTTCTCGTGCAAAACATAATTTATTTAAGAGGGTTTAGTTCTGTTGCGAGTTCTTTATCGATTTTAAATTTGAACATTGTTCTATCTGAATTTGAATTGTCAAATAAAAGTTGCGGGTCACGTCGTGAGTGGCGGGTCACGCCGTGAACGTGAGTGAACGCGAGCGTGAGCGTGCGTAAACTTGAGTGTTTAAAGCAAGCGTGAAACGTGCGTGACGTGGGTGAATACTCACCCACGCGTCCATCTATAGTACTACATGTATATCATATCGTGTTAGAATAATTTAAAAATCTAAATGTTTTTGTTTCGTTCTGCTGTCAGGTCCTTTAACGCGTGGGGACGCGGTTTTTCAGTCCTGTATTCATCCCTAAGCAGAGTGGTTAGCTATGGAGCGTGCGTTTTAATGTTCGACTCGCGCGCACTAGCATGAACCCGAGCTAGTTATTTTCCTTTGAAAAAGGTTGACAGACATCAAGCGAACCACACATACCGTTGATGGCCAGTGCGGCTTATGTGTTCTGGGTTCGTGATGCGGTAGCAGGCAGAAATAACGTTCCGTTTGTAGACACGTTCCAGTTCTTTCAAATAATCATACTTTAGCAGTCTTTAATTGAAGACTTCGGCCTTTAATTTCCATCGGAACCGAATTATCCATCACCTCGAATATTTTCGTTGGATTTGGCTTCTTCTCAACGGTGGTTGATTTCCAACGTTTGGCCAAACTCCTCGAACCCCAGAGAGTGCCCCCTATCCACTGTGGGTCATCCCGTCAACCACCTAGTTTACCTTTCTTGCGATAAGGTTACGAAGAAGCTAGTGCACGGCGCCATACCTTCAGAATTTGGTATCGTTAAATGTGTATTTCAAGCATGTACCATCGAAAAGTTAAAAACACCTATAGTTCAATCGTGTAATTGGGACGTCAGTCTCTACAGAGATAACTGCGCCTCTTTATATTACAATGAAACCTATTGTAAACTATAAAAAAAACGATAAAATCCACTTGACTACTTGCCTCGATTTTTAATTCTTCGATTACAATACAATATTTACGACTGTTTGGGCTTTAATATTATGTTTTACTTACACAATTCGAGCCTGTATCCATCAGGTAGGCTAAAGGCTATTTTGATACGTTAGCTAGATTCCACTTAGCTTAAAATTGCCATCCCTTAGATTGTATCCACCGTGACGTCACTGCGTAGGAACTTCCTGTAATATTAGAAGTTCACAAGCTACCTCAAAGATACCCACAGACGCGTTTGCAGGTGCTCAGTACTTAGCAGATAAATGTAAGATTGGTTCATAAGCAAATAGGATTCCAAAATTCTCACGACGCCTCTGTCGTTTTATTCTGTATTGGGAGCATTGCAAATATCCTCCGGCTAGCACAAACAATTTAATGGCGCATAATAATTAATAATGCGTCTCTACCGAACTGACTTTTATGCTTAAAGACTTACTTTTTCATAGTCAAACTCCGCCCATGTCCCACTGAAGCGAGCCGTGTGCATCTTTTGTTGTGTTACACGTTGTAAATGAATTTGCAAGTGTAACAGGAATGGTCCTATGCCGACGCCAAAAAAGGCATAAGAGAAGAAGGTTTTTTGAACTGATAGTATATTTGTTAATCGTTGCTACATGGTTTTATTTAATTGGCGATTGTAGTTCCTTTTCGTATAAGGCATATTCATTCTTCCCGATTCTTCCATATTGGGATTTGTTGCACTTCTGCAGTTCATTTACATAAAAGGCTTATAAATATGGATTATTTGTAACTACTACAAGATCATTCGCAAAAGAGCGAACATTTGTATTTTGTATTGAGCTTTCAGTTGGTTATGTAGTGTCTCTATCATCATAATCAACATGTTCTTTTACCATTAAAGTCTGGGACCCAATTTATTTATAGTGACATAAGATAGACATGTATCTCCAGCATATTCAGCAAACTCGTATATCCATTAATCTCCTTAACTTTCATGCCTTCGTTCAAAATCTTGAAAGATAGCTAGATAGCTGAAAATGTTCACTGACATTACAGAGAAATATACCTACCCAATATGTAAATTCCACTAAATATCAATATTCTCTCGTATTTGTAATTGAGCAAAGCAATTGGCCACCAAAACATGGACATGAAAATTAGATTCTACCAAGTAGACTATCAACAATAATGCGCCATAATTTGCAACATCCCAGTTTGATTGCCAATAACTGTGAAAAAGTGGTCGTTAATTCAGGGTAATTCAACGCTGCTGCTCAAAACTCAGCCCGAAATGAATATGTACGTATCAAAGCTGTCACGAATGTGTGTATTGCAAACAGAACGCTGAAAAACTTCCAGTAGCCAAGTGTTGCGAGAAGGATTAAATAGCATTTGATGGGTGCAGCTTTTTCCCTCTTTAACGTTCAATTTGACATGTATGCCTTTATCGTTAAGCGCACTAGAACGGCAACGTTGTTACAATGCTGAAAGTAGTGTGCAGCTCAATTTACTAGATAGCCGCAATAAATACATTTAGTAAGAAATATTGTGAGGCTATTGGCCGTGGTGGCCAATTTTACGCCACTCTTAAACTTTTGTGGCAAGCATGAAGTGCTCGTACTTATTCTTGACGATCTTACTCTGAATGGATGTAGGTATAAAATAAAGTAATATCAGAGCCGTAAAATAGCGAATCGCGTGGGAATGAAAGAGATAAAGAAATTGCATCCGAGAGCAATATCAAGCTATCATATATTCGCATTTAGTGAGTAAAATCAGCGGCTCATGCAACAGCGCTATTACTCTCTGCTCTATTATGTACGTTACAAGTAATACCACAGACGCTTTGGAGTGTTTTTCTTTTTTTGTTGAGGAATACTGGGAAACAGGTTATTACTGGAACGCAAAAGTTTACGTGCAAAGATTTAAAATTGCACTTTAAAGAACTTAGAGGTATTGGTCTGTATCCTTATCTGATGGTTATAGTTGTTATTATCATTAATTATAGTTACTGTTATCTGTAATTCTCACGGCAAGAACAAGTCTTTGTTTTATACATTCAAATTTACGTATATATATGTATCACACTTTTGCTTCCTCTAAATTTAACAGGGTTAGTTATGCTTCAGTTTATACACGCTGTACGAATACTGGCCGTTGGTTTGTACGAATTTACAAAATTTCTTGAAATATATCCGCGAAATATTCAGTAACTATTTAAGCACAATATAATTTTGAAAATATTTATTTTTAACATTACTTACTTGAGAGATTGGCAGTCCCGTTTTGAAAATTTCCATGTAAAACACTTCAGTGTAGACTAATTTTTTGGTCCCCAATCTGGGCTTAAACTTTACTTCCCAACGTTAAGTAAGCGGCTTTATCCCAAAAATTCTTAGAATCGGGTGCAGATTTGGTGAATTGCTGCCCCATCTAATTGAATAAGGATTGAATAGTAGTTTGGAAGTAAATCCACCTTTTGTCACTTGCTAGCTCAGGTACTGAACCGGTTTATCGCTCTATCTTGACGTGGTTTGACGTTTTATTGGACTTATTTTAAGCATCTTTTTTAGTGAAGTATTCTTGATGTTATATTTAATGATATTTCAGTGCACCTCTCGAATGTGTCCTCCATTTGTTTGGCTGCACGTCGCACGCTGGCGAGAATCCTGACACCCGGTAGTAACGCATTCCTTCTGGATCGATTGCAACTATTTCTGCTTTTCAACGCACGTGGTAAGCGTATGCCGGTCAGATGTAATTTTACTCAATTTTTTGTGCATCTAGAACATCAGCTATCGCTCTTACATCTTTCATTTCGATTGCAACCGCATAACTTGTTGAGTTACGTGTATAAGTTATTTTAATTTATTATAATTTTTGAAATTGATATTACAATCTAAAACGGTATGCTTAACTATGAATAGTGATAAAGGATTCATATAGGATGAAATTCAGCTTGAGATAATCGACAGATACATTAGTCTAGGCTATATAATTAAGTTGGTAAAACAAAACCAGACAGCAGGGATTAAATGAAGTATACGTCTGGCATGGAATGCGTTTAGCCGACGCCCATATATATATATATATATATATAACCGATACCCCTATAACACTATACCTAAAAGTCTAAAACGCATGCATTCCACCAGTTTTGTCATATGACATATGACATGGAAACAATTAACAGACGCCGTTGCTAGTGGCACAACGAGCGATGGAAAGATTAATGTTAGGACTATACAAGGTCGAGTCAGGAACAAACACCTAAGAGCTAGAACACGAATTTCTGACATAGTACAAAGAAGCTCTACGTTGAAGTAGGGATGGGTAGGACACATAAGAAATCCTCAGAAGGATGGACTAACCGTCTGGCAAATTGGCGACCAAGAACATCTAAAAGAAGTGTCGGAAGACCACAAAAGAGATGGCTAGACGATATTAAAAAACATATATGTAACGTGTGTCACAGAGTAGCCCAAGATAGAAGAGGGAGAGGCCTATGTCCTGCATTGGGGTCAAAGAGACCGAAGAGAAAGAAGAATTAAACAAAAAAATCTCACTGATATACGTACGTGCTATATTTAGTGGTTGAGCGAAGTATTTTTCTTTGAATGCGATAAACAAAACCTGATTTATTATTTCTTGCACTGGATGAAGCCTCGTCGCTTGACGGAATTCGTTGATTATTTAATTAAATAGGATTTTGAGTACTAGGTGATGGTCACTTTAATTAAGCCTTTATATAGGGTGTTCGGTGACGTGAAGTCACTATTTTACGTACGTGATGGTCAGGCACCAGTTTTGGTAAACACATCTATAAAGTTATATCCTGAAGCTGTGAGGTCTTAAAATTAGAGCACCTAAGAAAAGAAGAGATCCGATAAGAATGCAAATCGGGGACGCATGAACGACGAAAGATGGCGCAAAAAAGTGTTTGCCTGGAAACTGTCGCAGAGGAGGAAAAGAGAACGGCCGAAGAGAAGCTGGCACCAAAAGGTTATATAATCCATACAGAAGAGAGAATTTCAAGATGACGACTGGCTATACACGAGAGCTTGGCGTTTGGGATGCGAATAGCAGCAGGGGCTGTAGAAATTCGCTAACATATAAATATATATTTTAATATCTTTCTAAGCTTCCTAAAAATTGGTGAAAATTGCCACCGTTTTATGTAAACACATTCTAGCTTGTAAGGATCTAGTTGCTATACGTATCATATCATTTTTATTTGTAATCCATTCTGCGGCCTTACAAATGCATTCCCAAAGATCATGAACTTTTGCAAAATCTTTACCATATTATGTTTTATAGGGATTTTATATTCCCTAAAATCTTCTACAGCTTCCGAAGGCCATTGCTATACAGTGTGGAAATAAAGTAACGGATAAATTCATTAACTTCGTTGATATTCATTTTTATGAAAAAATCTCGAAGGGGTGTAACGATTTTGACCATAGGGAATATTTTCAGCTGATCTTAAGTTTCTTATGTAATGTTTTTCATGTTATGACGTCATCGACTGTTTTTACATAACAACCTATATTTTTTATTATTGATTTCGGTATTACTTTTTATCCCGTTTCGAACGGTATAAAATTTTTAATATGTTCATTTGAAAAAAATCGAGAAAGATGGTCTTAAAATTTAAATATTAAAAACCAATGAAATCAGCAAAATAAATCTAGTTACCGGTGGATAAAACAAAAAAAGGTTAGTTACATGTCAGAATTAAACAATTTGTAAATGTCGCGTCCTTTGCTTTTTCTAAATTAGAATTTACCTTTAACAAACTATTTTAATAATAAAAATGGACCATTAAGCGAGGCACAGAGAACTGAATTTTTTAATGATTTATTATTGTATTTTTCTACTGCTTTTTTAAATATTTCAATAAAAACCATTGTGCCGACAATGACTTTGAACATTTTATATCAATGAAAACAACTTAAAAAACACTACCAAAATCAATATTAAAAAATACGGGTTATCATTAAAAAAAGTCGATGACGTCATAACTTTTAAAACAAATGACGTAGCAATATAAATGTGGTTGTAGTGTATGTGTTATAATTAAAATCGCTATACTCCTCAAGTTTTTTTCATAAAAATTAATATTAACAAAGTTAAAGCATTTATCCGTTACTTTATTTCCACACTGTATAATCTTTTCATATCTCTCCGAAAATAATGGTCTAAAACTGATATTAAACATTTAAGTAGACATTTCCATAGTCGTGTAAGTAATTTTCTTCAAAAGATATTTGTTTCGATTTATTAAGTACCTAACTAAAAAAATAGCTGTAGCTGCATTTAAAATAAGTAAAATGTTCGCTATTTACTTTCGACTTGCGATCACTTCTGCTATACGCACCTGAAGCAGTAAAATTACGTTACCGGGCTCCCTGTATGCTTCGCCTAATCGATTCCGAGTGTCCTGTATTAAAGCAACCCTTTGGTGCTTACATTTCATGAATGGAGTAGTAAACTTGATTATGTAATTACTTCAATATAAAAATCAACTTATAGAATTTTATTATATCAGCTGTTTTTAAATTACTTAAAGAAATTAAATTCAATTAAAAGTGAATTTAAGATTAAACTTCCTTCGTGACTTTAATAGCATATATTGAAGATAAAATACCAAAACTATATTCTATTTCAGTGCCACTTGTTACGATTTGTTCGACTTTGCTTAAATTATACAAAGAAAATTAATTGATTGAAGCATATTCTAGCTACCACTTATTACAGTTTATTTCAACCCCTGCTCAGTTAGGTTACTCGCTGCATTTAGTTAATAAGACGTGCCTACAACTTCTTTTTCTTTACAATTATTATGAAACACTGACCAAAACTAGATATTATTGCCTATTCGGTAAGTTCCACCTTAAATATTTAAATATCTAATTGCACTAATCAAAGTGCCCGCTATTGTTGGCAATATGTTTTCAGAGGCAGCTTGCAAACGCTTTATTGCCATAATAATGCTTTTTGTTCTAGCGTATAATATTTATGTCAAAAAGATGTAGAATATCTGTTCAAACCCGTGTCGTCACTTTTAAGAACAATGTACTTAGCTATAAAAGGAAATTGGAAGAGGAAGCTGTAGCAAGGTGCTTTTCTTTTTCATGAGAATGCACCGAATCAGCCACACTTGAAGTCGAAGAAATTGTGGTACGAGAGTGTGACTTTGACACATTCACTCATACTGGCATTTCACTAAAAGATGTCGATTCTTCTTTATTATTCGAGTAACTAAACTAATGACGACCATGTTATATTACATACCAGCTGGGCGTTTGGTTTGTGGCAGAGGAGTATGTTTAACAGCTGGATATATATAAATGTTACTGCTTCAATATGATATAAAAATAAGTGTCTACTTGAAGTATAAAATATGTTTTCTTGCTAAGTTGCCCATGTTCAAATAGGTATAGCACGAAAATGAAAACAAATGATGCCTTCAGTTTTTACGTAGTAACACTGACAATTCCAAAATTTTAATAAATAATCGTGTGCCATCTTAGTGCTAATACGACACGAAAATTAGTTATATGCTACTCAACAGCACAAATAGAAGTCTAGGTAATGTGATATAATCTATAAGAAGCTGTAAAGTGGCGCTTTGCCCTCGAAGCATTGATAATTTATTTTAGACATTTAGGAAATGGGTTCGTTCTCGAATATTATTCACTTAATATCCTTTTATAGGAACTCCAATGACATTCGATTACTCGCTAGAGTTGAAACTATTACTGCTAGTTACGTCACAACTGCCGCAGTGCAGCCAGTTCGCCAAAAAGCAGTTAAACGATTTTAAAAATAATCTGTGCTACTGCAACTGTGATGTGAAATTTACATTATTAAATTAGAAATGAATATGTTTTATCAATTTTGAAAGTTAAATTAATTTGCGATAGGTTTGTAAACGCAGTTGTAATTTGTTTTATACTTCTGTCGATATAATAACACTTTATAGTATTGCCAATTTTGCACTGCCAATTTCTTCAACTTGATGTGCCTATCTGTTCTGGATGTTGGCTGCTGCCCTCTTATAGATATCAAAAACCAAGCTCTCAAGTTTGCAAGCTATGAAATTTTGCTTTTCTTTTAGAATATTTTTACCTGGATTATCAGCTGAAATCGCTAGTATCTACCCTTATTTCTCATTATATGACGTGAGATATTACAACGTTTCCTTTTTTCGGTATTAACACCCTCGACCTCTTTAAAAATTTCTCGAGAATGCTTTTGTCGGATACACGGGCAACACAGACAATTCTGAGATAGAATAAAATTTAAAAGGGCCCCAACTTTTTTGAACATGCGTTGGTTAACGTCCATGATTCGGAGCAGTACAAAAACGTACACCTGACTAGTCTTGATTTTTATATTTAAGTTTCTACTCGTAAATAAAAGTCCCATTTTTTTAAAGTACTCTTAGTATTTTTTACAAAGCACTTAATTTTTACCCCATGGTTGGTACGACCCTGAACCATAATTTTCGACTTTTACCAATTGTTACAGTACTTTTAGGACCTTTTGTATGTTAGACTGCCGATATAATTTTTGATAACTTTTGGATTCGCAATTATTATACCTTTTCGAAAACTTTTAAGTGAACAACTTCAGGATATAGCTATTTTTACGGTATTAAACGTTTTGGGAATTTTTAAGTCATTCCTTTACTTCTGATATTGCAAGACGCATTTTTCGGGCTTCATGTGATGAACGTTTAGTAAATGAACTTCTTCCTAAAGCGTCAGTAATCAGATGCAGATTTGGTATAGTGGTTTGATGAATTGCTGCATCTGATTGAATTAGGATTTAATTGAATTTTAAAGTAAGGCCACTTGTGGGTAAAACAAAAATTTGAAGTTTGTCGGTTTTTTATGCGTTTTCCGAGTAACCTCCCATGTCCTCCACATCATCATCAACAATCGCACGTCTTTGCGTGCTGAAGAAACCGTCTCTAATGCTCTCCTATTGAGATGTACATCGCGCGTCGGAAAAACCATAACGTCTGGTAACACGGATCCGCCTGTGTTTTGACGCACGTACGCAGTAGTGCAGGGCGGGGAAATTTTATCCAACTTTTTGTGTAGCTGGGGTAGCCGTTACCATTGCACTTCTCATTGCCATTGAAACTGTATAGGTTGTCAAGTCACGTTTATTATGAAGGCTATTTGTTGTAGATTTATTGTAATTTTGCGATTAAGAGACAACCGTCAGTTGCTTATCAATTTCACCTGCTTGGTGTATCTTATTTAATTATGCTGTATCTTCTATTTGTCAAGAATAGCAGACGACTAATCTTTCTGATACGAGGATTATTCAATAGAAACACGTTTAGAGGCTGTAGCATAATTTTTATTTCCACAATTTAGAAATATCTCTATTAACATTAAAGGCATGACTCTTTTTCTTGTAGTAATATCTAGATTTCCTGCTGGTAGAATTCTTGCAGCTATTAATGAAACCATTCAATAACAGCAATCTACACTTCAGCTGCCCCTTTAGCGACTGATTTAATGAACCAAATACATTAATTTTGTGATAATAACACTGCAAATAATAAAACTAACACTTTCTACACTGATGTTCATTATTTCAGGTAGTTATCTGACTTTAATGCGTCTATTTGCACCTAAAGCACATGTTTTCATCTGAAGTTGCAACATGAACACGTTTTGGATGGACCAAATCTTCTTTTCCGAAATTATCTGCCTTACTAAACCACTGTAGTGTGAGAATAATTATGGTGACCAAGTTACCATCAACAGATTTCATTTTCCATAGTAAACGCCAGTTCGGAGCTCCATAATACTGCACATAAAGAAGTAACCGCATAGAAATTTGGCAAACACCTCACTAATACTCCAATAAACAATTTCAACAACCGCATGCAATTGTCATGATAATCAAGGGGCGCCTATGCGATCCAAACGAATCCTCGTATATGCACGTTATTCTGCTATTGTTCGAAGTGTGTGTCTGGAATACAATAAAAAGGACCGTTATTATGATTCCGTGTAGCCGATAAGGCCTCGTCGTGGTAACGGAATAGGCATATCAGTTTATTAAGTATTTGAGTATTAGCGATGTTAATTTTTATTAAGGTTTTATATACTGCTCCTGATCGATTCCGGGCGTTTTAAACCAAAACCAACCTTTTTACGCTTAGTATGCAATCCCGTCAACATTTTAATTCTAAATCGTTTATTTGACAGTTATTTGGAGCTGTACCGTTTCTGCAAACCAAGCCCCCAGAGCTGAACATCTGCACATCTTGCTACTAAACAAAGGCAAGTTTAGTTACTGTAATTACACTTTACGAGTAAGTGTACGGCCCAGGAAGATTGGGAAAATTCAAAGCCGTAATAAGTGGTTAACTAGTTACATTGTATGGAATAGATCTACTATTGTCTAAATTTGCTTAGCTTGCAACCTTGTAGAACAAGTAAGCTATTGTTTAAAAGTGCTGACTTTGTAACCTTGTATGCACTCGCATCCTGTCACGTGCACCCTCGGACGATAAGCTTATCTTAGTTGATTAGAAATGCTAGTGCATGATATTTTATCTTTAGCTCTTAGTCGCCTAGCTTCTAGCTACTAGCTCTTAGTTACCTAGTTCCTAGTTCATATGTTAGATGTAAGAAATTGTCTGACTGTGTCTTTGAGCTCCAACGTGTAGCATTGCCGTTGTAAAATAAAAGTGTTTTTAAGTCATTTCCACGGCCTTTTTATTTAACTAACTGTTGTTACAACGCATTGTGCAATAATTACGCGCCAAAAGGCCACGTGCGCGTACTTGCTCAATCCAATTCGCAGAGCCCTTACAAAGCGCTGCACCATCTTGTTGACACATCGCTTCAGTTGGTCTCGAGCTAATATAACCTGGAACACATTAAACGAATTTGTGTGCGAGATATAAACGAGACTTTAACATTGTTTCGCCTTCAGCCTAATTAGTTCTCGACGTATCTCTATTTTGCGGTAGCAAATAAACCCATTTCAGGTAGCTCAAACCGCCCTGGTCTCGATTGTAAACTAGCTGGGGAAAATCATTGTTACGGGTGGTTTTTATTTCTCTCCTCTAAAACGCGAAAGAAGTATTGTAATCAGGAAAACATCACCGTTCGCGATTTCTTCAGATCTTTACGTTTTAGGGTCCCTAGATGACAAATAACAGGTGTTCTCAATTGCATCTGACCGTTTGTCTGTGTGTTTTTATGCCTGTCTGTTGCCGGTATAAGTTAAAAACTATTTGTTAGAGAAAGACGATATTTAGTATCCAGATTATATGCCACCCTGGCATGAAACAGAGATAATTTCGATAAAATATCTACAGGGCGAGCACCTTAAAAAAATAAAGTTTTTCCTAGTCTTGCTTTAACTTAAGAACTATTTTAAATGAAAGTAATATTTTGTACATAGTTCAGGTTTTTACCTTTGACGAAAAAGGGCATATTTTGGAGCCAACATATGTATATTTATCTGGCATGAACCCGGGAAAATTTTGGACAAATATTTACACAGGGTAAGCTCCTTAAAACATTGGAATTTTGTTTATTTTTACTTTAACTGAGGAATAGCTAAAAGAAGTAATTTGTGCATAGATCAAGATTTACTTTTGTTGGAAATGGGACGCAGCAGATATAGGGTAAGTATTGTAAAAGAGGAAGAAAGAGTCAAGAATAAATGATTTGTATTTAAGACATCTCGCATAGGCGAAATGCGGAATGTCGCGAGCAGGCACGCTACTCCCAAGCGGTTCAAGCGTTAAAATGGCATTCGCAGAAGCTGAAGTTCGAATTCCACCGCCGGTAATCTTTCTTTTTAATTTCAAAATTGATGTAATTCGCATTGCGTTTTATTGTTTCAGTATTATTACTTACGTGTGGATATTTTACCCCTATTTTCTTTTTGATTTTTACAATTCTTTGATGTCACAAGGCCCATTTGCGAGGAAAGTTCTGAGTAAAGCCATTTACAGATTTTTTTATCAAGGAGCCATGATTGAAGAAAAAATCTAGTCTTGATGAAAAAAAATGACTTGCCATCTCGCTGGCGGGTCCAAGAGTGCAAAACCTGTATCCTGGTATTGCATATGGTATCGCGAGAATTGTTGATATTATTATAAAGCATATCATTGTGCAATCATTTGGTTATATTGGACAGTTTATAGATCATAATAAATTAATTATTCAGAAGTATTAAGAGAGGAAATGAAAGAAGGTAGAATGTGAATGCTTCAAATAGTTAAGCTCAACTCCCCAAAACGTGAGAATTAATAAAACAATGCACGAATTTTGAGAAAATTGGAATAGTTGAACGATAATTATTCTGACGAGGAAGTGTAAGTACTACCTGAAGTTGTATCCTTTAGATTATAAAGTTCAAAGCTGTAACTTCGTTTATAATACAGGTAATTTGCGCTGGTTTGGAACATACACAATGTATGCTTCCTTAGCAGCACAGCTAATTTTAGATTATATGTTAAAGATTCTGTTAGAGGGAATCCATTGTTTCTAAAATTAAGAAAATATTGCAGCCGGTGTATACATTTTCACAGTTTGTTAATTATATATTGTTTTTTACTTCACCTGTAATAAATGTACATAACTCATTATAAAACGTGTTCTTCCCAACAAATTTTAATAAAACTTGTTAGCCGATACAAGAAGTTGAAGATGTCATAATTTAATAATATTTACTAAGGATACTTGGAGCACTATGCAGGTAAATATGGTTCACACAAACAGAATTCAAAAGCAATAGAAAACCAATCAGCGTTTTCAGTGTATCTTGAACCTTACATGAAGAGATACTTGTAAATCGCCCAGTAAAGATTAGAACGACAAGTGTGCGCGATAAAATGAAATTTATTGCCAAAGGAGAAATCTAGACCAGATTTACTCGATGAGGGATGTAGTGGAAAGAGTGGGACATGAATAAAGAAGTACATTGTTCGTTTTTAAATCGCACGTTTAGGGTGACGTAGTAGATAAAGATACTTTTTAAGACCCAATAAAATCCCACAAACACGGGGTTTGTCAATGAGTTATCAGCGAAGTGAATGCCACACGTTGAAAACGCTAGTGTAAGGCTTACTAGTACTGACATGAATGTATTTATTTGAAAGTTATCGGATACTAGTTTTGGACATAGCAACAGAATATTGTACTAATTGTTGTATTAACTAATTGGAACACAAAGAAGATAATTTGATAGAGAGGTAGATATAAGCTTCTGCAGCGTACAGTACAGTGTTTGAGTAATATAAACTTAATACACTAAATATTTTCGCATTATCGACAGTATTAGACAAGAAAGAGCAAAGTAGCAACTTGCCTTTTGTTTCCTATAATAATAAATCAAGCTATGTCACCGGTATTATTGATAATCGAAGTAAATGCAGATTTCTCTCCTAAAATTAGAAAAAGACAATTATTTTTTGTCATTACTGGGCTTTGCTGAGAGAGACATGTATGTTGTGTTACTTTTTTTAAATAATTTTATTTACTTTGTATACAGTACGCTATATGATAATCAAATATATGGCCTTATGCAAACTGTAGTAGTGGCGATTAAAGTGCATTACTATAATTATGCAAATGACGCAAGGTGCGAGCCAGCAAAATAAAAATAACGTCGCGCTTCATTTGGAAATTTAAACGTATTGTACGCAGGTAAACACTAAATAAAAATAAATATACGTCTATTTGCAGAGCAGCCCCTTTAGATATGACTGGTAGTATATTTGTGTTTTCATGATTGACAATTTCCTATACTAGATAATTAGTTACATTTTACTGAGTTTGAATACGTTTTCAAGATGGTCTAAACGCGCTTCTCTTTTACTTGTTATCCAATATTTAATATACCAGTCCATAAAAAAATCAATAAAGGAATTTACTCGAAACTTCCCTCGCAAGTGGAAGTTTTGAAATTAAAAATTTTGAAAATATCAAAGCAAAAATACTTTTAAATTTTTTTACGGTGTACACCCTGTATATGTTGGGTCTAAAATATTCCTATTTTTGCCAACGGAAAAATTCTGAGCTATGTGCAAAGTATTACTTTTATTTAACTAATAGTTCTCAAGTTAAAACCAAAATAAGCAACATTTTATATTTCAAGTGTTCACCCTGTACATATTTGACCAGAAGTATATTCAGTATATATATCTAGCAGAACTTTTATATGCGGAAAGTGATAATATATATGAATTGTAGACATGATGCACTGAAACAATAAGGAAAACAACAGAAGAAAACCAACCAAGGAAAGTATGCAACGACTGGTTTGATGAGGAGTGTACCGAAGCTGCAAAAAGAAAGAAAACGCCGCCTACATGAAAATGCAAACAACACAAAAAACTATGAAGAATACCGAGAACTAAGGTAAATCGAAAAGAGAATACACAAATATAAGAAGAAAATGCACAATGAAAACAAGCTAGACATGATAGAACAACTCAATAACCAAAATAAAGCACGGAAAATGTACAGAAAAATAAATAACATGAGGAAAGAACTTACACCCAAAATAACGATGTGTAGAGATAAACAAAATAGTATACTAAACTCCAAAGTGAACAGATTGGACAGGTGGGTAGAATACTATAAAGAACAATTGAATTAAAATGAAGAACGATAGCAAAACACAGTGATAGAAGAACAACAGGAAGGCTTAAAAATCGCCGCAGAACATGAAAACCTGAACCCTTCAACACTAGAAGAGATGGAGAACACATAGAATGGCTGCATAACAATAAAGTACCTGGTACAGACGGCATACCAGCTGAGCTGTACAAAAATGGCAACGACCAACTAATTGGCATTATACATAAAACCATTACAGAAATATGGGAAGACACCAATTTCCAGAGGAATGGAATACTGGAATAATCTGCTCCATCCATAAAAAAGGGGATCAGCTAGAATGCACTAACTACCGGACAATTACATTGCTTAACGTGGCTTACAAAGTATTCTCATATATACTGTACACACGACTGAAGCCACTTGCAAACAGCATAATAGGCAATTATCAGTGCGGATTTCAGCAAAATAAATCGACTGTAGATACCTGATGTGCTCTAAGACAGATACTCGAAAAGACTAGCGAGTACAACATATAGTATGATTAAAAATAATTTTCATCTGTATGGCTATGGAATAGTTCCTAATTTATGAATTTATTTATTTATTTACAATTTTTCGAGTTGCACACAGGACGTACCGAGTAAAGCAACTTCAATCACTTATAATAATGCAGAAGACTAAAAGCCGTGTTTACACAACTAAAAGTACTATGGTTGCGTTCCACCGTTTCTATTTTCGGGTTTTTGTAAACAAACTTCCTTAACTTTTAATAGCGATATTATCACAAAAAACAATTATTTATTATGGCTATTTCTTGTGTTTTTTAAAACTATGCAGGCAGCTTCAAACGGATGTCAAATTTCTTTAATAGCCATATCTCGTCATTGAATGCTGCCAAACACTCAAACAAAGAGCCTTGCGTTTTAACATAGTGTAAAAGCAACTCCAATGCTTACGCTACATAACCTAACCTTCGGTGCAACTGTGAGCTAAGTGTTGTTTTATTATAATTAATAGAAAAGATGATGTGCTTCGCCACCGATTGCAAACATTATAATGAAAAACATACGTGCAAGTTTTTTACGTTCCCAAAAGAACCTAATCAGCGGCGACGGTGGATAAAATGAATTAGGTAAGAATAAGGTTATGTTATGGTTTTTGTTTAATAAGGGCGTTTTAAGAAAACTAATATCTATTTTATATTTTTAGGAGACCAAATGCCGTCCAAAAGAATGGGTGCGTTCAGCCGGCGTAGCGCTGATTTAATCCATTAGTGCAATTAATGCCGTTGTTAGAAAATAACGGAAACTTATTGCAGTTGATTGATTTGGACGCAGAAAAGAATGATGAGGCTGTTCATAATGTCAACTACTTTGAGGAAGTGGTACCACGTTATTCACCGCAGGAGTTTTGTGAAACATTTTAGAATGTCCAGAAATGTTATGGAGGTATCTATCTAGCAATATTAGTACAATTTTGCTTACTTAAAAAATACAGTGCAACTGTATTAATTTGTATATATGAAATGCATGTAATTAGGTATTTATAAACATTTTACAATTATTTGTTTATTTCAGATGCTTGTGGTGGACATAGGCAATAGAGTAGACATCGAAGGCAGAATCGATCTTGGAAAAAAGACTCTGTTTACCATATGGATGTTGGCTAAACCGGAATCGTATTTGGCATGCTGCGATCGGTTTGGATGTCGAAAGGCACCGGTCATCTAATTTTTTATCAAATTTGCAATATTTTGTTGCAAATGATGCCACAAGAAATACGATGGCCTACTAACGAGCAGGCGATTATGACAGCCAACACATTTCATGCACGAACAGCTTTCCTGGAATTGTGGGGGCTATAGACGGTTGCCACATCCCTATAAAAGCCCCAGCTCAACACCGTTGATTCCTTGGTGATAGTGCATATCCATTAATGAAAAATGTAATGGTGCCATTTAGGGATACAGGCCATTTTTTTCTAAAAGTGGCAAATATTTAAATGTACGATAAATTGTAAATATGTATATATACAGTATGTCCCCGGATTGAGTTTACAATAGGTATGATTGACCAAAAATTTTCGAATTGGAATTTCATATTTTGGGATTCCGCCCTGCTTGGTGTGAAACGAATTTTAAGAATCACTTATAATAATGCAGAAGACTAAAAGCCGTGTTTACACAACTAAAAGTACTATGGTTGCGTTCCACCGTTTCTATTTTCGGGTTTTTGTAAACAAACTTCCCTTAACTTTTAATAGCGATATTATCACAAAAAACAATTATTTATTATGGCTATTTCTTGTGTTTTTTAAAACTATGCAGGCAGCTTCAAACGGATGTCAAATTTCTTTAATAGCCATATCTCGTCATTGAATGCTGCCAAACACTCAAACAAAGAGCCTTGCGTTTTAACATAGTGTAAAAGCAACTCCAATGCTTACGCTACATAACCTAACCTTCGGTGCAACTGTGAGCTAAGTGTTGTTTTATTATAATTAATAGAAAAGATGATGTGCTTCGCCACCGATTGCAAACATTATAATGAAAAACATACGTGCAAGTTTTTTACGTTCCCAAAAGAACCTAATCAGCGGCGACGGTGGATAAAACGAATTAGGTAAGAATAAGGTTATGTTATGGTTTTTGTTTAATAAGGGCGTTTTAAGAAAACTAATATCTAGTTTATATTTTTAGGAGACCAAATGCCGTCCAAAAGAATGGATGCGTTCAGCCGGCGTAGCGCTGATTTAATTCATTAGTGCAATTAATGCCGTTGTTAGAAAATAACGGAAACTTATTGCAGTTGATTGATTTGGACGCAGAAAAGAATGATGAGGCTGTTCATAATGTCAACTACTTTGAGGAAGTGGTACCACGTTATTCACCGCAGGAGTTTTGTGAACATTTTAGAATGTCCAGAAATGTTATGGAGGTATCTATCTAGCAATATTAGTACAATTTTGCTTACTTAAAAAATACAGTGCAACTGTATTAATTTGTATATATGAAATGCATGTAATTAGGTATTTATAAACATTTTACAATTATTTGTTTATTTCAGATGCTTGTGGTGGACATAGGCAATAGAGTAGACATCGAAGGCAGAATCGATCTTGGAAAAAAGACTCTGTTTACCATATGGATGTTGGCTAAACCGGAATCGTATTTGGCATGCTGCGATCGGTTTGGAATGTCGAAAGGCACCGGTCATCTAATTTTTTATCAAATTTGCAATATTTTGTTGCAAATGATGCCACAAGAAATACGATGGCCTACTAACGAGCAGGCGATTATGACAGCCAACACATTTCATGCACGAACAGGCTTTCCTGGAATTGTGGGGGCTATAGACGGTTGCCACATCCCTATAAAAGCCCCAGCTCAACACCGTTGATTCCTTGGTGATAGTGCATATCCATTAATGAAAAATGTAATGGTGCCATTTAGGGATACAGGCCATTTTTTTCTAAAAGTGGCAAATATTTAAATGTACGATAAATTGTAAATATGTATATATACAGTATGTCCCCGGATTGAGTTTACAATAGGTATGATTGACCAAAAATTTTCGAATTGGAATTTCATATTTTGGGATTCCGCCCTGCTTGGTGTGAAACGAATTTTAAGAATATTTTCAGTTTTTGAAAAACAAGTAGGCCTTGACAAGGAAGCGAAAAATATTTTGTTGTCAGGTAAACTATCCTTTTTGTTTATGATACGGCAAAATTGTATTAAGAAAAGTTGTTTACAATGAGAAATTATGATCCTATACAGAATTTCAGAAAGATCTTGCGACTTAGATTAAACCGTTATTTTTTAGATTAAACAAATTGCATTTATTAAAAATGACGGTTTAATCTAAGTCGACAGAGCTTTCTGAAATTTGTTATAGGGCCATAATTTATGATTATAAACAACTTTTCTTAATACAATTTTTCCGTATCATGAACAAAAAGGGTAGTTTACCTGACAATAAAATACAATTTTCTAAAAACTAACAGTTTTTTATAAGTCGACAAATCGTTCTGAAATTTGGTATAGGGTCATAATTTATCATTATCAACAACTTTTCTTAATTAAATTTTGCCGTATCATGAACAAAAAGGGTAGTTTACCTGAAAATAAAATATTTTTCGCTTCCTTGTCAAGGCCTACTTGTTTTTCATAAACTGAAAATATTCTTAAAATTCGTTTCACACCAAGCAGGGCGGAATCCCAAAATATGAAATTCCAATTCGAAAATTTTTGGTCAATCATACCTATTGTAAACTCAATCCGGGGACATACTGTATACAGGCTGATTTTTTATCATGTAACAACTTATAAGCAACCCATTATGCAGAAGCATACATCATGCATGCTTCTGCATAATGGGTTGCCTACAAGTTGTTACA
This sequence comes from Agriotes lineatus, assembly GCA_940337035.1. NCBI lineage: Eukaryota > Metazoa > Arthropoda > Insecta > Coleoptera > Elateridae > Agriotes > Agriotes lineatus. The sequence continues at coordinate 59,868,263 of OW679202.1, forward strand.
CGATAAAAAAATCAGCCTGTATATATATATGTAGTTGATATTTTGTAAATATATTTTATAAAATTAGCATGTTTTTGTTGTGTAAGTGTAAACATAGTCAAAGGGTCATTCATGCAGCAGCAGAATTACAAAACAATTAGGCATCCTTTTTAGAGATCTTCTCTCGGCATTTTAATTAACAACTTTGAAAAGGGTTACATACAGGGTCCGGCAAACGGCAAGATTTCGTAAATACTTTTATTGTTGAAAAATTATTTTTTTTATAATTATTAATACATTAATGGGAAATAAAAGAGTAGCCATTTGATTTACAATGTTAAAAAAAAATTTTTTGAATACTACATCTGCCAAATGTCCTCCGTTGACATTAAATTTATGCATTCTTGGAGTCGAGCCTGAAAGTTTTGCATCACTCTTCGCAGCATATCAACAGGTATTGTTGCAATCTCGTCACGAATTCGTTGTTTGAGGGCCGGGATTGTCCTGGGTGGATCAGTTGCAAACACTTTTGTTTTTAGGTAACCCCACGAAGAGTGATGCAAAACTTTCAGGCTCGACTCCCAAGAATGCATAAATGTCAACGGAGGATATTTGGCAGATGTAGTATACAAAAAAATTTTTTTTTTAACATTGTAAATCAAATGGCTACTCTTTTATTTCCCATTAATGTATTCATAATTATAAAAAAAATAATTTTGCAACAATAAAATTATTTACGAAATCTTCCCGTTTCATTGCCGGACCCTGTACAATGCAATAAATGCTAAAACACCAGATCAAAAACCATCAAAATACTACGGTGAATATTGTTACGCCATGCCATGTGTAAATGCGTTTATTTTAAAATGCAATATATGAACCGTAATTTTATTGAAAAAGAAGCATGAGAAAGAACAGGGCATGTAATAACCCACATACTTGCTGTAAACTGAAGTCTTTCTACTATTTGATCAACAGAATTCCTTCCCCCGTACAATATATTATGTTTTTACATACTCAGTAACGTTTCCATATTGCATTTTAAAATAAACGCATTTACACATATTGCGCGATATAATAAACTCCCTGTCTAATAAAAAATCAGACTATACACCGATGTCAAAATATATTTATTACAAAACTTCTTACTCATTACAATATTAAGTGAATCAAATAAAAAAATATATACATTTAAATATAATTATACATAAAATAATGATACAATTTTAAAACTAATTATTTTTATTATTTGTATTTTTAACTAACTCTAACAGTTGTCGCAAAATATCATTTCGCTCCTTTTGCGTTTGGAGTTGCTCCTTGTACACATTTTTAATTTCTTGCAGCTCTCTAATTTTCTGCTCTTCGGAGAGCAGCATTTGCTTTCGAAATTCTTCTAACTCTCTATTTTTACGTTTGGTACCTCGAGTATCACTGGCAGCAGTATTCAAACTGGGAATTCTAGACGGTGTGGATGACAGGCTTAATAACGATTCCACGGGTGGAGTTGGTGATGAAGAATTCGATGTTGAAGAGGCAAGGGATGATGAATTTGAAGGTATTGGGGGTGGCAAAGCTGACGAAGAGGGTGCAGGTATATATGCTGGGATTAAGGACGACTGAGTAGATGTAGAGGGCTGGTTTAGCACAGATAAGGGAAGCTTAGGTTGTGGAATGGACGATATTAAGTGTGGAGGATTAATGGTGGCATCAGTATGAAGCAGGTCATCCATCACGTCGAAATATTCCCAAGTTTGTCTACCTCTGCCAGTTTTTCTTTTGGTATCTTTTATTCCTTTATAAGTGCTCTTCAAATTTCTAAATTTTCTGTCACACTTGTCCGGTGTCACATGGTAACAATTTTTTTTCATATTTTCGGCAATTCTCCCCCACAACAGACTATTTTTCATTTTGGGGTTTCTGAAGTTGCAGCATTCTGAGCGGTAGTGCTCAATCAACAACATGGTCGATTTCTGTGACCAAACAAACCGCTCGGCAGCTGAATCGGCTGCAGGCTCATCTGTTCTTTCCGGTACCATGCGTTGCTGCATAATTTGATTTATAACATCATTCTTGATCGTCTCGTCGATAAGAAAAATAAAATCTTAGACTTAATTTAATCAACAGTAGGTAGTTTCAAAAGATTCAATGGAAATGTAACTTAGTTCGAACGAAATTCTAGTTACAGTTTCTCCGTTAACATTAAACTGCAGCAGGGTCGTTTCAGAAACCATGATTTTCGCGCCTTTCTAGGTTATATTTACAAATTAGCCCAAACACCGTGTTCTGCTGAGTGGTCAAGCGGAAATGAAGCGACAATGGAGCGAAAATAAATTCGCTCCCAAAAATGGCGACTGCTGCAGAAGCGAAACCGAAGCGCTGTCGGTCAGCGAAGCGTTCAACGCAGTCGCTACCTCAGCGCTATGCCGGCTGAACGCACCCAATGACACAAGCAGCAGTGTCTTAACCGAAGCTGAAAACATGCTATTGAAGCAGCCGTTTGGACATTGCTACAAAGAAATTAGAGAAGCTGGAAATGTCTTTCAGCTTTACGCATACCAGATAACTAGATAGCATTTCTTTTTATGTACTAACAAGTGCAATGCACCCTGTATTTGGTGAAAATATTCATGGTTTTCATTTACCCCAAACTGTTGCAGTACCTTATCGTAAGAACAAATATAGCCTTTATCATGTGATTCCATCAAGTTGGAATTGCGATATTTAAATGGACATTTAACTTCCACAAGCTCTTCCTACAAGGCCATCTGGGATGGCCCCAAGGTATCCAAACTGATGGAGCCATAGTCCAGCAGATGTCACAGAAAGTCCAGTTGCTGCCCCAAATGTTTCAATTGCATTATTTTCATGTTCTCGCCCCTCACCGAATGGCCTTTACTCCATCTAAGTTATATGTTCCTGCATAATAACAGAACTTTATGAAAAATGTGAAAAATATTTTGCAAAGCAAACCTGTTAGTTTTTTGAAAAGCGATGCAGAGTAACGATTTCTTTTGCAAGCTGCTAGCACCGTAACGAACAAACTGGCTGTTAAACGAAACCTGCGAATAATTAATCACAAGGGATTTTTTTACTGCCCTATGGTTTTCTCAAATATAGTTATTACTTGGTCTTGAGAAACATTCACTTTTTGTTCAAAATAACTAATTTTTGCAGATATATTTTGATATTCTGCGAAGAAAATTATATAACTAATCTGCGGAACAATAATATCTTCCTGTGCAGTAAGTTTAGGTGCTAGAAGCCAACTGAATCCTACCAGCCCTCCAAACGAAGCCAATTTTTCTCTAAGCGTTTTGATCACTTTCTTGGTAACACTTCTCTTTGAAGCTCAATATTCCTTAGACGGCAAAAACAATTCATCGATTGTTTTCAAGTTTTCATCAAGTGCTTTAGATTGTTTACGCACTGACCAGCTACATGACTGGTCCGTAACTGATATATTATAATGGGCAAATAGTGCCAGTGCAGCAACATGGTGACATGAAACTTGTCCACGAGGACATGTGCAAGAAGTTGAGGTTATGTTTTTGTCTTCATCGAGGAAGATCTACAAAGTAAAAATATATACTTAGTATTCGTTACTGCTTAGAATCCATCTGAAGCAGCAATCAGTATTTTAAATAATTATACTTTTTAAGCTAAAATGTATCTTACCTCAACATATGCTCTTTGGTATCGCTTATCTTTCATGCTTGCGTGTACTGTACCATTTACCATTTAATACTGAACAGAAAAAGAAGACACTATTCAATTCAGCAGTATTGACCGTATCCAATATGAAAGAAAGTTGCCCGGAGGCTATCCAAGAATGTCCATAAAACGCTCTCCAGAGGCGAGCGTTCCCTTTCCAGGAACTTTCCATTTGAAAATATCGTCCTAGATTTTAAATGCGGCATTTGCCGCGGGTTTCAGCTAGTGAAACTATAAGTAACTTAAAAATTAAATGTCAAGTTTGACATTTAAATATAAATGTAGTTGCATTCATAAATTAGGAACTATTTCATAGCCATACTAGCTGAAAGCATACTATAGATACTGACCATCTCTTCATGGACTTTAAGAGCACTATGACAGCATTAATAGAAAATCATTATACAAGGCTATGGAGGAATTTTCATTCCCCAGTCACTTCATTAAACTCACCTGGCTCACCATGAGACAAGTAGAATGCAAAGTTAGAATACAGGGGATCCATCCCGCCCCTTTACTGCTAATAAAAGCCTTCGCCAGGGAGATGCATTATCATGTCTATTGTTCCACATCACCCTTGGAAAAGCATTGAGGGAATCAAAAATTAATACACCAGACACAATATTAAACAAATCTGCATAACTGCTTGCGTATGCTGACCATATCGACGTAATTGGAATAAGTGTGTTAGACATGAAAGATGCATTTATTGCCCTGGAGAAGGCTGCTGCAAGACTTGAACTACAAATAAACGAAACAAAAACTAAATATATGGCTGTAACCGATAAAAGCCTACTAGTGTACGATGGATAGGTCATGTAGAGCGGAAAGACGAATCAGAACCAGTAAGACAACTGGTAAAAAGTAATCCAGAAGGTAAAAGATCAGTCGGGGGCACAAAAGCTAGATATATGAAAAAGACTTGAAACTTATTGGAGTGCGAGTCTGGAGAGCAAATGCAAGAACCTAAAGTCAATGGCAGAAGACTATTAAGGAGGCCAAGGCCCATAATAAACTGGGGTCCCAATAATGATGATGTTCAGTTTCATTCCAGGTAAACATCTCATCTGTATGCAAAATATCGTCTACCTACAACAAGTAGTTTTTGAGCTGTACCGCCAACAGGCAGACAAACAGACAGGCGAACAGACAGATAGACGGGCGGAATTGAGAAAACAGGTTTTTTGTCATCTAGGGACCCTGAACCGTGAAAAAGGTGACCTTTTCCCGATTACACTACTTCCTTCTCCTTTTAAGCGAGGAAAGCAAAAAGAGAGCAAACTAGATGGAGGAAATTACATACCAAGCAGCCTCATGAGCACTGTGATGCAAAATCATGGAAATATTCATTAGCAACAAATTACTACAATTTGCACTGCGAAAAAGATTCAAGACCCAACAAATCAGCCACAATCAATCTTATCACAACTACCCACAAGCTACCCCGAGGTGATTTACTTGGACTTGTGTAAAGTATTTAACAAAGTCCCTCATCGTAGCCGTCATATTTGAACATAAATGGTAAAGTACTATAACAGTTCATTTCCTTCCTAGAAAATTGCAAATTTACCGTAAAGGTTAGTCAACACAATTTATCTCTCAGAAACCTCACCAATCAAGTACCACAATGGTCAGTTTTGGGTCCAATGCTCTTCATCTCATAAACCAGTGACTTAGTTTATTCTGCACGAACGAACTTTTCGATGTATGCAGATTATATCAAATTCTTCTTCACTCCGCTTGAAAACTACGACAACTACAAGGTTAGTTAGACGACTTGGTATCTTGAAAGAAAGAATGATCAATTCTCCTCAAGAAATCCAAATGCTTGGTAATGAATATGGGAAAAGGCAATCCATTCTTTACGTAGGATATGTTGTTCTTCATAGTGATTAGTGACTAATGCTTTCCGTTATATGACTGCGCCTTTGGTTGGCATTGGGGGTGGATCGTATGATATACTTTATGTCCTCATATTTTTAGATAAAATTGATTCATTAGCCATTCGTTTTTTTATATGACTAAGAACACTTCTAATTCTTGTTTGTTTTATTTTGTAACCCATTGGCATACCAGATAGCTATCGTCAGGTCTTTTTCGTCTATTATTTGTTGTTGCGGAGCACCGCCTTTATGTTTCTAGCCTGATTACTATTACTTTGTTCTTCTGAACCATATAAGAAATAATTCGATGTGAATCGTCTGGGTTTTAGGTATTCTGCTTCTGTAGCTCCTTTGCTATAAATCAGCCCTGGTAGTTTGAGAGGTGTGCTTCAGCACAGTTAGAACATTTTGGTGGAGTATGCTTTGATTTGGTGCACTCAGCGGTTAAGCACATTTGACACATATAGATTTTTTTTTAATGTTTGTATGCCAGTTCAGCATAGACTGCTATTCATGGCAGAGTTAATTAATACCTTTATTCACACTATCATCACTACGCACTAGAGTCATTGATTTAAGAACTGATGGGTATAAAGTACAAGTTATCACCACGTAACATTAATTGACCCACATTGCCATTAGGTAATGATTTCATTCACTGTCACTGTTCATGAGGTCAATTGGTAGTTTACGTTTTAATGTAATGTGCACTGATTTTTGTCCCAGGTTATAATAGTTCGCACCGCCGCACAGGTTGATATTATCATAAATTTTTTTAGATGTTTGAGTAATGAACTGCTGTATTGTAGGAATGCCAGTCTCTGTGTGAAACTGAGTTCTAACAAACCATTCTGCTTTGGTAACTATGCGCAGAACTTTATTCTGTAGAACCTGAAGTTTATGAAGGTTTGTTTTGGATGTTGCGATGTTCCACATTCAATTCTGAGAGCAGACTTTTTATTGATAATGGGGTATAAAATACTCCATCTGACGTATGATTCCGATAATTTTTTAATGTGTATGACTACCAAGATAGAGAACGACACTATCCTTTGGGTTCCATTGAATGGAAGTGTTGTTGATAAATAAATTTGAGGGATCTGGAGGTCTGCGAAGAGTAAATATCTTTGCTTCGCATTTGTCTGCATTTATAGAAATCCTCCATAAATTATACCACACATTTAGCTGATTTAGAGCTTCTTGAAGGTTGATAGCTACATTATTAATGTTCTGATCTTGGGTTATGATCGCAGTGTCATCAGCATACATGGCAAGACTTGAACGATGAAGAGTGGGTATATCTGACATATTTAAATTAAATAATGTGGGGCCCAGGATTGATCCCTGAGGAACACCAGCCGGAATTTGACGTATGGAAGAAGGGGAAGAGTTAACTCGAACTTGGAAGGTCCTGTCGGACAGAAATGAAGTTATTATCCGCAATAAGTATGGAGAAATGGTTGTCGCTATCATTTTGTGAGTAAGCCCATGAATCCAGATCCGGTCGAAAGCCTACGTTACGTCAATAAATGCAATGAGCGTGTGCATTTTGTTTTCTAAGCCGTTTTTAATACATTCTGTTAGTCTCAGAATCTGGTGAATTGCTGAATGAGAGTTTTTGAATCCAAACTGTAGTTTTGGAATAATACTATTAGTCTCTAGATATTCATTTAGCCGAGTGTGTATCGCTCGCTCCATTGTCTTAGATAATGTGGATAGCAAGCTAATTGGCCGATAATTCACTGGGTTATTATGTGGTTTCCCCGATTTGGGTAACATCGTTATTATTGCTCGTTTTCAACCAATCGGGAAATATCCAATTCTCATGCAGGCCTTAAATATTGCTGTAATATAGCATATGCATTTATCTGGTATGTTTTTTAGAACTACGTTTGGTATAAGATCAATTCCTGGCGCTTTTTTGGTTTTGAGTTTCTTGATGTACGACTAAGTTCTCATGGAGATACGGGATCTGTAAGTGGTATGTCGGCTGGAAGGCGACTGTTTAGTTCTATCTCCTCAGCAGGATTAGCATCAGTTGTGTTAGGTGGGGCAGTAAATGTTTTTTACAATTGATCAGCAAATATCTCACATTTGTCTTTATCTTCAGCATAAGTGTGACCTCCATATCGGAGCAGCGGGATGATTACTGGTTGTCTTAGGATCTTTTTTGTAGCTCTCCACATGTTTGCGTCTCCCGGTTCACGAGATTCTATGTGGTTTTGGTAACAGGAAATTCGATATTGATGCAATTCAGTCCTAACCAGTCGGATAAGTCTGTTTAGATGAGTCTTGACTGCGGGATTGCGGGTACTTTGCCATAGCCTGCGCGCGGCAGAATTTCTGGGTGTGTTCCAATTTTTATCATCTTTTGCACTGAGAACTAGTTTGTTATTCTTCAGTGATCAGTGCTTCTATTTTGATATTTAAATTACAGATATATTGTATCCCAAAGATCCCTTTGACATTATCCTCGTTATAGATATTAACCTCAACAACGATCAAGGAATTGATACTAATCTTCTTGATTTTATTTGTTACATCCGGATTTTTGAGTCTTGTGACTTGCAATTCTGCTTTAGTGTCTTTAATATTACATGTAGGGTGTAGGTTTTTGACCATTACTCGTATAGGCCTGGCCCAATTATTTTCGTACGTGTTTTATTCCAAATTTAATTCCTGTCTAATTTTTGGTATTTCTCTGTCATGTTTTAGTTTTAATTGTTATTTATGCAAGTGTATTAGCAGAGAAGAAGCTCCAAGACTTACATATTTCTTCGTTCGCACTTCTGGGTAGAATAAAAAAAAATCGAAAAGTCATAGTGTTCGTTATGTATATTATTTCGTTCAATCACTAAGATAACACTCGTCACTTATATAATCAGAGCTTGCTAAACTGCTCACACTGCTCACTACTATAGGACCTAAAGTGCCTTTTTCCATGGTAAATGAAATGGTCATGGTCGCACTCATTTGAACAGTTCAAATGTTAAAATCGGCGCGAACGAAAGATTGTATTTTTTTACAAAATTACACAGAAGAAATAGTTCCTAAACTTGCGTGGAAGAAAACCGTTACTTGATTACATGACTCCTGATGCGAGTAATTTCTTCAACATTGCACTCGAGTTGCAAATTTATCTTTGTATAAGTCATTTCGACTTAGGCATAGCCATCTGGTAAATAACTTTAACCAGTCATTCTACCTGGCAGTTTAGTAATTGATTAACTCATTTAGAAACTACTAAGAGGAAATAAGTTTCCATCTTCATATTAATTATATACTGTTTTTGATACCAGTAAACGGAATGTAAATGTGCATATGATTTTTATATTTTACTTGATATTAATATCTTCCAGTTGGTTAAATAATAGCGCGCCTGCTATATTTTGAATTCAATTTAGATTTATTTCCTTCAAATGCTGTCTGTAAAAAGGAAGCCGTATAACCTGCAGTGAATAGCAATAATATCTTCCTTTAGCTTTTACTTTCGTACATTTCCCAGAGAATCTATATCAAACGAGTTTCGTGAGAAGTTCAGCATTGGTATTTAATGTACCTGCAGGTAAGCTTTTATAGAATGTGCGTGATGGCACGTAACACCATCATATCTATGGTTCAGTATTAGTAATTTTTTCGGTGAAATGAGTTCACAGAAGATTATAAAGTGCATCCTTCAGAAATAAATATCCATGTCATTACCTAATGTAAAAAGCTAAAACAGGTGCACCGGTTTGAACTGTAAAACTAAAATACTTTAAACATGAAGCAAATTAACCAGGAATAAAATGCTATAAATGTCAAGTGCTGGTTTAGATTACTAACACAATTGAAGTTCTATATGTAGTTCGGAAAAAGACTAGGATAAAGGAATGCTTATTCTTTATATCCCATTTTGCATATTCAGTTGCATAAATCAGAGGAAAATATTCGTAACTATCCGACCTGAGCCATTTGGTTAGACAGAAATTAATATTCAGCATTTAACATTCGACATGTGTGCTAGTCCTTGGATAAAGTTGGAATCATTTCAAAGAAACTTTACAATCTACGCTTCCTAGTTTAGAGACGTCTCCTTTCGCAACTAATTGGTATTTGAAATTCATATCTTTCTGTAAGAAGTTTTTCTTAATTAACTACTTTAAAAGATATCCAACTCCACTTTTAAAGTTTTTAGCACTAGCTTTAAGTTTAAGTGTTCGCTCAGTTTTAAACTAAGGACAGAGGCGATTTTCTAGTCAGCTATTTTTCCAACTATGAATCTAATTTATCTTCGTATCTCGGGCTGTCAACACGACATTATTTAGCAATTAACACATTTAACTAAAACTAAAGACTACTTTGTGGCAAATTGAGCTAGAAAAAGTTTGCACGTGCTGTCGGCTGCTGAGTGCGGATTGCCACTCACATGGATTTATATCCGACTGGAAGTACCGCCGATTTGGTTTACTATCGCCTTTAGAAATTTTGTAGCACATATATGTAATGCCACCGATTTGAATTACCACCGATGTGAATTTAAATCAGACTCGAATTAACACCGACATAGACCATCAGCAGTTGCTGCATTTCTTCTGATATTAATAATTTGTCAGAAATTTATAATATAACAATTCATGTAAGTAGCTTTTGAAAGGGTTGATATTTTGCCAAAAAATTTAATGCATTGATTTGTTTTATTTTCATAATGATATTTTTACCGATTATTTAAAAATGTTACTATAACTTCACTTTGCAACGTTTACGAAATGGTGTTTGCTGCAGTTAATAATCGCTGTGTAAAGGGTTCTTCAGGTACAGTAATTCTCCAAGTAGCATATACAGTTTCCATAGCCATTTATTATTGCTGCATGTGTAGTGAGATTGCTGCTTTTTACATAATACAATATACTGCAATGAACACTTTTAAAGCCTTTAAAATTATGATAGCAATTAATAAAATTTAAGCATTTCAAATATTATTTTACAAAATATTAAAAAAATATTTTTTTTTATTTCGGTACTCAGCCAACAACCGTTATTCTATAAATATGCATGTTTAATGTTTGAAAATTGAATGAATAGCATTAACTTTGAGTTAATAATTTGTATAAATCGTATTAAAAACAGTATAGCCTTGATTAATACATAAAATTTAATCAGAGCAGGCTTAGAAGTAATGAATAATAATGTAAGATAAATAGCAACAAAATAAAGAAAGGGGAAGCTGTGAAATGTGTTAGTTTGACTTTCCCACAAATAATCCAATTAAAAGTGAATAAATACCCATTTTTTTTTCCAATTTAGTGTTTTATAATTAGTACAGTGTCTTTTGCATAGACTTTACAAGGCTTGCTTTGATTCGTTGCACCCCTACAAAAATTTTCAAAAGTGTTGAATAGTTCGTCGAGTGGTAGCTGGCGTTCCTGTGGCAGTTTTTGGAGCTATTGCGAGGTTAGCCCTGGAAGCTGGAAGGAGGCAGCGACATTCGTACTGAGTAGTGCGGAGCTGTAGGACTGGGGCAAAGACGGAGATGTAAGCAGTTTAGGGTGGTGCAAGCTGCAGGCGGCGTTCGTAAAGGTATCTGGCTTGTTACAGCAGGCCACGGTGAGAAAGAGGAGCCCCTGTTCGTCGTGGGACTTGCTGTGGGAAGGCCTGGTGTCATATTTTGCACCAGGAAATCCAAATAAGGTTAGAAAGTTATCGTAAAAATTGTTTAAATTGTTAAAGTGGCTTCGGTTTTTCCACATTTTCGGAAAAAGCACATCGTGAGTATTTTGTTCTGGCGTTTATTTATTTACGTTTGTTAAATCCCTTAACCGACGCATTCTTACGTAATCACTGATGTAATACGAAGCCAACTTGTTTTAATAAATTGTGAGGTTGGAGCGCCATGTTTGTAAAGTGGTTCCCATTACTTAAAATATCTAACTTTGCAGCAGTCCCATGGGATAAACAAGCGGTGGCTAAAGCGATTACTATTAAAACCCATAAAAACCACGATAGCTAATTATCTTAATTTGAAATGTATTGCCTATAATTATACAGTCAATCATATTTAAAAGAATGTAGAAAACCTAACCCTTTGAAATGATAAAGTTATCTATTTAAATAAAAATCTAATAATAATAATATCAAATCATACACACACATAACAATACATAATAATTAACAACTTTTAATGAGTTTATAACAAGTGTTTGAATGGAAACACTAAATTTCAGTTGAAACAAGCAGGCTGGTTTGTTTCATATTAAATTTAAAATAGGTGTTGCGTCGCATGTTGCGACTGCTACGCGACTGTTCCGAAAAAAGCGAAGTGTCCTAAGAGGAAAGGAAACTTTCAATCTTGATTGTACCAAGGGACTCATAAATGTTTAATCCGCTACTGAAGGGAACGGAAAGTATTTTAAACGCACTCCGTTTAGGGCTACGACCTCAACTAAAAAGCCCATTTCGGAGGAAGGTAAATTCATTATTGACCTTGCGAGTTAATAAGCAATTTGATAATGTAGGTAACGCTTTAAATAAATGTCAATTTAACCTGCTATAACTTCGCAAGTTGAACTGTTTCACAAACCCATTGACCTGTGCTGGGAAAACTTTCTGAAAGGGGAAAAGTAAATGTTTATGAGAAAAGAAAACTGCAGTAATTTTCTATTTAGAAGTTGAAAGAGAAAGTGCGCTTGTAGGCGGCAATCACAAAACTTTATGGTTTTATCTTAGGTTTGCACCAATAAGAACAATTTAGTCTGGAGTTTTCCGAGGTGAAAGCCTGACGTTCCAGATCCAGAGGAACCCGTTCGTTCGAAGACTCAATAAAGAAGTCGAGATACTTGGCATAGATATGTGTGGAAACTGTGAATTTTAAGTCCCTACAAAAACCAGTCGAACCGAACTACAATCGTGACGAAACTTAATACGTTTTCATTCCAATATTTCTCCCAACGAATGTGATGTGTCATTCGGTTATGTTTTTACTTTATTCTCTGTTATATCACGACGCTCCTATAACAAGATTCTTTCCACGTCTAGCGTGATATCGCTTTCAACCTTTTATGATTTTCTGTTATTTGAGTTGACACATTTTAATTAACCCACTGCGTAATTGCTACACCTTCGAGGAATTGAACGCTTCCTGGAGAATCTAGTTATATTTTTATTGTCTTTTGCCCTAGGATATATGGAAAAGCGGCCGTATAAAAAATAGAGATCTAAAGCAATTTTGCAATCGAAGGGTTTTTACGGACGCTGGAGGATGTGCATGGAGCTGAAGGATTGCCGTGCAGTCAATGAGACTGAAACGACACATTCCCGCAACTTTATAACACGTTTATTCCACACAGTTGCTCGCATAAAACTTCCAATGCGTCCATCCATGTCAAAAGAGAATTCGAAGAATTTGGTTTTCCGTTTTTATTCGAACAGTAGTCAACAACGTTCGAGCTTGTTTCATCTTCTGTGAAGCGTTTTCGGCTGGATTTACTGCATATTAAAGGAGCGCTTTGAGGATTAACTGTCTACATACATCTAAAATCGAAATTTCGCTTATTAAATTGGCCGCGAAAACCCAAAGCATCAACTTGCCGCCACGACGATCTTGCAGAGGCACCGTTTTATATTTTATGGCTTCCTACGTTTTATGCTGTTTATTTTCGAATAAATCCTCGTTGTTGCGTCGCCTACGGGAACTACCACCATAAACGTAATAATGGGACTTGTAATATACATTGTCTGGAGCGACATTTATGATCTAAAATTGTGACTGTGTATCTAAGATACGATCTTCGAGCTTCCGCAATTCCTCAGAATAATCCTTAAATCTTCTGCTATAATTTCGAATTGAAATAGATTTATACTGCGTAGCTTTCCAATTAAGTGCTAATTTGTTTCCCCCTGATAAAGCCAGTAACAGTAAGAATCATAATCGTCCATTATCAATAAGGAAAAAAAAACAGAAAAAAAATTTAATCGTTGAAGAGCAGACATGTTACAATATTAAAGTTTCTGCAAATGTAGGTGCTTGTAGAAGAATTTCCTTCTATGTGTTAAGGTACCTTTGTAAGTGATCCAATAATTCGTACTTGTTCCAAATATGGCATTTGAAATCAGAGTGGGATCTAGGAATTTTGGCACCGTGGGCAGAGTAACATATTGACGCACGTTATACCTCTCACTGTTAAAAAATAACAGATATTGCATGGAATAGAGAAGATGGACACATACAAGTGAATCGCGTTCTTTAAATCCAATTACAGGCTACAAAGGGGATAGAGAAAATCGTAAAGATTCATGCTATGAAGTTGTTTACAACCCAAACAACAATATTTGAAATTTATTGGAGGATCTAAATGACAAGCTTAAGACTAGAGAAATCTGGAATTTATAAAATTAAGTATTTCCATTCTGATTGTAAATATATTGGGCAAACACGTCGTAATTTTGGTACTGGGTTTAAAGAGCATAAGGCTCTTTTTAGAATCAACAGATTTGAAAAATTTAGTATTGCCCAACATATTTACGGAAACTGGGTAAATTTGATAATTTTTGAGAATAAAGATAATAAAATTTTGAACAAAGATGGAGGTCATTCCCCACTCTGATCTTTACGCTTTGTTGAAGTTGACAACTGATTGGTCGCATAGGAAACGCACTCTGGGTCACATAGTATAAATAGCTTTACAATGTGCTGGAGTGCTGACTGGTGAATTGGTGAAGGGCATATCTTCGACCAGCTTTGTCGGGTTAGTCTCTCTTCAAGGCTACTAAAGATGACAGCTTAGCTGTTGAAATACGAATTTAGCAATTGCTAAATATTTGTGTGGTTAGGGGTTTTCAACGAATTCGACCAATTACAGAAGTAACTTTTCTATGAGAAAATACGACAAAAAACCGATGAAAGGTTTTTTTATTTGGCTATTTCTATTTTGGAATTTTGAAAAACTAACCTGCCGATTTGTTTAAAATTTGATAAGTTCATTTTTATTCTTCTAGTACTTCTGATTGAGTACTACTGTATAATTAGAAATGAAATATGTTACAAGGTAACGCCAAACACATGTAGTACGTTTCGAATATGTTTCATTTTGGATTATTGTCATAAAATTTGTATAGATTACAGCCCGCTCAGAGTCTTATGATAACATCGTAGGTTGCCAGAATTGATAAAAATTAAAATTTGATTTTAATTGTATATACTCCGGTTTGTACAAAATACTGTATGCACCTCATGCATAACTAGAGTTTATTACCGTTGTTTTAGAGCCCGCTGCTATGCTTTGGGCTCTAATTTTTAGGCCGCGGGCCATAAACGCCTTCCTATGCCCTTGTTACATAAATAGATATCATGGAATTACAGCAACATTAGTTATATTGGCCATATTAAATATTTTATTGATTGACTCCTCCTTCCCACCTTTTATATTTTCATGTACCAGCTTTGGACTATTGGAAATGCATTTCGTTGTTTGACGAAAATCTACATCGTGAAATACTCTTAGTATAGAATGTGAGATACCTCCTGCTGGACGATATGGCATCTTGCTCTCTCTTATTGGCAATTTCAGTAATGTTCAAGTGGTCAGATTCGAGTTGATCTGGTGGAATTGTTCTTGCATGCCTGTCTGTATGCAAGTTTATAGAAATGAGCTAGAATACCGTTGGTGGCATATCTCTTTAAAAACTAAATATGTTTATCTTGAAGATAACAATAATAATGTATTTGTAAGTCTCGTTCATGGCAACTATGGCACATCGATCCATGAATATAATTCTGTTTTATAAATAACAGTTTTAGTTATTTTGTATGTCCACTCTTTTGCCAAATATGTCATTTATCATCGTCATTCATAACTTCGCGTAGGCGCCTTTGTGTTTTTGGCGCTCGGGGCATAAGACCCGTTTTGCTGCCCCTCTTAAACTGACAGTTTTTGGTTTCATTTTCATTAAAATCTATAAATTGTATATTCAAATTCAAATATTTTCTTCTTGAGCATCATTTTGAATAAATTGATACATGAATTTAGATTTTGATATACGTTTTTTTACATGTTTCGATTCTGTTTCAAGTTATATCATACAAGAATAGATCATAGCTTGGTATTCGCATCACTTCAAATCACAAAGGTGCTGTATGTTTAATTAAAAGAATATTAAAAGTGTGTAGCAACCGCCCCACCGCAGCTCACGGACAGCGTAATCCATTGAAGAATTGGGAAATCCGGGAGTGCTCACTGCTGAGAAACCAAGTAGGTAAAAGCTGAACCAATTCGGAGGAAACTAGACAATAGGCAGCTATGGTGGGTTTACTACAGTTCCCTCTCATTTTTTCGGTAGTCGCGTGAACGTTTACTGTAGTTGCTTCGACAATTAGTCTTGTTAATTTACTCAGTGCTTGTAGGTATTAGCGTTTGAGTGAAGCAACAAGCTAAAAGTGCAGTAAATACCGAGATCTTATTCTTGGCCAGGTTGCTTGCTTCGAATGAAAACTAGCTAACAATTTTCCAAATTCCACGTACCAGGATATATATTTTTTTAATTTCGTATATGTTTAGGTTAAGCGAAAGAGCAACATTTGTTGAACTTCACCATTTTTCTTGTAACCGATAAAATAAAACCATTTATTATTATTATTATTATTATTCCATAAATATTCTCGTTCGACTGCCACATTAATTTCAAAAGGTTTTAAGTATATGTTAAAATATATGAAAAATGATGGTTTAACTAATGAAATATATAACCTATTAAAAAATGCTGTACTTCTATACATGCAGCATAAGTCATCATTCTAAGCCGTAAAAATTTCACGACAACTATACATTGTTCCTTCGGTCTAGTTGCCTTGTCAGACAAGCTTATAATTCTCATTTTATCTCGCCATTGCACTCGCTCCGCTGTTTGTATCATGTGCAGTAGGGTGTAGGATGCCATTTAAAGTAGCTGTAAGTCAGTGATTTAATGACATGGTTTCTTGCACGGCGTCTGAATATCTGCGCCGTAGAAACCGCCGTGAAGTAGATGAATTAATCATTGTTCGTACAAATGCGGAGCAGGAACCGCATTTCGCGCGTAGATTTAAGTTTTGTTGAAATAAATGCGTAGTAGATGCAGCTTTTTGTGTGTAAATGGACATTATTGTCGTTTAATATAAGATTATATTGCAAACGGTTTTCCGGCGGGTGATGTAACATATAAATGTAGGGTGGAAATAGCAACCCGCTATGTATGGTGTAGTATTTTAATACTGATATTATGTTATATTCTTTCTTTAACAGGCAATAGGCAATATATGTGCTTTGTTCAGGTGTTTTAACTAAATTGACTTTTATTTAAATAGTTTTTTGAAGATAACTCGTTCACCTTAACACGAATCTTGGCCAATTGCTGGTTACATTTCGACGTTGGCTTTCCTTAACCACACTGAGTTTAATGGGGTTTGATCGTTTTCACTGCTATTGAACTAGCTAGCAATAAAAGAGGGCAAATGTAATTTATAAAAATTTAGCGGCGTAGAAGACACCTTGTTATATACATCTAGATATAGGAAGCTGCTAACAACCCCATATTCGATTATGCGATGGCCATCTGGACCTCCCGTGTGTTAATTGGCCCTATTCAAAATCATGGTTATTGTCTTGTCTCTGTTTATTTCTAGGCCATGTTCTGATCTGATATTTTTCAGCTTGTCTCTTCACCCTTAGTAATAAATTAAGAGAGTGTCACCTGCTTCGAGGTGGTGTTACTACCAGCTGTAGTTACTCTCCTTGCAAGTGATGTAGAACAGTTCTCATAAGCACTTTAGCTTTAGAGGTTAAATGCAAGGGGAAGGGGGTGCATCCTTGCCTCGCGCCCTTATTTATGCAGATACATTGTTGTCGATCTTAATTTTAACAGGTAAGGCTTCATACAGAGATTTCACAATAGGCACTAATCAAACTAGTAGCTGAAGTAGTAGTCGCACTTTAATTATTGTCTTTAAAATATTTTTTGTATTCGCTCTGTTATGCATCGCTAGTGACAAAATATGTTCAAAAAATCCACGTCCATGCATCGATGCCATGTAACAATACAGAAAAAATGTAGCATTTTAAAACACGTGTTCTAATTTATAGATTCAGATTTGAATTTGTGGGAATTTGCATCAATTTGTTAAGAGGAGTTCTTACTTTTTCAATAGATATTTTTATTTTATGTGTTGTATAGCCTGGTAGTGCTTGTAAATGCACTTCATTAACTTGAACTAGAGCATTCAGGTTTCGCCTTTTTTAATGATCATTATTTTTGCCTTAAATGAATTAAGTTTCATCCGTACATTTCATTGACGGTCGCCACTCTATTTATTATTCCTTGGAGGCCCTGCTTTGAAACAGCTGGCAACAGTATAGGCTGCATAGCGCATATGGTTAATAATGCTCTCAAATTATACGTCTTCTACAGCTTCTTTGAATAGTTGGAAATTAGTAAACGCATCCTTGTACACTTTTTCTAATCTTAACTTCTTGTGATTGTTGCTCATCTGCCCTGCTTGTTGATTTTCTGCTTCCAATATAATGTGGTAATGATTTTTAAATCTTTGTTATCGATTCCTTTAAATTGCGAAATTTTAAGGAATGTGTTATGCCACACTTTATCAAAGGCTATAAGTAATTTTTATGGTAGGTATTTTAACATAATTACCGAAAATAGCTCCCAAATGGCCAGTAGTAGTAGAAGCTGGAAAAGGATTTTAATGGTGATGCACCAAATTGGATAATAGTAACTAACCTCGTTATTTTAATTTTACAGTAGAATAAATTGTTAGAAAAAATAAAAATAATACTAACATTAGAATTTACTGTGTACATATGTGCAAACGGAATTTCCTCATTAGGTTAGTGTAGTTACGTCTTTACTCATCTTCTTCTTCTGCCCTTTATTGTGTCCTCTTCTTTCCCCAATTGTTCCTGTTCTGTGCTATACTTGCCCACTTCCATTCCGCAACTCTCTTTAAGTCATCATACCATCTTGTAATTGGTCTTCCTCTACCTCTTCTTCTATCTCATGGTCTCCAATGGATGGTTTTTACGTTCCATCTACAATCTTCGTCTTTACTAGATTCAGGAAATGCTGAGGATATATTTCAAGGAGCATTTATAACTTTCGGAACGGCGTTCAAGATTGAACGTATTCGCTCCCTCTTTGTTTTGTAAAACTTCCAGAGAGGTATACCAATGAAAACATTACTTTTTTATAATTTGATGGAGAATTTTGTCCTCAAAACTGGAAGTGAGGTTTCTTATGTTAGTTGGGCCATTATTTTTCGTATGTACGTGAATTGGAACGAATTGTCACCCCACTTCCTCAATAAACGTTACGATGATTTGTTACAGAATGCGTTTCTGCAACAAGATGGCGCAACAGATCGTGTCGTCTCAGGTAGAATTACACGAATATTTGGATGCCAGAATCAGTAGTAGGAATACTGCAACACCCTAACCACCTACCTCTTGTAATGTAACTCTTTTGGCTATTTTTCTGGAGCACTATTTGAGAGACGACGCTTTTAAAGCTCTGGTTAACGATTTAAATGTATTGAATCTTACAATTGAAAAAACTTACTCCAAACAAACAATTTCTACATTTGTTATGATCACTGCATACTTCCGGTTTATTGGTTTCTATAAATGTTACTGAAACAGTGATTTATGTTCTCAGAAATACATTTCATTATTATTTAATTCCATCCGGCACAACATTGGCCTTATAAACTTTTCCGAACTTTATAGTCCACTGGTCGCTAAGGATGATTTTTTTCTACATCTTTTGATGAAATGGGTGTCTATATTTGTCGTTTAGAATGGTGGAGCAAACAAAATTGCACAATACAAATTTTACATACTTTGTAGGAACATGCAAATTGTGTTTTGCCATGCGAAAATAACGAAGATAAAGATAATAAGTTAACGTAAACATCAGTATCTGTTGAATTTTTCAGCAACATTTGCTTTAAGATAGTGTCGTACCGATCCAGAATCCTATATGAACTGAAAAAGTTACTTTAAAATAATATCCATATAATATATCAGTAAAAGTAAAATATCTTCATTGTCATGCTACTAGCGTTCGTCTGTGGAAGAGTATTAAATAATGTGCTCAAAGTATTTTGAGTTATAAGTACAACAATGAAACATAATTCCTTTCCTTGCCCTCTGTGCGCACGTTATCGATCGTGTGACACTTGCACTACTCTAGATTCTATTAGTTTGAATCTTTGATTCTATAACACACTAGGTTAACACATAAGATACATCGTAAGACGGACCTTCAGTCTTTCTTCTAGTACCAACTTTAACCTTTCTTGTTATGCCATTTTAAGTGTTTGTTCTAGGCTGGGTGGTGCACCTACTTTTCGAGTCTTTATTCAGTTCCGCAGACTACACCATACATCCTAGACAAATTCGTCAGTCTGTATTTATTGATTATTTGAATCAGTTCGTGTACTAAAACGAATATGTCTGTTACTGTGTAACAGTAAAGTTTGTGTTATTGATAACGAGTGGCGAACGCACGGCCAGACACAGCTGCTCCACTGGCATTTTTATATGAGACAGAGTTTATTAAGTTGCGATCACTTTTGATTAATCAAATTATTCTATATTTATAAGTGTGTTCAAGTAGAACAGCTGACTTGTAGACTACGCTAAAGACCCATATCACATATATTGTAAGGCTAATTTGTGCATTTAAAGCTTTTCCGCCTTTTCTCCAATTTTAACCTAGATTTTAGTCTTTTTCCCGGTTCAGTCACGCTCAAATTAAAGTTCAATAAGGTTTTAAACCCAATTCCGTTCGTTTTGAATATTAGCGTCTTCCAGATTATTTGCGTTCGTCGATATTTAAACTCACTTAAGCTTTGTTCGTGCATGCATGACGCAATGTGCCTTATCGTGTTTTAATGGATTCTCGACACCAGAATGTCGCCGTTGTCTGCCGGCCTAGCAGCCCATTGTCTATAATTTTATCGTTCATACAGGTCGGGACTTCCCTGTGCTCTACACCAAATTTTGTATTAATGTTGTACAATGCTGACGCAACACTGGTGCTTTCTGTGAGTTTCGCATAAGTTGAATCGAGTACGAATTTAAATGGCGCCTGCGCGCCTTCATTCGGCTTCAGCATTCAGCCCGGAGAATTGAATCAGCGTCCCGCACTAAGACAGTCCACAAGTGGTGGTTGTAAGTCGAAATTAAAGTAGTTAAACTATATAGCTGCTATCAGTCAAGCTCTGTGTCGTTTGAGTGGCGTGTTGATAAATGTTTAGCCGAGGAATCCTTCTATTATGGAGTAGGCATCTCCAATTCAACGTTGAAGCGGATTATAATTCAAAACCTAGTTTGTGTGCTAAACTGTCGTAGTGAAGTTACGTGTATGTCGTATCGCAATCCTGCCTATCGTAAGTGCTTCATTTTTACCCTTCGTGGGGATATAATGCCGTTCAGACCCGCTTGACCTGTTGCCCCTATGCAGTCTCCTGTAGTTCCTTTGGTATTTTGAAGGCAATAGCTTGGACGCGACCCGCAGTTTGGTTGAACAAGGTCACCAGAGCAGCTGAACCCTTCCAAAAGGTATTGTGACCTCTTGTAGTAGTGTTAACAAGCTCTATTATACATTGCACTGATTTTAAAAGTGCCGCCATGTTACGCAGCGTTGTTATTAATCTAAATAATACAATTTTGAATAGGAATTACCGCCTTGAAGATAATTTTGAGAATTTAACGTCAAGTTTTAATGTCTGTATGTAGTTTTACGTTGTGAGATCAAGTAATTATCGTCGTTGAGTAATATTCGAGTATTTGTCGTCAAGTTTTATTGTTGTAAAGTAGTTTCTTTGTGTCAATTTAAAGTTCTTACGGTTTTGATGTAGTTTTACCGCCTGTGTTTAGTTTAAACGTTGCGCAATTAACCCCACTAACCTTTTTCGAGTATTCTTAACTGTAATGAATAACTTATTTGATGTTCATTGTCACATACATATTTTTCTACTTGAATATAGTTCATTGTGCTTTTCGTTAATAGATTTATGATGTTTGCATGCCTGTGTTGCGTATTTTCCTCTGTACAGGGATTCAGACAGCTGTAAGGGAATGTAAATTAACGTAGGTTTAACTCAGCTGTTCTTGGATCGTTGTTCAAGCATTGCCTAGGTTAGTTTGTTGGTTCCACTTTCAGAATGAGCCCATCTGTAGTGTTTTTCCCGATTTAGTCAGTAAAGTGGTGGCGCTTAGTATTTACCATCTTTATTTACTTTACCGGATCGTAGCCCTAATTTAAGGTCGTAAAGAACTCCCCTTCTCCACTGAGTGACCCGACAGCATTTGTTACAGCCCATCGTAACGAGATTGGGGCAGTTTCTCTTGTAACAATATAGCGTCATGTCGTAAAAGTCGTTTCGTATGTAAAAAACTGAAAACCTGTGGTGTAACAATATATTTGTAAAGGATCGGTTATTGCTACATATTCATATATAAAACCTATATAATAATAAAATGTATTGCTACAAATAGAATCAGTTATTAGAAATTGCAAGTTAATAAGTGTTGGGTGCGTCATTCCTGATAATAATATTAGCTTAAATGTTTGTTATATAAAAGTTACAGCCTGATCTTGATTTTTTCTAAACTACAGTATACACTTTTCTCTCATTCACGGTACACCACAGTCATTGCCAAAATTTTGTGCAACAACTGTACATTTCATATTATTTGTTGCTAATTAGAGTCCAGTTGTTTGAACGTTTGCTTCTCAGCTTTATCGTTCGGCATAATAATTTAGATGGTTATCGCGCTGATATATGTGCGCTATCTGGCGATTAAGCAAAGTGCTTATTTTTGTCCTACAATAAACCATACTCTTACCAAAGAAACAAGACTTAACCATTAGAACGTCATAGCAAGTGACAGTAAATAAAAAAATTTGCAGTATACCATACGCAGCTGGGGACTGAATTGGGTAATTGGCTGGTTCAGCAACAAAGTGGATGAGTTAAAATTTGGTTGCGTCAAGATTTTTCTTTAAGGGAAGATTTATTCATTCTCTATTGCCTCTAATAAACTATTGAATGTTTGGTGATGTTTTTTTCATAATTTCAATTAGTAGGTTTAGTTACCCCTTCTATAACTTACATCGTTCTCCGCAAACTAAAATTATTTATCTTGCGTGTTTTTGATATATGGAAGTACAGCTATCTACCTACTTATTATATTTAATGAGTACTGTTAAGATTCTTTTAAATAGGGAGAAATCAGTTCTTAGTAGTTAGTCATTGCTTAGATATACAGAAGGACATTATTATCCCCAAAATAAATAAGTACTAAACCTAGATCTTTCAACTTTATAACAGAAAGATTGAGCGTACGAGTTGGTAAAACAAAAAGGCCATCAGCTGCTCGATATTTTAATGATCCAATGCTGTGCACAGAAATGTTAGTAGGAAGTTATATCCTTTCCCAGCCTAAGGCTACTAATTGTAAGTAGTCAAACCACGCCGCTATATACAGTTAGACTGCCAAAATTACGGTAAGGGTAATTATTTGCTCATCAATTACCTGTTTGACAGGGTGGTTTAATGCGTCTGCTACGTCGATATAACCGCCAAAATGCGAATTCTCATAAAATTATGGGACAGCTCGATCTAATCTAATCTGGACGGCAATTTACATTCAAGTGTATTTATTTACCGACGACCCTTAATGCGCCGTTTATTTCCTTGTTTGGTTTTGGCATCTATTTCGATTCAGTTTCGCTGTAATTATTCGGATCAACAGCTTCGGAGTCATTGAGGATATATTACAATGTGATGGCTTTTCACATGATTATCTAATCGTGACTGTTATTAGTGTTTTCTCTGCTATTTACATAAGACTTTCTGTTAATATATGTAAATTTTCATTTATAGTTGCTTAATTCTACCATTCTACCCTTAAATAGTCCATCGGAATGTGTTACATTGTAGCTGAAATCTCTGCAGCGGATTGTACACATAGAAATGTGTAGCTCGGCCAGCAATATTAACGTAGAAATTGTGATTATTTCAAGTGGGTATTTCATTATCACTTTTTCTATTTTTTTGCTCTCAACGCTCGAGGGGAAGGTTGTTATGCCAAATACATCATGTTTTAAATAATTCTCGCATCTCCTGCAGCACTGCGATACCAAAATGTCAGAGGCTATACGGATTTGTGGCCCGTTTTCTGGGGATCTCTAGGTTTTATTTCGCTTAAGTACAGCGGTACAGGCTTTTCGCTGCTATTTCTCAATATCCAAGAAACACGAAAGTGGCAGAAGTATCAAAGTCAGAGGTCAAAACGGGGAGCGACTCCCATTCTATTTTGTTGGTTTGGAATTTATTTAGCTCCTAAAAAGGCAATTCCCTGATAGGACAGCAACACCGGCTTGCACTTTTGTTTCGAGATAGTAGACCTTAACTTTGCTAAGAGGATAAGACACAGCGACAAATGGGAAAGTATCTATTAATTTACCTACAGTGATTAACTTATTGTACATTAGGGGTTTTCATAGGGTGACATCGTCGTGAAAATTCTGAAAGAATATTTAAATATTGTTCGCATTTAATCTTTGTTATGCTTTTCTAGATTTTCAATCATTGTTGAAATGTTTCAGAAATAAAAAGACAAATGGTCTGAAATCCACATGGCCTATTAAGCCTGTTTGGAAAATTTATGCCATCACTGAGAAGTTAGCACGGGAGGGGGCCGGTCTCAGATCTTCAATTTTCAGTTTGCCAGTTAGCGTCAAGCAAAGAGGTTGTGTATACGATTTTGCGTGATACCGTTCTTGTTGAGTGAGTTTCGTGAGACTTCATCTCGATCTCTCTGTCGGATATATTTATAGAAACCCTCTATCGTCCCGCCATCAATTGTTTCGCCAACCACTTTGTGTACTGAAGCCTTGTCTCGACGTTATGCAGCTCTGGAGAACCTTCCCGTTTCAGCGTATAGATCAACGCCGATTGTTCGTAGTCAATATTTGAATTTAATTGATATTATATATAAAAATGGCGGTTAACTACACAATTGACTGTAAAATGTGTCTATACAAAAAGATGACACAGGAACACAGCTTAATATTTTAATTTTATTCATCTACAAAGAAAAATGTTTGCAACTACTTAGATAAATGCATACTTATTCATCTCACTTGGAAGTAATACTTCAATTAACTATTTTTAATTGTAATTAATTGAATTTGGCGTCTAATAATATGGAAAGGTTCA
>OW679202.1:59893190-60274927 GCA_940337035.1 Agriotes lineatus
CTTCAAGGCTACTAAAGATGACAGCTTAGCTGTTGAAATACGAATTTAGCAATTGCTAAATATTTGTGTGGTTAGGGGTTTTCAACGAATTCGACCAATTACAGAAGTAACTTTTCTATGAGAAAATACGACAAAAAACCGATGAAAGGTTTTTTTATTTGGCTATTTCTATTTTGGAATTTTGAAAAACTAACCTGCCGATTTGTTTAAAATTTGATAAGTTCATTTTTATTCTTCTAGTACTTCTGATTGAGTACTACTGTATAATTAGAAATGAAATATGTTACAAGGTAACGCCAAACACATGTAGTACGTTTCGAATATGTTTCATTTTGGATTATTGTCATAAAATTTGTATAGATTACAGCCCGCTCAGAGTCTTATGATAACATCGTAGGTTGCCAGAATTGATAAAAATTAAAATTTGATTTTAATTGTATATACTCCGGTTTGTACAAAATACTGTATGCACCTCATGCATAACTAGAGTTTATTACCGTTGTTTTAGAGCCCGCTGCTATGCTTTGGGCTCTAATTTTTAGGCCGCGGGCCATAAACGCCTTCCTATGCCCTTGTTACATAAATAGATATCATGGAATTACAGCAACATTAGTTATATTGGCCATATTAAATATTTTATTGATTGACTCCTCCTTTCCACCTTTTATATTTTCATGTACCAGCTTTGGACTATTGGAAATGCATTTCGTTGTTTGACGAAAATCTACATCGTGAAATACTCTTAGTATAGAATGTGAGATACCTCCTGCTGGACGATATGGCATCTTGCTCTCTCTTATTTCAGTAATGTTCACGTGGTCAGATTCGAGTTGATCTGGTGGAATTGTTCTTGCATGCATGTCTGTATGCAAGTTTATAGAAATGAGTTAGAATATCGTTGGTGGCATATCTCTTTAAAAACTAAATATGTTTATCTTGCAGATAACAACAATAATGTATTTGTAAGTCACGTTCATGGCAACTATGGCACATCAATCCATGAATATAATTCTGTTTTATAAATAACAGTTTTAGTTATTTTTTATGTCCTCTCTTTTGCCAACTATGTCATATATCATTGTCATTCATAACTTCGAGTTGGCGCCTTTGTGTTTTTGGCGCCCGGGGCATAAGACCCGTTTTGCTGCCCCTTTTAAACTGACAGTTTTTGGTCTCATTTTCATTAAAATCTATAAATTGTATACTCAAATTCAAATATTTTCTTCTTGAGCATCATTTTGAATAAATTGATACACGAATTTAGATTTTGATATACGTTTTTTTACATGTTTCGATTCTGTTTCAAGTTATATCATACAAGAATAGATCAGAGCTTGGTATTCGAATCACTTCAAATCACAAAGGTGCTGTATGTTTAATTAAAAGAATATTAAAAGTGTGTAGCAACCGCCCCACCGCAGCTCACGGACAGCGTAATCCATTGAAGAATTGGGAAATCCGGGAGTGCTCACTGCTGAGAAACCAAGTAGGTAAAAGCTGAACCAATTCGGAGGAAACTAGACAATAGGCATCTACGGTGGGTTTACTACAGTTCCCTCTCATTTTTTCGGTAGTCGCGTGAACGTTTACTGTAGTTGCTTCTACAATTAGTCTTGTTAATTTACTCAGTGCTTGTAGGTATTAGCGTTTGAATGAAGCAACAAGCTAAAAGTGCAGTAAATACCGAGATCTTATTCTTGGCCAGGCTGCTTGCTTCGAATGAAAACTATATGAGGTTGTAATACCCTTCCTAGCAAACAATTTTCCAAATTCCACGTACCAGGATATATTTTTTTTTATTTCGTATATGTTTAGGTTAAGCGAAAGAGCAACATTTGTTGAACTTCGCCATTTTTCTTGTAACCGATAAAATAAAACCATTTATTATTATTATTATTATTATTATTATTATTATTATTCCATAAATATTCTCGTTCGACTGCCACATTAATTTCAAAAGGTTTTAAGTATATGTTAAAATATATGAAAGATGATGGTTTAACTAATGAAATATATAACATATTAAAAAATGCTGTACTTCTATACATGCAGCATAAGTGATCATCCTAAGCCGTGCAAATTTTACGACAACTATATATTGTTCCTTCCGTCTAGTTACCTTGTCAGACAAGCTTATAATTCACACTTTATCTCGCCATTGCACTCACTCCGCTGTTTGTATCACGTGCAGTAGGATGTAGAATGCCATTTAAAGTAGCTGTAAGCCAGTGATTTAATGACATGGTTTCTTGCACGGCGTCTGAGTATCTGCGCCGTAGAAACAGCCGCACAGTAGATGAATTAATCATTGTTCGTACAAATGCGGAGCAGAAACAGCATTTTGCGCGTAAATTTAAGTTTTGTTGAAATAAATGCGTAGTAGATGCAGCCTTTTGTGTGTAAATGGACATTATTGTCGTTTAATATAAAATTATATTGCAAACGGTTTTCCGGCGGGTGATGTAATATATAAATGTTTGGTGGAAATAGCAACCCGCTATGTATGGTGTAGTATATTAATACTGATATTATGTTATATTCTTTCTTTACAAGCAATAGGCAATATATGTGCTTTGTTCAGGTGTTTTAACGAAATTGACTTTTATTTAAATAGTTTTTTTGAAGATAACCCCTTTACCTTAACACGAATCTTGGCCAATTGCTGGTTACATTTCGACATTGGCTTTCTTTAACCACTACTGAGTTTAATGAGGTAAGAACGTTCTCACTGCTATTGAACTAGCTAGCAATAAAAGAGGGCAAACGTAATTTATGAAAACGTAGCGGCGTAGAAGACACCTTGTTATATACTCCTAGATATAGGAAGCTACTAACAACCCCATATTCGATTATGCGAGGGCCATCTGGACCTCTCGTGTGTTAATTGGCCCTATTCAAAATCATGGTTATTGTCTTGTCGCTGTTTATTTCTAGGCATCTTCTGATCTGATATTTTTCAGCTTGTCTCTTCACCCTTAGTAATAAATTAAGAGAGTGTCACCTGCTTCGAGGTGGTTAGAGATGTTACTACCAGCTGTAGTTACTCTCCTTGTAAGTGATGTAGAACAGTTCTCATAATATAAGCACGTTAGCTTTAGAGGTTAAATGCAAGGGGAAGGGGGTGCATCCTTGCCTCGCGCCCTTATTTATGCAGATACATTGTTGTCGATCTTAATTTTAACAGGTAAGGCTTCCTACAGAGATTTCACAATAGGCACTAATCAAACTAGTAGCTGCAGTAGTAGTCGCACTTTAATTATTGTCTTTAAAATATTTTTTGTATTCGCTCTGTTATGCATCGCCAGTGACAAAATATGTTCAAAAAATCTACGTAAATGCGTCGACGCCATGTAACAATACAGAAAACATGTAGCATTTTAAAACACGTGTTCTAATTTAAAGATTCAGATTTGAATTTGTGGGAATTTGCATCAATTTGTTAAGAGGAGTTCTTACTTTTTCAATAGATATTTTTATTTTATGTGTTGTATAGCCTGGTAGTGCTTGTAAATGCACTTTAGTAGCTTGAACTAGAGCATTCAGGTTTCGCCCTTTTTTAATGATCATTATTTTTGCCTTAGATGAATTAAGTTTCATCCCGCACATTTCATTGACGGTCGCCACTCTATTTATTATTCTATGGAGGCCCTTCTTTGAAACAGCTGGCAACCGTATAGGCTGCATAGAGCATATAGTTAATAATGCTCTCAAATTATACGTCTTCTACAGCTTCTTTGAATAGTTGGAAATTAGTACACGCATCCTTGTACACTTTTTCTAATCTTAACTTCTTGTGATTGTTGCTCATCTGCCCTGCTTGTTGATTCTCTGGTTCCAATATAATGTGGTCATAATTTTTAAATCTTTGTTATCAATTCCTTTAAATTGCGAAATTTTAAGAAATGTGTTATGCCACACCTTATCAAAGGCTGTAAGTAATTTTTATGGTAGGTATTTTAACATAATTACCGAAAATAGCTCCCAAATGCTCAGTAGTAGTAGAAGCTGGAAAAGGATTTTAATGGTGGTGCACATAATTGGATAATAGTAACTAACCTCGTTATTTTAATTTTACAGTAGAATAAATTGTTAGAAAAAAATAAAAATGATACGAACATTAGAATTTACTGTGTACATATAATCTTAAGTCATATTGACATAGTCATGTGGACCAAAGTGAGTGCAAATGGAATTTCGTCATTAGGTTAGTGTAGTTACGTCTTTACTCTTCTTCTTCTTCTTCTACCCTTTATTGCGTCCTCTTCTTTCTCCAATTGTTTCTGTTCTGTGCTATACTTGCCCACTTCCATTCCGTAACTCTCTTTAAGTCGTCATACCATCTTGTAATTAGTCTTCCTCTACCTCTTCTTCTATCTCATGGCCTCCAATGGATGGTTTTTACTTTCCATCTACAATCTTCGTCTTTACTAGATTCAGGAAATGCTGAGGATATATTTCAAGGAGCATTTATAACTTTCGGAACGCCGTTGAAGATTGAACGTATTCGCTCCCTCTTTGTTTTGTAAAACTTCCAGAGAGGTATACCAATGAAAACATTACTTTTTTATAATTTGATGGAGAATTTTGTCCTCAAAACTGGAAGTGAGGTTTCTTATGTTAGTTGGGCCATTATTTTTCGTATGTACGTGAATTGGAACGAATTGCCGCACCACTTCCTCAATAAACGTTACGATGATTTGTTACAGAATGCGTTTCTGCAACAAGATGGCGCAAGAGATCGTGTCGTCTCAGGTAGAATTACACGAATATTTGGATGCCAGAATCAGTAGTAGGAATACTGGAACACTCTAACCACCTACCTCTTGTAATGTAACCCTTCTGAGTATTTTTCTGGAGCACTATTTGAGAGACGACGCTTTTAAAGCTGTGGTTAACGATTTAAATGAATTGAATCTTACAATTGAAAAAACTTACTCCAAACAAACAATTTCTACATTTGTTATGATCACTGCATACTTCCGGTTTATTGTTTTCTATAAATGTTACTGAAACAGTGATTTATGTTCTCAGAAATGACATTTCATTATTATTTAATTCCATCCGGCACAACATTGGCATTATAAACTTTTCCGGACTTTATAGTCCACTGGTCGCTAAGGATGATTTTTTTCTACATCTTTTGATGAAATGGGTGTCTATATTTGTCGTTTAGAATGGTGGAGCAAACAAAATTGCACAATACAAATTTTACATACTTTGTAGGAACATTCAAATTGTATTTTGCCATGCGAAAATAACGAAGGTAAAGATAATAAGTTAACGTAAACATCAGTATCTGTTGAATTTTTCAGCAACATTTGCTTTAAGATAGTGTCGTACCGATTCAGAATCCTATATAAACTGAAAAAGTTACTTTAAAATAATGTCGATATAATATATCAGTAAAAGTAAAAGATCTTCATTGTCATGCTACTAGCGTTCGCCTGTGGAAGAGTATTAAATAATGTGCTCAAAGTATTTTTAGTTATAAGTACAACAATGAAACATAATTCTTTCCCTTGCCCTCTGTGCGCACGTTATCGATCGTGTGACACTTGCACTACTCTAGATTCTATTAGTTTGAATCTTTGATACTATAACACACTAGGTTAACACATAAGATACATCGTAAGAAGGACCTTCAGTCTTTCTTCTTGTACCAACTTTAACCTTTCTTGTTATGCCATTTTAAGTGTTTGTTCTAGGCTGGGTGGTGCATCTACTTTTCGAGTCTTTATTCAGTTCCCCAGTCTACACCATACATCCTAGACAAATTCGTCAGTCTGTATTTATTGATTATTTGAATCAGTTTGTGTATTAAAACGAATATGTCTGGTACTGTGTAGCAGTAAAGTTTGTGTTATTGCCGTTAGATGGCGTTGAAGGAGGTAATCCCGATCGTTGACGAAGCAAGTCCGATTGATAACGAGTGGCGAACGCACGGCCGGACACAGCTTCACTGGCATTTTTATATGAGACAGAGTTTATTAAGTTGCGATCACTTTTGATTAATCAAATTATTCTATATTTATAAGTGTGTTCAAGTAGAACAGCTGACTTGTAGACTATGCTAAAGACCCATATCACATATATTGTAAGGCTAATTTGTGCATTTAAAACTTTTCCGCCTTTTTACAATTTTAACCTAGATTTTAGTCTTTTTCCCGGTTCAGTCACGCTCAAATTAAAGTTCAATAAGGTTGTAAACCCAATTCCGTTCGTTTTGAATATTAGCGTCTTCCAGATTATTTGCGTTCGTCGATATTTAAACTCACTTAAGCTTTGTTCGTGCATGCATGACGCAATGTGCCTTATCGTGTTTTAATGGATCCTCGACACCAGAATGTCGCCGTTGTCTGCCTGCCTAGCAGCCCATTGTCTATAATTTTATCGTTCATACAGGTCGGGACTTCCCTGTGCTCTACACCAAATTTTGTACTAATGTTGTACAATGCTGACGCAACACTGGTGCTTTCTGTGAGTTTCGCATAAGTTGAATAGAGTACGAATTTAAATGGCGCCTGTTCGCCTTCATTCGGCTTCAGCATTCATCGCGGAGAATTGAATCAGCGTCCCGCACTAAGACAGTCCATAAGTGGTGGTTTTAAGTCAAAATTAAAGTAGTTAAACTATACAGTTGCTATCAGTCAAGCTCTGTGTCGTTTAAGTGGCGGGTTGATAAATGTTTAGCCGAGGAATCCTTGTATCATGGAGTAGGCATCTCCAATTCAACGTTGAAGCGGACTATAATTTGAAACCTCGTTTGTGTGCTAAACTGTCGTTGTAGTGAAGTTACGTGTATGTCGTATAGCAACCCTGCCTATCGTAAGTGCTTATTTTTACCCTTCGTGGGGATATAATGCCGTTTAGACCTGCTTGACCTGTCACCCCTATGCAGTCTCCTGTCGTTCCTTTGGTATTTTGAAGGCAATAGCTTGGACGTGACCCGCAGTTTGGTTGGACAACGTCACCAGAGCAGCTGAATCCTTTCAAAAGGTGTTGTGACCTCTTGTAGTAATGTTAACAAGCGGTATTATACAGTACAGTGATTTTCAAAGTGCCTCCATGTTACGCAGAGTTGTTGTTAATCTTGTTACGATTTGCGTTCTTTAATTTAATGAACTATGTAGGATTATACTGTACTTTAGTTAGCTGTAAGCCATCTGTATAATATTTTAAGGTAAAATTCGTAGGAAAATGTCATATTTAAATTACAACAAGCGGATGTTTAGAAACGTGCCTTTCGCTTGGGAAGCTGGAGATATTCCATTCTCACGAATAAGATTAGAGTAAGTTTATGCAGCGTTTACTTCATAAACCGAAATATTGAGTGATGTATATGACCGGTACGTGATTAGAAGAAGCAACGGTTGCAACTCGATCATAAAAACTATTTGCAGCTGGGACCAAATGCTTTAGTAGAATTTTTAATCTTTATAGCGGTAATTTACTAAGGGTCCGAACAGGCCACATTTCACCATGGGAAATCCTCAAGCTTGTAAAAATTCATAGAACTATTATGAACGGTCACGTCCGCGTAATGCCAAATGTCCAAAATTTAGACCAGCTCTGATAGGTTATTGGGAACTTTGTAAACGCCCACCGAGCTTTCTTGGTCAGAATGGACTTAGAATTAAGTTAGTTAATAAGAAGATGTAAATACGTAAACTTAAGGTTTCTGTAAACGGCAGAAAAATAAATGCAAGTATTTGTATCTACTTAAGTGTTCTTATTAATCTCAGTAGCTTTGGTCTTCGTGTCCGAGTGTGTTTCAATTAAAAGGATTGCCAGTTACCCCGACTTTAGGCGTCTCGCAATAGTGGTGATCAAGCGGTGTAATTTATAACTTATTTAAATCGCACGACAGAAGATTTCTTTTGTTTCGAAGTCGGTCCAAGTGCAAGCGTTGAAATATACAAGGGGAAACACGTGAACAGGATGGGAAAAAGCATCTAATAAACTGAGGCGGTACAACGGAAGCGGTCATTCCGGGAACGGCGTAGAGGACTGGGGACGGCGTCACGTAAAAGTGGCAACGTTGGAAAACCAGCGAGCGTCGAGGAGGTGACGGCAAGGAATCCGTGGAGGCGGCCAGACAACGGGAACGTTCATTGCGGGGAGCGGCGTAGGTAAAATCCAGGAGCGTCGAGGAGTGAATGCAGGAAATTCCGTGTCCAACGGGAGCGGTCAATCCGGGAACGGCGTAGAGGACTGGGGACGGCGTCACGTAAGAGTGGAAACGTTGGAAAACCAGCAAGCGTCGAGGAGGTGACGGCAAGGAATCCGTGGAAGCGGCCAGACAACAGGAGGGCAGTCATTCGAAGGGGCGGCGAGGCAGCATTCTGGGAACAACGTCAGGTAAAACTGACAACGAAGAAAAACCAGTGTAGTGCAGGGAAAGCCAGTAAAAGTGTCGAAGTGAGTGACGGCGGAAACTCCAGAAAAAAAGACAGGGAAGCGGCTTCAGAACAGGGAGGCGGCGCGTCCAGATCTGTGGGAATAAGACGACAGCACAGCGGGGAAAGCAGAAAATTCCAGTTGTGGGTAAGTAATACTTGTTGTTTGTTTCGGAATTATATGGTCTTATTATGCGATTTAGTAAGGTTGTGTATATATTTTTTTGAAATAATAGGATCAGGTATTGCTCGTAGTTGTCAGTAATAGTAAATTTTCGACGGGTTGTGAACTAGTTACGTTTTTACAGCAGCGATAGGTAATTTACGAGTTACGCAAAATTCCTGGTTTACAGAATTTAAATTTTTATCAAGTGTTTCATTTAAAAACAAACAATGGTTTCCGAATACAGTATTTTTTCGGTGAACGAATTAAAATATGTTGCTAATCTGTTGGAATTACCGGAGAAAAAGAAAAAGGCAGAGATCATAGAAGAATTGATTAAGGCTCAACATTCGGTAGAGGACATTAAGGTAGAATTAGGTGCCTGGGAGGAAAACCCTCGGAAGGACAAGTGGGAAGAATTAGCTAGCAGGGAACGAGAATTAGCTGAAAGGGAACGAAAAGAAAAATTAGAATTAGCTGAAAGGGAATGAAGAGAAAGGTTAGAATTAGCTGAAAGGAGAGAACGGTTAGAATTAGCTGAAAGGAGAGAACGGTTAGAATTAGCGGAAAGGGAGCGAGAAGAAAGATTGGAGGTAGCTAGATTAGATGCTCAAGTGAAAATTGCTCAGGCCCAAGCTCAAACGGCAAATGAAAATAATGTACATGATGTCAATGCAATTAGGAATATGTCCTTGAATATGACAAAACAATTGCAACCTTTCAAGGATGACGGTGACATGGGATTGTATTTAACAAATTTCGAGCGGGTTTGTGTGCAATTGAACTTCTCCAAGGAATCGTGGCCAATTCGATTGACGAGTGTGTTGTCACCAACAGCGAATGAGATCGTGGCTCGATTAACAGAAGAGGACAGCAAAGATTACGACAAAGTCAGGGCTAGTCTGCTCAAGAAATATCAGCTAACAGCAGAAGTTTTTAGAACGAAATTTCGGTACGGGAAACGGAAAACTGACCAGAGTTATGCGGAATTTGCATACCAACTAAAAACCAATTTCCAGGAATGGATCAAGAGCGAAGAAGCGGAAGGAAACTTCGACAAGCTAACTCAACTGATGTGCTTGGAGAAATTTTATAGTTCGTTGCCAGGGGAGATGAAATTTTGGGTGGAGGACCGAAACAAGTCCAAGACGATGGAGAAAGCTGCAGAGCATGCAGACACATACGTCACCAAAAGAGGACCAGGTACGGAACGGCAATATAATGGAAACTTCAAGACATCGAAAAATAAGTTCGAAACTAAGCCGACGTCGAACTTGAAAAATGACTTAGGAAAAAGTCAGGTGCAAACGGAAAGTGTTGTCAAGGAAAACTTGGACAAACGCAGTTTCGACAGACGAAGGCCGGGGAAGTGCTTTGGATGTGGTGCAGTAGGTCACTATAAAGGTTCACCGGAATGTCCCAAAACACAAGTCGTTTTAGCAACGATAGGCCAGAGCAAGAACGAGGAAGGTCTGCTAGAACCTTATACCATAATAGCGAAAGTAAATGGAGTGGAAGCAAAATTACTACGAGATAGCGGAGCCAGCTATGATATCGTGCACACAAATTTAATCAAAGGAGCCGATTATACAGGGAAATATGTATATGTGCAAGGACTCCTGAATGAAGAATGTGTGGCGTTACCAGTTGCGAACGTAAAATTAAATTTGCCAGAAATTCAGGTGGAAACTGAAGCAGCAGTAGCGAATCGTTTGCCTCGAGATTATACGTATCTGCTATCGAATAGAACGTGGGAGATGCTGCCGAAGGAAAAGGATGTGGTAATTCAACAAGTGCTCGCATTAACGAGAGCGCAAGCGAAGGCTATAATGGAAAAGGAAAAGGTTCACGATGAAAATAAAGAAACGAATGCCGAAGTAAAGAGTTCAGAAGACGGAAAAGATTCCGACGAACAGGGAGAAGAAGCGGAAAAGGAGATTGGGTATAAATCACCGAACCTGGAAAAGGACGAACAATTTTCAATACCTAAATCGGATGTCGATTACTCGGACATAACACAACTTACACCGACAACCTTAAGAATGCTGCAATTAGAAGATCCAAAATTAAAGGAGTATTTTGAGATGGCAGAATCAAAGAAGGAAAACAATGGAGCAAAATTCTACATTGCTTATGGAATACTGCACAGGAGAATTACGGACAAATTGGGTCGGAGCTTTGAGCAAGTGATGGTGCCAGAAAAATTACAAAGCAAGTTGCTAGATATCGCACATGATAACATGTGGATGGGACACTTGGGTTGTAACAAAACCCTTGACAGGATCAAGCAGAATTATTGGTGGAATCAGATGGGACGAGACGTGAAAAACAAGATCAAGTGCTGTGACGTTTGCATGCGCGTAGGTAAGCCCACTGATAGGAAAAAAGCTCCAATGTGTAGAGTGCCAGTAATCACCGAACCGTATAAGCGAGTAAATGTGGATATTGTAGGACCTTTAGCGAAAACCGAGAAGGGAAACAGATATCTACTAACGCTAATTTGTAGTGCCACAAAATTTCCTGACGCGATCCCATTAAAAGTAGCAGATTCTGAAGCGGTGGTAAAAGGGTTATTAAATATATTTTCGCGAGTAGGATTTCCATCCGAAATCCAGATGGATTTGGGCACTGTATTTACCAGCAATCTAACGACCGAATTTCTTGACCGATGTAGTATAAAAATCATACACAGTTCAGCATATCATCCGCAATCAAACGCAGTAGAACGATTCCACGGGGTATACAAGCGAATCCTAAGAGCGTTGTGTTACGAAAACGGAAATGAGTGGGATGAATATATCGATCAAGCGCTTTTCGCTTTGAGATGTGCACCGCACGCGGCACACGGATTTAGTCCCGCAGAATTGGTTTATGGACGTCAGATTAGATCTCCATTAAACATGATCAAGGAGTTGTGGGTTGGAAAGGAAACCAACGAACCGGTAGTAGTGTACATATTAAAGTTACTCGATAGGCTAAGGCAAATGCAGGAAATCGCGAAAACGGCGACTTTGGAAGCACAAACCAAATCAAAAGGTTATTATGATCTGAAGGCGAAGGCTTCATATTACGAGGTTGGCGAGAAGGTTATGTTGTATCAGCAAGCCAGGACCAACAAATTGCAGATGCAATGGACTGGACCCAAAGAAATTGTGGAGAAAATTTCCGATACGAATTATATAATTAAAGAAATATCGGGAAAACGTAAACAAACTCTTGTCCACGTCAATTTGTTGAAACCTTATTTTGAAAAGGCTGAAGTTATTGCGATAGTAATCAAACAACCTGGGGAAGAAGGAGCAGAACTCGATCTTCCAGAACTGGAAATAGAAGACACCGAAATCTTAAGTGCTTCGGAAGTGTTGAAACAAGCCAAAGGGGTAGGAAAACTCACGGAAATCCAAATGAAAAGCTTGGAGGAATTAATCCAAGAATTTCCAGGGTTATTTTCAAATCGACCCGGAAGAACCAACTTAGTGGAACACGATATTGCTCTCAAGGAGGAAAAAATTATTCGAACTCGAGCGTATTCACACTCACCGAGGGTACGCGAGATTATCGACAAAGAAATCGATAAAATGTTAAAATTGGGAGTAATTAGGCCCAGTAACAGCGAGTATTCATCGCCTATGATGATTGTGGAGGCTGAAGGGAAGGATCCAAGGCCTGTGATCGACTACAGAGCGTTAAATGCTATTACGGTGCCACAGCAACATCCTGTTCCTAATATAGAAGCATGTGTGGAAAAATGCAGCAAGGCCAGATACCTGAGTTTAATCGATGTAGTAAGAGCCTACTGGCAAATAGGAATGACTGAAAGAGCAAGTAAATATGCTGCTTTCATAACGCATCGTGGAGTTTTCGAACCAGTGACGTTAGCGTTCGGGCTGCAATCTGTTCCATTTTCGTTTCAGCGGCTAATGGACACCATATTGGAGGGAATGGACGATTTCGCAGAACCATTTTTGGACGATGTGGCGGTACATTCGATGACTTGGGAGGAGCATTGAGGACATTTACGTGCGGTATTCAAGGCAATGCATCAAGCAGGCCTAACGATAAAGGCTAAGAAGTGTGAGTGGGGAAAAGCCGAGGTGATATATCTGGGACATAAAATAGGTCAGGGATTTAGACAACCGTCGGAGGTAAAGGTAGCGGCCATACAGGAGTTTCAACGTCCCCAAACCAAACGGGATATGCAGACATAGCTAGTCCACTTACAGACGCATTACGGAAAAATGCGAAAACCAGAGTAGAATGGGATGATCAGAAAGAAGTTGCCTTCCAAAGATTGAAGGACGAATTAATGAGCGGTAAGGTGTTGAGAGCTCCAGATTATTCCCGTGAATTTATAGTACAAACCGATTGTTCGAAGCGAGGAATGGGGGTGACTTTATCGCAACGAGATGCTAATCAAGAAGAGCATCCGGTGCTGTATCTGAGCAAAAAACTCACGGATAGGGAGCAAGCTTATAGCGCAAGTGAACTCGAATGTGCAGCTTTAGTCTGGGCAGTCGGAAAATTAAAGCCTTATTTGTTTCTGAGCCATTTTACCGTAGAAACGGATCACTGTCCTTTGACCTGGTTATGGCAGATGAGCAATAAGAATGGCAGATTACTGCGGTGGTCATTAATTTTACAAATGTTAAATTTCACTGTTCTCTATAAACCGGGAAAGAAATGCGGAAACGTGGATTCCTTATCTAGGTATTTTGTTTAGTTAAGTCACCGAGAACCAAAGTAGTACTGACAATTACACCAGATAACTGATGTTAATTCACGTAGGTTAGTTAAATTAGGGTAAGCATAATGAGACCATATAGTTCTGAGATTTATGACTGGTATTGCTTAAGTGCGAAAGAAGAACGTCTTGTGGTGTAAAAATCGATAGATTTAAACCCCAAAGACTATCTTAATCCGGGGGCAACTGTTACGATTTGCGTTCTTTAATTTAATGAACTATGTAGGAATATACTGTACTTTAGTTAGCTGTAAGCCATCTGTATAATATTTTAAGGTAAAATTCGTAGGAAAATGTCATATTTAAATTACAACAAGCGGATGTTTAGAAACGTGCCTTTCGCTTGGGAAGCTGGAGATATTCCAATCTCACGAATAAGATTAGAATAAGTTTATGCAGCGTTTACTTCATAAACCGAAATATTGAGTGATGTATATGACCGGTACGTGATTAGAAGAAGCAACGGTTGCAACTCGATCATAAAAACTATTTGCAGCTGGGACCAAATGCTTTAGTAGAATTTTAAATCTTTATAACGGTAATTTACTAAGGGTCCGAACAGGCCACATTTCACCATAGGAAATCCTCAAGCTTGTAAAAATTCATAGAACTATTATGAACGGTCACGTCCGCGTAATGCCAAATGTCCAAAATTTAGACCAGCTCTGATAGGTTATTGGGAACTTTGTAAACGCCCACCGAGCTTTCTTGGTCAGAATGGACTTAGAATTAAGTTAGTTAATAAGAAGATGTAAATACGTAAACTTAAGGTTTCTGTAAACGGCAGAAAAATAAATGCAGGTATTTGTATCTACTTAAGTGTTCTTATTAATCTCAGTAGCTTTGGTCTTCGTGTCCGAGTGTGTTTCAATTAAAAGGATTGCCAGTTACCCCGACTTTAGGCGTCTCGCAATAATCTAAATAATACAATTTTGAATAGGAACTACCGCCTTGAAGATAATTTTGAGAATTTAACGTCAAGTTTTAATGTCTGTATGTAGTTTTGCGTTGTGAAATCAAGTAATTATCGTCGTTGAGTAATATTCGAGTATTTATCACCAAGATTTATTGTTGTAAAGTAGTTTCTTTGTGTCACTTTAAAGTTCTTACGGTTTTGATATAGTTATATCGATTGTCGTCAGTTTTACCGCCTGTGTTTAGTTTAAACGTTGCGCAATTAACCTCACTAACCTTTTTCGAGTATTCTTACCTGTAACGAATAACTTATTTGATGTTCGTTGTCACATACATATTTTTCTACGTGAATATAGTTCATTGTGCTTTTCGTTAATAGTTTTATGATGTTTGCATGCCTGTGTTGCGTATTTTCCTATGCACAGGGATTCAGACAGCTGTAAGGGAATGTAAATTACCGTAGGTTTGACTCAGCTGTTCTTGGATCGGCGTTCAAGCATTGCCAAGGTTAGTTTGTTGGTTCCACTTTCAGAATGAGCCCATCTGTAGTGTTTTTCCCGATTTAGTCAGTAAAGTGGTGGCGCTTGGTATTAACCATCTTTATCTCCTTTACCGGATCGTAGCCCTAATTTAAGGTCGTAAAGAACCCCCCTTCTCCACTGAGTGACCCGGCAACATTTGTTACAGGCCATCGTAACGAGATTGGGGCAGTTTCGCTTGTAACAATCTAGCGTCATGTCGTAAAAGTCGTTTCGTAATATAACAAACTGACAACCTGTGCTGTAACAATATATTTGTGAAGGATCGGTTATTGCTACATATTCATATATGAAAGCTATATAATAATAAAATTTATTGTTACAAATGGAATCACTTATTAGAAGTTGCAAGTTAATAAGTGTTCGGTGCGTCATTCCTGATAATAATATTAGCTCAAATGTTGTAGTTTTGTTATATAAAAGTTACAGCCCGATCTTGATTTTCTCTAAACTACAGTATACACTTTTCTCTCATTCACGGTACACCACAATCATTGGCAAAATTTTGTGCAACAACTGCATCTGCACATTTCATATTATTTGTTGCGAATTAGAGTCCAGTTGTTTGAACGTTTGCTTCTCAGCTTTATCGTTCGGCATAATAATTTAGATGGTTATCGCGCTGATATATGTGCGCTATCTGGCGATTAAGCAAAGTGCTTATTTTTGTCCTACAATAAACCAAACTCTTACCAAAGAAACAAGACTTAACCATTAGAACGTCATAGCAAGTGACAGTAAATAAAAAAATTAGCAGTATACCATACGCAGCTGGGGACTGAATTGGGTAATTGGCTGGTTCAGCAACAAAGTGGATGAGTTAAAATTTGGTTGCGTCAAGATTTTTCTTTAGGGGAAGATTTATTCACTCTCTATTGCCTCTAATAAACTATTGAATATTTGGTGATGTTTTTTTCACAATTTCAATTAGTAGGTTTAGTTACTCCTTCTATAACTTACATTGTTCTCCGCAAACTGAAATTATTTATCTTGCGTGTTTTTGAGATATGGAAGTACAGTTAACTACCTACTTATTATATTTAATGAGTACTGTTAAGATTCTTTTAAATAGGGAGAAATCAGTTCTTAGTAGTTAGTCATTGCTTAGATATACAGAAGGACATTATTATCCCCAAAATAAATAAGTACTAAACCTAGATCTTTTCAACTTTATAACAGAAAGATTGAGCGTACGAGTTGGTGAAACAAAAAGGCCATCAGCTGCTCGATATTTTAATGATCCAATGCTGTGCACAGAAATTTTAGTAGGAAGTTATATCCTTTCCCAGCCTAAGGCTACTAATTGTAAGTAGTCAAACCACGCCGCTATATACAAGTTAGACTGCCAAAATTACGGTAAGGGTAATTATTTGCTCATCAATTACCTGTTTGACAGGGTGGTTTAATGCGTCTGCTACGTCGATATAACCGCCAAAATGCGAATTCTCATAAAATTATGGGACAGCTCGATCTAATCTAATCTGGACGGCAATTTACATTCAAGTGTATTTATTTACCCGACGACCCTTAATGCGCCGTTTATTTCCTTGTTTGGTTTTGGTATCTATTTCGATTCAGTTTCGCTGTAATTATTCGGATCAACAGCTTCGGAGTCATTGAGGATATATTACAATGTGATGGCTTTTCACATGATTATCTAATCGTGACTGTTATTAGTGTTTTCTCTGCTATTTACATAAGACTTTCTGTTAATATATGTAAATTTTCATTTATAGTTGCTTAATTCTACCATTCTACCCTTAAATAGTCAATCGGAATGTGTTACATTGTAGCTGAAATCTCTGCAGCGGATTGTGCACATAGAAATGTGTAGCTCGGCCAGCAATATTAACGTAGAAATTGTGATTATTTCAAGTGGGTATTTCATTATCACTTTTTCTATTTTTTCGCTCTCAACTCCTCGAGGGGAAGGTTGTTATGCCAAATACATCATGTTTTAAATAATTCTCGCATCTCCTGCAGCACTGCGATACCAAAATGTCAGAGGCTATACGGATTTGTGGCCCGTTTTCTGGGGATCTCTAGGTTTTATTTCGCTTAAGTACAGCGGTACAGGCTTTTCGCTGCTATTTCTCAATATCCAAGAAACACGAAAGTGGCAGAAGTATCAAAGTCAGAGGTCAAAACGGGGAGCGACTCCCATTCTATTTTGTTGGTTTGGAATTTATTTAGCTCCTAAAAAGGCAATTCCCTGATAGGACAGCAACACCGGCTTGCACTTTTGTTTCAAGATAGTAGACCTTAACTTTGCTAAGAGGATAAGACACAGCGACAAATGGGAAAGTATCTATTAATTTACCTACAGTGATTAACTTATTGTACATTAGGGGTTTTCATAACGTGACATCGTCGTGAAAATTCTGAAAGAATATTTAAATATTGTTCGCATTTAGTCTTTGTTATGCTTTTCTAGATTTTCAATCATTGTTGAAATGTTTCAGAAATAAAAAGACAAATGGTCTGAAATCCACATGGCCTATTAAGCCTGTTTGGAAAATTTATGCCATCACTGAGAAGTTAGCACGGGGAGGGGCCGGTCTTCAGATCTTCAATTTTCAGTTTGCCAGTTAGCGTCAAGCAAAGAGGTTGTGTATACGATTTTGCGTGATACCGTTCTTGTTGAGTGAGTTTCGTGAGACTTCATCTCGATCTCTCTGTCGGATATATTTATAGAAACCCCCTATCGTCCCGCCATCAATTGTTTCGCCAACCACTTTGTGTACTGAAGCCTTGTCTCGACGTTATGCAGCTCTGGAGAACCTTCCCGTTTCAGCGTATAGATCAACGCCGATTGCTCGTAGTCAATATTTGAATTTAATTGATATTAGTAACTATAAAAACGGCGGTAAACTACACAATTGACTGTGAAATGTGTCTATACAAAGAGATGACACAGACACACAGGTTAATATTTTAATTTTATTCATCTACAAAGAAAACATTTTGCAACTACTTAGATAAATGCATACTTATTCATCCAACTTGGAAGTAATACTTCAATTTACTATTTTTAATTTTAATTAATTGAATTTGGCGTCTAATAATATGGAAAGGTTCAGGTATTGTAACTCCTCTCCAATTTTTTATTTTGTACAGGAGGGGCAAATAGGAAGTGGAAATTAATAAGTAAATGTCCGAAAACCCCTTCCATAGCAATTGCAGCACACAACTCCTATAATTTTACTTTACGCATAGAAAATTGTAGGTTTTTAGTACATTACAATTTGTCCAAATTGTAATGTACAACGTGTTTAAGGCGTCTAGGTCGTGGGTTCCATTTCGCCATTTCCTATATCCGGTACTGGCAGCTACTGCTAACAATTTAAATTTGCCCAATAAAAGTAACCGTGTAAATATACGTTCTGCTTGATTTTTGGGGTTAAGGCAAAGTTCAATCAGGATTGCCAAGAAAATTGTTCAGTCTCTGGTCAGACATTTAACGATGATCATAAACTCTTTGATTTAGGACTGGGTTTTATTGTGTCCTCAAAACGTCAGCGGTTAATTTAGTTTCGAAAAGCGTTCTGGATAAACTTCTAAGGGTAATTGGATTACCTGCCTCGATTACTTAATCGTGCACGATTATGTATTATGCCCTAATAATGACGAAATAAAACACCAGTATTTTATCACTCAGCGGCTTGTAATTGACGTTTTTACAAGCAGTTTAAGTGAAAATGGTAATTATAATGTATTATAACATTTGTTAGTGCATATTTGTAATGTTAGAATCCACGAGTTGACGACTACGATCTTTTTAAGTTCATATTCCTAGAAAGAATATTAATTTGAATATATTATAGTTTTATTATCACATCCAAGTCATTTAAACATGTGCTAAGCAGTATATTAAACTTTGTTCAAAGGGAAGGCTGATCAAAATATTAATAGGTAGTGATGAGCCCGTTTAAATTATTTTTTGTACTACTGCGATATTTGTAATAGATATATATTTGTTTTAAAATATGTGCACCTCTACCTACTGTAAGAGGGTTGATCTATAACCTTGATGTCCTTCGTCGATACGACGGATCTGTTCAATCTGCTTATACTGTATAAAACTTACTTAACTATTAAAAACTGAACAGTCTGTATCTGTAATATAATTAACGAACACAAGATTATAAAACTTCCTTTCACATTAGGTGCTATAATAGCTTGTAAATTTCTGTAAGTGCCATAAGAACTGTTTTTTAATAGTTTTTAAAATTCCTAGGTCTTTGTTCATGTGACAACGTTAGGATCATTTAAAAAATTTAAATTGTCGTCTATATTTCGTGCGTTAGAGAAGGAAGAAAGGTTATTATTTGGTTCGTTCCTCCTCGCGGAGCTATTCAGTCTTGTACTCACGTTCAAGCAGAAAGGTTGCTGAAAGTGAGAGTTTTGACGCTAGTGGGATGGACTAGTTACTTTTAAACTTGACCAAGGGCTATAAAGCAAGTTTTACGCATGGTGCGTGAATTATTCTCAAAGATAGCAGTTTGTTGAAGCTGTAACGTGCTGCTCACGCCGAATTACGACAAATTGTCGGATCTAGTCGGCTTCACAAAATGCAGTTTTGGAAATTTCCGATTGCCGTTTCATCTCGAATTTTCCTGCAGTTTTCAAGTCGACTTTAAGTCCAGTTTAAGGAATTATTAACGCCCTGCACTGCAATTCGTTATCGAGGGCCGACCGACGCCCGCTGTTCGCTTTGTGAGACGTACAAATTCTGCCCCCGAATTGACGGACAGCCTTAAATGCGGTTCGGCCAAAATTCTCTATAGCGTTTGCACTCTGTGGCTACTTAGAGTTTTCAACCTTAGCCGCCGCCCAAGTATCGAAC
Source organism: Agriotes lineatus (assembly GCA_940337035.1). NCBI lineage: Eukaryota > Metazoa > Arthropoda > Insecta > Coleoptera > Elateridae > Agriotes > Agriotes lineatus. The sequence goes on from OW679202.1 coordinate 59,912,791, forward strand.
TGCACCCAGCTAAGTGTATATTGTTAATATTGTATCATGGGGTACTTAACGTTATTTCTATAGCGTGTTATGTATCTAGCATAGATTTTGTGTATGTAATTTACAGTTAATATTTGGATATGTATTTTCAAGCGCGGGAACTCCTTTAGTGGTCTGTGATAATCAAACCTATTGAAGAAATTGAACCCATTGATTGTTACGGCTCAGCACTTTATGTGCATGCTATCTGAATCTCCCCCTCTCTCTTTAGCAGCCCTTGGTAGTCCACTCCTGGATACTGGCCTCCCCTTGTTTTCTTTACCACTCCTTATCTTGTCCAATTTATGTCAATTTGTTCCTTTTTTATTTTTAATGTCATCAAGCCAGCGTCTCTGAGATCTTCTAACGCTTCGCTTCTACTATCGAGGTCCTTATTGTACTATATGTTTTGTGCATCGATGTTTGTCATGTCGAGCGACGCGTCTGGCCCAGCTCCACTTAAGTTTTGCTATGGAAGTTATGACATCTTTCACCATGGTTCTTTGTCTTATCTCTTCGTTTTTAACATCATCTCTGAGACTTAATCCCAACATAATTCGTTCTATTGCTCGTTGAGTTGTTCAAAGTTTATTTGCCGATTTTACTGTCAGCTTTGTGGTTTCTATAGCCTATGTTAACACAGGAAGCATACAGCTGTCAAATATTTTTCTCTTTAAATAAATAGGAACGTCTTTGTTCTTTAGATCATTTGTCAACTTTCCTGTAGGTGCCGATGTCAGCCGAATGCGTCTCTATTTCAACAGCCTGGTTTCCTTACTTATTCTTACACTATGCCCTAAGTAATAAAACATTTTGTGACTCTCTTTATTTTCTCCTTTCCCATAAGTACAATTTTATCTTCTGAGGTCATGACCTTTGTTTTGTTCATATTCATGTGTAGTCCAATTTCTGCTGATTTAGTTTGAAGTTCTAGCATATTTTGTAGTTCAGTTATGTTTTGACTGAAAACCAGATGGTTTAAGTATCAGCCGTCATTTTAACCCCCTTTTTGTCCTAATTCAGTGTTTTGGAGAGATGGTATCATCTTGCCGAACTCCGATTTTTACCGGTATTTTACTTGTTTGTGAGTCGTCGGCGATGTTTATTACTATTGTTGCATGATTATAAATATTTTCTAGTAGGTTTCTGTATCTTGAATTGAACTTTGCTCATGGATTTAAAAATAGCCCATAATTCACGCTTTGTTATAATCAACGAAAGCAACATGTAGTGGTTCGTTGTCTTTATTCCATTTTTCTATCAATAAGGAGACGGATTGAAAATGTTCTATCGTGCTGCAGCCCTTGCGAAACCCAGCTTGTGCTGGAGACCGATAATTTTTGAGTTTATTAGTTAATATATTTGTTACAATTTTTGTTAACAGTTTGTATGGGTGCGGTAAAAGGCTTATAGGTCTATAATTGTCAATAGTCAATTTATCGCCCTTTTTGTATAGTAAAACTACCTTGGCGTTGTGCCATGTTTCTGACTCTAGTGCAGCATTTCCACCTACTTTTATCACGTCAGTTGTTCTACTGACCCTTTCCAAGAGCTCCTCTGTCTTTAATTTCGGATAATGTTAATTTCATTTCTTCCATCGTGATTTCGGGAAGTAGTTTAAAACCAAAATTCATGATAGCTTCAGGAATGTTATTAGGCGGTTTTTAATTTTCTTGTTTGTATAATGCAATGTAAAAATCTTCAACAATTTTCGACATTTCTTCCTTATTGTCTTTGATTTACAATTTTGTTTAGTTCTTTATATTTTGATGTTCCTTTACTGAATCTTCTTCGTTTTGCCATAAGTGCTCTTTCTTCCCTCTCTAGCTTTGTATTTGTATTTCTAACAATAGTGCATATTTTCTTGCTCATTGTGCTAATGCCAGTTTTTGGTTTTCTGTCTAGTTGGTTAATATATATTTTGTTAATAGTTTCTTTGTAATCTAGGCTCTAGTAAGTTGATGTTAATATTTTTGTATGTTTTTTTGTATTGTGTCTATGGTAGAAAAGTGCTGTTGTTTTATAAGTTTCCTTCGTTCCATCTTGATGCTTATTTCTACTGTGGTTTACAATAACCCACGGTTGCTACCAGTATCGAAGTGATCTAAGATCCATATAACAACTCTCAATGTGCTTTTGGTTCGAAATTACTTAATCTATCTCATTTACTATGGTTGATTCTGGACTTCTTCAAGTCCATCGTCTGTTTGCTAATTTTTGGAAAAAGGTATTTATGCTGTAAGTTTTCTCAACATTGAGATCATTTTTTACTTTTTCTCCACGTTCATGTGTAGAGCCAAGTTCGAAATTTCCAGTATTAGGGCTTTTATTACTATTTTTAGGTATTCTCACCTTAGCGTTAAGGTCGCCCATGATTAGTTTGAAATGTGTTTTTTCTAAGGTTTACGCTCCTGAGATATGCTTACAGAGTTCTTATGCTTCATCAGATGATGTACGGTTTACTGCATACACTCGAAAAATCTGTATGCTGTAACGTTTTAATATTTTCAAGGTTAAATATATTACTCTGGATGATGGCGCTTCTATTTTGGTGGCTAGATATTTTACATCCTTATGTATTATAATTGTCCTCTCTGCTATTTTGGTAAAGAATATATCCTGTTTTTAACTTAGTGCATTTTTCTTTGGTCAGTCTAGTTTCACCAGGACATTCCATCTTGTATAAGTTAATTCTTGCTCTAGTTCTTCTAAACGGCCACTCGACGTCATTGTTCGAGTCTTATATCTGGCAATGTAAAATCTCATTGGTTTATTTTCGGATAGTGGTACTTCTTGCAATTTTTTGCGCCCCCCAGAATCGTTGAGCCTAACCTTCATAAAGATGCGGTATTTGTCGTTAAGCGATCTACCTACCTGGAGTGTATCTCCATTAGATTTTAAATTCACCATGTTTAACGGAGGTTTTTAGCCTTAACCTTCCACGTTGGCTTGGAAGATGGATCGAATATGACAAAATGAGGATGATAACGAGGTGGATTGGATATCAGGACATTACCTTTTCGGTATAGGGGAGGTGCAAAGGATCCTGAGCTCGTGCAGGCAGGGTCGCCATGCCCGTGAAGTAAGTCTGCTCTCTGGCGGGGTTGCAGAGAAGTACCTACCCGCTACCATGGTTATCTAAATAGAGCTTTTAAATTACTGGTTGTCTTTCATTGTGAAGCGCAGTTAAACTGGCGTAACTTTACAGCTAAAGCATTTCAGCAATTTTGCCAAAGGTACCTACATCGTTGCCGACGAGGTTTTTTCTAGTGGAATTTCTAGGTCCTTTTCGGCGTTGCTCGAATCACCTTAACTATTAATCAATCCCTATATGCCATTACCGATTCAACTTTTATACTAAATCACCTACGCTGTAAGGGTTGAATCCCGCCCATGGGCCACCAAATCATCCGTGTGATTCATTTATTCTGTTAAATGTAAATAAGTTTTAGAGTGTAACAGGATTTAAATTTTTCCTAATTTGCTGTGTGGCGATGGTTCAATACTTTTATAATTGAGTAGGACTGAATAAATAGTGCAGTGAATAAAAGCTTCTTTTTACACTTTTCAATAGCAACATTTTGTTATGTTTGCTTTTATTCCACGGACAATTAAAAGTAGCTGTTCGCCCATCTCATGGGATGTCGTCTTGGCAATCTTTCGCTGATTAAGTTTTTTGTTTTGTAAATGTTTGCCAGTCTGCTATATGGAATTCGCTCAAAATTTATTAACATATTGCACGTTTCATATTTCGCTATGCGATTGCTTCTTATAAGAGCTTACACCGACAATTATTATTCTTTTTCATTTCTGTACCTCTGACTTTTTGTTTAGTTCCATTTGTTTGTGCGAGGGTTCCAGTGACACAGGTGAGTATGGGTGTCACGGTGGCTTTATAGATGCGCATCTCATTTTCTTGTTCGCGCATCTGTTGTGCTAAAAAACTGTGTTAAAATGACCTGCTAGCTTTAAGGCTTTCTATGATTGGTTTTCTACTTAGTAAGTAGGACTGCATCGCTAGCTACTTAAGTACCGAGGTAATTGAACTAAATCTCTCGCAAATTAAAAAAACTTTGTAAAGTGCTATACTGCTATCTTCACGTTCGTAACAATACTGAAACAATACAAGGAAGCACCTGGTAATGCAAGTTACTTACATCAATGTTCAAATTAAAAAACATTACCGGCATTCAAATTCGAATCCGCAAACCACTTGTTCGCTGCATTCGGCCACGGAGGACCCCTCGCATCGGTGAGTTGCGGCTGCCTTTAATAAAACATTACTATGGTTGACCCCTTTTGTCTCTTTTACAACATTTACCCTGTATATATTGGGTCCAATTTTCGTCAAGAGTAAAGTCTGAGCTATTTGAAAATTGTGACTTTTATCTATCTCGCGGTTAAAGCAAAAATAAACAACATTTAATTTTTTAAGATGTTTATATAATCTGCATGCAAAATATCATCATCCTCAAACAAATCGTTTTTGAGTATTACCGGCAGCAGACAGATAGAGAGGCGGAATTTAGATAACCTGTTTGTTGTCATCTGGAAACCTTGAGACATGAAGATCTCAAGATTATTTTTTCATTTTTTAGACGAGGGAAGTAATTATGTTTGTCGCAAAGAACCTTACGGATTTTTAAGAAAATGTGTCTCGGTTTCCAATCTCTAGCTTCTAAGTTACAAAATCTTTCTTGGCATTATCTAAGGTGGATGAGATATAAAATAATCAACCCAATAGGCTGTAAACCTACACTAAATAGAAGAAGAAGAATTAGTATGGCCTTTGGTCACCATAAAGGAATCGTCCTCATGATCCAATCATGGATTGGTCCATTTCACCCGTTCCGTTAATTATTAATTTCTTAATGAACTGTATGTGTTATGATCTACTTTGATGGGGTCTGTGGTGGAATCTGCATACCATTGCCGTCCATAATGCTGCTGCCTTGTTTCTGCTACGATTACCTCAGTTCGTATGTCAGTGTTTCTGATGTGATCAGTTAAAACGCTTTCCTTGTTTTCTCTTTAAGTTTTAGTCTAGTATGCCGTAGAATCGCTTAAATCTATTATCTTTACTACGTATATTTTTAGTTATAGAATATGTAATTTTACATCCTACGTAGTTGCGTTTGTATTGTAGTTCGTAAAGTGATTTTATATTACCTTTTATTTTTGGGAGTGTTACCTGGTTGTCAACAAATATATCTAGAAATTTCCCCTACACGTGTTGATAGACCTTCTGGACTACTCGATTAATTGCACATATTGTAAGACGTTCACGATAAATTTAAGCCCTGTCTTTGGATTTTTATCAGTTTGTTGAGATTCATTTACTCTATTAGATGCTACAGATATCCACGTTCTCTCCATTATTAAGCTTACATAAACTTTACCCAAAAACTTTTCTATAATCGAAATATGCGAAATGTGTTCCGAGGTTGTGTTAACAAAATTTTTCATTAGGCTATTGAAAGGTGAATACATGATCGTCCAATTCGAAATGCTGTTATTATTGATATTATTTCCGGATTGGCATTTTCTTCCTGTCATATAAGCCATTATAGTTCGATTATATTTCCAATTGTAACAGGAATAGTAAAGTGGCATTCGACGATTATAGCCAAGATTTGTGTTGAAAACAAACTATAATATTGATTCTTTATATTCAAACGTTGCGTTCGAGAAGGCCTTCTCGACGACCTTATTCGCGATTCAGTTCGATTTGTAGTTTTGATCGTGCGTTGTTTGGGGTTTTTCATTCAGACCTTCTATCATTTTACTTGATTAGTTCTGCACACGTTTATCTAAGTCAGACCTTTTCGTTGATGTGGTCGCATGTACTATTAATGCACCGAATTTATTATGTTAACTAACATGTTAATAATTTTTTTGCTGAGTTCATTTGCTGTAACGAACCCAGCCTCATTTATGTCGTTCGACGTTATTAGTGTCTTTCTGTATTTGATTGCAGTTGCAACAAATAAACGTATTGCCGATGTATAACACAGATGTATTTTGGTGAACCTCTAGCCACATATTTGACCCTACTTCATTCAGCTTTAGCTTGTCTAGGCCGGTATTTGATTCTACTGCTCATTAATATCTTCACTTTCAGTTAGTATTTAGTATTGTTCGAAATAATTTTGTAAATTTGTTTTTAAAGCTTGGCCGTGTCATAATTTTTTTATATACTATAAAGAGTTTTCATCAAAACCCATATCGTCGCTGAAATATATGGAATTAACTACTAAGGTTATAGATATGATTCGCTTTAGAAAATGACTTTTTCGTAACGTCTACTTTATGTTACCACTGCAATCCAGTAATAAATTCTAACTAAAAGCTACAATTCTACAACTACTCGATTACTATTTGTTAATTTTGTATGAAAAGAGTTTACCTACAAAATTAAGCTTTTATAAATTCCAACGAATTCTTCAATTTTATTAAACTACTAGGTGAGTTTTTTAAAATGTTACACAGCAATATGATGAAAACGGTCAAATATTTTCATTAAATTTTGGTGAGGGGGACATATCTAAACGTATGTTTTATAATTACTTCCCTTCTCTATTTTGAGAGGTAGGGGGTAACTTTGAAATTTTAAATAGGATGATGTACCTTTGTTTACAAAATTCGAATCTACGTAAAAAAACTACGTATGTGTACAAAACATTTTTGGATTTGCTGTTTCGATTATGGAATTATCATTAATTAAATTTTGATGGAATTTAACAAATAAATACATTTATACATAAATACGTTTCCATGGAAATGAGTGATTTTTACTTAAGTCAGTTGAGAATTTTGACGTTTTAATGATTATTATTCTTTTTTATTTTATAATCTAATAAATCATAATTCCGTAACCGAAACAGCAAATCAAAAAATGTTTTGTACGCATATGTAGTTTTTTACGTAGATTCTAATTTTATAAACAAAAGTACATCATCCTATTTAAAATTCCAAATTTATCCCCCACCCGTCAAAGTAGAGAGAGGAGGTAAATATTAAAAATATGTTTTTATATATCTCCCCATCTCCCTATTACCTCACCTACATTTTTTCAAAATATTTTATACTTTTTTCGAGATATTGCCTTGTAACACTTTAAAAAACTCACCTAGTATATCTAAAAGTTATCTTCTGCGATATCTATGAGGGTTATTACGCATAGTTTAGTCAGAAACGTATTAGAACAAAGAATTCGACAATAAGAACCAAACGAGAGCTCTACGATACTATTTTAATCATTTCGGCTTATCATACGTTGGAAACATATCAGTCTTAATACACAACGTCATCATATTTTCCATCAATGTCAATTATGTTAGCGCATAACGTAAAAAGCGGGCCATTTAAACTATTCCAGGCTCTCAATTAATTGAAAAAGTTTTAATTTCTTCGTTGAAAGCGTTAACAATTGATGCTTTCTAGAAAGCCGCGTTTCATTGTCAGAACGTCCCGTGATTTCTTAAGACAGCTAATAAAGGGACGTGACATATAATCAGCGGGGTAACAAATAACGAAGTGGTGATGTTATCGAAGTGTTTGGGAAGAGGGTTGTGACCGGTCCTATATAAATACACTCTTACTACCTTGGATGGCGTTTCGGTGGGGCAGAATCGTGATAGCTCCCTCGGCGGCCCACTCTTGATCCCGCACAGGGTGGACCTTCGCTCCCCACGAATCACTCCCGATCCACAGGAAGTGACCGGTTCTATTAGCTCGTATTGTGGCTTGCAGGAGTTTTCTGAAAATTAAATTACTCTATGAGATCCAGCAAGTACTACAACTGTAAGTTAGAATTATTCCAATTACGTTAGCGTTAATTAAATATGCATATCGTAATATAACATCATACTCTAATTTATATTAAATGTTATTGTCCGTATAATAAATAGCACTGCAGATAGATAAAACAACAAAATTATGCTTCTATACTAGAAGCATGTATCTTCAAACCCTTTTATAACATATCATAATGAATAATTTCGGTTATGACATCACATATTTTGTAATAAAAATGGCAGCCAGGTATAAAAAAATGGCGATTAGTTGTCATAATATACTTTCTCTTAATTTTTTAAGAATCGTGTGTTGTCAGATCAACATATAAGTATTATGCATGATATTTAAGATCTAGACAGTAAATGACAAGAATAATTACAAAACTATTCTAATGTCTCAGGGGGATCAAGAGAATTTATAAATGTTAAATTATTGTTATGGATTAGCTTAGTCACTATCGTCTTCAGAAGTTATAAGATCTTGCGGCATTTTTCGCTTTAATCTAGTATATATGTTTCTTTGACAGATATTGAAAAACACTGCACCGTCGCACGCACTTCCATTTGTAAAGGATTTTTTTATCACATTTTAACATGAAGTCTTGAATTGAAGTAACACCTAATTAGAAGTGGAGTTGATTGTTAAGGATGTACCAAGGTACGTTTACGGCAATTCTAAGGATCTTATCTTGAACTAGCTGCAACTTCTGTATGTTGGTTTTGGATGTGTTGAGTCAAACCGGACTAGCATAGAGTATTAATTGTCGTAGTAGGGTTTATTAATGGGTACAGCTGTGTTGTTTATGTGGTAACTCCAGCTAAGACGAGTATCTAAATGAACTCCTTGACGGCACTGTCCTTTGGGTTCCATGGTATAAGAACTCCACTTATTTCGATGTTCGGTGGGTCGACAATTCGTCTCAAAGCGAATATCTTGCCTTGGCATTTTAGGGGGTTAATTCGGATATTACAGTTGCTGTACCATTTAATAATATTGTTAACGGCACATGTAATTCCTGAACTGCTTCATCCAAGTTAGCTCTTTGTGTAATTATTGCAGTATCGTCTGCAAACATGGCTAAGGATGCTCTTATCATTGGTATGTCAGAAGTATAGACATTGAAGAGAATTGGCTTCAAAATGCTTCCTTGTGGAACACCTGCGTGAATTTTTTTTAACTTGAGATGTATAACAATTTACTTTAACTGCAAATGTTCGATGTTCAAGCAAGGAGAAGATGATTGTTTGCAGGTAACTTGGTATGTTGAGGTCCAGGATCTTTTTCTTCAATCATTCGATCTAGACCTTGTGGAAGGCCTGTGCTAGGTCGAGAAGAACCATTGTGGTGTAACTTTTGTTTTCCAACCAAGTTGAGATGGTTTCACTGACGCGTTTAAGCTAGTGACATGTTGAATCCTTCTACTAAAACCAAATTGAGATGGTGGCAGGGTATGTAGTGTTTCTATGTCTTTCAATAATCGGGTGCCGATAATTCTTTCAAGGACCTTGAGAGAGTAGTTAAAAGACTTATAGGTCTGTAGCTATTGATGTCGTTTTTGTTCTTGCTCCGTTTGGCGAACATGAGGATACGTGTATGCTTCCACTTACTGAGGAAGAAGCCTTTTCGGACCCATCCATTGAATAGTGAGGCAAGGTATGCTAGGCATTTCTTGGTTAAGTGCTGAAGTACAATGTTGGCTATGAGATCACATTTGGGTGCTTTTCGTTTGGGTAAGGCGGTTATGATTTGGGCTATATCTCTGGGTGATGTCGGTTCAATGTTTTCGGGAATGGGAAGATTTCTCTCGATGTGGTTAGTTATATGAAGTGTCTGCGTTGAGTTGCAGATATTTGATGGTGTGAATACCTTTTTTAGATGAGAGGCAAAAGCTTCAGATTTTGCAGCATCCGTGTTAAGTGTATCGATTCCAGCTATAAGGGTGAGTAGTTCGTCATGCTGTTTTAAAATTTGTTTGGTGGTTTTCCACATCCACAGGTCTCCCGGGCCAATGTCTGAGATGTATTTTTTGTATGACTAGATTTTATATTCATCCAGTTTATGTAGTACACTAAGACGGGTAAGTGGTCCAAGTTTAGTTCAGGTATCACCCTTTGATTTAGTTGTTTTGAGAAGTTTTTTTGTAATACAATGTCCAGAATGTCTGGTTGGTGATCAGCACTATACGGAAAATATGTAAACTCGTCGGAAGTCATGATCTAGAATGTGTATTTGGTAGAATGCTGTTCTAGCTTGATGCCTTCCGGATTGGTCGCTCGGTAGCCCCATAATGTATGCTTTGAATTTAGATCCCCTATGATTAATGTTTGTGCAGTCGTGCCGAACAACTGTTTTAGATCGTCTTCTACTAGTTTTTTATTTGGTTGTCTATAAACGCTTAGGATTTTGAGTTGGCTTTGATTACTGATTTGCATTTTGACGCCAGTGGCTTCAAGGCTGATGTTGTGTAGATCAGTAAGCTTGGTATGTGCGTGCTTTCTTTTAACAATAATTGCTACACCCCCAGATGCAATCCTTGGGTGTCTATTTTTACGTAATGTATGATATCCAGGTATTTTGAATGTGTCGTTTTCGGTTAAGTGAGTTTTGGTGATGCAAGCCACATTAATTCCTGGTTAGGAATGCTATGAAAAACGCACACGGAAAGGGGCTTTTTATCGCGGGTTAATAATCGAGTAACATTAATAATATTTAATTTAGTTAATGCTTCTTCAATTTCCTTGGTGGTTAGCGATATGTATATGTATATATGAGGAAGGTTGTATCGGCACTGCCGCCTATTTTTAATAAATAATAATATAATATCTATAATTTTTAATAACAACAGATAAGGGCTTGCTGTTGGGGTTTTGAAATGTGTGATATTGAATTTGATTATCGGTGTAGAATTTGTGAAGTTTGGGATAATCGTCTTCAGCTGTGAGATTAATGCGTAAAGAGTTTGTACTGCACATGGTTGTAAACTCTCCTGTTGCTACACTTTTGATATCCTCTATCAGGGCCTAGTAATTTGCCGCATTATGCATGTAAATTGGTGGAACTTTTGGCTTGCTGTTGGTTTGTTCTTCATTGGGTTCGTTTGCATTAGTTGATGGCAAGTAAAATTTGTTTTGGGTTGACCACATGTACCGTTTTTGCACCTCATTTACAGGTGGGTTAAATCATCTAATTTGCGCTTGGATTACCCTTGCTACGGCATTTTAAACGCATTTGCGTGTTGCGTGTTAACAAAGTTATATGAAAAATATTTGGATGTACTCACAATTTGGCTATAAAGATAGCTTTAAGGTCAGCTGTTTCACACTGATAACGGAGCGAAATGGACATCATCTCAGAACCAGTGTTTGCACTCGACTTCTCTCTTAATTTTTACAGATATATGTTTAATGGTTGTTGTGCACTTCAGTCAAAATAAAGCATAATAATAAATAATAAGTTATAATGGAGATTTTTGATAAGTTACAGTAAAATATATAATTGCTGTTGTCAAGGACAGAAAAACAATTATTAATTACTGTTTAATGTAAATATAATGCATAACATCTGAGTTTTACTTCATCGTTCGTGGAATGAATATTTATAAATTTTCTTAAGCACAGTATTGGTAATGACCCTCTTCCGTTTATTTTATCCTCCCCTTTTTTTCTGCTTTTCTTCTTCTTCTTCATATGATGTCGTCCGATGCTATTATTTCTGCTCCAGTAACTCCAACTAACTGGTTTTCCCAGTTTCACGTTAATGTGTCGCTCATTTTCTGACACTTTCGACCTCTCTTTCATCCATTTGATCGTTTTATGTTGTTAACTGTTTACTCAAATCTATCAAGTATTTATGAGAATTCAAGCTTTCGCTCTTCACGCTGTATTGCATATTACCTAAATCACTTTTCAATTTAAGAAAAATGTTTATTTCTACCACGTCCCTTATTTTGCTATATGTAGTTCAGGTCATTCTAATTCTCTGACCTACTTGTAGTTTTTCGTTCGCTTTCCCCATGGTTATAGTTTGTCCTAGATGTTTGTAGGTCACCACTTCCTGTATATTGTTATTCCAAATCGTCATTGATTTATCTTGCCTATTCTGGTTTGTCATATATTTGGGTTGATGAAAATTTACGTCTAAAGCGATGCATTTTGAATGTTTTCTCTGAGAGTCGTTTTTTCGCTTGGTGTTTGAAAAAATGGCTATATTATCAGCAAATTTCAGATGATAAAGTCTTGTTATATTCGTTTTCTCCCGCGTATAGTTTCGAGCGCACGCCACTCATTTTATATGGTTTGAAGAAATATTTTTTTCTGTGGATGTGGACGGTGCCGCGTACGTGTTTCCATTTTCGTGATGCCAAAACTCGCAGAAGAAGGTTTACGGTTTTGAAGAAGCTTAGCCTGATACTAAATTATCAAAACTTCCGTTTTCGTTATTTGAATTACCATCGAACTGCCAGAACTCCAGAATATTTTATTTTTTTCTTAACTGATTGATTTCTAACGTTTGGCCAAACCTTCAAAACTCCGGAGGGTGCTCACTGAAACGAGGCGCGTACATTTTTTATTCTTGTGTCACAGTTTTCCTTTTCAAAGTTAATGTCCCTGTATCTCCAATGTATCATATTTAGCCCATCATAGACTGCTAAGGTAGAGTTTTGAAGACATCTTCTCGTTTTGTTCTACTCTTCTCTTGATTTCCATTTTGTCTGCCGTTTGTTATAGTTGTATTTGTAGGGTCGTATTTGTCTAGATATAATTTGCCTATCGGTTGTTGATTCTAGCGTTTTTCAGAGTTTGTTGAATGGCCCATATTTCTACTACTACCTTTCTATAACCTATGAGGGCTATCCACAAAGATATATTGTATTCCGTAATTTTTTCTATTAATAATTTTAGGCCTCGCACTTTCGCATGTAGTTTCTCTTGCAGCCACATCATGCAAGTTTCCTGGAAGATTGTGTAACTGATAAGATCGTGGAGAATATTTTTCATTCCCATTCATTTTTCCTCTGCCACCTCAAGTCACTTGCGAATGGTAGCTGTGGTGCTGCGACCATCATTTGGGCCCGGCAATAACCAGTGTGGTCGATCTTTTAGTATTCTGAATAAGAACATCTTGCGTGCAGGGTGCACCTTTATGTGTAGATAGAATTTCGTTTAACTTATTAATATGTCTGTCGCTGTTACTACGGTCATATGGAAAAATTATAAATTTTTCCAAGGGCTGCACCATTTCTTCCACTGCCTGCTGACTAAGCCAGTACGTTTTTCAAAGGACGCAATGTTATACCTAGTTATTGCGCAAAACTTCGGTAAAGCACCAAAAGCCCTTGCTAACTCATAAGCGGAAAAACCGTTCTTTCCAACTCCAAATGCAATTAATTCATGGTTCCTCAATATTTATACGTTGTTGTGATCTGATGGCTAGAGCTACAACATCGGTGTCCATAGTGCCTATTACGGCTTTGTTCTATTCTTGCTGCATAAGATCACAAAGAATACCAAGGTATCTCTTATGATTTATAGAAAGACCATTGGTACTTTTTGTGGTAATTACTTTGTTCTTAATGTCAATAACTGCTAAGATTGTTTCCAAGCCAGAAAACAATTCAGTCTTATTTTCATAAAACCGGAATAATAATGTTAATTGCTAGAAACTGAACTGTTGGTTTATCATGTTTCGGAACATAAGAAGTTGTGGGAGCTCAAAAATTTGTTAAAACGGGACGTTTATTAAACATAAATTTCGATGTCGCTTCGACAGAAAAAAATATGTATTCTTCAAGTCCCAGAAAGTCCTCAAAGGCGACAACCACAACCTAGACCTCAGACTTCATCCTTACGGACGCCACTCTGGAAAGGATGGAAGCGTTTGAGATGTGGTACTACGCCACATACTGCGCATCGCTTTCTCCCAACGAGGAGGATAGGGAAAAGGTAAGGAGATCATCATCACAGTCAAGACCAAAAGGCTCGCGTAATTTGGACATGCGATGCTATATCCAGAGAAGTATGAAACACTCCATCTCATCATGCAGCTGACGTAGCCTGGGTAGAAGAAGAATTCCCTAGCTGAAAAACTACGTCAGATTCGGTTTTTCATCCAGTGCTCTGTTCGGGGCAGTCGGCGATGAAGTGATGATTGCCAATGACCGATAACAGATATGGGCAGGAAGAAAGAGATTGTCAATATTTGTGGTGATGTACTAGAAGCCCTTTATTTTGTCAGTTCCAAGACCTTGGCTATTTAGGATGCCATGTAGGCATTGGCGGTTTCTTGACAGCGTTTTAGTCAGTTTCACATGCTATATTCTACGTCAACTTAGTGTGGCATCATATATCTTATACTTTCTTTCATTCATTTATTCATTCGCATCCAGCGTATAGAGGGTTTTATGTTTTGCACCATCCTGTTTTTAGAAGCAATATTTGCACTTTCAGTTGTCTGTTTCCCCTCATTAATGTACAACATGATTTAAATGTTTTTCACTATAATGAAAATGGTCATAGAAAAACTAATGTATACAAACTCGTGAAAAGGTGTTATTTCACTTGCCCCATTCCACATAATCCTTTATATATCCTTCTTCTTCTCATGTCTTGCCCTTTATCGAACTTTGGCTATAATGCTAGCTCTAGTCTATTGGCAGTAGCTCTAAACAGAGATGTGGTCGGCCTCTCCAACCAATCTCGTAGGTGCCGGAATAAAGATCTTCTTCGACCTGAACCTCTTCTTCCGGTTCCCTTAATTATACTCTGCAGGGTCTCGTATTACATGACCGAAGTAGGTATTCAATTTTCCGGACTTTTATTTCCTTCATTATTTCTGTTCACCCTTACAATGTTGGATGTTCTCAGCCCTGACACGGTCGATCCAATTACAAATTTATGATTTCTTATGTATGAAGGTATTCCTGTTGTTTTATAGCTAGTTTCTAGAACTGCTTTCTTCTTTCGTCGTTATTTCCTATTGCAACATTTTTCTTATAATTTTTGTGTGATTCAGCCTATAAGTATCAAAATTGGTTGTGCTAGTAGCAGTTGATTAGTCGAGAAGGACTGAGAAGCTTTTAATTTTCTAGCATTATACCTACATTACTACTATATTTGCCCACTTGCTTTTTAAAATATGGAGATATACTAGATTCAGCGATTCTCAAAACTTTTTCTTGAACCTTTAACCCCGTTTTTGTAAGTAAACTACGAATGTAAAGCTAAAACCATACAGCAGTTTTTCACTTCTTTATGCTACAATGTATAGTCTGTATATTTAAGGAAGTTGCACAAATGCACATACCTGTTGAAAATTTAAAGATCGCCAAAATCTAGGATTAAGGACACGCTACTTTATAAACTTGTTGAGTAGGAAAGCAGGTATTAAGAAGCAATTGTAAAGTTTTACTTTTCACCCTTGTAAGAGCTTTATACAACTTCAAGGGTTTGATTTCTTAGTATTCCACAATAAAGTCTGAAATACATTTGAAAAGAACCGCTAAGATGCGGAAACCACTTACACTTTAACTAGTTAATTAAAACAACTCGTTCAACATTTGGATGGAGTAAACAGTAAAATATATAGATTTGGTTAGTTTAGACCTAATAATTAGCATCGCAAAAGCTACTGTCATCTAGATAAAAATTTTAGAATTTAGAATAGAGCGAATTTTTTAACTAACAAAACTAAAACTTCCAAACTACCTTGGTATCTACTCATCTAATTACCTTCAAAGCATATTTGTTCTGCAAATGCATATTTGGTGCTACTAATTGCTTTTTATGGACACAAATACTGTGGTGCTGCTGCGGAAAAAGCTACATTGGGCACATTGAACGGAACATCCAATGCCGAATTAGAGATAAATGAAAATAAAGAAAGATCTACAGGTGCACAATTATAATTTTTTTATTGCAATAACCGTTACTAAACAATTTTAGGGCGCCTCATTTCACACGGAGAAATATGGCCTGAGACGGATCAGCCCCACCACATATCTTTTTCCAAAACGGAGTCATCTTATACACCGTTAACGGAGTACTGAGTGATGTGGTTAACACCACGCTTTCGACGACTGCCTTACTTTTCATACTTAACCGCAACCATAGTTTCGGTACCCAATTTTTAAAAGATTAGGTGTGCCGCCCACCAGTTGACAGATGTGGGGATTGAATCCCATACAGTGGCATAGCAGCCCAGCTCCCTAACCACTTGATCACGCTGGCGTTAAGTGTAATAAGAAAATCTATAGAAATCATGAAGGTTCTAACAAGTTTAATCTACTAATCTACTAATTACCGGGTAAGGAGACGAGCTCTACCCACAAGTCTTCTACCGCATTAATTCAACAAATTTGAAACATGAACTTGACCGGGCAAGTGGACGTACATGTACATGTATTTTATCAGTAGTGGGCGACAATAGCATCGGCTTTTAGATGAAGTATGAATGAGGTGTCAGTAAGAATGGCTAAACCTCAAGGACATTTTTTTGATAAAACAGTACCACTCGGAAATTCCCGGTTCAAAAGTGTTTAAGTATGAGGTGTGGGTCAGGTGTCGCTTTATTTTTTAAGTGTGAATTTTAGTCCAGAAAACAACTAGTAATGACAGAGAGTGTAATCTGGCATATGTATTCAGCAATTGCTGAATGGTCATTGATTGGTATTACAAAATTTTATCTGGCTGTGATTTTTGTGTGAGTTTATGTTCGATTATGTCATCTTCTACAGGGATTACTGCCATTAGCAATTCAATTACTGTTATTTCTTCCATTAAAATTAATTACTATGTATGGACACCTGGCCAAACGGAGAGAAACACATATCATGGATACGGTCTGATAGAAACAAGGTTTAATGTAGTTACATCGATAACACGAATTTGATTTGATAATCCGAAGATGAACTATGAAGATTGTTGCTCAAGTTGAAATGGAATGTATGAATGTAAACTATTTAAGAACGCTAGTAGTAAGTAGTGAATCTATTCCTCGTTGTGTCAGATATGAGCAGCATCTATTTTTGGAAAATTAAGGGATGTAGCGTGGAAAAACCATTACATGAATGTCACGATTGAAACTCATGCTTATTTGCTCATAAAAAGGTGAACATGAAAGAAGAAATGAATCCGATGTTTGTATGATAATAACATTGTCTGCGAGAACCATTGAGAGTTGGGGTAACTATGCAACGAAGACACATTATAATGAGGAGTACTGCAAAGGGCTTTCTAGAAATAGCTATGGAAAGTGACATACAGAGACGTACGGAGGGCAGAAGAAAGTATGTACCAAACAAAAAACAAAGTTCTCATAAAAAGTTGCAAAGATTTAGTTGTATCTTCCTTGAAACTTATTTCTTACGTATGATGCTGTAACTAATCTGCATATGTCCTTAGTGCATTTCCTATGCTGTTATTGACTTCCATTTCTTACTCCCTTGTCTCATCGCTGTGTACTCTCAGGTATTTAAATGAGGTTAATTGTTTTACTTTTGTTCGATTTAGTTCTTTAAATGAGGTTAATTGTTTTACTTTTTATTATTATTAATTTTTTTATTTCGCACTCTGCCAACAGCCCTTAAGCCAATTATAGGCGTCACTGTACATTTTATGGGGACTTCCAACTCCACTAACGACTGTCATGATGTTATTATGACATCCGGGACCAACTATTTTCCGTGGCAGCCGTGCCACTTTTGTTGGATTTAGTTATATATTCATTTCGCGTGGTTCTTTTTTTGCCATGATTGTTAATCCATATTCTCTTAGTGGTTCATTCTACTCCTCCAAATTTTTTTACAAATCTTTTCCATTATCTGCTGTCACGACTACATCATCTGCAAATGCTCTTTTTGTACTCATGACTTCTTCCCGGTCATTCCCGATGCGCCGAAACTTACTTTTCCCGCACTGCGGTGTTTTTTACCTTCCAACAAAAACTAGGGGAATTTGTTTTTAGTAAATTTTTATAATAGACGGGGCTGCGTGCGCTATTGCTCGGTCTATTCTATTCAATTTACCATCAGGTGTTTGGCCTATTATGTTGGTCCATCTCCAAGGGGGCCCTTGGGGATTCGCCCCTCTCCAAGGGGGCCCTCGGGGCTCCGCCCATACCTGAGGGGGCTCTCGGGGCTCCGCCCCTCTCCAAGGGGGCCTTCGGGACATACACGTGTGGATCGTTCTCCTTTATTATACAGAGGATTGTCCCTCGTTGGTTTAATTGCGCCTGCAAACACCAGAGGCGCTGTAAACGTCGACAAAAGCTAACAGGTGCGTAGATAAAAGTTTAGTGATTTGTGCTGTCAACTCAGTAAATTAGTAAAACACTAAATAATATTTTTTTTATTTTTTAAAATATTTTCAGTTATTCGTTACAAAAAACATTGTACCTAACTCCTTCGGGAAGAATTTTCCCGAATTCGCACTATATGCAGCACTCCCTTCGGTCGTGCTGTAAACAAGTGCTCATTCGGGAAAATTACCTTCCCGAACTTGTTAGGTAAATAACTATTTTGGTGTCTTTATTATTGTTAGATTTATATGACCAATATTGTTTTTCCACAGCAGTGGGCTTAAATATTTGCCTATTTCCCTCAGCACTTTAACGAACACCTCTAAATCAATAAACGTATAGGATGCCCCGTTGTCTTGTTTCAGTTTTGTGAGTGTTATTTGTTTTGTAGTAAGTACACGACCTTGTGTACTCCTGCTCTTCTGAAATCCGCTCTGTGTTTCATTCAACGTACGTTCGACTTCTTTCACCGAATAGTTTCCCAGTGCATAACAGTGATATACCCCTGTAATTTCTGAATACATTGCTATCTCTTCTTGTGTATATTACCAGGACCAGCGCTACTTCTCATTCTTTAAGAATCCGTTTTTCCTTTACGGTTTGTTGCACATTTCCAAGAATTTATGTTACTGGTTGTCCCATGCTTTTTACCACTTCTGTTATAATTTTGTCTACTCCTCGTGTTTTTCTATTTTCAGTTATTTTATTCTCTCAATGATGCCAGTTTTATTTCTTGGGCATCGGTTCCATCTACTGTTCTTACTTTCCTTTTTTCTGCCTATCAATTATTTTGTCGATATTTCACATTTTGAGTTTGAGATTGAAGGAAGGTACGTTCTTCTTTGTCTTAACGTTTTTCTTATTTTGTAGAAAACCTTTTGAGTTCCTTTACTATATTTTTCCTACCTTAGCCCAAAGTCGTCCAACTATTTTTCTTTGCATATGCTACTAAATCTTTTGTATATTTTCTCTGTTTCTAATATTTCTTATACTTTCACCTAATTCTATTTGATAAGTGTTTGCACTAAGCTCTTTTCTTTCCTTTTATCTCGTTTTTATCTCTACTGACTACCATATTGTTTTCTTTCTTTTGTTGCTTCAGTTAGTATTTCGTTACCCACAACTGCTCTAGACATTTAATGTTATTCGCTCCTAATTTGTGCCCTAGTTTTTCTGTAACTAGTTACTTATACAGGGTGTTAGGGAAGTCGATGCAAAAATTTCTAGGGGCGAATCCTTGGCCCAAAATATGATGATTTAACTCAACTTACCTATATACAAAGTTGCTTAATTGAGCCGCTAGAGGGATTTAAAAATTATTAGCTTCTTACACGTTTTAACCCTTTGTATAATCACTACCATTTTTTTGGATAGTTACTTTAATTTAGAAGCTATTCCCTCTCTTACAAAATTTTAGTTGGGTAAATGGTTTAGCCACAAAAAATATTTTCTAAATCTCTACAAGCCTAGTGTTAAGTTACAATAATTACTGATTCAGGCTGAGAAAATATTTTTGTGGCTAAACCGTTTACTCAATTAATATTTTGTAAGAGAGGAAATAGCTTATAAATTAAAGTAACTATCCAGAAAAAAAATGGTAGTGATTATACAGGGGGTTAAAAAAATATGCATGGGTAATTTATTGTGACAATTTTTTTAAGCACCCTGTAATTTTCGAAATTAAAGTTTATTCCACAAAAAGCTGCAGTTTACTGGTAAAAGGGCATGGACAAAAATTAATAAAATCTATCAAAGATTTTTCGACTTATTTGAAAAAATTAAAAAAGATAACCATTTTTAAACCCCTCTAGCGGCTAAACTACGCAATTTTGTATATAGGCAAGTTGAGTTAAATCATCATATTTTGGGCCAAGGATTCACCCCTAGAAATTTTTTCATCGACTTCCCTAACACCCTGTATTTTTAAGCTATTTCTTGTTCCTTCAATTTTATGTTTTCATCGTTTTATATTCCACACTCCTTTTAGTTTCACCACTTCTACTTGTTTTCTTTATCAATTTCTTGTTCACTTACGGTGAGGATCATATTCTTACTTTCTGGTACCATATAATCAATTATGGATTTATTTTCTTTGCTTGGTGCTTTTCTACTAATTGTGTGCTTTGTTTTTGTGATGAAAGGATGAAACCATGAATTAGTTGTCATCAAAGTTTGTAGAAAACAAAGATCTAGAAGCTTGTAATTGCCTAGCATTTCATTATATGTATCGTCTTTCTTCCCTACTCTGCTATTGAAGTCGTCTACTATGTATACTTTTCCTTTTGCGCTTTTTGTTGCCTCTAGGTATGAGTTCTTGCCAATATTGCTTTTTAATCTCGCAATTGCCACCCTCATTTGGTCTGTACGTTATTATAACTATATATTTTATATTCTATTTCAACTAACAGAATCCTTTCTGCACATGCCTCCCATTGCTAAATTATATGAGCCAAGTTCTTGAGTACTATACAGGGTGAGTCAATAGTACGGAAAAGCTCGATTGCACTTAAGCCGTTAAAGCTATCGAAATAAGCTAAGTGCCAATATATACAAGAAGTTATGGTGTAGTTTGTAAAATTGTTTTATATGGTGTTCCATTTTTTCAGTGCAATATTCAACTTAATGTTTTTAAATAGAACACTCTATATAATTTTAAAAATATAGATTTATCTTTTTCTAGGGCATAAAAAAGTTTACTTTTTGAAATTTTCTTCAGCTGTTTTGAGGTTATTCGATTTTTTCTTTAAAAACGTGCGCTTACGAACACTTATTCAATAAATGACAAGGAACTTGATCGTAGAGATATCTAATTGAGATTTTTTGCTCATGCCTAAACAACTTTTTGGTATCATTTGACAATAAGAACGCTCATCTCCGTTGTGGTATTACTTAGTTGTGACACGTCAACTTTTCGAAACTTTGAAGGACCATAACTTTATTTTTGCAAATGGCACCCCACTGTATTTGATTGCTTAGTGGTCTTCAACCTCTAATTTTATATATTTTTTATCCGATATATTCTATACCAAAAATTGATAGCTTAGGAGATATTAGGATATCTTTAAAAATGCACTTATTTCTCATCAATACCTACCGAGTGTGGCCATGGAAAGCAAATGAATGATAGCTTTACACACGGCATAAACGCACATGTTGTACGTCACCTTTTTAATTTGTCAAGAAAATAAAATTAATAAAAAATGTATTTAGGAAAAGTAATAAATACCCCTATAGAAGACACACAAAACTTGGACCTCTGAAAAGTGCAAATCATGTTTTTATGATATCCAGAAGTATGCACAATTACCCAAAGATGAAGAATAATAAGAAACTTAGAGAATTATATATCATGTTCAAAATGACTCCCCCTTGGGTTATACGTTCGTAAATTTTTCTTAAAAACCACGCATTCACGGCTTCAAGTGTGGCAGCGTCATTGCTATGAAAAACTTCTGTAATTCTTTGCTGCGTATTTTCCTTAGTAGTGACAATTGAAAATCGTTTTGGAGAAAGTGTAAATACGATTCTCCATTCAGTGGGCCGTTGAAGAAATACGACCCAAAAATCCTACTATCCACTATACCACCCCAAACATTAAGTGACCATCGATGTTGGTAGTCGAGTGTTCGAATGAAATGGGGATTTTGAGTGTCATAGTAATCAAAATTGTGAATATTAACTTTTCCATCTTTTTTAAATGTCGCCTCATCTGTAAATAGCACGTTGTTGAAAAAAATGTTTTACTTCTGTTCCATATTTCGGGCCCAGAAACAAACTTTTTGGCTGGCTACATAATCGTCTTCAGTTAGGTGCTGTACTAACTGGACATGGTACGGAGGGAATTTGTTTTTACGGATAATCCTAGATATGCTGGTTTGGGAAATTCGCAGTTGACTTACGGCACGGGAACTTGTGTGCCAGTTTTCTTCAACACTTTACACAACCGGATCTTCATTTTTACCCTCGGTCGCTGGGTGTCGGCGACGGTTTTTCTTATACTGGACACTGCCCGTTTCTTCAAATCTTTCTTGCACATTTCCGAAGTCTCTTGCTCTTGGATTCCTCTTACAGGGGTATCTTTGAGCATAAATCTAGACGCCAGTAACGTGTTTCGCTCACTTTCACCTAATACATATACCATATACACCATTTCATCTTTCGTTAATTTAACTTTCCCGACAAATTAAAAAGGTGAGGTACAACGAGTGCAATTTTGACATGTGTCGAACAATAACTCGTGAACACTTGTTTCCATGGCACACTGGGTAGGTATATATGAGATATTTTTGAATTTTTCAAAAAATTCTAATTCTCTCCTAAAAACTATAAATTTTTGGCATAGGACATGTAGGGCATAAAAATTGTAAAATGAGATGCTGAATACGGCTAAGCAATAAAATACTGGGTAGAAAAAAGAAGTTATGGGCCTTCAAAGTTTCGAAAAGTTATCGTGTCACCACTAAATAATCCCACAACGCAGGTAAGCGTTCTTATTGCCAAATGATACTCCAAAAAGTTGTTTAGATATGAGCAAAATCTCAATTAGATATCTCTACGATCAAGTGCCCTCTAATTTTTTGAATAAGTGTCCGTAAGCGCACGTTTTTACAGAAAAAAATCGAATAACTTCAAAACGGCTGATGCAAATTTCAAAAAATAAACTTTTCTGTAAGTCCTAAAAAACCAAAAATAATTTTAGAGACTTTATTATAACTTCTTGTATTTATATAGTGGCACTTAGCTCATTTCGACATCTTTAACGGCTTAAATGCAATCGAGCTTTCCCGTACTATTGACTCATCCTGTATACCCAACGCCTATCAGCGCCACGTCTTTTTGTTCAACTCCGTTATATATTAACACATATTATGATAATTTTCCAGTGTTAATTTTTATTTTTACTTCCATCGTCTACAAGACGAATAAAGTATTGTAATCGTAAAAAAATCACCTTCCGCAATTTCTTTAGATCTTCATGTTTCAAGGTACATAGAAAACAAACAAAAAATTTTTCAATTCAGTCTTTTTGTCTGTCTGTCTGTTTGCCTGTTGCCGATGTAACTCAACAACTGCTGTTGAAGGAGGACGATATCTTGCATGCAGATTATATGTCTACCTGGCATGCAAATTTTCGGACAAATATATACAAGGTAAACTTTATTATTTATTTTTGCTTTAACTGAGAAATAAATAAAATAAGTAATTTGCACATAGCTAAATCTTTACCCTTGACAAAAATTTGACCCAACAAATATAAGGTAAATATTGTAAAAGAGACAAAAAGGGTCAACAATAAATGTGTTGTATTTAAGGTAGCCGCATCCCACTGATGCGTGGCGTCCGCGGTTTCCGTATGCAACGAACTGGCGATTTGCTTGCGGGCTACTGCCAAACGTTAAAATTTCATTCTCGGGTGCTGAAGATCGAATTCCACCAAAAGTAATTTGAAAATTAATTTAGCATTATTCAGTGTTTCCTTTCATTGTTTCAGTTTTATTACGAAAGTGAAGATATTTTTACCGCTAGTTTCTTTTGATTCCTGAAATTGTTTAGTCTCACAACATCCATTTGCGGGGGAAGTTCTGAGTAAAGCTCATTACAGATTTTTTGTTTTTGTTATTCCCAGCAGATCTAGTTCTATACTGTAATCACGAAAAAATCACCTGCCTAGATTTTTTCAGATCATCACGTTTCAAGGTCCCTAGATGACGAAAAAAAGGTTTTCTCAATTCCGTCAGTCTGTCTGTCTGTCTGTCCGTCTGTCTGTCTGTCTGTCTGTCTGTCTGTCTGTTGGCAGTGTAGCTCAAAAACTATTTGTCTGAGGAAGACGATATTTTGCATACATATTATACACTGACCGGCAAAATTAACGCATATATATTTTTTATAATATTTTATTAAAAAATGCCCATTTAACACTAATACAATGTCTGTAAGACCAAAGAAAGGAGCTTGGAGAACAAAACTCTCTAACTAATTCCCCAGTAGCCTCCACATTCTACAGTGTGTTTCAGTTTCTGAAAATTTTAATAAATATGAATGATCACATCGAGGACAAAGGAAACCCGTGTAATTAATTTTGCTTGACTCAATATCTTGTATGTCCTCCTCGAGCTTGGATCACGGCTTGAAGACGTCGCGGCATACTGCCAATAAGATTCCTGATGACATCTTGCTGCAGATTCTCTCACTCTTCTTGCAGGAACTGACGTAGCTCATTTAACGAAGCAGGCCGTGGTCTTCGAGCATGCAATCGCCTCTTGAGCTCATCCCATGGATGCTCTATGGGATTTCAGTCGGGGCTACAGGCTGGCCAATTTAATGTGTTAATTCCAACAACATTTAAGTAGTCCCTAGTAATCTGAGCAACATGTCCGCTAGCATTATCCTGCATTAATAAGAAATCGTCGCCGATACCAAATGCAAACGGTACTACATGGTCTTGCAGAATATCTTCCATATACGAATGTGCTGTTACACTTGATCTATCAAACACAACAAGGTCTATAGAACCACTCAAAGAAATGCCCCCCCAAATCATTATTGAACCACCCCCAAATCTGTCCCTCTCCGTAATCGCACATTTAGCGTAACGTTCGCCAGTTCTTTTCCATACTGTCCGACGACCATCAACACCCTTCAAAGAAAACCATGATTCATCTGTGAACAGAACTTTTTCCCAATCCTCTATTCTCCAGTTTACATACTGACGAGCCAAAGCTAATGGAGGCATCTGATGCCGTCTGGACAGAATGGGACACATTGCAGGGCGTCTAGCGGGAAGGTTTCCTTCTGTTAACCTTCTCCTCACTTATTCTTATCCCTCTTGTGGTCTCAAAGTTGTTTTGGAGTTCTGGAGCTGTAAGAGTGCGATTCCGTAAAGAACTTAATAGCAAGAAAAGGTCATCTACAGCCGATGACGCGCGGTTGCGACCTTGCCTTCGTCTTCTACCGACATTTCCAGCCTCTCTAAGTCGTATTTGAAGTCTAGAAATTGTAGACTGATTAACTCCTAGCTGTAATGCAACATCATTTTGCTTTCTTCCTCCTTCCAACAACACTGTCGCTTTAATTTCATTATTGCGACTTAGCACTAGCATAATTCAAAACAATCGATAAGAAGGAAACACAAAAACAAAAGCAGACTTAAACTAGCGAAGGAACTTAAAACTGAGCCTTTCCGATAAACAAAAGCAATGCAAATTAACGCACAGAAAGGCGGGATTTTTGAAAGTATTCTTTAACAGTATACAAAACAGTATGAAAATTGTTTTCAAATGACAAAAACAATTTTATCAGCTAACTACTTGATCATTAAATATATTGGTTCGCAATTTGTAGATACAAAAGTTGTAGCATTACCTTTTATTGACAAAAAACTGCATTAAAAAAAATATGCGTTAATTTTGCCGGTCAGTGTATGAAACCGGTACAATTTCATACAAATATACAGTGTGGTCCATTAAGTGTGCAACAAATGGGAATTTTTTTTATTAGTTGTACAATCGAAATTTGAATATTGCCAAAAGTTAGTGCATGTCTGATAACCATATCAGATGCCCTTAGAATGGCTTCAAGTCAAACAATATACAGTACAGGACAAAAAATATGAAATTCGTTCAAGAACAAAGTTACCTTATTTCAAAAAATATAGCAAAATTTTATTGAGAAAAGTTGTTTAGAATTAAAAGTTATCTTCAAATACAAAGTCACGGCCTCCTATTCGAATTTTGATTTTTTTTTGGAAAATTTTGTATAACCCCCGTATGATACATATTTTTATTATTTTGATTTTATATGTATTTAAAGTAGCCACAACCACATCCCTTTTAAATAACTTTTAGCAACTTGAAGCGTATTTGTAAAATTTACTTGGATTTATATTTTTTTAGGTAAGCGTCCACTTCATGTTTGTTGCAACGATATTTAACAGAACTTTAGAAATTCGCAAATATTCTATTTAACAAGGCAAATGCTTTATTAATAATAATTTACATATGAAAAACTCTTAATAAAATCAGAATAATAAAAATAAGTATCATACGGGGATAATACAAAATTTTACAAAAAAAGAATCAAAATTCGAATAGGAGGCTGTGACTTTGTATTTGAGGATAACTTTTAATTCTAAACAACTTTTCTCAATAAAATTTTGCTATATTTTTTGAAATAAGGTAACTTTGTTCTTGAACGAATTTCATATTTTTTGTCCTGCCCTGTATATTGTTTGACTTGAAGCCATTCTAAGCGCATCTGATATGGTTATCGAACATGCACTAACTTTTGGAAATATTTAAATTTCGATTGTACAACTAATAAAAAAAATTCCCATTTGTTGCACACTTAATGGACCACACTGTATAGAGTGACCACCTTAAAAAATAAAAAAAATTTTATTTTTCTGTTAATTTTGAAATAAAAGAAAGTAATAACTTTCGCATAGGTCACTCTCTACATTTACCGAAAATAAGACTCAACCGATAAAGGATAATGCCACAAAAGAGTAAAAATGTTGCAACCATTACACCGTGCTTTTCAAGACACCCGTGCCTGACTTTTCGCGAAGAGACGCGGTAGTGCAGATGGAATTTCGCCGTACTTATATCCTCTGCGGAGATTCGGTTAGGATCGAGCATTCTGCAGAGCTGCAGATGCGGCGGGTTCAAACCCCACCGGGATAATTTTTTTTTTATTTGAAAATGTATTTAATTTATTAGAAACGTGAAGATATGTGTACTCCTAACTTAATTTGATTTTTAAAATTATTTTGTGCCAGAATGTTGACGAGGAAAGTTCCGGGTAAAGCTTTTT
Source organism: Agriotes lineatus (assembly GCA_940337035.1). NCBI lineage: Eukaryota > Metazoa > Arthropoda > Insecta > Coleoptera > Elateridae > Agriotes > Agriotes lineatus. Next base: position 59,939,710 of record OW679202.1, read on the forward strand.
ACAGATTTTCTCAAACGCCTTTCTTTCATCTTGTCTTGAATACTTTCTATGTTCCAAGTCCCCAATTTTTTTCGGGCCCTTAAGTTTCTCTTTATTTACTCTAATCTTTGCGTTTGTATATTATTTTCCATATTCACGACCTTTCCGTAGCCAGTTTCGACGTCATATTTCTGTTACTTAACTTTTTTATTTACTTAAAATCCAGTATTGGAATTTAGAAATTCTACTATTGTTTTCTTCCCTTTTATTTTTTCTTGGCGATTTTTCTAGTTTTTCTTTCTTACATCATTCCATCGAAGTAGATTCCTTCTTTAAGATTTCTTATTTTTTATTTTTCGTTATGTTTACATTAACTTCTGAGTTATTCATTACTACTAGACATGGCTTGTAACTCAGCTTTCTTGCCTCTTTTACTTCTAGCTTTGTTTCCAAATTTTTTCAGTGTTTTTCCACAGTGACTTTTAAGATCTCCGGATTATTCCTATTACACGAATAGCCTTTGTATCACTACGTCTTATTCTTTTATCGTCATCCTCTATCCGTTCTACTCTTTTCCTCCCCAAATGGAGAATTTACATTTACAACTCTTCGCTTTCTGCTTTGATGCCCTCACTTTCTAATTTTATTATTGTTATTGCTTCCATGGGCTGGTCTTGTCTACTCTCCAGTTGTTGTACTTACATTGCTAGCCCTTGAATAATTTTTATTATCCGCGACATCTTCCTCTTAACTTTGTGAATCGTTTCCGAAGATTTTTGAGTTGAATCTCACAACGTTATTGCACACGTACTATCGCTTAACTCACCAGGATCGCACTCTACCACATAGAAATTAAAGGATTTACAAAAAATAAGTTTTTATTCTTAATATCAGATTTTCCATTATCATAATATTTTTTTCTTCTTTTGTCCTGTTTTTGGTACACACTCTTCCAGCATTGCAAATGATGAGAACTGTGGAGGATATAACACTGAATAGTGCAGAAGAAGACTGACACAAGCGGTATTAAACTTGAAGATATAAGAGAAAAATTCAAAGTGGATAAAGAGCCAACTAAATAATATATCTGAAAAAGTACGTAAATAAGTACGTATCTATTTTTATCGAATGGATTATAGCAAACAAAAAAGCTGTAAAGAGGTTTGCAGGGAACTTCCCTAGCACGAATTAGATCAATTTGCAAATAAAAAAATATAGTCCGCTCAGATTAGTACCAAGCAAATATTTCGAGCCCAGTGTCTTGGCCGCCTCTAGAATAACTGAGTCAGGGGCGCATTCGAATTAAACGAGTTTTTGCTGCGTTATAAGCACACTATACTATTCTGTCCAATTTGTAATGTTTACCTTATATTTGTTAGGTCTCATTTTCGCGAATGATAAAGCTTGCGCTATGTGCAAATTATTACTTTTATCTATTTATCAGTTAATGCAAAACTAAACAAAATTTTATTTTTTAAGGTGCTTGCCCTGTGAATATATCTGAAGAAATCCTGGAAGGTGATTACAATGCTTTCTTCGTCTTTTAGATGAGCGAAGTAAAAACAGTAAAAAGAACGCAAACCTACAGGCAAAAGACTTCGAGGACAACCATAAAAATCTGAGGCGTCGACATCCGTGGAGTTTTAGCATGGGTCGAATAAATCATACTCAAATGAAAGAAGACGAATTAAGTTGCATTTAATTATTAAATATTTAAATTTTCCAGAATTTTTTATTAGATATAAAGTTAATTTTTACAATAACATTAACAGAAATCAAAAATTAGGTATGAGTTAGAGCTGGATTTTGAATGGAATTAGTTGAATATTATATTTTCAAACTGAACTAAATTGTGGTAACAGAAACGCAGCCGAATCGGTTGATCCTATTATAAAACTACCGACAAAAATGTCGCAAATATAAAACCATTTATGCCTTTCAGTTGCGAACGCTCGGATTCCGGTTTCTCAAACTAAATGCTTTCGAAGGAAGGCTAACGCAATTATACATCGCAATGCCATGGAGAGGAAAGAAACGTTTGCAAAGTTTTCCTTAATATACTTTATATTACTTCCGCTTAAATTAATGCTGAATATTTATTAGATTTCAACGGTAAATTTATGTTTTCTAAACTTATAATCCTGTAATTTCAGCACAGTGAAATAATATTTCCGATGCCAGAATGTCCCAGCGAGAACTTCACTATTTCGAAGAATGAAGAAGGGACCTGCTGCCGTGGTGCTAAACCCCCTCGCATTTTTTTCGCTCGATTTATCATATTTTCCCATGAGAACAACTCCTGTGGTAAGTGTTACACTACGATGCTGTGTAATTTGTAGCGTAAAGCAAATAGTGCTTCGACTGCCTAGGAGGCACAATTTGGCAGTTTAAATAAATATTGCTTATCAGTGAACAGATATTTGCGCAGTAGATTGGCTTTTTGAGGAGACGCTTTTAAAGGCAAAGGATAACACAGAGCTAATGAGATACGGTTTCAAAGTTATCCGATCAAGAACTTTAGGTATATATTGTGCTTGAATTAATGTTGGTCCTTGAGCTATTTTGAGACTGTATTGAGTAGTTTTGAACCTCTCATAAGAGGACATATCTAGTTTAATAACAGATTGTGGCATTTCGGCGGATAGAAATAGCCTTCTAAGACCCATCTAAGGCTTGCCGGCGACACGTTTTACTCACAAATTATTCAGCCCGATTTAAATGCAAAAACTCGTCAAACCGACAACCATTGGAATTTAATGCAGATTTCATTCATCCCCTCATATTTAGAATTCCTCGATATCGCTTAAAATGGTAAACTCCAAATCTCATTATGCGTTATTCAATTATTGCTTCCACACTTTTAGAATTGTTGAAGAAATTGTTTTGTTATTTGCATGTACAAATAAATTAAAAGTAATTTTCGATTTTGCAATCCAACGAGCCGAAAAATAAATTTGCAAACGTTGTTAATAAATTTTATCAATTGCGTTTCAATTTCACCTTTTAATGGATTAATACTATAAATAAACCTTTAAAAACGTCGCAGTCCTTATATTTTCAAATAGCAACGTCACTAGTCTGCGCGCTTTATCAGAATTAGTCGTCAGCAGCACTGAATACGCAAAAATAGTGGTAATGTTATTAAACAGAAGTATCTCTTCAATTAGAGCACACTTTATTCGATTTGGGTTTATAAAGTTTCTTAATTTAATTATTACTTTCGTTCTTAAGAGCAGACAGTTAAACGAACTAAATTGCCTTTAATAGCTTCTTTAATTACTAGAACTATCGCGTTTTAATGCATTTCATTTAAGTGCCCTAAACAAATCTGCATTTGCGCTAGTTGCAGAATTTATCTCCCGTAAAAGAAGCTAGATTTACTTTGTTATTCCCTTTTTAAATATGTCAAACTGTGTTAACAAACCCCGTAAGCGCAATACTATACGATGGGGCCCGTTGTTTTAAGCACTGTTTTATAAAATATAGTTTTCCATTCCTCGACGACGTATTCCGGCCATGAAACAAAGTTTAAAATCCCGATATGGACTACAGACTTAAATACGAATTTTGAGGCACATTGTACAATGCAAATGCTGTCAACAATATGGCCACACAAGAAATTAATGCAATTAAAAACTTTGGTGGGTCAAATGTGCAGAGCTGAAAGTGTAATAAAAAGGCCTTCATCCAGTAATCCACAAGAGATGCCAAGTGTACTTGGACATTGTAAAGAGTCGTGTCCCATTTCGAAGCGGCACAGCACTAACACAAATTGGCACACAAAAAGAAGATAATCTCAAAATCAGTACTCGTAGAAGGACAGGCCCAACAAGCAAATGCAATGCAAACACTCAAACGTGCCAACCACAACCGTATAATGACGTCATAAGTATACAAGCAATAAGGCTTCCTTAAACTAAGCAAAGAGATCAATAAGCTAAGAGCAGATCTAAACCAAGTCAAACAATAGAGTATAATGGCAGAACTATAGAAGACGGCCCTTTGGAATGTAAATGGTGTCCTAAATCATAAATATGAAACACAATCATTTCTAGCTCTTAACAGAATAGCTATTATGTTAATATATACAAGTCGCCTATCACCAAACACAATGTTTAAAATAGGTACCATGGTACATAGTTTACAATAGCCTATAAAATATAATTGGCTGAATATACTAGAAACACCACAAGGATTTTTATAGAAAACTGGTATAGTTCAATTACCGTCTCGGCAAATACTCAATAAATCATCCGCAAGCTGCATCTTGACCACCTTTGGATCTGAAAACCTACCTATTAGCCGCAACATCTTTAAAAAATACTCAATTGCCTTGACTTCTTTGTCACACCCGAGTATCTGAACATTGAACCGAAGGATGGCATTGAGTCTGATCACTTGCTGGTAATAACCACTATTCAGTCAGGAATAACAAAAAGAAGAGAGTTTGTAACATTTACAGTAGAAAACTGAAAACTTTTCAAAGAGTGGATACGTAAACAAAATTCAAAACACAAAATGAACTGGAAGAAGAAGCACAAACGTTTACCACACTGATGCAAGAAACTGCTTTAGAAGCAATACCCACACCAACTCAAGAGAAAAAGAAGATGAACTGTCCGACCGTCATTCGGATAAATTAAAGAGACTTATTAAAGTTGCACACATCAATACAACCGCAAGACAAAAAAATCCAATTGTGCAGCAAGACTGCTGAAGGAATTTCTAATACAAGTGAAAAACCAGTAATTCAGTAAATACCTTGAAACCCTATTTTCGACTGTGGATACAGACTGTTTTCTGGAGAGTCATTAAAAGAATGAAACAACTTTGAGAGCAAATTCCACCCATTAGAACAATAAATGGTACCTGAGTGAAGACAAAAGAAGATAATACTGAAACTTTCACTAATAATCTACTGCAGGTTTTCAAATCATATTCAGCATCAGTGGAACTTCAGATATTGCAATAAATACATTCTTGGAAGAGACGTAAAAACCAATTCAACCCATAAAATCTATCACGCCAAAATAAGAGACAAATAAAAATCGTACGATTTTATCACAGGTCAGGTTACGAAAAAGTTAACTCGACATTCAGACTAAAATACTTTTTAGCGTACTCTTTTGACAGTAATGGCAAGCATTCAAGAAAAAATATTACAAAACCGTATTACCAAAGGAAACCCGATTCCCGACCATCAATTCCATTTTAGCAGTCAGCACTCCATAATCGAGCAAGTACATGGAGTAATTGCCGCCATTAACAAGATAGTTGAAAAATGAGCTTTTGTTGAGCTACATTCCTCTACGTCAGCCAAACCATCGATAAGGTTTGACATCAACGAACTAAAGAAACTACTACTCATTGCAAGCCTCGAAGTATTCTTTTAAGTAGTCGATGATTTCAGGTGTTGTGCACCATCTGCTCGTTTTTATAGACCATCATCATCTAAATAATTAACAAAAGGTTGATGAATAAGTTCTTGACATATTTTTGCGGTTAAGGTTGAGAAAATAAGTCGATGAAAATAGGGCCAATTAATCGCCATGTAGCCACACATGCCGGGATGACAAGGTGTTGAATGACAACGGTTTAATGTAAGAATCTATCTCGAATGTAAACGTTGTTAATAAACTAACGAGAAAAGTCGTTTTTTCATAATCATCGACAGTTCAGAAATATGTCGCATGTAGATCGGTGGGAATATTTCCTAATATTAAGGATAGTCAGTTCGCTTTGTATGTAGATCGTATTGTAATGATTCCAGCTCCAGGAGAGAATCGTATCGGAGTCATGTAACTGTTTTCCTCTTTTTCTTGTAATTGGTCGGCGACCTGTTTATTATTAAATTCCCATCTTGGGAAGTAAACGTTCAACTATTCGGCCATCTTTCCGACGATCTTCCTGGTAGCTTCTGAATTTTGAGAGACGTATTATTTCTGATATCTCTAAAATATGCGTTCCATTCTATAACGAGCTAGTTCGTGTCACTATTTAATAATCACATTGGTATTTAACCACTATTCTGCTAGGTATAGAACTAAACTGTCTTTCTTACATTGTAATATTTAGATTAAAAGGTATTGAGTTTTTAAAACTTGCAACGAATATTCCGCGCGCTCGAATAGGGAAGTGCAAGCCAGCTGAATACTGATTCAGTGTGCTATTATTAGAACTGCAAGAGACAGAAGGACGCCGCGGCGGTTTAGTGCAATTTCGCTCTTTTAAAACAGCAAAAGGCAGTGGCGCCATAATAAGCAACCTGTGAGTGCGTACAAGCAAAAGAGTGCGCCGCGTGAAGTCTTATAAGGTGCTAGCTTGGGGAAGCATCTCCGAGATACAGCAGCTTTTAGTAAGAAGCTGCTATTCCAGTTGCCATTTGAGCTCCAAGGAAGCCACTCTTTGCCAACACATAAAGTCTTTGTGACTAGTTGTCAAAGCCACGGAGCTGATCCCTTGGTCCTCTTGTTACTAAATAAAGGCAAGTTTAGTTATGGTAATGTACGGTCCCGGAAGATTAGGAAAACCCAAATCCGTAATAAGGAATCAATTGCTATTGCAACAAATTGTGAAATGTTAACAACAGGGCATGACGCGCCCAAATGCCACGTGCGCGTAATTGCTGAATTAGTACGTCAGAACAAGGCGCTTGCATCATTTTGTTGACATATTGCGTCAGCTGGTTTCGAGCTACTGGAGTCAGGGCCGCATTAAGTAAACTTGTGTGCGGAATTTAATCATTATGAACACTATGAGTCTTTTGACTTGGTGTTGATAATTAATAAGTCATACCTACACTAAGGAGTGTATTCAAGCATATAGATTGAGCATTAAGTTCGTGGACTGTTTCTTGCTATAATAGCGCATATAACATTTATATGTTATCATTGTTTACCCTTTTTATGTATTTTCATGCCTTTATGCTTTTTTTTTACGGAGTCTATGTATTTTCATATTAACTGGTTGGTTTTTACTTCTGGCAGGATTTGCATGTATAATTACAGAATTATAGGTGACAGCGGGCAGGCCGGAACTTTCTGCATTGACATTACCCTTAGCTGCACTGAGGTAAGAGCGGGTCTTGTGCTTCTACGACTGAGTTAACTGGTTAACTGGGAAACAAAGGGCAATCTAAATTTATAGTAAAGTGGGCGTCTTCTCCCTCAGCTGACCACGTCTTGTATAACGTACCTTAGCCTTATATCTTCAATTCTCAGTCGATTCTGTTCGTAGGAATTTAATTTTTATCGTAAAATTCTTTTTATATTGCAGGTATTGCGTCTTGTTTTTATTGCTTAGGTCATAGTCGGTTGAGTACACTGGTCGTAGATTTTAACCTTTGCTTGAATGTAGGGATGGGCGCGTGTCATGAAAACAGTCGGATCACGGCTGGTTCCGTCGTGAACGTGAGTAATATTTTAAGATCGGGCCGTAAACGTGAGTGAAAAAATCCAAGGCGTGATTTACGTTTCACGGTAATTTCACGTTAAATATTTAGTAACTAATAAAAGACTGTAGGGTGCCCCTCTCCCCCGCTGCCCGGAAAGTGGAAGATATAGAGCTGGAGCGGGAGGTTATTTTACTTATGTGTGTCAGCCTGCAGCGCCGGAGAACTAAGGCAAACGTTAATTCCAATGGCAGCTTTTGGTATTAAAAGTAATGTCTTTGAACACGGTTGCAAGAAACGTATTTGCGAGAAATCAGTATTTATCCCTTGTTGTAAGCTATTGTAGTCAATTTTCATTTATTTGTTCTGGTGTCTACTATATATCCTGATTGCAACATATCACCTAGTAAATTATTTGACGTGCAAAACATATTTTACACGTATTTTAGATTTTTTAGTTCGGTTGTGAGTTCTTTATTAGTTTTAAATTTGTATATTCTGTTCTATCTGAATTTGAATTTTAAAATAAAAACTGCGGGTCATGTCGTGAGTAGCGGGTCACGTCGTGAACGTGAGTGAACGTAAGCTTGAACGTGCGTAAACGTGAGTGTTTAAAACAAGCGTGAAACGTGCGTAATGTGAGTGAATACTCACTCACGCGCCCATCTCTATTTCACTGTTTATTTCTTTATTCCACCATGTGATAATCTTCAGGCATTTGACACTCTTGGTGCTCAAGTAGCTTGCCTTTTAACTTCTTCTTTTGTCTTCTGTCGCTTGAGATTTCAATCTCTACGTTTTTGAGTGACATTGTTTGTTTAATCGCTTTATCTTCAATTTGTAGTTTGTATCGTATTGATTCATTAGCGATAACTAGCGATTTGATTTTGTCTAGAAATATCAAGAGAAAGATATGCAGTTCTACTTAACAAAGGGTTAAAATTAATATTGGGAATAGATAATAATGAAATACGAAAACAGTGTTCTTGAAAATAAGTAACATAGGAAACAGTCTGTAAACTTTCATTAGTGCCAAAGATATTAGTTGATGCACTATAAAGCAAAAAAATCTGTAAAGAGCTTTACGCAGAATTTCCCTTGCAATCGGACATTGTGACATTAAAAAATTGAGAATGCAATCTAAACGTTTGGCAAGCTCACTGAGTACCTCTAACACTGTTGTGTAGCGACTGGTTTAAATAGAACGCATTTATTGTTAACTATTTTCTCTTATTTGCAACATTTACCCCGTATCTGCTGGATTTTATTTTAGCAATTGATAAAGCCTGCGCTATGTGCACGTTATTACTTTTATTTATTTCTCAGTTAAAACAAATATACAGACATTTTTATTTTTTAAGATGGTCACCTTGTATATATTTGTCTGAAATTTTCTCGATTTTATGCCAGGTAGACGTATAATCCGTCTGCAAAAGATCTTTTTCTAACAAATAGTTTTTGAGTTATACCGGCAACAAACAGACCGACAGCTAGACAAACACGAAATTAAGAAAATAAGGACCCTGAAACGCGACGATCTGAAGAAATATCGCAAGGTGACTTTCGCGATTACAATACTTTCTTCGCCTTTTTGACGAGGAAATTGAAAAGTTTAAGTTGTATTCTTTTGCTGTTAGATAGAACGAATAGACCAGTCTCTGTAAATTATTTTGTCTGATATTAGCACGGTATTCTGGGTGTAGCATTTCTTTTCAGTCCATTTTTGTCTATTCTGTATCCTTTACTGGTTTCTTTAGTGCAATAGTAGAGCAGGATTCAATTAATCTTTCTGCATAATTCATGTAGATATTTTTTGTGAGTTTGTTGGTTGTTGATTATGGTCTGTTCGAGTATAAAGATTTGTTACTTGCATCCATCAATGATTCGGTATTGATTTTGTAATTATATTTCGGTTTTAACTTCTTCTTTAGTTGCATGTTCAGGCCTATTTTGTAGAGGACCAGGATGTGATCTGATCCGCCATTTGTCAAGATTAAAGATCTTAAATCCAGCATTTGGGCAAGGATTTATATCTCTATTCGATATTATGTAGTCGATTGTCGACGACTGTCGTCTTCAATTCGATCGTGTGCTTTTATATTGCGGCTTGTATTTACAGAAAGTATTGTTTATTCTTAGTTGTTGACAAAGACGAACGTCTGACTCAAGAAAGAGATTCATTACCAATCCCTCTAGTCTAGTACTTTTTAAACGTACATCTAATTTTACAGAATCTAATATTTTGCTTAACGTTACAGCATCGTCATTGATTTACGAAGAAAAGCATTGTTGGACATGTTATCAGAAGTAACTGAAACCCTCGTGTTAAATTTTTAAAACATTCTATCTTGGTAAGCTGTAAATACCTATCAACATGTTTGAGTCTTTTCAATTCTTTCATGTGTGCACAGCGTCATGGACCCATCGAGATATTTATGGAAATAATTAATTAATCGGCTCTGCAATATTTTGTGCCAACAACGAGGTCTGAGCAGGAGGTTGGTGCTTGCCAATTTGTTCCGTTCCATATCATCTCTTTTCCGTTTGGAAGCAAATTTCTTAATACCGCTTCTATATTTACCTGAAATTATTTTATTCCGATCTTGGTTGTCTGCGGTACAAGAAAAACCTTCTTCATCCTCGTTGTAAGGAAGATTATCATTTAATTCAGAGTAATTCAAGTTTAGATTAATTTCTAACAGCTAGTATCACATATGCTATCCAGGGTCGGAGGCGTTTCAAGAGATATCTAATTCTCCGGCCTTTTCTATTATCTGGCTCATTTTAGAATGCGTTCTCCGACACATCTCCCCGCTATGAAACCTACTTGTTCTTCTGGTACTTGGGGTAGGTATGTTTTGTGTCTTTCGTTTAGTATGCGTAAGAGAATCTTTATATCTGCGGTATAAGTAAGGTAGTTTTCGCATTTGGTGATGCTATCTTTGTTATGAGTGAGTATAAGCTTCAGTTCACTATTTGCGTTATTTTGGTGTGTGCCAAATCTTGTTGCACAGAATGTATAGTTCTCCAGCACCTTATTGGCCAGCCGATTTTAGCATTTCTGTTCTTCTTGGGTCCGGTCTTGGGGCTTACCTTAGTATAGCGAATCTTTTGTTGTGGTTACTCAACGTGGTGTTGGTTACTTGTGGGTCTCGAGTTTCGAAGTATGACTATATGACAGTATGGTTTCGAAGTTTCTGCAATTTCATGTATGTATTATTTCAATTGCCCATTGTGGTCTTCTATTGCTAACATTTTAGGTTACATTTTCTTGTTATAATAGTTATATACATATAATATACCTGTTATCACGTTCTTCACGTTATGCCTATATGTTCAATGGTCATCGCTTTTTCAATTCCCTCGTCTAAACGACCAAGGAAATATTGTAATCGTGAAAGAATTATCTTCAGAGATTTATTCAGATCTTTACATTTAAGGTCCTTAGAGGACCACAATCAAGTTTTGTCAATTCCGTCTCTTGGCAGTAGAGCTCCAAACTGTTTGTTGGATGAAAACGACACTACTCACGATGATTATATGTCTACCTGGGTAGGAATCGAAAGAATTTTAGTAAAATATATATAGGATGGGAAGCTTAAAAAAATTAATCCCAAGGACTATTATTAGAAAAAAGTAAGCACATAGCTCAGGTTTTTACATTTGACGAAAAAGAGCATATTTTAGGACCAACATATACAAGGTGACCACTCTACGTTTATACCGTTGTCGTAAGCCAATCATGCAAGCGAGGTCTCGTGATCCAGAAGTAACGACCCGGCCTAACACCGACGTAAACAGAGTTCAAATCTCACCAGCCACAATGTTTCTTTTTTATTTGAAAAGTGATGTAACTCACAATAGTTTTGTTTTATGTAAACCTCTCTACAAATCTTTCTTTTTATAAATATGCCCTCTGTAGCTTCGTTTCGAATAAAAAATTCCACTGTTGTCCTCAACTAATGTTCCAGCCCATATGTTGAAGTTTTTTGTCTTTACTGGTTATTTAAAAAAATGTCCATTATAATTTTTTATCCACCAGCATGTTTAGACATTATTACCTGAGTTTCTATGAGTTTTTCAAGTCTAGTGGAATTTTTTTTTGTGATTTTTATCGTTTAACTAGCAATTTTACATGCTCCAACTGTAATATACAATGTTCTACGTTAAGACTTCGAAAATCCATAAAGACTCTATTAACTTATATTGTGTATGATTTACCTTTTTGTGTTCCATTAGATATGTATATGTATATATTGTTATGATACGACTATACTGTGTTCGTACATAAAATTAAAATTTTTCAAAGAAATTGGGATGTTATTACAATCCATATCAACCCATTATAATAGTCAATGAGGTTTAAAAAGTTTCCTGAATAAATCTGAGTTAAAGCAAATTAGTAATTCAATGATACCTATTGAAAGGTTAGAGGTGGTTTGAAAATACAGACAATATTTAAAATAAAGTTGAAGAAGCAGTAACAAATACAAAATTCCAATAAGTGTAGAATTAAAGTAGGTAGATATCAAATAAGAATATAAACTAGAAGGCATAAAGAATAAAAATGTAGTAGTTAGGAAGTTTGTTTCCGATTGTTAGAAATAACAAATTGAAAAATATGTAAGAAAATCGTTTTTATCCGATTCAAAATATTGAACTTAACCATCTTTTACTGTGAAAATGTCTTGGCTTATTTAAGAAGGGTAATATCTAAATCTACGTGGTATATAAAAAGTGAAATATTAAGAAGCAAGTAAGAGAAATAAAGAATTAACTTCAGAAGATAATTGGACTGTGGTAAAACTTAGTGGATACAAGAATTGTTATTTACAATTGAATAATTGAAGAGTTATATTGCAACAGCTTTATTGAGAAGAATACATTTGACTAGTAGCATAAATAGCAAGGGGTTACATCAATCTATTCGTTGTTGAGTGGAGAGTCCCAGAAGGGCGTCAGCGAAGCGAAAGATACATTCCGGAAGGTGGTGGCAGAGACAAAAGAATTTCTGGGATTGTTCTGTTGGATGGTTGCTGTCAAAGATTTTGGGTTTCGTAGTGTTGGACGAAGCTTGGAACTAGTGGTCTGTTAGTGAGAGCTGCTTAGAGGGGTTGATTGTGGCTAAAGGATAGGTTGCAGTCTTGAACATTGTGGAAGTAAAATATACCAGGTGAGTGATTTCTTAGAGTATACCAACTAGAAAGCAAATAAAGACATTTTAAAAGGTGAAATTAATTCAGAAACAATAACTTACTGTGTTATTTAATGTTATACTGTACCATTCTAAGGATTGGGCATTTGTCATTGAGATTTGAAAATTATTTTTGATATATGGTTGACGTAAGAAGTGACGTTTAATTTGAATGAATAGTTTAAAATATTTGAAAATAAATTTTTCAGAACAAAGTAACTATATCACCGAGCCCAACCCTGTAAGAGTTTCAGGCGCGACCATATTAATATTTGAAAGTTTGCATATTAAAAGGCACAATTTAAATAGGGTAGCCAGTGCATAATTAAATAGGCGCAGCAACGTGGAGCCTTAACAATATATTGATCAGCTTGTTTTATTTAGTCTATTTATTATGATCGAATTGGATGCTTGCTGTCAATTTGTACTTATTATTATTGAAATTTTTATTGACTGATGTGATTTAGCATGACTTCCAGAGAATACCACTATATCATCAGCATAACTCAATTAATTTCGATAGATACTGTTCATTGCTAATATATATGGCTTTATTTTCACAATAATTACGACGAAATATATTTCTAAAATTAGAGTGAACCATTTAGTTACTAGGGTGTCCTCCTACGGTATTCTTGTTCTTATTTAAATCCTACTTAATATGTCAGTATTATATACTTCTATAATCATTTGAGACAACAGTAAGTTATGGCTTGCAATGTAGAAGATGCAAATATATTGTATTAGTTCTCGTCACTAGTGCACGACTTTTTAGAAATCCTGATGGTCCTGGTGCATAATATGTATCCAACTTTTTGCTTACTTTGTTCGAGATTATAAAAGATTCGGAGAGTTTTGTAATAATTATTATAATTTTCACCATGTTTTTAGAGTACTTGTGCGCAAAAATACTTCACTAAACTTGGTGGGTTTGCTCTATGTGACATTGGAACTTGTATAATCAGAGTTGAAGCTTCTCTAAGGGCTAGAGGTAGGCGTAAAGGTATTTAAAGCCCTATGTGTCATTCATGCAGAATGGTGTAACGCTAATCGATCATTAAATTCCAAATCACTTGGAGTGGACGGCGCCTGACTGGTTGAAACGTTGTGTTTGCGATGCGCTAGGTCAAGAATGACGGAATTTCAAGTTTTACTAAGTATAAAACCATCGTCTCTTTTCATATTATTTGGATTTTTTTTCTAGCTTTACGTATCATTTGTGGAAGATGGTGAGGTACTCTGGCAAGTACTTTGGCCTGCTTAAATTGAGTTCAATATATTTTTCCCATGTTATCAATTTTCTCTCCTTGTAATTAAGTAGGAATTATCAGAGTTCACAAGACATACTGTTGCTATTATGTTCGTTAGATCTTTTATTATCTACACTATTAAAAAATTGATCTTACTATTCCTGTAATTTCCGCGGCACAATAATATTGTACAATACCTGAAAATGGAATGTCTGGTAATAAGATATTCATTTATCAATTCTGTAATATATACTGCATATTCATTATTTATAAACCGGAATGAAGTAGGACAAAAGGAATTTTCGTATCAAACAGAATTGACACTCCAAGACAATTAAAAATTTAATCAATCATCTGCGCCGGGAACTTTCTTTTGATGTTGGATATCGATTGCAAGGTTCTCTGGAAGTTGGGCCACTTATGAATCACTTATTAAAAAATTTAGCTTTCTTTTGATCTACATGGAGTTAGTTTGAAGCGCCGTAATGAAACCAGCGGAATGCGGAAGCGCTCCAGCTAAGCCGCGATGCTGGACTAACCAGGATTAGGAATGGACGGTGATGAACGAAACTCAGAGACACGGGATTTTACGTCGAGAATGTTTATTATTTGTTTAGTATACTTGCGTCCGCATCGGTAATCCTCCACGGGGTTGCAGGTTTGGACCTCATCACACGTGCGAATGTTAAAGTCAACGGCGACAGTTAGCCTAGATTTCGAGTGTTTGCGTGTCCCGTGTGTACGTAACTTTGCTTAGAATTACAGCTTGGATTTCTTTCATTAACCGTAATGGGAAGGACCTTCTGTAGGTTTTCAATTTCCTTTCCGATCGTTCACGCTGAAACAAATGCTATTCCGAAATCACATTTTTCCTGGTCTAGCTGGATTTTAATGAAAACTGCAGTTCAATTTCCGATAGAAACTCAAAACGTTGAATATTATTTTTCGAAAAATATAGGATATTGCTTTTCTACTAGATAGCATTGGTTGATGATTTCTATCAATCATATACAGGTTTTTAAATAAGAATAATATTGCATTGAAACAACAGGTAGAAGGTTTTTCAAATGCCTAATGATGTTTTCAACTGTTATTAGGAAAAATATCGGTACTTCCTAAATTAAATTGTTTGTAACCAAGTAGAACCACTACTGCAATATTGCCTCTAGGCTGGAAATCTCGAAATAATAGTTTTACATCTGTCTCTATTACAAAGACAGAATTCGTGAGAACTCATGCCTTACAGACGCAACCACTTTTAAGAGCATCGGTGTGGCAACTAACCGAGTACCTAATATTGAAATCAATCTACCAAAACGAATAAGCGCAGCCGCACAACAATACAGCTTCGCGGGAAGTTCGAAATAACTGTCCAAAGTAAATTTTTGCATATGTGGCCAAAATTTGTCAGGCCATTTTTATATTTTACGAGTTTGCCTGTATATAGGTTCCGTTTCAGTCATATTTTACCGTATAACCCTTCAGTTAATTGCAGCTAAAATTCTAAAGTTGTCACGCACGCAACTCCGTACCGCTCTAAACACTACGCCGTCGTAGCTGCAGCTGGCTGTTGGAGTGTTTTTCTGCAGTAAATTTAAAACGAGGCCCTGAAAATGCGACAGAGAGACATTCGTTCCATCGCATTCTTTCGTATTCAGGCTGCCTCGCCGGCCGTTGTTACGCGAGGCAGACTGCGTTCTCATTGGTCACAGCTGCACGTCGCAAGGCGATCACGTTTGTCTAGAATTTATCTTTTCTTTGCTTTGCTGAGTCAGTCTCGGCCGGCCAGCTAGTACAGTCAATGTAGCGTAATTTTTGGGTGCCTGCGCCCTCCGCCGCGGAGGCGACCGGTGTTTCTTTCTGTTACCGCAAGTTTTGACTTTGTTTATTGAGACGGTTTTCGGAAGCTGTGCAAGTAGAAGGTTGTGCGTCTGGGTGTTGTTTTGTGATGTCCGTATCGATAGCCTATGCCGCTCATTAAATAATTCAGGAGGCCTGTAGGGCTAATTATCCCGACTTCTGGTTCGGGATCCATTCTCCCGCGCGAGCTATATAACGTCCTCGCAGATTTTTGTGGTTGCCAAGCTGGCGTTGCACATTTCTTCCCGAGTAATTAGGGGGCTCATTGGACGCCGCAGGTTTCCACCCACATCACGTCGAACGACAGGCGTAGCAATATTTGCCGCTCGCCTACTGCAACAACGCTTACGCATCGAGGCCAAGCCGTAAAATGGAAGGTATTGTGCGCTCCCATATTTGTACAAATTTTGCCTTTGTGTTACAAGCTCGGCCCGATCTTTGAATCATGTTTTGCCGCCAACCAGCCGTTAAAATGTATTAAATTAAGCATATTTGCCATCCACCGCCCAATCAAGGCATCGTACACTCACTTACAAATTTAGCCTTTGTGTTACAAGCTTGGCCCGACTTGGAATCATGTCTTGCCGCCAACCGGCCGTTTAAATGTATTAAATTAAGCATATTTGCTGTCCGCCGCCTAATCAAGGCGTCGTACACTCACTTACAAAGTTATCGTTTGTGTTACAAGCTCAGCCCGATCTTTGAATCATGTCTTGCCGCCAACCGGCCGTTTAAATGTATTAAATTAACTATAGTTGCCCCGCCCGCCGCCTAATCAAGGCGTTGTACACTCACTCACAAATTTAATCTTTGCTTTACGAGCGCGATAACATCTGGGCATGGTCCGTTCATGTTTTGCTGCCAGCCGGAGACGTAGATTATACGTTGAATTACTCGTACGGGCTTTATTTCTTTTAGGTTTTATTCTCGTATATTGCAAGATTGTTGTATATGCTGACCACGTCGGCACCGCTGTAATGTTCGGCCATGAGTGTGGCCTAAAAGGTCTGTTTACTGTATCCAACTCATGATTATTTCTTGGTATTTGTTCATGCTTGTTTACAGTGTGACTTAGTCACTGTGTCAAGATTAATATGAGGTGAAGCCTGGGTGTTTAAGCGTTGCAGGTAAGTCGGTTGCGCTCGTCCCTGCAGTGCTGAAGTTTATGAGGCTGCTACTATATTCGACTCCCGTTAAGCTTCAGGTTTCGCCAAGGTGATAAGTTAGAAGATAGGCTCATCTGGTTTTCCGGTTTTCTCTGGGTCTATTCTTGTATCTTCGATTATGCCAGTGAAACCGGGTGGCGCCCTACTTAATTTTATTGTTGTTTACCGCCCCTTTGGCCGTTGCCCGTAGGTAATTTCGTGAATGATCCTTCCTCGATCACCTGATGTCTAGTCGGCATTATCTTGTTGCGTGTTGACCAGCGACCTAGGTGAGTCTTTGTCCCGATTATGTAAAATACCGTGCGCGCCGGCCGTTTAGTTTTTGTATGTGCCGGCGTTGTGTCGTAAAACCCTTTTTAGACCGAAACAATTTATTTAGTCTTATATAGTAACACGGGTGAATTAGATCTATGTTTAGATATGTACGCCATGAATTACAGCTAGATTAATAGTAACTTACTGTGGGTGTCAGCATTTGCAGTTCTACCCAGCGAAAACTATATTTATTTTTCTGAGTTGTTAAATGCCGCCGAATGAGATTTCCTAATTTTTGATTTGTTGTTAAGGAAAATGCAGTACGAACTTTTATTTAAGTGAGATAAGTTTCTTTTTAGGGGTAATAATAAGCAAAGTAAGTTGAATAAAATTACCATTATAACACCGACTTATGAACACCAGGTGGGGCCCATAACAATTGCAAGAATTTGTACCCGTACTTACTATTATTTTTGACTATGGCGAGCGAGCATCTCTTTTTCAGCTTACGCCCTACTCCTTCTCATTAGCTAGTCAAGCAACGTTTAATAAGTGTGTTGCATGTCGTAAACGGAGAGCCCTTATAATAATATTTGCTAGAAGATAATATTTTTATCAATACAATTTGGAGAAGATAATAAATAGTCAAAAATAACCAATAGCAATATTATTATTATATCCGACCAAATGTTTATGTAGGTGAACTGTCGAACTGGAGCAACAATTAATTTAGCAATAAACGGCACCGTCTAAGTGTAAGCCTTGGAATATCTTTGCTTTTATTTTGAGGTAGAACATTTGCATCGGAGGGTATAATACGGTAGATTTTACTCCTTTATTAAAGAAGTTTAGAATTTTCTACTTGTGTTTTTTAATACAGATTTAATGTGTGACTTTTTAGTGATTTATGCAAACTGACGTTTTTGCATTCACACAGTCGTTTTTATTTGCAGTTTTAATAAATTCATACATATGACAGAGTAAACTTGCACTGCATTCATAATTCAAAGAGCACGAACTTGGAGAAGCTAACTTGCGCACTTAATTGCCGTGTAATGTTATCTCAGAATAAGGTAATTAATGCATGTATCTGCAGGTAAATTGTCTAGATGCAGTAAATTAGATATAAGTACCCTTTCATCCTGGTATTAAATTATCGGTTTATTCGTGAGTTTAGAATGGTAACAGTAAATGGAAAGGACTCGACATAAGTAGTACGAAATATACTTACATCTTTAACCTTTCTTGTCTATTATAATATATTATTAACGTAATGGAACAAGAAACAAAAACAATCTAAGCAGAAAGAGAACAAGATTCTAAAAACATGGAGTGTCGGAGGCACGTAGTGTGAAGGATGTTTGAAAAACTTAATTTCAGAAATGAGCAGATGTAGAATAAATGTACTGGTTATAAACATGCAGAAAGATAAGCAAATGTATGCAATAAATCTCAATGCCATATCAGAAACAATCTGTTGTATACGAATAGAAGGTAAGTTGGGGTGAATCTCACTATACTAAACGAACACGGCGAAACAGAGGAGAAGTAGAAAGAAGAGAACAGCAGATTCTACGAACAACTAAAGAAAGTATACTTCGGCACACCCAGGAGAATTATAAAAGTAATATTAGGGAACTACAATGCCAAGACAGAGAAACAATCCGACAAGATATGCCGATCATAAGAGCGTACAGCACACAAGAAAAAGTAACGATAATGGCACGCGACTAATAGGTTTCGCAGCAATAGAGAAATTAGAGGTATGAGCACGTTTCCCAACAGAAACTCATTCACGTAGATAACATCCAGTGGAAAAATTTTAAATCAAATTGATCACCTTTTTATACACGAACCATGTTCCAATTTCGTAATTAATGTAAGATTCCAAAGGAGGGCAGATATGGACTTGAACTTCTCGATAACAATATAAATTTAAACCGTCATACTAAGACATTCAATAAAAATAAAACGCAGTGAGAGAAGATATTATGTAAACTCGCTTTCAGGATCACAGAGTAAACAGAAAAATAAAACGCGTTTCAAATCAAAGAGGAACTGTTGAAGACAATAAAAAAATGGAAAAAGGGAAGAAAAATACACGCAAATAAGGAGTACCTATGCAAAAAAACTAAAAAACTGAGAAAACGTGAGAGCAAAGATTATCACATCCGGCCTTGAAAATATCTGCAACACTATAACGAGTAAAGAAAGAAACCACAACCAGTATACTGAAGAAGAACGAGAAATTTCAAAGAGCCTACCGTAATCAAAATGAGCAATGAACATTACTATCGAGAAATAAAGTAGAGACCAAAGAGATATATCCAGAAAACGAAATATGTAAAGAACAAGAGAGGATACCTAAGAGAAAATAAAATTTAAATAATAACGAGATGAAGAGGTTTCGAAGAGGAAACTGCAGCAGACGAAGAACCTATAAATGAAAACCTGGAAAATGTCAGAATACCAACCAGAGAGGAAGTTGTGTAACAAATTATAAATCGAACAAACACAAAGTCGCCTGGTGAAATGGAATTTACTCATATTTTACAAAGTAGAGAGATGTAAAAATGTATGAATCAATGAAACAAGATTGCCAAGATAGAAAACACGAGACGAATAGAGAAACGGAACACTTCTTCCTATTCATAAGGATGCATACCAAAAAGACTGGTAATTATAGAGATATAGCCGTACTACTCGTATACACGGCGTATATGATAATGGCAATAAACATGAAACAGAGGTTAGAAGAATACGCAGTAAGCGACAGTAGAATAACAACGAAAGAAACAATAATTAACAAGAGAGGCCTCTGTTTAGCATACACTGACGACCTAACACTATTACCAAGTCACAAAATAGAAGTAAAAGAGGTCGTAAGAAAGTTGGAAAGCCAAGTGCTTTTATAGACCAATGTGAAGAAAGGCAAGAAATAGCAGAAATATTAGTTAATGATAAACAAGGTGTTATAATCGAAAAAAGTTTCCGCAACCACAAAGATAAGTCTCAATATAAGGGTTTTATAATGCCCACAGCAATCTACGCCAGTGATTGATGATTAACAACAGTCAACATAAGATGGTCGAAGTGTGGAATTGAAAAATATTTAAAAACATTCTAGAAGCAAATCGTAGAAAATCATTGAGGAGGAATGATAAATGATGAAGTGATGTAGCTTTACACCCATTTAAATATAACGCAGGTGATGAAAGCTAACGCAATCCGATCTCGACAGAATATAGCAAGAGCGAAAAGCGAAATGCATGGTGACCATGTGTAGAGTACAGAGGCCGAGAAGGAAATAAATTGAAGTAGTATACGAAGATCTACAAGCATAATCAACTAGAGACCGACGACCGCCGATAGCAAATTTTTTAAAATTACAAACGCTTTTTAGACATAATAGATTACTAAAAAATACGTTTTCACTTTTTAGAAACAGCATTAAACTGATGATACTGAGAGTCACAAAGAGGGAAAGCCATGGATGATTAAAGCTCTATCTATCTTTCTGCGTCTTTTGAGTTGGGCTTTCCGACGTTAAATATATTTCTTTGTTTCTACTCTGCTAAAGTTCTTCTGTGTCAGTGGACATGGTTGAGAAAGCTTTTGTAATAGACAGTTAAGTTTAAGGAATACATTCGTTAAGAATAACCGTGGCTGATCCATCTAAACACTTTTAAACTAGTTATAGACATGTCAAAAAACTGAATTCACCAATCTTTAGATCAGTACGCAGTGGGCGTGTTGCATAAACACGAACATCAAACAATAAGAAAGGATGGGGAAACAAGAGAAACACAAGATTTGTGGTAGAAGGGGGAAACATGGTCTCCTTTCTTTGTCTTCGCTATGTATAGCGTTTCGGTGAAATTTGAGCTTTAGCCTCTAGTATGTTGAAGATATTTGTTTTCTTCTGTACTGCAGATTAAATAGTGAGTTTAACTTAGACTAGCACATTAATAGTCGTTTTTTTTTTGAAAGACGCAAGACGTGGCCTAATAAAAGAAGAAGAAGAAAGAACATTTATGGTGTAACGGTCTAAAATGTTTTTTTCCTTTGACGCATTGATTGTCATGGTGTCAATAAGTTTGCTCATACAGTTTTTTTTAACATTTTGAGAATTTGTGGAATGCAACTTCAGAATAGAAAGAGGTTCCGGTTCCCATTTTGGAAAATTGTTAGTCTTCGATTTGCCTTTCGTGGCTAAAGACGTAGTATGAGATATTTATTCAAAAGGAATTGATCCCCGAAAGCGTAGTGTTGAATGGCAGAGTATACATTTATAATATAATAATAATAAAAGTAATAATAATAGTGAATTTATAGTCTGAAACATTACTAATTATATATGAAAGATAAGCTGTGTCTGGTTTGTATTTACGATGATAGTTTGAAGTTAAACTACTCAATCAATTTACAAAACATAACATATATTAGTTAGTCATAAAGCTATTTCACAACATTCTATTTTGATATTTGTCATAGCCGTTTGCAGTGAAAGTAGTGGTTATTAAACGATCTTCTTTTTCAGTTTCTTCGTAGCAGTGATATTGTTGCTTCTATCTGTAATTCCAATCTCTGAACTCTCTCGCTCTATCTGGATCTGTTATAAGCTGCCAATGGATTCTGCTGCAGTGAGTCCTCAAATCCTAGTTTTGAGGATGGAGTAGCTCTTGATTTTTTGTTGTTCCTTAGTTTCTCTACCGTCTAGACCATAATTGAATATGTGTACAAAGGTAATTTTGTGTTCTTCTTTTCTTTCTTCCATCCTCCTTATACCCTCAAGGGTGTCGGATTAGATTTCTTCTGGTTTGTTAACCCATTTTTTCCATCCCATCCGGTCCAGGGCTAGTATTTTCATTTATGCTTTCGTCTTCCCTCTTCTTTTTCCTATTTCTTCCATTCTTTGCATCGAGCTCTTTCTAGGTTTTCCTACTCTTCTTTTACCTACTCTGCCCATTTCTACCACCTTCTTCACCAATCTATTCTGATTCATCCGTATTATGTGGCCATGCCATTTTAGCTGCTTTCTTTTTATTTTCGTTGTTATTGTTTCTTGTTGCGTCATTTGTCTTATTTCTTTATTTCGTTTTCTATCCATCTTTGTTTTGTCTGCTATCCTCTGAGAAATTTCATTTCTGCCGCATTAATTTTCACTTCTTGTTTATCTTGTAATGACCATGTTTCACTCGCGTATTATCACTGTATGGTACACTCTTATTTTAATTTTCTTGTCTATTTCTAGTTTTCCGAAAATTGTCTTATTTAAAGCGTAATAGATTTTTACACTTTTGTTTATTCTGTTGTTTATATCATACATAAAATGTACAGTGACGCCTACAATTGGCCTAACCGCTGTTGGCGGAGTGCGAAAAAAAAAACCCCATCTATCTTCCCATCTTCTATTATTACACTTTTTAGATATTCGTATGCAATTACATTTTCTAGTTATTTATGATCATTGTTTTATATTTACTTATATTAATTTCCATTTCTAGCTTTTCTATTTCTTCGCTCCATATTTTCGGCAACTGCTTCATCTTTTTGTGGTTATCTGCTATTAGCACTATATGGTCCGCATATAGTAGGCAGTCAATTTTTATTGGTATTAGATTACTAATTTTGTATTCACAAACGTAAATTACGGTATATAAACTAAAGTTGACTAACTGTCAGATTCCATACCTGGCAAATTACAACATGTACAACTGCAAACAAAACCCTGAAAAGTAACTCACGAGTGTCTGCTTATCTCTTCAAGTGGTTTCACAAAACAAGAATGTGAAATAGTTGTTTATATTGCTAGCGCCACCGAAGATGGTTTTTATAGAATCACACTTTGTGGGGTTAGTAACAGGCTCTCAGCCTACATTAACAGGAAGAAAGTAGCCTATTTTTTTATAGTGGCAACCCCTATTAATATTAACCTTCTTGAATCAAAGAAGAAATGTGGTTAGTAGTTGCAAGACCATGTGTAAAGTATGGTAGTTTAATATTTCTGAAACGTGGCAGTCGGATTCCTTCCACTGATATTTCAGAAATGGATGGTATAGACCTGATGACTGTAGAACTCAGCGACTGCACTGTAGCATGGGTGATGGGGGTTAGTAACTTTAATCGAAATAGGACCAATTATAGATTACTTAAATAGTCACAGCAACCGCTACCCTTACATGAAAATTAACTATCAGCCTTTATTTACTAGTGGCAGGTGGTGCAGGGAATGTAATCCAAACCTACTGTTTGTAAACAAATGATATTCTAACAATGTATGAAACCAGTATGCTCACCTGCCCCCAGTAGCCATCATCGGCCCATAATCTGCCAATTTATGATCATAGTCAAATCCCAGTTTGACATTCCGCCTTAGGTATAATTTAAAAAAAGGAAATTGAAGTAATGGACTTGCCCTCACTCCTCAATCTTATGACAATTTCATGAAAGCAGTCAAGAGATACTCCGGGTAATCTACGAGGCTATGGAAAACATCTTGTTTTTGATACTGATACTTAAGGTAAGGACATAGTTGAGCGTTTTAAAAGAGAGTTGAATTAAAGTTATAGAGAAACTGGACAATAGCAGAAGTGAAATAAATTGTGCTGTATCATCCAAGAAATGGCAGTTCCAGAACATCCAGTTTATCATATCAAAAATATCTACATAACAAATATGGAGCCTTTGTCCGGGCTGATGGTGACGTATCGGCAGAGTCGAAAGGAGTGTGTAACAGGGATGTATTCTCTTCCATTTTTTTTAAATATCTATAGATAGAAGCAACTTAAAGCTGAGATGGCGGTGTGTGAATAAGAGGTAGAAAAATATCGAATCTCAGATATGCAGATAACAGTACACTCTTGCTTGCCCTTAGAAAGAGATGATTGTATTCCTCCGACGTATTGAATAGTTTAATGGAGAGGTGGGTCTACAACTAGTTTACTGGAAATGTCAACTAATGGTAGTAAATAGATCAGACATCTTATAACTACAATTTCCACTTATTCCGCATATTGAAGGAAGATACAAAGCCATATACCTTGACCGCAGGTAATAGCAATTGCGAGGGCGAAATAAAGAAGCGGACTGCTCTAGCGATGTCGACTACTGTAAGACTAGTGAGGATACGGAATAACCGCGGGACATCAAAAATTACCATGCTACGATATTAGTGTTTCCTATTGTCACATATGGTTCTGCGACTTCGACAATCAACACTGATTGCTGTAGGAGAAAAGTATTAGAAATGGCAAGCTACAGGAGAATGTTGAGAATACGA
Organism: Agriotes lineatus; assembly: GCA_940337035.1. NCBI lineage: Eukaryota > Metazoa > Arthropoda > Insecta > Coleoptera > Elateridae > Agriotes > Agriotes lineatus. Next base: position 59,964,086 of record OW679202.1, read on the forward strand.
TATAGAACTCAGAACAAATGCTTGAATTAATTCAATATTCTACTCAGACATATATACTTGCTTCCTTCGACTATGTTTTTAAATGCGACGACATAGAAAAACTATGCATCTAGAGCAAAGCAGACGGAAGAAGAAATAGAGTACCATCGCCAATTCGCAGGCCATATGTAGATCAGGTCAAAACCCCCACAAAGCGGTTGGCTGAAGATAGAGATGAATGGCGAATTCTTGTTAATCAGTAGTACCAGTCACGACGCTCGACACCGAGCAAATGACTAAGAAGAATGCATACCAGCAATACAATTCTCTCTGATCATTCTATGGGTCAAAACCCTCACAAAGAGGTTGACTGAAGATGGAGATGGATGAGGAATTCTTGCTAATCAGTAGTACCAGTCACGACGTTCGACACCGAACAAACGACTAAGAAGAATGCATACCAGCAATACAATTATCTCTGATCATTCTATCGTTTTGATGGGTCAATATAATGATTTCCTTGGTAGGACAGCCGGAGTCGTGAGTAACTGGTGATGACAATGATGATATTTCTTTTTAATTTTGATACACCATCATAGTTTTATCAAAAAAATCTGGGTTCAAGCCCAGTAACTCCAACGACTTTCACTGCGATTCCACAATCTGCTTATGTGACCGTGAGGACTTAATGCCTAAACCTCCTCCAAGAAGGCTGGTGCTACTGATACCTATTTTTCTATTTTTTTTAAATAACAAAATAATATGCTTGAATACGAAGCTATTAAACAATGCTGTTAAGTTGCGAGCAGAAGGTGGTGGCCCTACTTAAGGCAGGGGCCACCCGTATATAATATCGACAAATACTGATTTGTTGTGAGTGTGATTGCATATGAATTTAAAATGAAGTTTGTATATTTGTTGAGGAATTTCCTTAGCCTAGCAGTCACATGCCGATCTGAGAAGATCCTTACGCCAAAACCAAGTTCCTGATCAACTCAAGGAAACTGGTCGCTTCAAAAGGAAGTCTATTTTTGTTAACGAAAAGTTTCTAAACATTATTTGTTATTATTGTTTAATTGCTAATACCATCAAAAAATCAATCGTATAGCAAACCGATACATTATAGTCTATTACTAAGTCAGTTCTCATATTACGAACGTTTATTTGTATATTACATTTTTGTACTTCCCTTTAACGCTCTCTGGTATGACAGTATTATCACTGTGTATAATATAAAATTCAGTACTGCTCTCAAAAGTCTTTTTTACGTTCTATAGATATTTATGTTCCTTTCTCTAATATTATTTTTCCTAAAATTCTTTTAGTTGTAATACCACCCCAACAAACCTTGGTGTAAATATGTAACTGGTATGACAGTATTACCAGTGTGCATTCCGCGTTGCATCGTTGACGTGTTGGTGCGAATTGGTAAACTTTTTCGTTAGTAGCTATTTTGTGAGTTCAAATTTCAAGTTTTCAGCTGGCAAGTGAGAAAAATACATTAATATTTGGAAACCTTTCATTTGCTTCGTAAAAACAGTCTATACCTTTTACAATTTTTTAGTAATTATATTTTATTTCATATAATTTCTTTTTGTCTTCCTAGTTTCTATAAACATATCTACTGAAGATATAATCAAATTTGTTTTGTCACTGTGTTGCGCTAGGAAAATATTTACGTTCAAATTCAAATTGTTTACGACTGGTTACTCATAAATTCTAAACAGAATGTTATTGTTACACACGTAAAAGTTTATATTATTCAATTTCTTCTTCGTAGTATAATAGTTTATATTTTATTTAAGTTCTTTTTCTAAGTGATAAAATAGTTCCTAATAACTATACTACTAAAAAATACACTATTGTATTTAAATTTACTAACTTTTAACACTTTCCGGCAATATTTATAGCCAAGTCATTGTTTGAAATTGGTAAAATTATGAAGTGGTATACCTGTTATACCAGTGAGCGTTCACAACATAATTGTCCTGAACCCTCACTGGTAGAACGATTTACCAGCATCTTTTGTAAAACTGAAAATACATTTTTGATAAAAACATTGTTTTTCCGTTTCCTGGCATCTCAAAAAATTTATTCAAAATAGAGTTTAATATGTTTTTCTTTAAACTAGTTTTCCCCGTTAGAGGGTTAAGCAACGGCCCTTAAATTCATAAAATATATAGCTAATAGAAATACTTGGCATTGAGTGTTATTTCTTTAGAACTATCGTAACGATGATAGTTAACTTAATTCGGTTTCCGAAGCTCTTATTTGATTGTTATTTCTGGAAGCCGGACCACTCGATCTTACGTCATGAAGTTTTTAGAAGGTCGTCAGAGGTAGCGGTACGTGCGTCTGATTTACCTAAAATATGAGTTTGAAATATCTCCCTAAAGTATAAAGGGAAACACACACATATTTGTAATATAAACAACTTTTTATTTGTTTTTTGTGTATAAATTTCGTCTTCGTTCAACCGTTTTCCATCAACTGCAGGATGTAGACCTCCCCTAAGTTTTCCAAACTATTCCATCTTGCGTTTTAAGTAGCCAATTACCTGAGATCTCTTTTATGTCGTTTACCCATTTTTCTCGGTCTGCCTTGCCCGCACTTCTTTCCTTATTTTTGGTTGCCACTGTACTATCCCATTTGAATATTTATTTTCGTTTTTGCGACTTGTCCCGTCCAACTCCATTTCAAGTTAGCAATCTGCTATTATACATCTGTCGGTTTTGTTCGTTGACTAATAACGACATTTCATATTTTGCCCTTGATACTAATACCAAGCATCTCCATCTGATTTTGGGTTATCTTTAACGGCACTTTGATTAGTTATAGTCATAGTTTCTAGTCAATAAGTTAGAACTGGTAGGATACATTAGTCGAAAACGTTTCTTTTTAGACAAATTGGGATCTCGGGGTTCTTTACAGCAGTTCTTAGTTTTCCGAAAGCACTCCAGCCTAGGCTAATACGTCTTGAAATTTCGGCAATCTGATTATCTTTTCTCCAATTTTATTTGATAACCCAGGTAGGCATATTCGTCAATAGTCTCCAGATTGCGATCTTCGAGGGTAAACTGTTTAACGTCTTGTGGCATGATCCTTCTCTTACTCAAGTTAATTTCGAGCACTGCCTGTGGGGTGACGTTTTGACTTCTTAGTTACTTTAACTTAATTTTTACCTTTGATTCGTAACATTCTCCTGTTTTGTTGTTCCCTATAATATCTTTAATTTTATTTGTATTGTATTTCTTTATATCTTTTATTATTTCCTGATTTATGGTTTTACTTACTGTTAGCGTTTGTCTGTGTCTTTAATTAATGTGCTTCTCTTTTCTGTGTTTCAATTTCTGCACTTATCATTTTGTTCTTTGATTGTTTTCTCAGCCTGTTTATTTTTCTGACAGAAATTCAAATATCGATTTTGTTAGCTATCAGTTCATATTGAGGTGTTTTAAGTTTTGAACTGGTGCTAATTTAGTTCTTAGGTCGTCTTAAAATGGTATTTGATATTGTTCCACAGAGTTACTAGATAGTCGAATACCTTTTTCTATAAGCTTTTTCCTTTCCAGTTTGTAATCGATTTAAAAAGCGGCTCTCTCTAACCTGTGGTCGGTGTCGTTTACTATAATATTATTATTCGAGGGTGTAGTCTATTTCATTCATTACAAACACATCAGGGCTTTTCCATATCCATTTCCTAGCTGGTCGTTTTTAAAAAAAAGGGTTCATCCAATACAAATTCTCACTTTGGAGGTAGTATCTTATCGTTTGGGTTGGCTATTATCAAACAAAACTGGTTTCTTCTGTCTTCTGGCCTCAGTAATATCGCCATACGTTTCTTCTACAAGGTCTTCATCTGAACTGTTGGTAGCAGCATACACATTAATTATTTGAATCGTGTACCCATTTTGTCAATAAGATATTTCTTATTTCTGTTAATAAGAATTGCAGTTACTCCGATGTGTTGAATTCTTTTATCAGTTTTTTTGGAATAACACATGTGCCAATTGAAGTGTACTGCAGTGTTCTCGGAGTAGTCTTGTTTTGAAGATTCCTAATATATCCCACTTTATTTGGTCGAGTTCTTTTAGTAGGTACTCCAAATATTCTTCTCTTCTCATCTTCTGATATTAAATTTTACCACAAAAGCAGTGGTTTTTGTCATTATCAGTTTGGTGGTAATTTCTGCCAATTTTTGCGTCTCCTAGAATTCTCGAGTTTGCACTTCTCCAAGGTATGTGGTTTATCACTAGGTGACCTACTCACTTGAGGTACAACTTCTACAGATTCGAAATTATTTCTGCTCTATATTTTAGGAAGGTGTTAGCCATATTGCCAGTTGGGCTAGGAGAAGAATAAGAACAGAGTTTGGGTGCAATTGAGGTTGGAACATGGTTTCCCTCGGAAGGAAGTATGTGGGTAATCAAGAGCCCACGTGGGCAGAGTCGCTAACCCTAAAGTAGACCTACCCTACGCAGGGATCGCAGAGGGTTATCTACCCGCTACCATCTGTATACAGATAAGTTTTTTACAGTAATGTATATATAATTATGTATATACATACGAAAATATTAACGACATCTTTATTTTAAGAAACAAAATTCATTGCTTGATATAATCACGCTTGGCTTTGATGATGGCGTTGAGCCTGCCGATGAAAGTATCGCACACTGCACGAATGTGGGACTGGGGAATTCGCTGCCAATATCGGCGAAAACATGCCCTGGGAGCGTCCAAACTTGTTTTATTAGAGGATACCCTGGCCTACAAATTACTCTAAATGGAGACATTCATAGGATTAGCGTCTGGTGAATATGAGGGCTCGAAAAATTCTCACAAACAAATTGTCGATCTTTACGGGCTCTGTGGGTCGGCACTGAGTCCTGATGGAACCTACATGGCTTGGTTGCGAACTGATAAAATGCACATGGTATCAATGCTTCTTTTAAGACCTTTTCGCAGGATACAGTGTTGTTGTCCTTAACGCCCTGATCGAAGAGAGCGAGTGAAGAACGATCTTCATCTATCACGGAAGTTCAAACTATGATACTTGCTAATGTTTATGTTCTAACTGCAAGTCTTTGCTCCAGATTGTAGTTGAACTTGCTCTTCCATCAAATACTGTCTTTTTTGTTCGGGTCATCACCTTCGAAACAATTTTCCCGAAAGTTGTATTTCGTTTTGGTCCTTCGTTTTTGCATTATGTGATGCCCCCAGTAACATTCTAATGACTGATGGTACTATACACAAACATTTTGTTCAGTTTAAGACTGCAGTTGGTAGGTACTAAATTTCTGGCCAAATAGTCACACTGTTGCGTTTAAACTTGACGGTCACATCCTTTTTTCAACTTAGAACAAAATGCTTTCCATGACTTATTGCTACAACTTATTGACGTGAAATTTAAATCGTGTCAGTCAGACAGTGTAGTAAAACGCAAAGGAAAGAAGAAAATGGCGTTGATAAAATCAAATGTTCATTTAATTAACAAGGTATGTCTTAATAATAGTAACATGTAACTGATTGTAAAAGAGAACTATTTTCCCTCTAGCTTATTTTGTTGAGTGTGAACTGTACAAGCGTTAGAATAGTTTAGAGTTTCGCTTTAACGAAATAGAACAATCGTTTTTGTAAATATATTTGCTGCAAGAGCCTTCCCAACCAGCTCATAGATACCGTAATTCCTCAAAGCAAGTCGGCATCCCATTGTCTGGGAAACCAAGCACGAAAAGGTTTTCGAAGTTGGCATTCGCGCTCACTTAATCGGCAGTCGCGCGAGCGTTTACTGTGATTGTTTCTACACCTTTGATGAAATTGGTTCGTTAATTTACCCTGCATTCTCTTATGTACGAGGTAAGGTCCATATATTCCCGGCCTAGGTATGCTAGAGCTACGATAAAATTAAAACAACTTCATTATTTTTCAATGTAATCTTCTTTAATATCAACACATTTTTCACAACGCTTAATTAACATTTCTATACCCTTATAAAGGTATTCCGGACTGCTTTCTTCAAAATGATTCAATCCTGCAGTTTGAACTTCTTCATCGTCCCTAAATTTTAAATCACGTAAATCTGACTTTAATTTGAAAACAGAAAGTAGTCACTTGGTGTTAGGTCAGGGATATAGGGTAGGTGGTTGAGTTCAAATAACCCACAATCTTGTGTAGCAGCCTTTGCAACTGCTGCAGGGTATACTGGGGCATTGTCACACCTTTACTGAGCTTTCCTCTTCGTTTTTCTTTAATACCGGAACTTACCCGGTGCAGTAAGCTAGCAAATATGTTCCATTTAAGGTAGTATTTCGTTTTTTAAAATCTATCAGCAAAATTCCTTAGCAATCCCAAAATATTGTGGCCATGTTTTTTTCGTTGATGAGGAGACATTTGCTTTTCTCGATAGTGGTTGTCCTCGACGAAAACACTCCATAGATTTCCCTTTTGAAAGAGGATCATAATAAAGAACCATAGTTTCGTCCCCGGTAACAATGGAATCAATTACTTCGTTCTTGTTATCACGACAGAGTTCTAAAAATTCGATTCAACAGCCAACTCCTTGCTGCTTATGAATAGGAGTGAGAAGTTTTGGAACATATCTTGCACTAATATTACTCGTGTGTAAGTGTTTATGGAAAATACGAAGAACAGTTATTTTAGAAAGATTGGTCCTTGCTACAATTTCTTTTGTTTTTAAACGGCGATCATTCATGTCCTCTGTATGCAACATTTTCTGGAGTAACCATTGTTTTAGACAGACCTTCACGAGTATCATCTTCGAGAGATTCTCTGCCCATGCTAAATAACTTAGACCATTGTTTTACCATGGAGAATGAAGGTGAGGAGTTACCATAAACATCATTAAATCGTTTTTTAATTTGTCTGAGTAACACCTTTTTTTGTGAGAAACTTTATCACAGCACGATATTCAATTTTAAACATTTCGGGAAAATGTTTGAAAAGACTTTGGTTCTTTAACTGTCAATAAATCACTGTGTCACGCGAACAATTCGCTTTTTTGGCATAGCCTACTAAAGTAATAAGCTAAATAATTCACTTGAAATGTTCACTATAGCGCCATCGCAGATAGGGGAGGCCGGGAATATATGGACCTTACCTCGTACATGTGAGGTCAGCAACAAGCTTGAGATACAACCACAGTGCAAGATAATGCAGACATCGTGGAGTATTATTACTAGTAACTTTGGAAAATTTATTTGATTCAAATATTAAAAACATAATATGCGCATGTGCATTGGATAAGAGTAGACGTACAGGTGCGTAAAGGGATACTCAAGATCTTCAAATTTTTTTCTGTACTGGAAATTGTATGCGTGCTATAACTTGGGACTACCATTCTTTGTGCCCGTACGAATCGTTCATTAAAATCTAAAAAACTAGCTGCTAGTTAAGGCGAATATCTCAAAATGGCGATGTTTGGACGTTCATCCTTTTTCCGTGCACCATTCAGTTATTGTAAAAACAAATATCTGCTCATTTTATTGCAAATATTGCCATCCCAAACGTAGAGTTTGCTCGTTCCCAATATCGTTATTCAATATCTAAGTAGCGCCTTGTTTCGCTTCAGTTTCTGAAAATGTCAGTAATCAAAACCGTTTAGATTCCGCCATTTATATATCACAGTTATAATAACGTCAGAAATTAATTAAGTCTGTTGCGACAGTTATAAGTCTTTAAAGCATCCCCATAATTGTCTCCAATTTACTCTTTCTGGCGATTCTGCATTAGGGGCAGACTGATATTCGGAGCATTATTGATTTTATCCAATCAAACGCTGGAGTTAAATGTCGCGAATTTATGGGCAAAACGTAGGTAACGGAAATGCAAGGTTTCAATCTTGGTGATGTATACGCCTGCTATTTTATCACGTATTATCTGCCCGAACACTGGCAAGTGTGTCCGCATTTAGCCCAGGAATCTAAACAAGGAATTTTATGTTATGAATAAGCTAAATTGGTTTTATAATTAGCAGGAGCTAATGAAGCACCTTTAATTAATCAGGGGAAGACAAGTAAGCTAGTTAAAAACAACTTCGTTAACATCAATCAAGGACTGTCGATTTTGTAACCCCCAAGTAATTTACCGTCGGATTAGGTGGTCCGCAGTTAGTTGTTAAAAACGTTGCTATGTAATGCATGCTGCCCGCGATGCTCCTTGAATTTATGCAAGCCTTCGATTTGTGTAGTTCCCTGGTTTATTTCTTACACTCGTTCAGGATACACTTCGGAACATAAATTGTATAGTTATAGGGTCCAGTTACTTTTTACTGAAGGGGTACACACTTGGTGAGGAGATGGACTGTTGTAGGATAAAATGTGAATGAAGTAGCCAGGTCTAACTACTTCTTAAGATACTTTCAGCTTTTGTCTGTTCACAAATAAATACACTTTAAGGTTCAACAGTATATTAAAAGATCAAATAATGTACAGAGATTTATATACAATTAAATTGTGTCGTGTTTTGCTATCCGACCTAATAACCTACTGTTTGTATAAGTTCAAAACACAACGCTTGCAAGAACTCCTTGCTTTTAATCAATGTATACAAGGTTATTCACGTAAGATGACGAGCCTGACCAGGTAAAAACGCAACCCAAAATACGTTTTACTAAGCACACGTCTATGAGGCTGACGTTAAAAGCTATCTATGTTTTATGTGCATTATGTTAAAGCAATAGGGATCCAGTTAGCTTTATAAATCGTATTTTGGGTTGAATTTTTACCTGGTAAGGCTCGTCATCTTACGTGAATAACCTTGTATTGAAACTTGATCTAATGATCCCATATTAATGCTGAGAGTGGCACACGATTAGCGTAATTGTTACACATCGCGAATTAGTTTAGCAGTCTAATTTGTTTCTGCACAATTTTACCCAGTTGTCTATTTCATGGGCAAACAGAAGTTTGAACACACGCATATTCATGCAATGCTGTAGATGTTGCGACAAATTAGCCGGCCACAAAAGGTTTCCCTCCAAAGTATGTCGATTTAATCCATACATACATACAATAAAAAAAAAATAGAGCCACCTACATCTTTTTGCATTTAGTTGTTGTTCCACTCTATTTCAATTATGGTAAATTATACAATCCATTCACTCCTACTTATATTGTACACTATTAATTTACAAAAATTTTTGTTTAATAATTATCATCGTGTATTTTGTACATACCGCATGACCAGTCCTAAAGATATATAGAAAATTAGCTTTGATATAGGACACAAATTAACAGTATAAAAGCATATTAGTATTTCAACCAACGTTTGCTTTCTTTTTCTTGTTCTTCTTTTTCCTTTTCCCTTTTTCGGCTAATTTTATTTTTAACAACGTACGATCGTACCATCCAGATATTTTAAATTATCATCATATAGACCATTGGTTTTCATATTTATGGTTTACTTAGTTCGATTGAAAGATTTCGTTTAGTAACAATTTACTGCATCCCTCCTTCCATGTTGTTCAACTTGATCTTCCAGTCTGACTGACCGATGTAGTCCCATGGGTGCTCATGTAAATCATGTGAGTTACTGGAACTGGTCAATATTCCTCTTGGTTGCTCACGTGTATCTTTTGATTTTTTTTGTAGGGCTACCTTCCATGCTTTACTAAGGCTGATTACGTCGAACAATCTGGAAGACGCATCCAATGTAAAATAAAAGAACGTTGGTGTTACACAAGACTTGAAACCATGTAAAAATCGACCATCATCGAGCACCTATTAGGAGAAGGGGCCACAAAACAAATTGCGACCTCGTAAATATATTAGCCAGGACTACAAACTTTCTTCTCCTTCATCTTGCCTTGTTTACGGAAGAATCTTGATCCCCTGATCCAGCTAAGTATTTTTGTTTCCAATTCTGTGGACTGTTTTTCGCCATCGACTACAAACTACTACTACCGTACATTCGCAAATCCCTAGAAATTATTAAAAATTTGTTTAGAGGTTAGCCCTTTCCACATGGAGGAAATCCATCATTTCTGGATAATAATATATCAAATTTATCATGGTTATCAAACTTTCCATGAAACAGAAGTTTATTGTTTTCTAGTTTCTTTGGCATTGGCATGACTGCAACAAACAAGAGTTTACATAATCATTCTAGTGTAAAAAAGTCTATTATCGGTGAATACCATACAGTTAAACAGAAGCACAAAAACAAACAGGGTGTGGAATATTGTGAGGAAGCTCTTAATATCATAAAGATACTAAAGCAGTTTACAACATCATAACTCGTGACGAAAGCTGGCAGTCAACACAATGGTTTTCCAACTGATCATAATCTAGTTAAAGTAATGCGATTTCGAAGTGTTGGTAATAAAATTATTGCTTGCTTCTTTTCAAAATCAAGACCTATCCAACTGTCGTGCTTGAAAATAAACGTACGGTTACCGCAGAATAGTACCGCCTAAGAAGTAAGATCGTTCTGCACCATGGAAATCCTCCAAGTCATACCGTTTCGGGTCAAAATTGCTAAATCATCCCTCATACAGTCACAACCTAACACCTTCCAATTAATTTATATTTTCTCGGTTCAATAATAAAATACGTGGTTTGCGCTTTGGGATGCTGCGAAGAGCTTCCAAAACCTTGTTTCTCAAGTGACTCAAGAACGGTGGAATTTAAGTTTTGTAAATTGGTTTTTCCGAATGTATCGAGTTTCAGGGCGAATATTTTGAAAAACAATAATAAAAATAATGTTTGGCTACAAAACCATGTTTTATTAGATATGCTAAAGAGAAATGATGATTTGGCGATAATAGAAGTTTCATCGAAGATGATGGTACGGCCGCTATCGCGCGGTATCCGACGATGGCTGATGATGAAACGCAACCCGACCTAAGGCAGCGCTGGTGTTCAGAGATGCGAATTTTTACTGAACGTCCTGTTGTACAGCACTACAGGAGCAAGAAACCCTATAAACACCTTTAGAAGACATGGTGTTTAATTTATCTTTGGTTGAGATCTTGTTCTGCGGTTTGAACCCTGTTTTGATGTTTTGTTTCGAAGAACTTTCCTACGCGCTCGGTGACCTACTGGATATAGTGAACAAACGCTATTGCTGCAGAAGCATCGGGTTGTGGAAGTTTGGGTGACCGTGGATGAAGACGATTGATGGCGGTCTATATATCCCTGGGACGGTAACCGTTGATTCTAAGAACTTTCCGAATATGATTCAGTTCAACGTGGATATTATCGGGTTGAGAAATTGAGATATGGAAACCACACGCTGTACAAGCGAATTGATGACGATGAGTTTTTGTGTTGGATGATAATGGGAAACGGCATGTAGATAGTTGTCAGTGTGAGTGGGTTTGCGATATATAAAATGATCAAGTTTGCTATTCAGTTAGCGAGAAATACGTACATCCAAGAAGGGGAGAAACTTTCTTCATGTTAAAGTTAATGTCTGGATTTTCACTATTGAGATGGTTTAAAAAGACGGGTAGTGTCTTTACTAAGTGGCCAAATGATAAAGGGATCGTCAACGTATAGGAACCAGACCTTCAATTCCAATTCTGAAGATTTTAGGTCACGGTTTTGCAAGCTTCCATAAAGATATTCGCAACGGCAGATGAAATAGGCGAACCCATAGCTGTATCACAGATTTGTTTACCGAATTGTTCTGGAAATAGCAAGTAAGTGGACGAGGGGCGTTTTTTTATAAAGCATTGTAGACTTAGAGACGTCTCACCGTGTTCTGATAACAACTCTTGGATTATGACTATGGAATTGGGAATAGCAGTTTTAGTGTAGAAGGAAGTAACATCGAAGCTCGCAAACAAATTTTCAGCTTCAACGCTTACATCGGATATAAGTTCAACAAAGGGGCGGAATTGCGAACATACGATGGGAATTTACAGTAACCTTTCTGAGAATATTGCTTAAGTATTTCATTTAGATTTGTCTAATACTCTTAGCTCTTTTGCTTGGTCTGCGGCGACTCTTAATTCTGCCGATCGTTAGAGGAGTGTCGCCTATGGCTTAGTTCCCACGTTGAGTTACCGTAGGCTTTTGCTTACGTCCCGATGAGGTCTCTTATAAAACTGGGCAAAACGCTGAGTTCTTCATTCTCAATAATGACACGGTCCAATCCCGAAAGTCGTTTCTTACATAATAACAATGGTTGTGAAAGCCTCCTAGATAATTGTATTCTATTGGTTATTGCAAAAACTTTGAAAGCTAATCGAGCAAGCATTTGTCAAACTCTCGTTATTAAACAGTAGTCGAGAACTACACCATCAACGAACAAGTAAGTGGAAATGTATGCATTTGTAATGTTTTGCCTTAATACTCATGCAATGGGCGACAGCTGTTCCATGCATAGTATCACAAATGGTGATCTATCTACACTTCCAACTTGCTTTCCAACACCTGTAACAACTATTATCAGTGAAGATGGAGATTTATATCTAATAAAGAGTCTTGTATATTTTACGCTAGTCTTTTTTGCTAAACTCGTGTAATTAACCTTTGGATGTTTAAAATGTCTCGTTTCCAAGTGATTCAATACAAGGTTTTTTTTAACTATGTCATTTTATGTATATAAGTTATTTAAAAATATTTCAATGATAGTATAGATGAAATATCTAATAAACAATAGTTAAATAAATTTGAAAAACAAAAATAGGACAGACATCCTTAATGCTGTATTTTTCTTGAGGAGGGGTATTCAGCATGCTAGTAGAAGCTGAAAATTCTGATGGCGATGGCTGGGCCTTGTGACCATTGGATGTCGATCGGTAGTTGTTATCATTCTTAGATTCGATATGTTATCCTCGCCAACCGTAGATATAGTTTCCTACTACATATTCCTCCAAAGAGGCAGTTTTTATCACGGTTTCTCTTATAAATGACTCTCAATACAGTTTTCGTGCTTGATAAATAGTCCCGTATCGTGATAACTAGATGTCGATGGGTGATCCTCACCAACCGTAAATATAATTTTCAACTACAGATTTCTCTCAAGGGCATAGAGGTAATCATGGATCATATCCATACCGAATGGGTGCATTCGTTATTTCAAATTCTTTAAAGCAATTTGCCTTATAAATACTTTTCTATTCAGTTTTCATGCTTGATAAATAGACTCGTATCGTCCAAAGCAATTAATTATCCACATACCTGTTCTCTTTCATAGTATACATTCAGTGGAGCCATGAATGATCGCGAGTGGCTGTAACCAAGTGTGCAACGGGGATGAAACTATAAGATGATGTGAAACAACCAACTTTAATCTGGCAGGGCAAAAATGCCACTCCAATGGAATTCTGCAGCGAACAATCAGCTGACGGCGTAAATAATACCAACAAACGACAAATTAGTTCACCTGATGATAACCAATCAAAACGATATTTCCTTGACAGTACTAACCTAATCGTTAATAATCCTTATTACATACCACCTCAATCAGATAAAGGCAAAACTGAAAATGAAACCGCAGAAAGCACACAATCGAGTGAAAAAATTAAAATCCCACCGATATTCCTACATAATGCAAATAATTATCAAAAAATAGTAAAGGATTTAACAGAAATTGTTAAAGCAGAGTTTACGACCGCATACAAAGGCAGCAATCTTAGAATCCACCTAAATAATATAGATGATTACCGTCAACTAACTAAGTATTACGATGCGAATAAAATAGTCTACTACACATTTCATAACCTAGCAACTGCCAACCTCTCAGTGGTCATCAGAGGAATACCTACTTTATTAAACGATGTAGAGATAAACCAACAATTATCGGATAAAAAATACCCGGTAATTAAAGTTGTACACCTGCTTGATAAAAATAAGAAACCTATGCCATTATGCACAGTCGAACTAAATAAAGGTGAGAAAGGCGAAGAGATTTTTAACGTAACCAGGCTATATTACAGCGTGGTCACAGTGGAGCCAAGGCATAAGTCTAAAAACATACCGCAGTGTACTAACTGTCAAATGTATAGTCATACCAAAAACTATTGCAAGCTGCCACCACGCTGTGTAAAATGCACTGGCCAACATCACTATAGCGAATGTCCTAAAACACCCCCAACAAAAACTTCAATGTTTAACTTGCGGAGAAGGGCACACAGCCAACTACAAAGGCTGCTCATATTTTACAAAAATTAAAACAGCTAGTCGCAACCCGCTGATGAATACTAACATTGCTACTAATAGTCACCAACAAAGTAATAAGCCAACTAGCCAAAGAGTCACGCCCAATTTGAAGTACTCCGATGTAACCAGAACTCAGCAAGGTACAAAGGCTGCTCATATTTTACAAAAATTAAAACAGCTAGTCGCAACCCGCTAATGAATACTAACATTGCTACTAATAGTCACCAACAAAGTAATAAGCCAACTAGCCAAAGAGTCACGCCCAATTTGAAGTACTCCGATGTAACCAGAACTCAGCAAGGACATACTCCATCACAACCAAGCAATAAACGTCTAGATAATAACGCAGTGAAAACAATATTACAGATGATAATCGAACTTATCACTCCACATATCGAAACAACTAAGTCATTTTTCATTTCCTTACTGCCAGCCTTAATTAACAATGGAAAATAATACCTTCCCAGTACTTCAAAAATTAACTATCCTTAATTGGAACGCCGATGGTGTAAAAAGACAACGTTCAGTACTTATTGCTTTCTTAGCCAGGCATGACATCGATATTGCTTGCATTAGCGAAACACATCTAATTACAACAGAAACTTTCAAAATACCTGGTGACACTGCTTATACAACCGACCGAATAGCTCCTATCGCTTCTGGTGGAGTAGCAATTATAGCCAAGAAGAAAATGCAAGTAACTCCTCTACACATACCAACATTAAGCAGCCTTGAAGCAACAGCAGCTTTACTAAAATTAAATAACAATAAAAGAGATTAAAATAGTTAGTGTCTATAAACAACCTAATAAGATAATTTAGGAAAAAGATGTCACGAATATTTTCAACGACCAGCACTCCACTTTACTCATAGGTGACCTCAACTGTAAAAACACCTTATGGGGATACCGCCAAAGTAATTTAAATGGAACAAGATTGCATAGTATAATTTCACAACACGTAATTCAACTTTCGCGGCCTCCAGAAAATACTTATATGTCTTATAGGCGAGACTGCCACCCTGATATACTTGACATCGTGCTACATAAAAATTTCAAAGGTCCCATACATCAACAAAAGTGCTGCCGGAACTAGACTCGGATCACCTTCCGCTAGTATTAATATTCAATCGCATTTCCTTATTAAAGCCACAATCACAGAGCTTAATTAATGGACGAGTTGATTGGGAAAAATTCCAGGATGAATTAGATGAGAAAATAACATGTCCTGTATCAATCGATACGAAAGTAGAAGTCGACATTGTGATAAATAACCTAAATGAAGCTATTGTAGACTCCATAAAAGCAGCTACAGTTAAAAAGCAAATCAGCCGACATAACAACTACTCGGAGCCGCCAATGTTTATATTAAACTTCATAAGAGAAAAACACAGGATTCGACGAATATGGCAGAGGACTCGTTTACATATATACAAACAGCAATTGAATAGGATTACACATCAAGTGAGAAATAAATTATATAATGATTACATCAATGCCTATAAAAAACACATCGAAAACTTAGAGCCGAAAGACCCAACAATGTGGCGAGCAACAAAGAAGATACTGAAGCAGCCCCCAATAATATCACCAATAAAAGTTAATAATGACTACCACTCAAGTGATAAAGATAAATGTAATATATTCGCGGATCATCTCTCACAGGTGTTCACAACAAACATATACAAAGACAGCCAACATTCGCTGGAGGTAGAGAACTACATAGAAGAATTTTCCGAGCGAATCCGGAATAATCAAGCCTACATCACCTCGAGAAATTAAAAAACTAATAATGCAACTGCCTACAAGAAAATCACCAGGACATGAATCCATTCCGAACATCGTTATAAAACATCTATCGAGTAAGGCGTTTGCTTTTTTAGCAACCACCCTAAATGCCTGTCTCAGACTAGGATATTTTCCCGAAACGTGGAAAGCTGCGCATGTCCTGATGTTTAGTAAAACTGGAAAGAATCCGCATGAACCTTCCAGTTTTAGGCCAATTAGCCTATTATGCACTATTTCAAAAATATTCGAGAAGCTCATAAATAATCGACTAAATGATTTCTTAATCCAAGATAACATTATTCCCAAGTTCCAGTTCGGCTTCAGAACCAAACACTCCACTACACATCACCTTCTTCGACTAACCGAAATCATAGAAAGAGGTTTCGAAAGTAAGCAACACACACTAATCTCCTTTCTGGACTTCACACAAGCATTTGACAAGGTCTGGACTAGAGGACTCATATATAAGACGCTGCAACTACAAATGCCAGCCTACTTACTGAGAATAATTGCTTCTTTTCTAACTGACAGAACTTTTGCCGTGAAAATTAATTCTGAACTTTCCAGAACAACACGAATTAATGCTGGAGTGCCGCAAGGATCCATATTAGGCCCCATTTTATTTAATATCTACGTAAGTGACATCACTGAATCACCGAATACGCTTTTGGCAATGTAAGTGGATGATACTGCTGTTATTGCTCAGCATAGCGATATTGTCAAGGGAGCTATGCAACTCCAAGAAGCCGTCAATCACATTACTAACTGGTGCAACAAATGGTACATACAACTGAACCATCATAAATGTGAGACCAAGATCTTCACATTTCGTCGTCCTAACAACCCACAAAAAATAAAAATTAATAATGTTGAAATAGACTGGAATCCCAATGACAGAGCAATCAAATATCTAGGCCTCCATGTTGATAGAAGACTTACATGGGGAATTCATATTAATAAAAAATTAAACGAATGTTATACGAGACTAGTACAGCTGTACCCAATCATCAATCGTAAATCTTCGTTAAAAATCGAATGTGCACTTCCTATCTATAAATCCTTATTAAGACCTGTAATCACTTATGGATGCACAGTTTGGGGAGCAGCTTCCAAAACACAAGTGCTTCAAAACAAAATTCTCAGAATAGCCACAAATTCTCCGTGGTTCATCAGCAATAAACATCTCCATGACGAACTTGGTGTTCCAACCGTTAGACACTTTATACAAAAATGTAACCAAAAGTTCTTCAAAAACACACCGTCCTGCCCATGCGCATCCCACTACTATATTGGGGAGAAAAATTTACATATAAGGTTAAAGCGCCTTCTCCCATAAGACGCGCTTACAACAAGTGACAATAGTGACGCTGACTAAAAAGCAGTTAAGTGCATGAGGAGCTTATAGCAACTGTCCCCTTAAAGTTATAAACAATGCAAACTTCAGTGTTAACCCAACCGTGAATAACATTAACTTATTGAACCGGTTTACAAACAATTTAAAAAAAAACCTTTGCATCTTATAACACAGTTGAAACTGAGTAACATTTTTTTCAGAGTAAATGTAAGTAACTAAAGCCATTGAAAGCATGCTTCGTTTTCGTCAATAGAGGGCGCTATCCATAACGCCCGCATGCTAAATTTTCACCTACTTATATAAAATGGGAAGTTGATTCGTTACGACTAAGCAAACCTATCTCACCTCCTGACTCCTGAGAGCAAATATTTTGAAACCTGGACTCCTAACTGCGTTAGGACCATAGCCCGGGTATAATTATAATTTAACAGCAGTAATAGTAAATAGCAGCACAGACAGGCTGGAACACCTATCTGTGATGACTGATATGTATGTATGTATGTATTATTTGTAACCTCATTTACCTTGCGGCGTGGAGGCTGGGGCTTCGTACGCTAGCATCTAGCGCTACAATGCTCAACTTGCCCCGGATTCGGGATACAGAGTTGGAGCACGCATTTTGTGCTTGCGTAGCAACCATTGTGTGCGGTGTGTGTCTGCACGATGTGTTGACCTTGTTACTATATCTCTTAAGTCTGTGATTCTGAGTAGAGCACAGTTAATTTGGTGCCCAAGTGTGACTGGTCTCACCGAGCCCGCCCAATTCCAATCGCCAAGACTGCGGAAAAATTCCGACCTCCGCGGGATTTGAACCGAGAACTTGCTTAATGCAAGCCTAGCGTTTCCCAACTGCGCTACGCGGCTTCTTCGTGATGACTGATAAAATTTCATAAACATTATTGGGCAAGGACGGCTCTGGGTTTTAAGCTTCACGTCTTAGTGTGTACTTACCACAACAAACGTAGTCATAACGTTTATCATGTTACCTTAAATATAAATTTTTTTACCATTTTATCAAATCACATATCTGTTTCATTTTCAATTTAAAAAATTTTGTGTTTTGTGAAAAAACCATTTTATACGCACACATTAAATACATGTCTCAAACTGACAAATCAATCAATTAATAAGTGTGTATATTAGTGTAAGCCATTGATATTGTTTTTCACAACCGCCTGCTTCAAAAAATTTTATAACTGCACTGTATATGTTTAAAGCTGTTTGGGCTGATTTAACTTGCTGTATTAAATCTTAGAAAAATATGTATTTTCAAATTAAAATTTTGGAATTACAACTTTACAATTGATAAATACCCTTTGAATTACAGCTTTACAATTAATACCCTATGAATCAGCTCCACAATCCTTTTTTTTAAACCCATGGGGCCAGCCCCCTGTGGGAGTTAAACGTCACTCCAGCAAAAAGGTATGAAGTAAGTGACCCATGTCGTTCTGGGTGTCAATTCTGATTCACGCTGCCACGTCACACTTCTTACGCAACGAGTGGGCGTGAAGTTGGGGGTTACTACAAGGCAAAACAACTAACTGGAGAACAAAACGATGAAATAATCGACCACCAAAACATCCAAACAGAGAAGATAGAGGAAAACGGGAACGAGAAAGAAGTGGAAGGAAAGAAAAAGGGGGCTAGAACAGTAGAAGAAAAGGCACCTCAAGGAACGACAAGCAAAAAAAAACACGCTGCCTCTCAAATTATCAAAACAACTACCAAAAAGCTATTAGGAGCGAAGGGAACCGGATACAAAAAGGACGATAAGGACAATTGAGAAAGGACTATGAGTAGACAGACGGACCAAATACAAAATTAATAATTACCATATCCAACAAAGGAAAACAAAACATGGAAATTGGCAACCTGGAATATTAAAAGTATAGCAGGTAAAGAAATTGAGTTGATAAGGGAATTTGCTATGGCAAATCTAGATGTACTAACTATAACGGAGACTAAAAAGAAAGAAACAGTAATAATGGAAATAGCAGATAGACATATACTCATATATAGCGGAGTGACACAGAATAAAAGAGCAGTAGCAGGAGAAAACCAAATGGCAAATATACAATAATGGAAAGGATGGAATGAGAGAATATTAACGGTAGAACTAAAGGAAGTAAATGGAAAGGAAACAACAATAATAGCAGTATATGGACCAGATGAGAGCAACACAAAAGAAAACAAAGACAAATTCCGGGAAGAGCTGACGGAGATAACAGAAAACAGCAAAGAAAAGATGTATGTAACTGGTGATTTTAATAGTAAAGTGGGAATACAAGAAAGCAAATATATGAAAGTAGTAGGAAAAGTTGGTGAAAATACAAAAAATAATAATGGAGAACGGCTGATAGACTATTGTATACTGAATAATGTAATAATAACAAATACATTTTACAAACACAAAGATATACGTAAGTTTACGAGAGAGACGCCGAGTAGAAAGGAAAGATCCATAATAGCCTACATATTAGCAGAAATGACCAATAGAAGAGCGGTGAAAGATGTTAAGGTTAGTAGAAAAGAGGAGATATACAGTCATCACTATCTTTTTGTGGAAAATAATAGGAACATAATCATACAATCCTGAAGCGTCAAGAAAATATGATAAGAAAATAATAGAGTTCTAAACAATAAAAATTTATTAGAATAATTGTGGAAATGTTTAAAAGGGTAATACTGGAAGCTGCATTAGAAGTGTGTGAAACAACCAGAGCAAACAAACAGCGTGGTGGAACGATAACATTAAGAAATAGGTCAAAATCAAACAGGAAATATGGAAGAACTATTTAACTAACCAAAACGAAGAAGCATAAAAAAATACAAAGATCAAAAAATAAAAGTTAAGAATTTGGTATCTCAAGCTAAACAAAATACATGAAAAGAATTTGAGAAAAACAGCAAAGAGAACCAGAAACTATTTTATAAAGTACTAAAGTTAATGCGAAATTAACCAACATATGAGAGTAGGATAAGAAATAAGAAAGGATACATTTTAATAGGGGAACATAAATCTATAGAAAGCTAGAAGGAATAGTTTGAAGAGTTGCTAAATCCAATGGAATTGGAGGAAACCGAAGAGGGTGGAAAAGAAAAACGAGAAATGCGAGAGGAAAAACACACCAACATAGAGAACATAGGAAAAGATGAGGTCGAGGAAATAGAGATGCAAGAAGTAAGAGAAGCAATTAAAAGTATACAAACCGGCAAAGCACCTGGACATGACAAAATAAAGGCAGAGATGATAAAAGAAATGGGTGAAGATGGAGAAAAGTTATTACTAAGTATCTATAATAAAGTTTGGATGGACAAGATAGTACGTAAAAAGTGGGAAATAGGAAAAATTCTGACAATCCATAAGAAAGGAGACAGTTCGAACTATAACAATTACAGAGGTATCACCCTATTAAGTATACCCACGAAGATTTGTGAAAGAGTATTGGAAAGAAGGACAAATTGAGAAGACATTATCACAATCGCAGGGTGGATTTAAAAAAGGGTACAGCGTACAGGATCATATATTTACTAGAAAACAAATAATAACCAGAGCAGTGAAATATAATTCAACAGTGTTCTTTGCAGTTGTCGATCTAAACAAATCATTTGACAAAGTTAAAGGAAATGGGGTGTAGGAAAGCTTGGCCAGTAGAAATGTAGATGGAGGATTGATAGGAGCGAACTATGTAATTAGTGGAAACAACAAGTCAGAGAATTTCAGAACGAAGGAAGGATTATGACAAGTGGAGTATTGAGCCTAGTGCTTTTCATAATACTTATGGACCACATTATTAAAGAATGTAACCGAAGAGTTAAGAAGTTAAGACTAGGATATAGAAACCTACAAGTAGTTAAGATAGCAGAATGTTCATTCACAGATGACGTGGTAATAATGGCAACAAACGAACGAGACCTTCAAACAAACTTGCAAGTATGGAACGAAACTTTAGAAAACCATGACATGAAGTTAAATACTGACAAAACGAAGGTTATGGCAATATCGAAAAAACCATGTATAATAAAAATACAAATAGTAGGAAAAGATGCAGAGCAAGTAAACCACATTGAATACCTAGAAGTTACAATAGAGGAAACGGGAAGACAAGAACTAGACATCATGAAATGAGTAGAAAAACCAATAAGGTATACTACGCAATAAAAGATAAATTTATTAACAAACGGGAAGTGACACAACAAACGAACATGAATGTATACAAAACTAAATGAGAGTGGCGAACGGACTGCCGAAGTGAAAGGTTGAGTGTGCGCTCTTGTCTAAATTTCGGTGTGTACGGATTGAAACTAAAACGATTTTTTATTAAGTCCTAGTGCTGTGAAAAACCTGATATTGACTGCCTCCTTAAATAAATTAAATTTCTTACATAGAGGCGGTGCCCCGGCCGCCTCTAACATGTGTGATATAGATATGGATACCAACTTTCCGAGCGCTGACCTTCCTACAGCATATCAACAAATAACCTCGCTTGCACTTCAAGAGGCAAGCAAAGTCACACGAGATAACAGTGAAAACAGAAAACGTCAAGCGGAATCCACAGATAATGAGCCAAATAAAAGATATTTTTCCGATATTTCCACCCAAAACAGATTTGAAGTTCTTGCTAACATCGTAGAAGAATCGGCGACTGCAAACAGTGAACAATTAAAACAACAAAAAATTCCTCCCATTTTCTTACATAAAGCAAACGTATATCAAGAAGTCCTAAAGGACCTTAATAAACTTCTAAAAAGCAAGTTTACGACTCAACAAAAAGGCGATGATATTATCAAAATAAATACAACGACAATTGAAGACTTCAGAAAACTCACCGCATATTACGATACTTGTAATCTAGAATACCATACATTCAGCTCACCAAACGATAAACAACTATCAGTAATAATAAGAAATGTACCGTTCTCTATAACTGATGAAGAGATAAAGCAAGAATTAATCAACTCCTATCCTATTAAAAAAGTTACTAGACTATTAAACCGAGAAAAAAAGCCCATGCCTCTCTGTGCCATTGAACTCGAGAAAAACGAAAAGGCCATGCAAATATTCAATCTACAATATTTAATGCATGCCGTTGTATCCGTCGAGCCCAGGCGTAAACACCACGATATACCGCAGTGCACTCGTTGTCAGCGATTTAATCACACAAAAAACTTCTGTAAATTAACACCACGATGCGTAAAGTGCCGGGAAAATCATCACTATTCAGAATGCACCAAGAACAAACAAACTCAACCAACTTGCGTGAACTGTGGGGAAAACCATACTGCAAACTACAGGGGCTGCAAATACTACCAAGAGCTTAAAAATAAAAGAAATCACCCAAAATTCACCAGACCTCAGGTAAACAGCGCGATTAATATTAACCCAGGTACGACCGTATGGAACCAATCGTCAACTCAACCAAATACTTATGCAGCTAGTGTAAGACGTAACACACAAAATGCACAAACAAATGTAACTCTGTCCCCAACTAATATAGATAATGATGGAGGTGATATAATAAAAACTTTAATCCATCAATTTATTCAATATATTAAACCTCATATAGAAGGTATTATCAAATCAATTATGTCATCTTTGCTCACGAACACCCCTAATGGACCTTAAACACACAATAAAAAACTTTAAAATAGTCAACTGGAATGCTGATGGGCTGAAAGCAAAACGACCAGCCTTCGTAGATTTTCTGTCAAGATATAATATTGATCTTGCTTGCATCTCTGAAACTCACATCATACCCGAGCAAAAATTTAAAATATCTGGATTTAAAATTTATCGAAGTGATAGTACAATTATTGGTTCCGGAGGTACAGCTATAATGGTTAAAAACAAAATTAAACATTATCAAATTGAACTACCACATCTCATTAATATGCAGGCTACAGCTATTATCTTGGAACTTGAAAATTGCGCCAAACTGAAAATTATATCCGCCTACAATCAACCAAACAAAAGAATCCGGGAAGAAGACATAATGGCGCTATTTAATGAAAACATTCCTACTGTTCTGTGCGGAGATCTAAATAGTAAACACATTGAGTGGGGCTGCAGAGCAGGTAACCCTAATGGCACTAGACTTCTTTCTATAATTAACAACCACGCCATTCAATTATCCCCTCCAGCTGAATATACGCGCTACCCACACAGAATAGATCATCGCCCCGATATTTTAGATATCGTACTCCACAAAAATTGTGTCTTTCCTATTAGTCAAAAGGTAATGTGTGAACTAAATTCTGACCACCTCCCGGTGGTGATATGGTTTCATACCAATTTTATAAAAATCAACAGCCAAGAAAGTTTAATAAATGGTAAAGTAGACTGGGAACTATTTCAAACAGAACTAAGCTTGGCTCTGAAACCTTGTAGTGCTATAGAAACACCTGAGGACATAAATTCAGCAATCGCAGACTACACCAATGCTATCAAAAACTCCATACAAAAAGCAACTAACAGTAAAAAATCACAGAAACAATATGATCTGGCACAAACTCCGAACCACATTTTGGACCTAATTAAAGAAAAAAACCGCACTAGAAGGTTATGGCAATCCACCAGAATCAAGGCACTTAAAATTAAAATGAACAAACTGGTACACCAGATAAATTGAGAACTACATAATAACGAAATTAACAAATATCAAAGATATATAAGTGATATAGAACCTAGTGACACACAGATGTGGAAAGCTACAAAGCGAATCTTAAAACAGTCAACCTTAATTCCTCCTATCACTGCAAACTCCCAAATCCACTGCAGTGATGCAGAAAAAGCGAACGCTTTCGCAGACTATTTCGAAAGCGTCTTTAAAACACCAAAGGAAATAATCGATAATGAGATGCATAATGAAGTTTTAAATACAATATCTAACAACCCTCTACTAGACTTATCAAATATTACTCCCACCTGTCCGGCAGAGCTAAAATTGTATATAAAACAATTAAAGAACAGAAAAGCACCTGGAAATGATTTAATTACCAACACAATACTGAAACACCTTCCAAGGAAAGCTGTAACACACCTTTGCACGTTTTTCAACGTTTGTCTAAGAACAGGTTATTTCCCGAAAGAATGGAAAACAGCCAACATCATAGTCATCCCCAAACCAGGAAAAAATAAAAGGCTCGTCTCCAATTACCGGCCAATAAGCCTACTGACATCACTGTCTAAGATTCTGGAAAAAGTCGTTTACACCAGAATGAATAACTTTTTGGAACAGTCAAACACAATCCCCCCATTTCAGTTCGGGTTTCGGTCGAAACATTCCACTACACAACAACTATTGAGACTAGTTGAAATAATAAACAAAGGTTTCGAAGAAAAATTGCATACTCTGATTGCCTTCTTAGATGCTGCCAAGGCATTTGATAACGTTCTACACACCGGGCTACAATACAAAATATTAAGAACTGAAATGCCTGCATATCTATATAACATCTGCACATCTTTTCTACAGAACAGAACTTTTACTGTAAGAATAAATGGGGAAAAATCAACCCTTAGAAACATCGAGAAAGGGGTTCCCCAAGGTTCCATTCTCGGTCCTCTTTTATTCAATATATATATGAGTGATATACCGAGCTATCAAAATACAACCCTATCCATGTACGCAGACGATACTGCAATAATCTCGCAGAACAGCGATATCATCGTAGCTAGGAATAATCTGCAAATGGCAATAACGGACCTAAATAATTGGTTCGTTAAATGGGGAATATTTTTAAATGCTGACAAATGCGAAGGAAAAATATTCACTCTGAGAAGGCCAGCAGATCCACCAGAAATTAACATACAAGACACACCTATACCATGGAACTCAAAAGATGCGGCAATAAAATACTTGGGACTATGGCTAGATCGAAGATTAACTTGGAGAATCCATATCGAAAAAAAACTGAAAGAAACCCATACGAGATTAGTGCAGTTATATCCCATAATCAATAAAAAATCCTCTTTAAAAACAAAGTGCGCCGTACTAATATATATGTGCATCCTGAGACCCGTCCTGACTTATGCGTGTGTTATTTGGGGCACGGCTTCTGGTACTCAAATTAAAAAAGTGCAGTCGTTTCAAAACAAAGTGCTCCGCATTGCAACGAAATGCCCCTGGTATATCCGCAACACACAAATACACAAGGAACTGGGAATATCCACTATTCAACAATTTATTAAGTCATCGGCGGAAACCTTTTTCGAGCAATTGCAAAACAGTACTGGAGCAACCTACTACAACTTAGGCCAAAAATCACAACGCACTCGGCTAAAAAAGAGACTACCTCAAGATATACTAACCAATAACGATTGAAATGAAATTGTACTACTAGCTTGCAAATTATATTTTTATATTTGTTAATATCTTTGTTATGTATAGTTAAATAGTCATATACTTATATGTTGTTACAATCATTAATTAACATGTTATTTAAAAAATATTTATCCTATTAATAAGTCACAGGGATGTTTAGTAACGGACCCTTCATGTTATACAATATATCAACAAAACCATGTATAACATTCTGTATGTTGAGCTGGTCTGAAATATATTTAAAAAAAAAAAACAAAACTAAATATAGACCTATACTAACATATGGATGTGAGACGTGGGTTACATCAAAGCGGATGAAAAGTAAAATACAAGCAGCAGAGATGAGATACTTGAGAAGGGTGAAAGGAATAACATTAAAGTACCGAATCGGAAATGACGTAGTGAAAGAAGAACTTGGGATCGAATCAATACTCCAATTTGTAGAGAAGAGGCACCTTAGCTGGTGGGGCCACCTACAACGCATGAAATATAACAAAAACGTGAAAAAGGTATGGAGAGCAAAATTTGTACAGAAAAGAGGTATAGGAAGACCAGTAGAAAGATGAGACGATATAGTGGGAAAAATACTAACTAATAGAGGAAAATCGTGGCAAGAAACAAGTGATGTAACAAAAAATATAAAAGAGTGGAAAAGTTTTATGCACCAAAATTACAATTACAATTATTTTAGGTGAAAGTCGGTTAAAATTTAAGTTGTGAGAATTATGTAGTGGAACTGAACCTTATTTCAATACTTATTATTACTTTGATTAATTTAGTGTTGCAATTATTTTGTTATTTTAGTAATTAAGTATTTCAGGGCAATCTGTATTTTTTTCTTCTAAGGCCGTACACAGAGATAATTTTAAAAGTGGCTAAATAAAGTCTATAAATATCCCGTGGAACCATTCATTTCATTATATTAACAATATCACAACCTTTCCATCTTCTAACACAGTTAAAACTGAGTAAAATAGAAATTTTCAGAGTAGATGTAAGTCAGTACATTTAAGATATTGAAACCAAGCTTCGTTTTCGCACGCGATGGGCACAGGGTGAGATTTTAATAATTTCTGTAATTGCCGGTATGGAACCTTACTAGCATTTTTATTATTTGGGCAGTACATCTATGTTTCCAATAGAGGGCGCTTGCATTAACGCGCGCATGCTAAGCTATCACCTTGTTATATAAAATGGGAAAGTTGATTGCATACGTTAATAACACAAATTCACTGTTGATCTTAACAGTAAATATTTTGAAACCCGGGCTCCTAACTACGTTAGGACCCATAGCCTGGGTATAATGATAAATTGATAGTAGTGTAGTAGTAAATAGCAGCAGAGACGACAGACGACTCCCATTTGTGATGATTGATAATATTACATAAACATTATCGGGCAGGGGCGGCTCTGGGTTTCTAGCCTCACGTATTAGTGTGTACTGACCACAAAAATGTAGTCACAGCTCTTGCCATTTTGCGTTAAATATCAGAACTTTAATCTAAATTTCTATTTACCATTTTATCAAATCACGTTTGTTCATCATTTTCAATGTAAAAATTTCGTGTTATGCAATAAGACCATTTTACACGCACACATGAGAAGTGTAATCATCAAACTAACAGGTGAATTAGTTATAAGTGTGTACATTAATCTAAGACACTAATTTTGTTTTTCACAACCGCCTTTTCGAAACATTTTTATCACTGCACTGTACATGTTTGAAGCTCTTTGTGCTGTACTATCTCTTAGAAGATCATGTATATCTAAAATTTCAATTTTGGAATTCTTTTTCTTTGTCTTTTATTTAAGCATGTGCCTGTTTTTCGTCGCGCTTTATTGTGTTCATGGTGTATCCACACAAGACGACAGCCAGTTCCAAAATCCTTTCTTCGAAACCTCTTCGGCAAGGTGTTTCGTAATTTCAAATAAAAATAACGCCCCCCACGGGGGTGAATCATTAACATTCCAGAAAAAACATATGAGTGTAAATAAATGACGTTTGCCATTCTGGGTGTCAGTACTGAATCACGCCGCCACATCACACTTTGAGTAACCTAGCGAGTGGGCGAATAGTTAGGGCAGCTGTTCTCGTGCCAATTAAGCTTTATTATGCATAGGTGACTGACGCTCCACACTGCACGAAAAAAACGTCGGTTTTCAGAGTTTTATTTACTACTTTTAAAAAAACTTTACTTATGTTTACAATCTGCTCTGGTGAGCAATAAGTAAATGTTGTGAATATATAAGATAAATACATGATAGGTGTTTTCCCAGTGGGGAACTTTCTTAAAAATAACTTCTTATATACATGTAACATTGATCACACAAACATATGTCAGGATCGGTCTAGTAGTTCTAGAGACTGTGTCTTTTCAGTCTCTGGGTTATGTTGCTATTATCCAGCAAGCTCACAGCCACAGTGTTTCTGTGGTGTTTAAGACGTGTAAGATACGCCACTCACGCACTTCACTTCCTCTTTCAGTAATTTTACGTGAAGGTCTCGTTTTGTAAGTACAACGGGTCGTCCGCTATTGTTCTCAAGGTTTCAGACTGATATCTTTGCAGGATCTTTAGGTTGGAGTTACTTGGTGTCCCCCATAGTTGCAGACGATATGCCCATATAGGCTTTAGTATGGTATTGTACAGTACTATATACCTTGTTTTGTAGAGACGTCTTCGATTTGCGTCCTAACCAATTCAATTTGGTGAGTTTCAGGCCCAGTTGTTTCTTTTGCTGAATAGATGTTTTCCCCACGTTAGTCTACGATCGAGGTGCATGCCAAGGTATTTAAAGTTTTCTGCTTGCGGAAGTGGTGTATTGTTGAGTATTACCGGCGGGCATGTTCCCCTAAGTGTGAAGGTGACTTGTGTAGATTTGAATTTATTTGCTATTCTACGCTAGTTTCGCAGTCAGTTTTGTACTTCGTTGAGAGAAACCTGTATTTTATGATGCCACAGCTGGGCTTTTGTGGGTTGCAAGAATAGCGCTATCGTTTGCAAACGTGGCTGTGATCGTATGGTCGTTGGTGGATATATCTTCTGCATACATTAAGTAAATAATCGGTCTTAGGGCGCTTCCTTGCGGTATACCGGAGTTTATTTGGCGTAATTTTGTGATTTCGCCCTGGAAATTCACCTGGAAGTGGTTGTCAGTTAGATAAAATTTCATCAGTCGGCAGAAGGTGTGTGGAAGGTTTTCCTTGATCTTAAACAATAGTCTGTCATGCCAGACCGAAGACCTGGGCTATGTCTAAGAACGCAGCAGAACAATATCTCTTGTCTTCATAGGCTTTGTTGATTTCAGTTACTATCCGGTGTACTTGTTCACTGGCGGCTGTTCCTCTCTAAACCCGAACTCATGTTCAGGTATGAGATCATGTTCTTCTAGGATTTCTTTCATTCTTCTAAGTAGGAGTTTCTCAAAGACCATAGACTGATCGGACGGTGAGAATATGGTTCCTCTTGAGATTTTCCTGGTTTAGGTATGAGTACTATTTGGGCCACCTTCCACTGTGCTGGAATATAATTCAATGTTAGAATGGGATTAAATATGGGGATTTTTAGTTTAAGTCCTTTTTCTGGCAATTCTTGTAGGATTTCACCGGGGATGATGTCGTACCCAGGTGCTTTCTTTGGGTTTAATTCGGACTTTATTAGGGATTTAACCTCCGCTAGTGTGAACTTTTCTATTGGCATGCTTAGATAATTTGATGTTTCCAAATAGTGCTGTATTTCATTTTCTTCCTCTACAGTAAGTTCAGAAGGAAATGGCTGAAAGATGTTTGCTAAATGTGTTGCAAATATATCTGTATTTTCTTGCTAGTTTCTGGCCCAATTTCGGTCAGGCCTTCGTATTGGGGGAATTGCTTGTTGTGGTTGTTTTAACTTCCGCGTGACCTTCCATAATGAGTAATCCGTTGTTTCAGTAGCAGTGAGGGTTGAAAGATAGTATTGAATAGTTTGGTTTTTTTGGTCTTGAGGAATCGCTTTCAAATTTCCTGTTTCTTTTTTTAGTTTATTTTTATCATTCGAGGACCAAATTCTGCGAAATCTTCTTTTCTCAGCTATTGCTTTTTTAACTGCCATAGGGTAAGTATTGTGCACTTCGATCGTTTTCAATTGGGTAGTTGCTTCCTATGCAGCGCTTTGTATAGCATGATGAAGCTGCTTTACTGCATCATCAATTTCATCATTGGTTTTGAGAGGTATTTCTTAGTTTAGTTCCTCATTAGCTAGGTAGTTCTCTAAATGTGTGCCAGTCAGTTTTGTTGTTACTAAGTCTACTTGATGTAGGTCTGCTAATTAATTGTGTGCTTAGCACGACTATGATTGGAGAATGATCTGATGTTGTGCTATGTTTGTAACGATGCAAAAATCGAGCAGATCTGGAATTTTATTCGTGTTTGTAGACCAGTATGTAGGCTGTCTGGTGGTGAGATCGTTAAGGTTGTTGGTGATAAGCGATTTTAACAATTCTCTACCTTTGGTGGTGGTTGTTCTAGCACCCCATTACTGGTGCTTACCGTTGTAGTCTTCTCGTGGATAAAGAGTGTTCCAAATGTGTCAAAAACTGGGTGTAGTTTTGCTTTTATATTGTGTTTAGGAGGGCTGTATAGTGCTGTGAGTGTGATTGGTCCTATCCAATCTTCTATGATCACGCTTGTAGCTTGAATGTGCTCATGATTATACTTGTTTGGTTGATAGTGTTTGATGGAACTTTTTATAATTACTGCTGATGCTCCGTGTGCGTCTTCGCTAGGGTGGTGAGTGTCATACATAATATAGTTAGGTATGCTAAAGTAGGTTTTGTTTGTAAAGTGTGTTTCGGATATTAAAACTATGTCGATATCGTGCACAGTGTAAAATTTTAATAATTTTTGTAATTGCCGGCATGGAACCTTACTAGCGTTTTAGTTATTTGGACATCAGTGTATTATGTTTCCCATAGAGGGCGCTAGCATTAACGCGCGCATGCTAAGCTATCACCTACTTATATAAAACGGGAAAGTTGATTCGATACGAACAGGCAATTATATCTCTCACATCTTAGAGTAAATATTTTGAAACCTGGGCTTCTAACTGCGTTAGAACCATAGTCCGGGTAAAATTATAATTTAACAGTATTAGTAGTAAATAGGGAAGCCGCGTGGTGCAGTTGGCTTGCATTAAGCAAGTTCTCGGTTCGAAACCCGCGGGAATAGAAATTTTTCTGTAACCCTGCCGATTGGAATCGGATTCGGTGAAACCATTCACCTAAGAGATAGAGTAACAAGGTCAACACATCACGAAGACACACACCTCACACTATGGTTGCTGCGCAAGCACCAAAGGCGCGCTCCAACTCTGTATCCCGAATCCGGGACCAGTTGAGCATTGTACCGCCAGTTGCCAACGCAGCGCATAAAGCACCAGCCTCTACACCGCAAGGTAAATGAGGTTACCGATAATACATACATACAGTCAGGGTGGTAACTAGGCAAACTATTATTGTAGGCAAGCCAATATTTTAGCGCCCCTCAGTACAAAAACGGTATATGTGACAAAACAATATTAATGATATACTGTATGACTTCCACATTTACCTCCGCATATACAGTTTGTTTGCGTAAGTTCGCACCATATGCAAAACTTTTTTATTATTAATTTAACGAAAAAAATTTATTCTTTATAAAAAGTTCTGCATGGTTCAAAACTTAAAATGACACACTGTATATGACCTGTTCGTCCAACATTTTTTATTCAAACATTAGAAAAATAAACAACTAAATCTTAAAATAAGAAAATACAACGCAAATAAAATGAGAACATTTTACAAATCACTATATATAAACATATGGTGCACCCAAAACTGGAACACCACTGCATCGTTTATAGCGCAACAATAAGCATATGCATTTAGCAGTAAACACGGGTTAAAATCCCACTGGCTGCAATGTTTTTTTTAATTTCCAAATTCATGTAATTCGCTTTACTAAGTGTTTCTATATTATTAGCGGCATTAGCGTATTTTTTACCTATTTTGTAGAGAGTTTTCAAGACTTCAACCATAATTCGATCTAGCAAAATTTGTTTTTATTGCAGCGCGCTTTCTGTATTAAAGACGTTGAAAACATTCTCTTTTGTAACTTTTTTATTTTAAACATGCAAAAATTATTTTGATTAGAATAATACCACCTACGTGGTGCGTTCAAAAGCTTTAAAGACATATCAATATGTTAAGATAATACAATATAAACAAATAATTACATATTAGGTATTATGAGTAGTAACATGTGAACGTAGAATAAGGTTCTGTATTCGCAACCACACTGTCACACCGTTTTGTAATAATCAATATATTTAAAACCCGGAGCTTTTTTTGTCGGCATGATAATTTTTTTTAAAAATAAATTTACCATCGTGTAGGGTCGCAGAAGTGTTTTAAATTGAACAAATTCTACAGGGAAAGTGATTGTAGCGAAAAGTACCATAGTAGTGGAACAGGTAAGCTCTCAAAATCGGACTGTGGTGTTCTGATGATTGTTGCAATGGACGGCTGTATCAGTGATGAGCCCAAAGCAGTGAATGTATATGTAATATCAGTCGTCCTGCTCCAACAGTTGTTAAAAATGTAAGTTAGTTTGTCGCCACTGTTGTATTATATTGTTTTAAAAATTGAAACATTTTTATATTTTGAATAAAGCCACTTATGTGGTGGGCTAATAAGAAAATAATTCTAATGTTTTGATTGATATAGGTGAGAACTATAAAATAAATCTGGTAGACATTTAATATTTCCTTTTCAAATTGTACAAGGCAATGTAATGTATCGACCAGATTGGGCGCAATTCCCAATATTGTAATTAGCATTATTTGGACTTAAATCGTCAATGTTACAAATTAATTTATTTGCAAAATTGACCACTTGCTCATTTATTTTTTATTAGTACTAAAGAACTTTTTTCAGTGCCATTTTGGCGAACCTTGCCGCTTGCGCCTGTAGACGGGGGCCTACTGGGCCTGTACCTAGTTCCGGCCCTGCATACAGTAGTAAATAGCAGGAAAGATAGACTGGAGACGTAAGAGCATTTGTGATGAGGTCATGACTGCTAATATTACATAAACATTATTGGGCAAGGGCGGTTCTAGATTTTCAGCCTAACATCTTAGTGTGTACTGACTTCACAGCTCTTGCCATTTTGTCTTAAATATCAGAATTTTATATAAATTTCTATTCTCCATTTGATCAAATCACGTTTGTTTCATGTTTTGCAATAAGACCATTCTATACGCACACATTGAATACATGTCTCAAACTAACAGGTGAATTAGTTACAGCGTGATTACTAAAAAGTGGGGAAAGAGCGGGAAATTTTGAATTAAATCCAAGTAATTTTTTGCTTTGCTGCAAATTATTACTTATACATTTTTGGAATTATTTAGCCAAGCCACTGGTACAATCAATTCTAGGGATATTTCTTACCTGTAATTTTTAATACCAATTCGTACAATGTGTTGCCTACAATACAATTCCCGGGCAATTGCGCTCACACTGTGTACATTAATCTAAGGCACTGGTATTGTTTTTCACAACATTCTTATAACTGAACTGTACCTATTTGAAGCAATTTTGGCTAATTTAATTTGCTGTAGGATAATACGTATTTCTAAAATAAAAATGTTGGAATTACCACTTTGCAATTAATAACCTTTGAATTGCAACTCCACAATCCTTTTTTCGAAACCCCTGGGTCCAGCCTCCAGCCCCCCGTCAGGGTCAAGCATCGCTCCAGCAAAAACGTATGAGTAACACAAGTGTAGCTTGCCATTCTGGGTGTCAGTGCTGAGTCACGCTGGCACATCACACTTCTGACGCAGCGAGTGAGCATGGAGTTGGGTCAGCTGTTCGCGTGCCAAACAAGCTTTATTATGCATAGGTAACTGACGATGCTCCACACTGCACGGTTTTCAGAACTTTTATTTACTGCTTAAGTTTAGCGGTTAATTGATTTTTATTAACACAAGTAAAACTACAGTCTATTTCTATTGGAATATATATATATATATTGGTATGATAGCAAATATGACATGTATTGTGCGTTGTCCAATGGCAAAGTGCAAGATTATACAAAAATTTACATCTTGTGTTGAGATAGTTAGAATACTTAACACGTGAACAAACTTTTACTTTCGAATAGAAAATTTATCTTTAGTCACGGTAGTTGAGTAGTTCTCCAGTTTTTAGATTCCTATTTGGAATTATTGAACTCATTCAGTTAATTCATGCAGTGCAAAGAAATGGAGTTAAACAAAGGTGTAGCAGTGTTGTTTTACAGTAATGTACTGATGTGTACAAAGAAGAAAATACCTAAACCGGGTCAGCATTTGTGTTTGCATTGTATAATCACTAAATTACTTCTTTTATTACTTAAAAATGAACAAATATAGTATGTGAACATTCAAATTGGTACTGACAGTTTGTTGAGTTTAAATATTTGGTACAATAACGAAGTTCGTTGATTGGTTAACGCGATTATAGACGAACCAAGTGAATTATTTTAGCGTTCCACAATTATTATGTAACTGAAACCCGAGCAAGTGTGAGAAAATATACATCACCGTGCCTCAGTACACATTTCGGTTGAACAGCGAATTTGAGTACCTGCGATCGACAATGGCATAGCGGCTACTGTAAATACCTAAGCGTCCATTTTACGGAACATTATGTATCTAAATGTTAGTGAGCCCTCATATGAATCCATCGAACTCGGTTTCCATTGTGTAAATGTGTACTTTGCAGCACACCTGATTACGAGCTTTTAGCTTCAAAACATTATTATTTAAAGCAGATATTCGATATCCACGAATACTTTTTGCTGTAACAGTCGCTTTGAACTTTACTAAATTATTCTGTATGTTGTATTTATTTATGCAGTACTTTTACATACGGTTACAGTTTAAAGCTGCGAGGAAACTAGCCCCGGATTGAAATTCTATGATATACGATTATTATTGCTCGATTTTAAAAATGTGCACTGAATTGAAATCACACACTAAATACAACAAAAATTAAATTCAGTTTGACCTGATTGAAAGAATAAATTAACTGATAAACAGTTAAACGAACAATTAAGCAATTAGATCCAGGAAATAATAAACTAATTATTTAAATGTACAAACGAATCTCAAATGGTAAAGTTATCAAATACATTAACCAGATAAAAGTTCCTTGCAAGAGACTATTAGCACAGTTTTAACTCTTGCAACTGAACAGAGGAAACACTCATGGACTATCCCAGCTTTAGCTGATGACTGTCTTTGTCTAGACTCCCTGGATTTATTAACCAGATTTAATTGAGAGAATTGCAAGTGTATACCTAAAGACAGAAGAAGTTAAAACT
Source organism: Agriotes lineatus (assembly GCA_940337035.1). NCBI lineage: Eukaryota > Metazoa > Arthropoda > Insecta > Coleoptera > Elateridae > Agriotes > Agriotes lineatus. Next base: position 59,999,041 of record OW679202.1, read on the forward strand.
AGGAATTTTAAAGAATGTTTTCCCAAAGAAGAAAAAATTCCAAGCTCGCATACTTGAAGATATCACCACTTCGCCCCAAACTGGACGCTATAATTTTCAAATAACACATCGATAATAACATGAAAAATACGAAATTAATACTTACGTACCCCGTATAAAACAGGCAACGTTTATCTGAACAAAGATCTTTTGTGTTTCCTTGATTTGTCATCACGACGTGGTAATACGGTGCCCACTGTCTTATATGCCTCTAGCAATCTTCTTTCAGTAACAAACCATATTACCACAGAGAATCAATGAACAGGAAATCTATCTATTTTTCCAACCAGCCCCGCTGTTTTTCAAAATTAGTAACTCAGATACCATTTTTAAACACTTAAACTATGTATTTATGACCTTGCATTGTGTACACTAAGAAAGCAGTTTATTACGCTTTTTTCACGTAACAGGATATCCATTATTGCAAAAACTAAACCCAACTTAGCAAAATCACTTGCATATGCAGAATCGGTGACAATATTTCATTGGTAATAAAATTAATGTTACCCTGTGAATCAACGGACAATTGAAATAGTTGTAAATTTACTCCAAAGTACTAAAGGTGTTAGTGGAGAAAAGTCTTACTATCTTAACGAGATAATACAAGAATGCGAAATTGTGGAATTGCATTTTAACGGTTGTATGTTAAATAAATGTTATGACAGCCCAAGTGGAATTTGTTAAATGTCAAATATGAGACACTTAGAACCTCAGATCGTGTCATGCTTTTTACTTACAAATCGCTTTAAATCAATTAAAGCGTGCGAAGTGGAATACTGTAACGTAATAAAGCTCTTTATGGAAGAAAACAAATATATTAAAAATTATAAATCTAAAAGGCGTTCTCGATTTTGTACAGTCCAGTAGAATATGATCTCAAATTCTAGGAAAGCTGCCTACGCAAGGGTCGATGGGACTGTGTATAAAATAAAGGAATTGATGTTGGGATCTCTGTATTTCGAAAATAGGCAACTTTATGAGTAAGTTTAGGCACAACGAAGGTGTTTGCTATCAAAATATAATTTTATTAGAAATCGTCATTAAAGTAATCCATTGTTTTGCGACTTTTTTGTAGGCGGCGAGGCGACAGATAAACGTCAACCGACGTTAACATACCCTACAAATGTTGTAATTTTACGATTTTTCAATTTCAAATAGAACTGAATTTCCTTTTTATCCCTCATGTGGTTTATCTAAATCCACATTCGTGATAAACAGCTAACCTTCAGTGCCTTGGTATACAAACTACTATTTTCTTCGAAGGAAATGTAATATACTTCAATTTGAATGCTTGCGAAGTATCAACACATAAGATTCGAGTCCGTTTATCAAATAGTTAAAGCAGTAGAATCATAATGTTTTCTTTTCTTCAAATACAAACCGCAAAAGTTTTAGGAAAAGCTAACGGCAATTATTTTAAGAACGCTACATATATTCTCTCATCGATCAATAAGTAAAAATCTGGTGTGATACACGCACACAACTTCCTTTTACAGTGATCTTATAATTAGCCAAAAATTTTATTTAAAATGTTTTAAGCATTTGTCAAAAATTTTCAAAAATTACAAATTCTGCAAAAACGGTTCAAAATAGAGCGTTAGTTGAACAGACAAATTTTCTCTAGAATTTTAAGCTGAATTCAAAAATGTAATAATATACCGGGTGTTCTATTTAAAATAAGAGTTAATAAAAAAAATAGACAAAAAACAAAAGAAACCCATTTTAGAAGTATTCAACTGGAAAATCACCTATCTCACATCAATACACATTCAAAATGTAATAAAAATGTAAAGTTAAAAAAAAATCGCTAGAGCCGTTTTTGAAAAAATCGAAAAAAACTGAAAAATCGCAAGAGTAAACACCTACTTCCGGTTATGCGATTTTTTTCAAAAGCTTGCTGTCTCATATACATAGTACGCAAAACTTATATATGAAGTTTCAACGCCATACAGCTTTTCGTTTTTGAGATATTCTGTTCACAGACAAACACACAGACACACAGACAGACAGACAGACACACAGACCAATGAAAAAAAATATGTTTTTTGGGATCAGGGGACTCTAAAACGTGAAGATCTGTTGAAAACTCAATTTCGAATTTTTGGGGTGAATCCAATACTTCCTTTATCGTAAAAGGAAGTAAAAATAGACTGCCCACATGGTAATAAAAAAAAAACAACTATGCCATATGCAAATAGAGAGCTGAAAATCGTGGCATACAAACAAGTTGAACAACATTTCATTTTTTTTGAATGTATGCAAAAGTTGTACAAAGGGTCGGGAACATATTGAAAGAAACTGATGGAAAAAACTTTTGCGACTTGAAAAACTTACCTGGGTAGTTTTTTATACGTCTAAAATGGAATGGTAGGTTTGAATGGCAACTGTTTTTGTTAGTATGTACAATAAATTAATTAAACGCAAATTGTTGTTTGTGTGAATAAATTTACAGCAAGTTTATAGGATTTATTAAATTATTGAAAAGTACGTTATACACATGAGCAACTTGCCATGAAACAGAAGTTTATTGTTTTCTAGTTTCTTTGGCATTGGCATCACTGCAACAAACAAGACTTTAGATAAACATTCTGGTGTAAGAAAAGTCTATTGTCGGTGAATACCATACAGTTAAACAGAAGCACAAAAACAACAGCGTGTGGAATATTGTGAGGAAGCTCTTAATATAATGAAGATACTAAAGCAGTTTAGAACATCATAACTTGTGACGAAAGCTAGATATATGCATTGAAACCCGAATCTAAGCGGCAGTCAACACAATGGGTTTTCCAACTGATCATAATCTAGTTAAAGTGATGCAATTTCAAAATGTTGGTAATAAAATTATTGCTTGCTTCTTTTCAAAATCAAGACGTATCCCAACTGTCGTGCTTGAAAATACGGTTACCGCAGAATGGTACAGCCTAAGAAGTAAGATCGTTCTGCACCATGGAAATCCTCCAACTCATACCGTACATCAAACAAAAGAATTTTTAGAGGCTTTCGGGTCAAAATTGCTAAATCATCCCTCATACGGTCACAACCTAGCACCTTCCAATTACTTTATATCTTCTCGATTCAATAATAAGATACGTGGTTTTCGATTTGGGATGCTGCGAAGAGCTCCCAAAACCTTGTTTCTCAAGTGACTTAAGAAGGGTGGAATTTAAGTTTTGTAAATTGGTTTTTCCGAATGCTTAAATGTATCGAGTTTCAGGGCGAATATTTTGAAACACAATAATAAAAATACTGTTTGGCTACAAAACAATGTTTTATTAGCTATGCTAAAGAGAAATGATGATTTGGCGATAATAGAAGTTTCATCGAAGATGATGGTACGGCCGGTATCGCGCGGGATCCGACGATGGCTGATGATGAAACGCAACCCGACCTAAGGCATCGCTGGTGTTCAGAGATGCGAATTTTTACTGAAAGTCCTGTTGTACAGCACTACAGGAGCAAGGAACCCTATAAACACCTTTAGAAGACATGGTGTTTAATTTATCTTTGGTTGAGATCTTCCTCTGCGGTTTGAACACTGTTTTGATGTATTGTTTTCGAAGAAACTTTCCTACGCGCTCGGTGACTTAGTGGATATAGTGAACAAACGCTATTGCTGCAGAAGCATCGGATTGTGGAGGTTTGGGTGACCGTTGATCAAGACGATTGATGGAGGTCTGTATATCCCTGGGACGGTAACCGTTGATTCTAAGAACTTGCGAATATGATTCAGTTCAACGTGGATATTATCGGGTTGAGAAGTTGAGATATGGAAACGACTGGCTGTACAAGCGAATTGATGACGATGAGTTTTTGTGTTCGATGATAATGGGAAACGGCATGTAGATAGTTGTCACTGTGAGTGGGTTTGCGATATATAAAATGACCAAGTTTGCTATTCAGTTAGCGAGAAATACGTACATCCAAGAAGGGGAGAAACTTTCTCCATGTTAAAGTTATTGTCTGGATTTTTACTATTGAGATGGTTTAAGAAGACGGGTAAAGTGTATTTACTAAGTGGCCAAATGATAAATGTATCGTCAACGTATAGGAACCAGACCTTCAGTTCTGAAGATTTTAGGTCACGGTTTCGCAAGCTTCCATAAAGATATTAGCAACGGCAGATAAAATAGGCGAACCCATAGCAGTATCACAGATTTTTTTACGGAATTGTCCTGGAAATAGCAAGTAAGTGGACGAGAGGCGTTTTTTTTATAAAGCATTGTAGACTTAAAGTCGTCTCACCGTGTTCTGATAACAACTCTTGGATTATGTCTATGGAATCGGGAATAGCAGCTTTAGTATAGAAGGAAGTGACATCGAAGCTCGCAAGCAAATTTTCAGCTTTAACGCTTACATTGGATTTAAGTTCAACAAAGGGGCTGAATTGCGAACATACGATGGGAATTTACCAGTAACCTTTCTGAGAATATTGCTTAAGTATTTCATTTAGATTTGTCTAATGCTCTTAACTTTTTTGCTTGGTCTGCGGCGACTCTTAATTCTGCCGATCGTTAGAGGAGTGTTGTCTCTGGCTTAGTTCCCACGTTGAGTTACCGTACGGTTTTGCTTACGTCCCGATGAGGTCTCTTATGAAACTGGGCAAAACGCTGATTTCTTCATCCTCATTAATGACACGGTCCAATCCCGAAAGTCTTTTCTTATATAATGACAATGGTCGTGAAAGCCTCCTAGATAATTGTATTCTATTGGTTATTGCAAAAACTTTGAAAGCTAATCGAGCAAGCATTTGTCAAACTCTCGCTATTAAACAGTAGTAGAGAACTACACCATCAACGAACAAGTAAGTGGAAATGTATGCATTTGAAATACATTATTTTGTCTTAATACTCAAGCAATAGGCGACAGCTGTTCCATCCATAGTATCACAAATGGTGATATAAATATCTATCTACACTTCCAACTTGCTTTCCAACACCTGTGACAACTATTATCAGTGAAGATGGAGGTTTACATCTAATAAAGAGTCTTGTATATTTTACGCTAGTCTTTTTTGCTAAACTCGTCCATTTAACTTTTGGATGTTTAAAATGTCTCGTTTCCAGGTGATTCAATACAAGGTTTTTTTAACTGTCATTTTATGTATATAAGTTATTTTAAAATATTTTAGTGATAGTATAGATGAAATATCTAATAAACAATAGTTAAATAAATTTTAACAACAAAAATAAGACAGCCATTCTTAATGCTGTCTTTTTCTTGAGCAGGGGTATTCAGCATGCTAGTAGAAGCTGCAAATTCTGATAGCGATGGCTAGGCCTTGTGACCATTGGATGTCGATCGGTAGTTGTTATCATTCTGAGATTCGATATGGTATCCTACTACACATTCCTCCCAAGAGGCAGTTTGCATCACGGCTTCTCTTATAAATGACTCTCCATACAGTTTTCGTGCTTGATGAATAGTCCCGTATCGTGATAAATAAATGTCGATGGGTGATCCTCACTAACCGTAAATATAATTTTCCACTACAGATTTCTCTCAAGAGCATAGAGGTAATCATGGAACATATCCATACCGAATGGGTGTATTCGTTTTTTCAAATTCTTTAAAGCAATTTGCCTTATAAATACTTCTCTATTCAGTTTTCATGCTTGATAAATAGACTCGTATCGTCCAAATCAATTAATTATCCACATACCTGTTCTCTTTCATAGTATACATTCAGTGAAGCCATGAATGATCGCGAGTTGCTGTAAGCAAGTGTGCAACGGGGATGGAACTATAAGATGATGACGTTATTTTTTCGTGCCAGTGTAATTTATTACTACTGGTTTTTTACTGTTTTCCAGTTTACTAATGGAGTCCTTCCTACGAATTGTATGGAATTCTCAATGCTTCTTCATTGAAACACTTTTAGTCGCAATGCTGTGGTTAAGTTTCTTTTTCGCGATTTTCCAAATTTCTTTAGCTAAGTTCAAAATTAACGGGAATCGATCCTGCTGTGATTATAGCCTTAAATACATGTTCATCAATTTGAAGATTAAGATTCAGTTATCTGAAAATATTCAATGTATAAAAAACTCGTTCATAGACAAACTTGTAGTTTGCAATATAGTCCAGCTCCGATCGACAATTGTGAATAGCATGAATATTATCAAGTGTCATGGCCGGATATCTACTCAACTTTCACGTCTCATGTTCCAACTTTATTTTGTGATTCGTGTAATGGTGTATTCTTGACGAAGAATGTACTTTGTTGATGTGCTTTAAAATATTATTACACACTTAGACAAATTAAAGGTAATATATATACGACTTACTGTTCTAAACATTAATTTAGATTTCACGATTTGGCAATCTCCTTGACCAGGTTTTCACTATTTTCTTCCTTTTTGTCACTTTTATATATCGACTATTTGCTTACGAAAGTGGAAGTTCAATTTAAATTATTTTTCAGTATTTTTAAGTAGATGTAATGGGATTTCTGAAGGAGAATGGTAGATTTTCTTATAATGCCCTTCACAGAAATCATTTTGAGTGGCTAAATAAAGACCATAAATATCCCGTGCAACCATTTATTTCATTATGTTAACAATATCACAACCTTTGCATCTTGATTTCGAGTTGTGTAGTCGCGAGGTACGCATCGCAACGGCGTTCGATCAAGCAACGGCTTCCTGTGTTAAGCACAGTGCTCATCAAACTAATTTATTAGTGTATAATAATACTCGTAATAGTGACTAAATATAATTGAACTTGACATTGACTTCTTATTTTCGCAATATGCAGTCAACAAACACTGATAACAAGCATGTGAAACCACCAAATTTAATCTTGCAAGGCAAAAATGCCACTCCAATGGAACTCTGCAGTGAACAATCAGCTGACGGCGTAAATAATACCAACAAAAGACAAATTAGTTCACCTGATGATAACCAATCAAAACGATATTTCCTTGACAGTACTAACCTAATCGTTAATAATCCTTATTACATACCACCTCAATCAGATAAAGGCAAAACTGAAAATGAAACCGCAGAAAGCACACAATCGAGTGAAAAAATTAAGATCTCACAGATATTCCTACCAACAAGGCAAGTCAGTTGAGACGGCACTCCATGCGATCGTTTCCAAGATAGAGAAAACTCTGCACCACAAAGAGCTTTCGCTCGGTGCATTCCTAGACATAGAAGGGGCGTTTGATAATAACTCCTTTGATTCTATTTGTATAGCGGCCGAAAGGCATGGGATCGAACCCTCGTTAATAAGATGGATCGGTTCTATGCTGTCGGGCCGACAGGTAATCGTTTCAACAGACGTGCTCTCCATCAGAGCGACGGTCACTAGGGGCTGTCCTCAGGGTGGAGTCTTGTCTCCAATGCTATGGTGTCTGGTCGTGGACGGGCTACTAAGGGAGCTCTCTGCAAGAGGCATCTTTGTGCTATGTTAAGCTGATGACCTTGCAATATTAGCAATGAGAAAGTTTGCTGGCACAGTAAGTGGGATCATGCAAGAAGCTCTCATTACTGTACAAAACTGGTGTGTAAGTCAAGGGCCCAGGATTAATCCTACCAAGGCAGAACTTGTCATCTTCACCAAAAGAAGGAGAATCGAGGGTCTCAGACAGCCCACACCCTTCGGTAAAGCTCTCCAACCCTCCGAATCGGTTAGATATTTTGGAGTAATCCTGGATTAAAAGCTGAACTGGGGAACTCATGTAGAGAGACAAATTCAAAGGGCCACTGCTTCCCTGTGGAGATGTAGAAGGACCTTTGGAACCAGCTGGGGTCTCAAGCCCCGTGTCACCAAATGGCTATACACGGTGGTTACAAGCCCAATAATAACATATGCTGCTCTTGTTTGGTGGCCGGCAATCAGCAAAGCAACAATCATAAACAGCCTCAACAGACTACAGTGATTGGCCTGTTTAGGCATAACTGGAGCAATGCGTACTGCTCCTACGGCAGCTCTGGATGTGCTTCTGGGGCTTCCGCCCCTCCACCTAGTGATTGAGGCGGAGGCTAGAAAATCAGCCTACAGGCTAATCCAGGGTCAGATGTGGGCCATGAAAGGGGAACAAGTGGGACATCCAAAATTTTGAGAAGGTTCCAGAACTTCTCACAAGGAGCGACTTTATGGCTTCGCTTTACATGTTCCATAAAGCATTTCAGGTACTCATTCCTGATAATAACGTTTGTTGTCAGCAACAGCGTCTTCTCACTCCAAGGGGACTTGTTTGGTACACAGACGGCTCCCGGATGGCGGGGGAATCTGGTGCTGGCATCTACGGCTGTAGGCCAAGGGCCAAACTCACCGTTGTCCTAGGAAAATATGCCACTGTATTCCAGGCGGAGGTATTTGCCATCCTAACCTGTGCTCAGGAGAACCTTCAAAGAGGTTATTAAAATCTGCATATTTACATCTGCACAGAGCATTGAGTTCACCCAGAATCAACTCCAGGTTGGTTCTGGAATGTTGACAGACACTGAATAGACTCGGTACAAAAAACTGGGTAAGACTACTATGGGCACCCGGCCATAGTGAAATAGAGGGTAACGAAGAAGCTGACGCTCTAGCCAGAAGGGGTTCTCAAGAGCCGCTCATCGGCCCTGAGCCGGCGTTAGGAATTACCCGTACCACTGCAAAGAGACAAGTTGAGCACTAGTTAAATAACCAATCCAGCGCCAACTGGGCCTCGGTACCAAGGCTACGTCAGGCAAAACTCCTCATCGGGGAAATGTCGCCTACCAACACGTTTACTCTCCTGTCAATGAGCAGGAAAAACATTAGGATCGTGACTGGCTTACTAACAGGACACGGTCACCTACAGAAGCACTTATTTACAATTGGAATCGTAAATGATGCCACCTGCAGGAAGTGCCAGTTGGAGGATGAAACCTCAAATCATGTTTTATGTCAATGTGTGGCTCTCCTAACACTGCGACATAAACATTTTGGAGCTGGCCTGGTGGAACCCCAGGCGATAAGGGACGTTCCTATGGGTAGGATTCTTTCCTTCGCGTTGGAAACCGGCCTCTTCGAACGAGACCCATAACAAATTAGGTGGGAGCACAATGGACCAATAGGTCTCAGTGCAGCTTACAACAAGCCCCATCAGAAGAAGAAGAAGAAGATATTTCGACATAATGCAAATAATTATCAGAAAATAGTAAAGGATTTAACAGAAATTGTTAAAGCAGAGTTTACGATTGCATACAAAGGCAGCAATCTTAGAATCCACCTAAATAATATAGATGATTACCGTCAACTAACTAAGTATTACGATACGAATAAAATAGCTTACCACACATTCCATAACTCAGCAACTGCCAAGCTCTCAGTGGTCATCAGAGGAATACCTATTTCATTAAACGATGCAGAGATAAACCAACAATTATCGGATAAAAAATACCCGGTAATTAAATTTGTACGCCTGCTTGATAAAAATAAGAAACCTATGCCATTATGCGCAGTCGAACTAAAGAAAGGTGAGAAAGGCGAAGAGATTTTTAACTTAACCAGGCTATATTACAGCATGGTCACAGTGGAGCCAAGACATAAGTCTAAAAACATACCGCAGTGTACTAACTGTCAACTGTATAATCATACCAAAAACTATTGCAAGCTGCCACCACGCTGTGTAAAATGCACTGGCCAACATCACTATAGCCAATGTCCTAAAACACCCTAACAAAAACCTCAATGTTTAACTTGAGGAGAAAAGCACACAGCCAACTACAAAAGCTGCTCATATTTTACAAAAATTAAAACAGCTAGTCGCAACGCGCTAATGAATACTAACATTGCTACTAATAGTCACCAACAAAGTAATAAGCCAACTAGCCAAAGAGTTACGCCCAATTTGAAGTACTCCGATGTAACCAGAACTCAGCAAGGACTTTAAACATTTTTATAACTGCACTGTGCATGTTTAAAGCTGTTTGGGCTAATTTAATTTGCTTTATTATATCTTAGACAAATATGTATTTTCAAATTAAAATTTTGGAATTACAACTTTACAATTGATAAATACCCTTTAAATTACAGCTTTACAAAGAATACCCTAAGAATCAGCTCCACAACCCTTTTTTTCGAAAGCCCTGAGGCCAAGCCCTGTGGGAGTTAAACATCACTCCAGCAAAGAGGTATGAGTGTAAGTGGCCCTTGTCGTCTGAATTCTGAGTCACGCTGCCACGTCACACTTCTTACGCAGCGGGTGGGCGTGAAGTTGGGGGTTACTACAAGGCAAAACAACTAACTAGAAAACAAAGCGATGAAATAATCAACAACCAACACATCCAAACAGAGAAGATAGAGGAAAACGGGAACGAGAAAAAAGTGGAAGGAGAGAAAATGGGGGCTAGAACAGTAGAAGAGAAGTCACCTCAATTAACGACAAGCAAAGAAAACACGCTACCTAGCAAATTATCAAAACAACTACCAAAAAGCTATTAGGAACAAAGGGAACGGGATACAAAAAGGACGATAAGGGCAATTGAGAAAGGACTATGAGTAGACAGACGGACCAAATACAAAATAATTAAGTACCATATGCAACAAAGGAAAACAAAACATGGAAATTGGCAACCTGGAACATTAAAAGTATAGCAGGTAAAGAAATTGAGTTGATAAGCGAATTTGCTATGGCAAATCTAGATGTGCTAACTATAACGGAGACTAAAAATAAAGAAAAAGGAATAATGGAAATAGCAGATGGACATATATTCATATATAGCGAAGTGACAGAGAATAAAAGAGCAGCAGCAGGAGCTGGCTTCTTAATCAAAGAAAACCAAATGGCAAATATACAATAGCGGAAAGGATGGAATGAGAGAATATTAACGGTAGAACTAAAAGAAGTAAATGGAAAGGAAACAACAATAATAGCAGTATATGGACCAGATGAGACACAAAGGAAAACAAATACAAATTCTGGGAAGAGCTGACGGAGATAACAGAAAACAGCAAATGAAAGATGTATGTAACTGGTGATTTTAATAGTAAAGTGCGAATACAAGAAAGCAAATATATGAAAGTAGTAGGAAAAGTTGGTGAAAATACAAAAAATAATAATGGAGAACGGCTGATAGACTATTGTATACTGAATAATGTAATAATAACAAATACATTTTACGAACACAAAGATATACGTAAGTTTACGAGACAGACGCCGAGTAGAAAGGAAAGATCCATAATAGACTACATATTAGCAGAAATGACCAATAGAAGAGCGGTAAAAGGTGTTAAGGTTAGTAGAAAAGAAGAGAAATACAGTGATCACTATCTTTTTGTGGAAAAAATAGGAACAGAATCATACAATCCTGAAGCGTCAAGAAAATATGATAACAATATAATAGAGTTCTAAACAATAAAAATTTAGTAAAATAATTGTGGAAAATGTTTACAAGTGTAATACTGGAAGGTGCATTAGAAGTGTGTGGAACAACCAGAGCAACAAATACCAAAAAACAAATAGCGTGGTGGAACGATAACATTAAGAAATAGGTCAAAATCAAACAGGAAATATGGAAGAACTATTTAACTAACCAAAACCAAGAAGCATAAAAAATACAAAGATCAACAAATAAAAGTTAAGATTTTGGTATCTCAAGCTAAACAAAATACATGGAAAGAATTTGAGAAAAACAGCAAAGAGAACCAGAAACTATTTTATAAAGTACTAAAGTCACTGCGAAATAAACCAACGTATGAGAGTAGGTTAAGAAATAAGAAAGCATACATTTTAATAGGGGAACATGAAACTATAGAAAGCTAGAAGGAATAGTTTGAAGAGTTGCTAAATTCAGTGGAATTTGAGGAAACCGAAGATGGTGGAAAAGAAAAACAAGAAATGAGAGAGGAAAAACAAACCAACATAGAGAACATAGGAAAAGATGAGGTCGAGGAAATAGAGATGCAAGAAGTAAGAGAAGCAATTAAAAGTATACAAACCGGCAAAGCACCTGGACATGACAAAATAAAGGCAGAGATGATAAAAGAAATGGGTGAAGATGGAGAAAAGTTATTACTAAGTATCTATAATAAAGTTTGGATGGACAAGTTAGTACGTAAAAAGTGGGAAATAAGAAGAATTCTGACAATCCATAAGAAAGGAGACAGTTCGAACTATAACAATTACAGAGGTATCACCCTATTAAGTATACCCACGAAGATTTGTGAAAGAGTATTAGAAAGAAGGACAAATTAAGAAGACATTATCACAATCGCAGGGTGAATTTAAAAAAGGGTACAGCGTACAGGATCATATATTTACTAGAAAACAAAAAATAACCAAAGCAGTGAAATATAATACAAAAGCGTTCTTTGCATTTATCGATCTAAACAAATCATTTGACAAAGTTAAAAGAAATGGGGTGTAGGAAAGCTTGTCCAGTAGACATGTAGATGGAGGATTGATAGGAGCGAACTATGTAATTAGTGGAAACAACAAGTCAGAGAATTTCAGAACGAAGGAAGGATTATGACAAGTGGAGTATTGAGCCCAGTGCTTTTCATAATACTTATGAACCACATTATTAAAGAATGTAACCAAAGAGTTAAGAAGTTAAGACTGGGATATAGAAATCTACAAGTAGGTAAGATAGCAGAATGTGCATTCGCAGATGACGTGGTAATAATGGCAACAAACGAACGAGACCTACAAACAAACTTGCAAGTATGGAACGAAACTTTAGAAAACCATGACATGAAGTTAAATACTGACAAAACGAAGGTTATGGCAATATCGAAAAAACCATGTATAATAAAAATACAAATAGTAGGAAAAGATGCAGAGCAAGTAAACCACATTGAATACCTAGAAGTTACAATAGAGGAAACGGGAAGACAAGAACTAGACATCATGAAGAGAGTAGAAAAACCAATAAGGTATACTATGCAATAAAAGATAAATTTATTAACAAATGGGAAGTGACACAACAAACGAACATGAGTGTATACAAAACTATATATAGACCTATGCTAACATATGGTTGTGAGACGTGGGTTACATCAAAGCGGATGAAAAGTAAAATACAAGCAGCAGAGATGAGATACTTGATAAGAGTGAAAGGAATAACATTAAAGGACCGAATCGGAAATGATAGTGAAAGAAGAACTAGGGATCGAATCAATACTCCAATTTGTAGAGAAGAGGCAACTTAGCTGGTTGGGCCACCCAACAAATACGTGAAAAAGGTATGGAGAGCAAAAGTTGTACAGAAAAGAGGTAGAGGAGGACCACTAGAGAGATGGGACGATATAGTGGGAAAAATCCATATACAGGGTGTTAATAAAAAAAACTTTACACACTTTAGCAGGTGATAGTAGAGATGAAAACAAGAAAAAAATTCTAATACACTTAGGTCCAATACTCCTTGGTTTTCGAGATATGGAATTTTTAAATTTTTATTTACACCTCTTATGAATGCGATTTTTTTGTTTGGGGGTACTTAAAAGATCTTGTTTACGCCACTGAACTGAACACAGAAGATGAACTTTGGCAGCGAATTGTAGACGCCTGCCAACAACTAAGGACTCTAGGTGTTTACCATCAAGTGCGTGAGTCTCTTCGACGACGGCTGCAACTTTGTTTACAAGAGCAAGGACGACAGTTTGAACATCTTCTGCGATAACTTTAGAGTGCGCTAAATGCGTTGTTTGTTGTAGTTTTTTTTGTAAAAAAATGTTGATTGACATGTATTCTGCGATTGTTCGTTTTTCGCAGATAACGCGATATCGCATTCATAAGAGGTGTAAATAAAAATTTAAAAATTCCATATCTCGAAAACCAAGGAGTATTGGACCTAAGTGTATTAGATTTTTTTTTATATATAATAGACTTGTCCGGGACGCTGGTCCGTCCGGGACGCTGTTTCAGTAGCCAAACCGTAAGAGATAGAGAAAAAAGTTATGAAAGTAATATGTTTGGAATGGTCATGTCAGGTCAGAAAACCGAATTTCAGTCTCGTGACACTTCTGGTTTTTGAGAAAATAAGATATTTTGAAATATATTATTGTTTTTATTTAATACGCGTTCTTTTTGAAAAACGGTCTTTTTTGTTTTATTAAATGAGACATTTGTCTCACTGGTTGCTAGTACTAACTAATAGAGGAAAATCGTGGCAAGAAGCAAGTGATGTAACAAAAAATATAAAAGAGTGGAAAAGGTTTATGCACCAAAATTACAATTACAATTATTTTAGGTGAAAGTCAGTTAAAATTTAAGTTGTGAGAATTATGTAGTGGAACTGAACCTTATTTCAATACTTATTATTACTTTGATTAATTTAGTGTTGCAATTATTTTGTTATTTTAGTAATTAAGTATTTCAGGGCAATCTGTATTTTTTTCTTCTAAGGCCGTACACAGAAATAATTTTAAAAGTGGCCAAATAAAGTCCATAAATATCCCGTGCAACCATTCATTTCATTATATTAACAATATCACAACCTTTCCATCTTCTAACACAGTTAAAACTGAGTAAGATGGAAATTTTCAGAGTAGATGTAAGTCAGTACATTTAAGATATTGAAAGCAAGCTTCGTTTTCGCACGTGATGGGCACAGGGTGAGATTTTAATAATTTCTGTAATTGCCGGTATGGGACCTTACTAGCATTTTTATTATTTGGGCAGTACATCTATGTTTCCTATAGAGGGCGCTTGCATTAACGCGCGCATGCTAAGCTATCACCTATTTATATAAATTGGGAAAGTTGATTGCATACGTTAACATAACACATAAACACTGTTGCTCTTGACAGTAAATATTTTGAAACCCGGGCTCCTAACCACGTTAGGACCCATAGCCTGGGTATAATGATAAATTGATAGTAGTGTAGTAGTAAATAGCAGCAGAGACGACAGACGACCCCCATTTGTGATGACTGATAATATTACATAAACATTATCGGGCAGGGGCGGCTCTGGGTTTTCAGCCTCTCGTATTAGTGTGTACTGACCACAAAAATGTAGTCACAGCTCTTGCCATTTTGCGTTAAATATCAGAACTTTAATCTAAATTTCTATTTACCATTTTATCAAATCACGTTTGTTCATTATTTTCAATGTAAAAATTTCGTGTTTTGCAATAAGACCATTTTACACGCACACATGAGAAGTGTAATCATCAAACTAACAGGTGAATTAGTTATAAGTGTGTACATTAATCCAAGACACTAATTTTGTTTGTCACAACCGCCTTTTCGAAACATTTTTATAACTGCACTTTACATGTTTAAAGCTCTTTGTGCTGTACTATCTCTTAGAAGATCATGTATATCTAAAATTTAAATTTTGGAATTCTTTTTCTTCGTCTTTTATTTAAGCATGTGCCTGTTTTGCGTCGCGCTTTATTGTGTTCATGGTGTATCCACAGAAGACGACAGCCAGTTCCAAAATCCCTTCTTCGAAACCTCTGAGGCCAGGTGTTTCGTAATTTCAAATAAAAATAACGCCCCCTACGGGGGTGAATCATTAACATTCCAGAAAAGACATATGAGTGTACATAAGTAATGTTTGCCATTATGGGTGTCAGTGTTGAATCACGCCGCCACATCACACTTTGAGTAACCTAGCGAGTGGGCGAATAGTTAGGGCAGCTGTTCTCGTGCCAATTAAGCTTTATTATGCATAGGTGACTGACGCTCCACACTGCACGAAAAAAACGTCAGTTTTCAGAACTTTTATTTACTACTTTTTTTAAAACTTTACTTATATTTACAATCTGCTCTGGTGGGCTATACGTAAATGTTGTGAATATATAAGATAAATACATGAGAGGTGTTTTCACAGTGGAGAACTCTCTTAAAAATAACTTCTTATATACATGTAACATTGATCACACAAACATATGTCAGTATCGGTCTTGTAGTTTTAGAGGATTGTGTCTTTTCAGTCTGTGGGTTATGTTTCTGTTTTCCAGCAAGCTCACAGCCACAGTGTTTCCGTGGTGTTTAAGACGTGTAAGATACTTAGCACTCACGCACTTCACTTCCTCTTTCAGTAATTTTACGCGAAGGTCTCGTTTTGTACGTACAACTGATATCTTAGCAGGATCTTTAGATTGGAGTTACTTGTTGTCCCCCATAGTTGCAGCCCATATGTCCATATAGGCTTTAGTATGGTTTTGTACAGTAATACCTTGTTTTATAGAGGCATTTTCGATTTGCGTCCTTACCAATTTAATTTGGTCAGTTTCAAGCCCAGTTGTTTTCTTTTGCTGAATAGATGTTTTCCCCACGTTAGTCTACGATCGAGGTGCATGCCAAGGTATTTAAAGTTTTCTGCTTGCGGAAGTGGTGTATTGTTGAGTATTACCGGAGGGCATGTTCCCCTAAGAATGAAGGTGACTTGTGTAGATTTGAATTTATTTGCTTTTCTACGCTAGTTTCGCAGCCAGTTTTGTACTTTGTTGAGAGAAACCTGTACATTTTATTATGCAACAGCAGGGCTTGCGTGGGTTGCAAGAATAGCGCTATCGTCTGCAAACGTGGCTGTGATAGTATGGTCGTTGGTGGGTATATGTTCTGTATACATTAAGTAAAGAATGGGTCTTAGGGCGCTTCCTTGCAGTATACCGGAGTTTATTTGGCGTAATTTTGTGATTTCGCCCATGAACTTCACCTGGAAGTGGCTGTCGGTTAGATAAGATTTCAGCAGTCGGCAGAAGGTGTGTCAAAGGTTTTTCTTGATCTTAAACACTAGTCCGTCATACCAGACGCTATCGAAAACCTGGGCTATTTCTAAGAACGCAGCAGAACAATATTTCTTGTCCTTATAGGCTTGGTTGATTTCAGTTACTATCCGGCGTACTTGTTCAATGGTGGCATGTTCCTCTCTAAACCCTAACTGATGTTCAGGTATGAGATCATGTTCTTTTAGGATTGGTTTCATTCTTCTAAGTAGGGGTTTTTGAAAGACCTTAGACAATGTTGGTAGTGACGGTGAGATTATGGTTCCTCTTGAGGTTTTCCTGGTTTAGGTATGAGTACTATTTGGGCCCCTTCCACTGTGCTGGAAAATAATGAAATCTTTCTTTGCGTTTAGTTCGGACTTTGTTAGTCATTTAACTTTCATTAGTGTGAACTTTTTAATTGGCATGCTTAGCTGATCTGGTGTTTCCAAATAGTGCTGTATTTCATTTTCTTTCTCTATAGTAAGTTCAGAAGAAAATGGCTGAAACATGTTTGCTAAATGTGTTGCAAATATATCTGTATTTTCTTGCTCGTTTCTGGCCCAATTTCGGTCAGGCCTTCGTATTGGTGAATTGCTTGCTGTGGTTGTTTTAACTTCCGCGTAACCTTCCATAATGAGTAATCCGTTGTTTCAGTAGCAGTGAGGGTTGAAAGATAGTATTGAATAGTTTGGTTTTTTTGGTCGTTTTCAAATTTCGTGTTTCTTTTTTTAGTTTATTTTTATCATTCGAGGATCAAATTCTGCGAAGTCTTCTTTTCTCAGCTATTGCTATTTTAACCACCATTGTGCACGTCGATTGTTTTCAATTGGGCAGTTGCGTCCTATGCAGCCCTTTGTATAGCATGATGAAGCGACTTTACTGCATCATCAATTTCATCATGGGTTTTGAGAGGTATTTCTAAGTTTAGTTCCTCATTAGCTAGTTCTCTAAATGTGTGCCAGTCAGTTTTGTTGTTACTAAGTCTACTTGAGGTAGGTCTAATAATTAACTGTGTGCTTAGCACTACTATGATTGGAGAGTGATCTGATGTTGTGCTATGTTTTTAATGATGCAAAAATCGAGCAGATCTGGAATTTTATTCGTGTTCGTAGACCAGTATGTAGGCTGTCTGGTGGTGAGATCGTTAAGGTTGTTGGTGGTAAGCAATTTTAGCAATTCTCTACCTTTGGTGGTGGTTGTTCTAGCACCCCATTCCTGGTGCTTATGCGATAAAGCGTGTTCCAAGTGTGTCAAAAACTGGGTGTAGTTTTGCTTTTATCCTATATGGCTTTTATATTGTGTTTAAGAGGGCTGTATAGTACTGTGACTGATCACGCTTGTCTCTTGAATGCGCTTATGATCATACTTGTTTGGTTGATAGTGTTTGATGCAACTTTTTATAATTACTGCTGATGCTCCGTGTGCGTCTTCGCTAGGGTGTTGGGAGTCATATATAATATAGTTAGGTTTTGTTTGTAAAGTGTGTTTCGGATATTAAAACTATGTCCATATCGTGATTGGTGATAAAAACGCCCTTAATTCTAGAGTGTGATTTGACAAGCTATTGACATTTCACTCTGGGATCTTAAATGTTTGTACCATTATTGTAATTGTGAAACGACGACTGGGAGGAGGCTAGGCATCGTTTTTATGTTCTAGGTCAATCATAATTTTTTCTAGTTTTTCGATATTTGACGTCTGGGGTGCAATTAAATGGGAGGAAAATTGTTGTCCATTTGCTACTACTTGGGACCATGTTCCTTGGTTGCTGCTTGGAATTTGTGTTTTGTTTAAGGTTAGCTGCAATGTTGACACTCTAGGGCGTGGCGGTGGGAATTATCTCTGTTTTAGTTCCTGGTAGATCTGACATACTTTGTAGTTTGCAGGGTGCGAGCCATTACATAAGACGCAGTTTGGTTGTGTGTCGTGCGTTTTAGTACATGTTTTTGTTAGGTGGTTTGCGGCGTATTTCACACATCTAAGGAGATGAGTACAGAATCTCTTAATGTGGGCATACCTTTGACAGGTTGTACGTTGTGGGATTTCCCTTTCCTGATGAGGTGGTGCTTTTGTTATTTTTGTGTGTAATAAATATTTGATTTCGTATATTTTTTGTTAATATCGCAAGAAACCAGATCAATGAAGAACATTGAGACTGGTAGTTTGCTTTTACTGTGTTTGACATTATATATTATGTTCTTAACTTTGTGTCATTGGCTTTCTATTTCAGTTTTTAATTCATAAACATCAATAGAGTGTTGAAGGTTCTTAATTACTACTCGAAAGTTACGTTCTTTCTTCATTTGATAAGTGTGAAATTGTACTTTTAGTTCTATCATTCTTTTTAGTAGGGCCCTATAGATGTCAGCATTTTCTGACATAATTTTCACTTAATTTCTACCTATGATTTTTTAGATTGTAGTTATTTTCAGCTACAGTATTCAATTCTGTTATCAGCGGGTTAATGGTTAGCACGTCTGTAATGAATGTTGGTGGTGGTTTTATCGTTTTCGTTGCCACGGACCTGTCAGCTTTCATTTCACTATCTGTCCCATTATTTGGGAGAGCCTGGAAGTGATTTCATAAATTGAGTGATGGCGATTGGTTTGTTGAGGTTTTCTGTTTCACTATACAGTAGTGCATTCCGCGGTTTGTTGGTTTGACGTAAAAGGTGGATAATTGGGGTGTTCTTGCCATTGGATAACAGGTGCGGGATATTGTAATACTACTTTTTGGCCTACCTGCTGATTTAGTGCTGAGTGTACATGTGGAAGCTGCCCAGTTTGAAATTGCAGTTTAATCGTGGTGTTCGGAAGTTTGGGGGTGTTCAGCCTAGTATTACATATTGTTGGTGTTGATTAGTGCCAACCATTGAGGGTGACACTATATTACATTCTTGCGATGATTTTAGAAATTTTCGTTCACAAGGAATAAGAAGTAAAATAAATATTTTCGGCTTGTACTTTATCATATACGACAACCACGACCGCACTACTTGCGTCCTTGCTTCGTGAAAGTTAAACCGATACTTATTGACTACTTAAGGCTTTAGCGATTCCTTGTTTTTTATTAATACAAATAAAATTCGAACTAACTTCTATTTGAAGATTAAGTATTGGTTTGATAGTAAATATGACATGTATTGGGCGTTATCCAGTCACCGAGCGCAAGATTATACAAAACGTTACTATCTTGTGTTTAAATAGTTACAATACTTAGCACATGACCATAATTTTATGTTCGATTAGAAAATTTATCAGGTCTATTTCGTCACGAAAGTGGAAGTTCCATTTAGAACAGTTTTCAATATTTTTAAGTAGGTATAATGGGGTTTCTGAAGAAGAATGGTAGATTTTTTTATAAGGTCGTACACAGAAAGAATTTTAAAAGTGGCTAAATAGTCCATAAATCTCCCGTGCAACCATTCATTTCATTATATTAACAATATCACAACCTTTGCATCTCATAACACAGTTAAAACTGAGCAAGATGGAGGTTTTCAGAGTAGTTGTAAGTAAATGCATTTAAGATATTGAAAGCAAGCTTCGTTTTCGCAGGTGAAGTGCACAGCGTAAAATTTTCATAATTTCTGTAATTGCCGGTATGGAACCTTACTAGCGTTTTAGTTATTTGGACAGCAGTGTATTATGTTTCAAATAGAGGGCGCTAGCATTAACGCACGCATGCTAAGCTATCACCTACTTATATAAAACGGGAAAGTTGATTTGATACGAACAGGCAAATTTACCTCTTACTTCCTTAGAGTAAATATTTTGAAATCTGGGCTCCTAACTGCGTTAGGAACATAGCCCGGATAAAATTACAATTTAACAGTATTAGCCGTAAATAGAGAAGCCGCGTGGCGCAGTTGGCTTGCAAGTCCTCGGTTCGAATCCGCGGGAATCGGATTTTTTCCGTAGCCTTGCCGATTGGAATCTGGCTCGGTGAGACAATTCACAGTTGTCACCAAATTAACGGTGCTCTACTCAAAACCACAGACCTAAAAGATAGAGTAACAAGGTCAACACATCACTAAAAGTAGATATTTGTAGTCAGCAGAACATTTCACAAATCACTATATATAAATAGGTGTAGTGCACCCAAAATCGGAACACAACTGCATCGTTTATAGCGCAAGAATAAACATATGCATTTATCATTGAACACGGGTTCAAATCCCACTGGCTGCGATGTTTTTTTTAATTTCCAAATTCATATATTCGCTTTACTAAGTGTTTCTGTATTATTAGCAACATTAAGGTATTTTTTACCTATTTTATAGAGAGTTTTGAAGACCAACCATAATTCGATCTAGCAAAATTTGTTTTTCTTGCAGCGCGCTTTCTGTATTAAAGACGTTGATAACATTCTCTTTTGTACCTCTTTTATTTTAAACATGCAAAAATAATTTTAATTAGATTAATACCACCTATGTGGTGTGTTCAAAAGCTTTAAAGCCATATCAATACGTTAAAATAATACAATATAAACAAATTATTACATACTGTTTTGTAATAATCAATATATTTAAAAGTCGAAGCTTTTTTTGCCGCATGATAATTCTTTCTTTAAAATAACTTTACCATCGTGTAGGGTCGCAGAAGTGTTTTAAATTGAACAAATTCTACCGGGTAAGTGATTGTAGCGGAAATACCATAGTAGTAGAACAGATAAGCTCTCAAAATCGGTCTGTAGCGTTCTGCTGATTGCTGCAATGGACGGCTGTATCAGCGATGAGCCCAAAGCAGTGAATGTATATGTAATAACAGTGGTCCTGCTCCAACAGTTGTTACACTTTTAAGTTAGTTTGTCGCCACTGTTGTATTATATTGTTTTAAAAATGGAAACATATTTATATTTTGAATAAGACCACTTATGCGGTAGGCTAATAAGCTAATAATTCTAATGTTTTGATTGATATAGGTGAGAACTATAAAATAAATCTGGTAGACATATAATATTTCCTTTGGAAATTGTACAAGGCAGTGTAATGTATCGACCAGATTGGGCGCAATTCCCACTATTATAATTAGCATTATTTGGACTTAAATGGTCACTATTACAAATTAATTTATTTGCAAAATTGGCCACCTGCTTATTTATTTTTTATTAGTACGAAAGAACTTTTTTCAGTGCCATTTTGCCTTAAGTATAAGAATTTTGTCTAAATTTCTATTCACCATTTGATCAAATCACGTCTGTTTCATCATTTTCAATGTAAAAAATTTCATGTTTTGCAATAAGACTATTCTATACGCAAACATTGAATACATGTCTCAAACTAACAGGTGAATTAGTTACAGCGTGATTACTAAAAAGTGTGGAAAGAGCCGGAAATTTTGAATTAAATCCTAGTAATTTTTTGCTTTGCTGCAAATTATTTCTTATACATTTTTGGAATTATTTTGCCAAGCTACTGGTACAATCAATTCTAGGGATATTTCTTACCTGTAATTTTTAATACCAATTCGTACAATGTGTTGCCTACAATACAATCTCCAGGCAATTGCGCTCACACTGTGTACATTAATCTAAGACACTGGTATTGTTTTTCACAACATTCTTATAACTGAACTGTACTTATTTGAAGCAATTTGGGCTAATTTAATTTGCCGTAGGATAATGCGTATTTCTAAAATAAAAATGTTGGAATTACCACTTTACAATTAATAACCTTTGAATTACAGCTCCACAATCCGTTTTTCGAAACCCCTGGGTCCAGCCTCCAGCCTCCCGTTAGGGTCAAGAATCGCTCCAGCAAAAACGTATGAGTAACACAAATGTTGCTTGCCCTTCTGGGTGTCAGTGTTGAGTCACGCTGGCACGTCACACTTCTGACGCAGCCAGTAGGCGTGGAGTTGGGTCAGCTGTTCGCGTGCCAAACAAGCTTTATTATGCATAGGTGACTGACGATGCTCCACACCGCACGATTTTCAGAACTTTTATTTACTGCTTAAGTTTAGCGGTTAATTGATTTTTATTAACACAAGTAAAACTACAGTCTATTTCTATTGGAATATATATATATATATTGGTATGATAGCAAATATGAATGTATTGTGCGTTGTCCCATGGCACAGTGAAAGATTATACAAAAATTTACATCTTGTGTTGAGATAGTTACAATACTTAACACGTGATCACAATTTTACGTTCGAATAGAGAATTTATCTTTAGTCACGGTAGTTGAGTGTTTCTCCAGTTTTTAGATATTTGGAATTATTGAACTGATTCAATTAATTCATGCAGTGCAAAGAAATGCAGTTAAACAATGGTGTAGCAGTGTTGTTTTACAGTAATGTACTGATGTGTACAAAGAACAAAACACCTAAACCGAGTCAGCATTTGTGTTTGCATTGTATAATCACTAAATTATTTCTTTTATTACTTAAAAATTAACAAATTTAGTATGTAAACGTTCAAATTGGTACTGACAGTTCGTTGATTTTAAATATTTGGTACTATAATGAAGTTCGTTGATTGGTTAACGCGATTATAGACAAACCAAGTGAATTCTTTCAGCGTTCCACAATTATTATGTAACTGAAACCCGAGCAAGTGTGAGAAAATATACATCACCGTGCCTCAGTACACATTTCGGTTGAGTAGAGAATTTGCGTACCAGCGATCGAAAATGGCATAGCGGCTACTGTAAATACCTAAGCGTCCATTTTACGAAACATTATGTATCTAAATGTTCGTGAGCCCTCATATGAATACATCGAACTCGGTTTCCATTGTGTACATGTGTACTTTGCAGCACACCTGATTACGAGCTTTTAGCTTCAAAACATTATTATTTAAAGCAGATATTCGATATCCACGAATACTTTTTGCTGTAACAGTCGCTTTGAACTTTACCAAATTATTCTGTATGTTGTATTTATTTATACAGTACTTTTACATACGGTTACAGTTTAAAGCTGCGAGGAAACTAGCCCCGAATTGAAATTCTACGATATGCGATTATTATTGCTCGATTTTAAAAATGTGCACTGAATTAAGGTCACACACTAAATACAACAAAAATAAAATTCAGTTTGACCTGATTGAAAGAATAAATTAACTGATAAATAGTTAAATGAACAATTAAGCAATTAGATCCAGGTAATAATAAATTAATTATTTAAATGTTTAAACGAATCTCAAATGGCAAAGTTATCAAATACATTAACCAGATAAAAGTGCCTTGCAAGAGACTATTAGCACAGTTTTAACTCTTGCAACTGAACATGAGAAACACTCATGGACTATCCCAGCTTTAGCTGATGACTGTCCTTGTCTAGACTTCCTGGATTTATTAACTAGATTTAATTAAGAGAATTGCAAGTGTATACCAAACTAGGAATTTTAAAGAATGTTTTCCCAAAGAAGAAAAAAATCCAAGCTCGAATACTTGAAGATATCACCATGAATAATGTGACTACTTCGCCCCAAACTGGACGCTATAATTTGCATATAAAACATCGATAAAAGCATGAAAAATACGAAATTAATACTTACCTACCCCGTATAAAACAGGCAACGTTTATCTGAACAATGATCTTCTGTGTTTCCTTAATTTGTCATCACGACGTGGTAATACCTTCCGGGAAAACGTTGGCGACTCTCCTATATGCGTCTAGCAATTTTCCTTCAGTAACAGACCATTCAGGAAGATACGAGAATATCTGGGTTTACCATATTACCACAGAAAATCAATGAACAGGTAAGCTATTTATTTTTCCAACCAAAACAATCAGCCAAAACAGATCCTGTTATCCCTCCCCCCCTTCCGCTGTTTTTCAAAATTCGTAACTCAGATACCATTTTTAAACACTTAAACTGTGTTTACGCAATGGACCGTGTATTTATGACCTTGCATTATGTACACTAATAAACCAGTTTTTTACGCTTTTGACCGGTAACAGGATATCCACTATTGCAAAAACTAAACCCAACTTAGCAAAATCACTTGGATCTGCAGAATCGGTGACAATATTTCATTGGTAATAAAATTAATGCTACTCTGTGAATCAATGGAAATTGAAATAGTTGTAAATTTACTCCAAAGTACTAACGGTGTTAGTGGAGAAAAGTCTTATTATCTTAACGAGATAATACAAGAATGCAAAATTGTGGAATTGTATTTTAACGGTTGTATGTTAAATAAATGTTATGACAACCCAAGTGGAATTTGTTAAATGTCAAATATGAGACACTTAGAATCTCAGATCGTGTCATGATTTTTACTTACAAATCGTTTTAAATCAATTAAAGCGTGAGAAGTGGAATACTGTAACGCAATAAAGCTCTTTATGGAAGAAAACAAATATTATATTACAAATTATAAATCTAAAAGGCGTTCTCGATGGTGTACAGTCGAGTAAAATATCATCTCGAAATCTAGGAAAGCTGCCTACGCAAGGATCGACGAGACTGTGAATAAAATAAAGGAATTGATGTTGGGATCTCTGTATTTCGAAAATAGGCAACTTTCGGCATTAAAGTACCTCGAAATCGTCATTAAAATACGAGAAATCGGCATTAAAGTAATCCATTGTTTTACGATTTTTTTGTAGGCGGCGAGGCGACAGATAAACGTCAACCGACGTTAACATAACCTACAAATGTTGTAATTTCACGATTTCTCAATTTCAAATAAAACATAATGTACTCCTTGGCACTGAAGTTCCTTTTTATCCCTCATGTGGTTTATCTAAATCTATATTCGCGATAAAAAGCTAAACTTCAGTGCCTTGGTATACAAACTACTATTTTCTTGGAAGGAAATGTAATATACTTCAATTTGAATGCTTGCGAAGTATCTACACATTTTATTTAAGATTAGAGTCCGTCTATCAAATAAACGTGAAAGCACTAGAATCATAATGTTTTTTTTCTTCAAAAAAATACAAACCGCAAAAGTCTTTGGAAAAGCTAATGGCAATTATTTTAAGAACGCTGCATATATTCTCTCATCGATCAATAAGTAAAAATAGACTGCTCACATCATAATTAAAAAAAAACAGCTGTGCGATATCATGTTCCGGCAAATAGAGAGCTGAAAATCGTGGCATACAAACAAGTTGAACAACATTTAATTTTTTTCTGAATGTATGAAAAAGTTGTACAAAGGGTCGGGAATATATTGAAAAAAACTGATGGAAAAAACTTTTGCGGTTTGAAAAATTTACCTAGGTATTTTATTATACGTCTAAAATAGAATGGTAGGTTTCAATGGCAACTGAGATTCAATACTCTTACTGTTTTTGTTATATTAGTATGTAGAATACATTTATTAAACGCAAATTGTTGTTTGTGTGAATAAACATAATGCAAGTTTATAGGATTTATTAAATTATTGAAAAGTACGTTATACACATGAGCAAGAAACTAGATTGATTGTTTTCATAAATCTTGAACCACCAATTTTCAAAATAATACTAAATGTCTAGTTACTGTAGAAGCAACTGACTCAGTTTTTGACTGCAGAGCGACAGCGTTTGTTATTTATGTCTTTATAAGCGGAGTAAAAACTGCTTTAAGTGTGATTGCATTTTGAATATTTACGAGCTTTCGCGTGAATCGCCCTCAGTTGAGATAGTTTAATGAAAATTAGTGCGTTTACTCCAGGTCATGTCTGTCCATATGTTACACAAATAATATATCTGGAATTGTGATCGTTCGCAAGTGCTGCTTTGATGAATTTTTTTTAATGGAGGCCTATTTTTCAAATCCACAGGCAACTTTTAATTTTACCCACTTTTTACCAAACTTGAAGAACTATTAGATCTCTAATGTTCAACGGGAGTCAGTTTCATTTCTACATAGAAAGCTTATGTGGAGTGCATCAGATTACTTATATAAGCAAGCGCTATGTGATATACTTTTTAACATTATTGTCTTTAAATTAAACCAAAGTGAAATAGAAGAAAATGTTTGCAGCATAAGTGTAGGCAGTATAGTGTTAACTAAGACAAAAAATAAGTCAAGTGCTTTACTCGGTACTTCCCTCGGAAGTGAAAGTTTTGAAACTAAAGATTTTGAAAATATCAAAGCAAATATTCTTTTTATATTTTGAAGGTCCCACCTTGTGAAACATGCCTATTTCCGTCCAAAGTAAAAACCTAAGCTATATGCAAAATATTACTTTTACTTAGCTAATAGTTCTTGAGTTAAAGCAAAAATAGACAGAGTTTTATTTTTTGATAGTGCTCATCCGGTATATATTTGACTGGATATATATTCGGTTTCGTACCAGGTAGACATCTAACTCGCATGCAAAATCTCGTCTTCCTACAAGTAATTTTTGAGCTATACCGCCAACAGGCGGATAGATAGACAAACAGACAGACGCAATTGAGAAAACATGTTTTTTGTCATTTAGCGACCATGATATGAGAAGATCTGAAGAAATCTCAGAAGGTGATTTTTTCACGATTACAATACTAGGGAATTAAAACCAAAGGCGAACCTAAGTCGCAGTTGAAAGAGTTGAAAGTTACAATTTTGAACCGCTTTTATGGTATTAACGACATTGGCATATTTAGATAGTCACACCCGATTCGCCAACTGATGTCAACTGATAACAGGATATATAGCGATGCAGAATGTACATCAGATTACTTCCTATTAATTTCAACAATTTGGCTACTGTCAAAATCACACGTGCTCCAGAGGAAGATGGTAGGGCCGAAACAAAAAAATTTACTGCACAAGATACCGGGTGATTATAAGTGCTTTTCTATCACTTTGCCGTTGAAATATTTGTTGTATGTCAAATTCGAGGTTAGCAGGTTAGGTTTAGTCTGTGTCAAATAGAAAACTGAAAAGACAATCGTGACGAACGCATTCCCATTCCTTCTATGTGGAAAGTACTAATTTCTAAACCGCCCACCGTCACTCAACCGCGACGACACTTGTCTATAAATTCTCGCATTTATCCTTCCGATCTTTAAAAGAGTTTTGCCTTTGGCGTGGTATACACTTCGGGTTACTGTGCTGTTCTATCCCTTTCCTTGCCAGCGAGTTTCGCCTCTCATACATTAAACTCAATCTATTTTATCTTAATCTTAAAGTTAATACACCTTCAAACACACATACGAGCACATACATACATATCACTTTACTCCTTACTGCTTTACTCTTTGAATCTCTTCAATGTTGGTTCTTCGACATCACTATTTATTAAACACTGGTAGATTATTTGGATGACTACTAAGTCTGTCTTGGTAAAACGGAATTTATTTCTTTATTTGTAGATTGATGGTAACAACTGCAAGGTCATGTTTTATAATTTCAGTTGAAACTTACCATGGTGCAGTTGCTATAATCCACAGTACTTTAGATTGGTAACGTCTTAATATCGATATTGGAATTGTTGGCTGTACTCCAAAGCTGGATCCCATATGTCATGAGTTTTAGCACAGTTTTATGTAGTAATAACTTATTTATCAACGATAATTGTGACTTTCATGTTAGCAGCCAATACACTTTCTCTAGTTTAAGACCAACTTGTTTTCGTTTTCTCCAAATGTGTATCCTCCAGGCGAATTTCCTGTGCAAGTGGATTTCCAGGTATTTTGCGGGGGATTTATTGATTGGGCGGCATTACATGTGGGCAATTTCCTCTTCTTATAGCGAAATTCATAACTGAATTATTTAACGCGATTCTGAGACTTTGATACTTCCCGTAACAGTAGAAAGTAGTAGTGATAAGTATGTCAGTTTTGTCAAAACTATTTGAAAGGCTCTTATTAGAGAGGATTAGACCACCGATTTAGGTTTCTTAGGAATCATGCTACAATAAAACAGTTTCATAGAGGAGTGGAGAGAATCTCTAATAAGGCAGCAAGATACTGTTTTACAGTAGTGCTGAACATTGTGCAGGTCTTTGGTATGGTCTGGCATGAAGACTAGCTCTGTAAATTAAAGACCTTATCTACAGACGTCCTTGAAATTATTATATCCTACTTAAATAACGGACACAAAGACACTTTCTCAAATATAGAAGGGAACAAACATTTTTACATCCCATCAACTCTGAAGTTCTCCAGTGCAACGTGCTGCGACTAAGGCTGTTTTCACGGCGGACCTATCGACAACAACAGAAACTATGGTAGCCGCCTTCGAACAAAATTTAAAGTAAAATATCAACTACGAAACCCATTCAAATTTACATACCTAGAAGTCAAATGTGAAACCATTTTTCGGCTTCACTCGTTTTCTCCATTTACCTATTACTTTAGGACTAACCTGTATATTGTTTTCGAATAATAATCAAATTGTATTTCGAATTATTTTAATTTATTAGTTCGCTCATTTCGTACCGATTCTGGAAAGCCCCATAAACATTCGCTGGCTTATCTCTAAGGCCCAGCTTGCAGCGGTCCTCACTTCGATTGGCAGCACGCGGAGGCATTATATTTTCGTACCTCAAACAAGCCACTTGCTTGCGAGGATTTTTCTTCGTGCTAATTACGCCACGACGATTGTGTTTGAAAGCTGATAATTTGATTTAGGTACGATGAGTTTTTCTTTCTGTTATCCTCGTATTAATTGCATGTCTTTAGCTTTCACCTGATATTCACAAATTGCACTTGGGATTAACAATTTTTACCGCATGACTCTAAACTTGGAGTCCAGTTTCCTGTGCTAATTCGAAACAAACGCCTGCTATTTTCTGCATCGCTCCTGCTTGTGCACCGAGGGTCAACACACCCATGTTGCGTAAGGCTGATTCCTTGCTGTATGCGGGTTACCAGTTATAGCAGCTCCCGGCTAGCGTTTATACCCTAAACTTGTGGGCCTAGAAGGTCAGTTGGTTCGTTTTTTATTACAACGCTGATCGAGGATGGGTTATGTACCTACCAAGTCAATCTTGTGCTGGTGATAACCGATACTAAATTTATTACTAACATGATAGTTCATTCACTCAGTAATTTAATTAAAGATAGCATTTAAAACTATTGAATTTTTATGTTTACTCTATACCTTTTTTTGTAAAAGGAGTACCCACGTTTTTTTCTCATCAACCTAAAAAGAAAGGTTTTTATGAATGACAGCGTTATGCATATCTCTAGATTTACTTTGCAATTTCAAGTAATTTAAAGACCCAAAAAGGGGTTATTTGTGTTAATGCGTGTGCTCACCTTCAATTAGTTTTGGTTGCATAGTGCAGCAAAAATTTTAAAATATTTTATGAATTACATAAATTGCATTTGGTGGTTACCAGATTATTATGCCTTTAATACATTCTGAGTACCTGCAGTTAATTATATACTTTGCAGGGTACACAGCTGGTGGTTTGAACCCACTACCTTATCGCCGAATTTGAGCTAGTTTAGCCTGGGCGGTAAGTGAAAATTTTTAGAGCTTCCGTGCGGTACGTACTTTAAAGGGGTTAATCTGCAATTTTTACTACCATAGATTATTTTATCTAATTAATCACAGGTCAGCTTCTTTATCGTAACAAATGTACAAACAGAAATAAAAGTTTACAAAACATTTCTTGTCACAACTGTCAAAATTATGGTCACACAATAAATTACTGCACGGTAAAATTCCTATGTGTAAAATATAGTAACGACCATCCCACAAGACAATGCGCAAAAGAAGCAGAAGGTTTTCCAGTTTGGGGCAACTGTAATGATGGTCGCCCAGCTGGTTACAGAGCTTTCCTCCATCAGAAAAGCACTGCAAAAGCAAATATCGTCACTTATTAGACCACGGCAAGTACGAAGCCACTAGTTTCATCAACCAAGTGAAACTTTTTCTCAAGCAGTGTCACAACATTTTAACGCATCCAAACGTATAAAAAAAGCATCTTCCTCTAACACCGGATTTCCTCTCATTGACAATAGAGGACAAACTATCATGCAATTTATAGCTCCAATTCTAAAACGAAGGAAATCCTATATTATTAACAGTATTATTTCTAATCTCCTCAATGTTAAATAAAACACAAAATATTATATCAAACATCACATTATAAAGTTTAGTGCCAGCGGAAAAAATTCCAGAGATACTTTTTCATTACGTTCTTGGCAAGATATAAGATTGATAATGCCTGCATCATGAAAACCTATCTATGCGAAAGCAAAATAAGTGGTTACCGTGTTGTAAGTTTGTATAAATCAGCACGTGTGGCATCAGGGGCAGTGGAGATACCCATCAAAGATCAATATCTGTTTAATGTTCCTGATAATACCATCACCGATAACGTTGATTATATATCCATATGTGTAACAATCGATAACAAACCAATCAAGGTTATGTCGGTTTAAAAACGACAAAACCAGCTCGATTCTATCAATATACTCGAAGATGAAATGCTTACCCTTTTATTAGACGATTTAAACAGCAAATGTACCTATTTGTACTGCTAGGTAAATAAACCCAGCGGCTTGTTGCTCAACAGTACGTAGTATAGTACGTATAGTAACTAATCTTAAAGTGCAACTACTAGCTTCAAACGATCATACTTATTTTTGCTATCCAACCTTATTAATGTTATCACAAAAAATATTTCTCCCACTTGACAACAAAGAACCATCAGTGAATATGATGATCTATCAGTGATAATTAACATAGCCAACACTGCAATTGCCACAGAACGAGTCTCCAAGACTGATAAATGGAACAGTGTATTGGAAGACTTGAAATATTCCTTAAATGATTGTTATTCAATTAATAACATCCTAGATATCGATACTAACGTTATAACGTTTACTATTGCAGTAATCGAAGCCATTCGTCTGGCTATTTCTGAATTAATCAAATGAAAATCAATTTAATATCCATCCGGTATATAGTTTAGGTCTTACTAGAGAGAAGAGCAGGCTACGAAGAGAATGGCAAAAAACCAGAGTCCCTCAAGTAAAACTTCTGCTAAACAACATTACTTACCGCATGCGAAGCGAGCTAGATAATTACAGAATAGTAATAAAAAGCACATAAGCGATCTAAAACTCAACGGCCCTCGAATATGGTTCACTACTAAGCATGCGATAACATTTTTAAAGTTTCTTTTTCAAAGTATTACAAGTAGTACAAATTACTTTAACTTGTTGGAAGAGGTTTCAAATGGAGATAATATGATGTATTTTGTAACCAACGACTTCTGGACCGTATTGGCGTTGGACATATGAGGGTTACCAGGAGTGAAACAAAGGAGCACGGTACGTAACACAACATGTAATTCACGTCGGAGGCAAAATTTTTCTAAAGATCGTCTGGTTGACTGAAGAGTGCGAGGCAAGGTTTAGAAACGAACCATTTCCACAATATCTATGGCTTCGCATATCTTTATGCAAAAGTGAATGGTGATTTCTAGAAGTTTAATAAAAAAGGATTTTATAGCCGGTAAATACACTGTTCGTTTTCTTTTTCGTGTCTAGTTATCGTTTTTCTCAATTAAAGCGAGATGTAGGGAATCGTCACAAACGGACAAGAAGAGCAACTTGAATCGGATAATTATTTGGGATATCGGAAGCCAATACAACCTGTAACGCGTTGGTGTAGGGCGATAGCTGATAAAGATGTAAAACCTCACCTGAGATAACACGAAAAATAACACGGAAATACGAATTTTTATTGAACGTGCTGTTTTACCAATGTACACAGCATCATAGGAGCAGGGGACTTTTGATGAAATGGTGCTTAATTAAACTTAGGTAGTCTATGAGGTCTTGCTCGAAGGTTTAAAGACAGCGTTGATGTTCTGTCTTCGAAAAAACTGCAATCGGTGACTTGGTGGATATAGGGTAGACTGCGGGAGGATCGATTCTCAGAGGTTTGCCTGGCCGATTTTATATTTCTAACATGGCAATTGTTGTTTTTAAGAGCTTTTTGAGTATTGATTCAATTCAACGTGGATGTTATCGGGTTGAGATACGGAAACAATATAATGCATAAGAAAGGTGCAGACCAATTGCTTTCCATTTCCACGGTAAAGTCGAAGTATGGATGTTGACTATTGAGATCGTTTAAGAAGACGGGTGAAATGTTATTGTAATGTGGCCAAATAATGGATAGAAGAGCTTCGTTTCTGGCGTGGTTGAAATTTTTAGCTACCTTGCTCTTCAACATCACACTTATGGGTATTTCTGATTCAACAATGGCATGGTCTAATTCCAGAAGTAGTTTTTTGATAACGGTAATGGCGGTGAGAGATTTTTAAATCATACAGTGTATTCGTTAGCATTATCAATGTTTTCATTGGTTCACTTTGTACATCGGCTAGTGCCATATTTTCTGGTCACGCTAAGTGCTGCAGGATCGTATCGCGTTCAGGCAACTATTTTAAATTGCATTATAAGAGACCACTTCGCCTCAATACTTTTCATGAAGATCTGTTGGTTATTTTTAAGAATTGAATAATGCCCAGTAAAAATATGTTCTTCAACATTTTCTCTGCTAGCTGTAGACACCATGTTCTAGTAATTTTATTATAAATTTGTTCTTTGGGACAAAAATTCCGAACTGGGCGATGCAAGTAACGACTTGCTGCTTCCTGATCACAGCCTGCATAAATTGCAAAACAAAGAATCATCAATAATTATTAAGTACCCCTACTGTTTCATTATTATCGAACATAGCTACAAATAGGCCAAGAAGTGTGGGACAGAGGTTTTATTCATTCAAGAATGATTTTGAATTTTCAAACGGTTTAACTAAAATTTAAATCTTGTTAATCGTTTAGAAGGTACTCGGTGTGTTCTTGACAGCTTTTTGCATGTCGAGTTAAAAAAGTTTGATTGCAAAGTTGGTGATGCCCCCAGCTTAATGTAAGCTGAGGACCGTTTCTAAGCTACGGCCCAGTTTTGTATTTCCGTTGCTTAGAAACTAATATAGTAGTGTTAGTTAGTAGTACATGTTTTTTATGTATACTAAGTATAAAAGGGCATATAAATTGAAATATAATAAACTTTTACAAATACTTTTAAACGCTCATTAATCATAAAAAAAGCAATCTAGGTAAATACATGCATCTTGGTTGACTGAATGTCAACATGCCAATTTTCAACTCAACTGAGCACGTTTAACTTTCCCAAGAGGAATATAAATGCGGAAAGCTTTTTACAGTATGAACTACTGAATCATATATCCAATTATTAAATTAAAGGCAATACTGAATATGAAATGTATACGATATGCATTATGAACCCATACATGGTCGACGAAATTAGTTATTGATGTTAAATATTTACACTAAACCGAGTTATTATTAGTGGATATTATAAACCCTTCTATATTAATTGGAGATGATCTGAGAGCCATCTAGCTTCTAATAAAAATCGGAATGTTAGAAATAAGGAATCGGAGGCAGCGATCAGGCCCGATATAAATTCAAAAGCGCTCGAAAAGACTTATTCGTAATTTTTGCACGTACAACTTTCGAGCATATCTATTTGCTTAAAAATTCTCAGTCTTACCTGGTATTATCCTCATCTACAAACAAAATAACGGCACGTGCTTGAGGTTTTTGGACCAGCCTCTCGATGATCCGGTCGAAGTCCTCCGTCCGGGAATTTCTTAAAATTTTCTCGCTGGCAGCTATGCATATTCCGGCATCCGCGGAATGCGATATGAAGGATGCGATGCCCTGTAATGAAATAAAATGTCAGGTCGAGATTCTGTCGAAACACATTTCCAGGCATTTAACATTTTTTAAAACCCACCAAATATGCCTTTAAGAAATGAATTAAAGTCGTACTAGAATTCACATAATATTGCAATGATTATATTGTAGTTTTCTAATAATAAGTGGATGTTAAAACGTTCGCTTGGTTTACTACATGTGATATACAAATTTTGTAGATGATATTATAAAAAATGTAGTTACTATAATTTTTTAACAATTTGCATATAATAAGAATACATGTTTATAGTAAGAATTTCAAGTAGTAAACAATACCAACAATATCTTCACAATATAGAGTATTATTAAAAATTATTTTCATCTAGTATGGCTATAGAATAGTTCTAATTTATTAATGCAACAATAAGTTACTTAAAAATCAAATGTCGAGTTTGACATTTAAGTATAAACGTAGTTGCATTCAGAAATTAGGAAGTATTCCATAGCCATACTACATGAAAATAATTTTTGATCATACTTAAAAATACGTCGCTGATATGATCAGTAAGAGCCATCAGATATAGATATAGCCTACAGGTGTCTGGAATGTGGCGTCATAATGGTAGTATCATATGAGGAACTCTTGATAGGGGAATTGATAGCAAGGCCCAAATCTTTAGACAGGTGTCAATAATTGTATATCATACACGTTTTTCACATCAGTACTGTTACAATTTTTTTGCACTCCTCTTAGTTTCGCAACGCTTGTTTCACGCGTTCTATAATTTGCGATTTCTGTGGCGTGAGTTATCGTTATCTGCACGCTTTTCCTTGACCTAGCTTGACCGGCGAAGGCGACCGGAGCGCTCTCGATAGTCGCATTATTTTGTTTGAGCGCGTCCCTTTCGTCTGGCGGAGTGCGGCGGAGGTGTTTGGTGTTTGTATTGGTGGCTTTTTGTCCTGCCGCTGTACGGGCAATCAGTTTTGTATGCATGTAAGTTTGAGGACCCGTTGTAGAGCGGAGTATTGTGAGGGATTGTACACCGTGTTGCGTCTACCCTTCGATGTCCGTTGCCCAGTCCATCCGGGGTGAGTTCTGCTTTATATTGTTTGTCGTTTAGCAAAGGTTTGCAGGAAATTACTTTGGGTTTCGTTTTCCTTTAGCAACTAGTTCAGAGTATGGAAACCAGTTCCAGGCAACCACTTCAAAGGTTTTGGCCTCAGCTGTTGCTGCCGCTATCGGTGGAATTTTGCCTTGCTGCTCTTCGATTGTTAAATTCCTTAGGACGCTTGGATCCTCGATAAGCAGCTGGAGGTGCTCGCAGGAAGCCGCTATCAGGTTTTATTTTAAACTAAATTTATATAACAATTACGCACACTACGACCTGTAAATTAGTAAACTACGGCTCATCCGATCGATAAATTTGTGCAGCCGCATTTCGGCTTGCGTAAATCATATATTGATTTTAATGAAGCATTGCAAGAAGGCGAGTAACGACCGCGCAGCAGCTTTTAATTTGTTGCCCAGTTACTGTAAATTATTGTCGATTGTGCAATAGTTAGTGACTGTATTGTATTATAACTTTGTACTAAATGTTGGCATTCCTAAGTTAGCCCAGTATGGGACAATCCTGCATATAGTGACGCACTGGTAATCGTTAAAAGTTTACTACGAATATTTGAATGTTCTTGTACTATAATTGAATTGTTGATTGTACTGTATGCTTTAATATATATGCCACGTATACTGTGATATTTCCATTCTGACATTATTTATTCGTTACTGCTATCGGTGGTCATTTGGAGCTGTCTTTCAGAAGACTTGGACTGTTGGAATTTACAAATTCTCGTTCTATGTCTGAGCACACTCATTTTTATTGTGAAAATTTGTTTGCGCTCTAGCGGTCTTATTATCATTCAATGTAATTGGAGAACTTAAAGTACCGCACGGCCGACTTGATTGAGCTAGTCACGGTCGGCAAGTGTGTTCAAGCAGTTTAGAGTTTTTGGTTTCTTGAGAGATTAGCCAACGAATAAATTGTTGATCTACGAAGGACAACAGTATATCAAAATTTTTCAAAAATTATCCTATACTAGGTTTTCAGTTTTTAAAATCACATATTCAAGAATTTTAATGTATGCATAAATTAGAATATAACTTAACGTGCAATTATTATTAAATTCACCGTTTCACAAGTGCTGCAATACAAACAACATAGGTAGTTTATTGTATTGTATTGAATAACTCTACTTTGACAACTGCTACTAAAGTAAGATAAATGCTTAAGTAGCTAAATAGGACGGAATATTTCAATTTTAACATTGTGTTTCAACATAATATACAAATTTGTAACGACAAAAAAATCTTGTTGGCCCCACTAAATGAATTTCACGTGTGTTGTCTTATTATAGTGGTTTTCACATTACATACTGTGCAATTTATTTGTAAAGCAGAATGCAGTTACGCCAATTCTTGAAGTTAGATAAGAATTTCAGGAGTTACAAAGAAAGGTAAGTCATGCCTTCAAACTGACCACACTTCCCATAGTCGTTGGAATTGGCGGGACCCTGCATCATTCCCCGGCAGATTTATTAGGTAGCACTTAATATAAATTGAAGAGTGGAATTACCAAAAGGAGTAAGTGCCCAAATCATACCTTCGAGATAATTAAGAAAAACCGTATAAAACTCAAAAAACATTAAATACTATATTTTATTTATTCAGTAAGTCTAACGCATAAAGCAAAACATAATTGGTATAATACATCAAAATATCTCTAAAAAATAAGCTTATGAAAAATATAAAAAGACCATCATATTGGAAAATAGTAAGTGCCACATCACTTAATCGGGTGGGGAACTAGTTCCTGGTTGGTTTCTTCCAAATGAACCACTGCCACTTTGATACCTTTTGGGACGATTATCTTCCATATCCTTCACTTAAAAACGCAACATAAACCCAGAAAGGTAGGCAACACACTAACTGTCACATATGGCGCATACTACCTTTGTACTTCAAATTGCTACGGCACATACGGAAAGCGCCATCTCCGAGGAAGGTCCCAGACCTTACATGTATACATGGCACTTGCTCTTTTTGACTGGACATACAGAATCATATTTATAACCTTTCTATCAAAAAATCTCAATTTCTCAGAAATTGGCACTTACTCCCTTTGGTACTTCCACTCTTCAATTATAATATTTGTTTTGGTATCGTGAGAGCATTTATCTCCAGACTACAACCCCTCCTTCCCAGTGAGCTACTGGGACACGTCTTTGGCATATTGCAGGCCGTAAACGGATTTTTTTCCGTAACAAACCTTCAACTTTTGAGTTTCGAAGTTTTGATGAAAGACATAAATTCAGTAAGAAAGCAATGCTGTGCTTTAGTAAGAAATTCTTATCAATTTTATTGTTTGTTTACGTTGGAAGAAAATAAATTGTTATTTTTAAAAGCATTAAAATTTGTTCTCGCTGACCTTATACTTTAGGTAAACTGATTTTAGCGAATCCACAAATGTAGCTGTAGTTTTTCGTGAGATCTTATTAATTTGATCCACTACTTAGTTATCTACATTAAGTGTAAAAATTTAAAGTATAATTGACTTTTTTGACGAATTAAATATAACTTTTATGAAAATCACAAAATGTAGAATTCACCGGTATTAAATTTAAATTATATGAAAGATTTATTCAAATGTAACTCTAAAGGATACGTAATTTTGTGTTGCATTCTCTTTCTTACAATTTCACATTCCGTTAAACGATGTTGAAGCAGGTGTACGTTCAAATCTAAACTCAGCAATAGATTTAAATAGATGTGTACATAACTTAATATCAAAACATGACCTGCAACTACTATAAAAATGTGGAATCAAGCAAAAAATTCCAAGACAAGGGCATTCAAGTATACAGGGTGTATTTCAATACCACCGAGAAACGAACGCTAGTAATTTTAATAAAAAGAAGTCCAGCAGTACTGTGTTATCATACCAGTTGATTGCCCATTCGTTGATTGCAAATTTAACGTAAATTTGGTTGAACACAATAATTTTGAAGTAAGCTGTTGTATTAGTCAGTTTTGATCTGCAAAAGTAAATATATATCGTTCGTTTATTACATATTTGTTGTATAAAAGGGTTCGAGTGGCACATTATTACTTAATAATTGCAGACTCGCCCAAATTGAGAACAAGTTAACCTAAAATACGACATGTTTAGCTAAATGTGACAATGGTTGAGAAGTAGGAATCGGTAATTTTTTAATATTGATTTCCAAGGTTTTAAAGAACATAAAGAAATAACAATAAATTTTAAGTTGAAAAGACACCAGTTTTAAAATCAAGCTAAAAGTATAAAAATTTAATTATAATTAAAAATAAATACTGATATGTGTCTAGAAAAAGTGTTATTTAAAAAATAAATGTGGTCATCATAAGAAGTTATGGACGAAAGAGTATGAAGATGTTGGTGGTAAGCTTGTAGCATAACTGGCGACCGTTGCTGACGACGGTGCAAGTAGTGGATGCAGTAGAGACAAGTCCAGTATGACAAGGAAGATAAATGGAGCTCGAAGATAGAAAGCCAGAATGTAAGTGTATACTAAAATAATATAGAAATACCAGATCTGAGTAAAAATAATAAAATTTATTAAATGGACAAAACTGCTAAGTGAACAATTTTTAAAATTTAAGAAAGTAAATTATAAAAATTAAAGACAAGCAAAGTTAAAAGAAGTGTTTAAAACGACAAGTTTATGAAAAAGTTTAAAATTAAAAATTAAATTAATTAATTAAAATTGAATTTAATACAAAATTTAATAACGATAATCTTATTAATTCTATAACCAATAAATGTTAATTGCCTCTTATTTATACTGTTATGTGTTTTATTTGTGTTATGTCCTAATTAAATTTCTGCAGTAACCCAACGAGATTGAGAGTCGAACAATTTATTTGTTTACACATGCTTACAAGCTGCGGACCAAGAAACGTAATATAGAATATAACGTGATAAAACCCTGAGAGAAAATTATTCATATCAATAAAATTAATCTAAAGTCATAAAAGGACCGTAGCAATATATTTGAGATTGTGCTTGTTGAATGAGATACGGACTCTTAAACATTTTTAGCTCCAGTTTACTCAAATTGGTTTGATTAAGGATTAAGTACACCAAATTTCAATTCAATATACATGGTGTCTTGCGAAGTTCTCCCGGTACTTAAGGAGCATATACTAGAGATCATTTCAAGCACAAACGTTTATGTGTCCTATCCTCAGTATTTATTGGGCTATACACATTTCAAACTAAATTAATCTTAAATAATTTGTATTTCTAGGACATCAAAAATTACAAAATAAATGACTGCAGACTAATAATTTAAAAGACTGTAGTCATAGATGTTCAAAAATTCCACCTCCTACTTCAATGCATTTAGCCGCACGCCTGTGAATACCACGCGTTCCATTCATTGCCTTACCATGGTTGTCTTTTATTCGCTGGATTAAAGCCTCGAATGTTTCTACTTTCTCTTCGTACATCAACTCCTTCATCCAACCCCATATGTTGTAATCTAGAGAATTTAGATCTGGAGATCTGGCCGGTCAATTGTGTGTCCCACCTCGACCAATCCAAGACTGAGAATAGAACATATGTTCATAGGAACTTTTTTGCTTGAAATGATCACAAGAACATGCTCCTTAAGTGCCGGGAGAACTTCGCGAGACACCTTGTATATTCCAGAGTCTGGAAAATCTTGAATTAGCGTGCTTTGCTTAAAATTTCGGTTTTTTCAAACATGGTTGTGATACCTTATTACATTGAGGCATTCTGCTCTTAGCTTTGGTCCGAAGAAGACGTTACGTATACTCTCAAGTATTTTGCTGTTTTTCTGGTGAGTTTCCTTTTATACAGCCCACGCAATCATTTATTTTACATGACAATACTACTGCAGATAAATGATATTAAACAATAAAATTTTGTTGCGAACGGAACTTTTTTTAAATCATTTATACTGGGTGACCGGTTTCAAAACCGAACATATAGCAAAAGCATGCTATATCACAATGTTACTAGAAACATTTAATTTAATTAAAAAAAACTAACTCAGAGCTTAAAATTATAGAGGTGTGGGGGCGGGGGCGTAAAGTCCTTCAACATGAATTACGTTGGATATATCATCTGTTCACTAAAAATTTTAAACTTGCTAAGTTCGGTTTCGAAGTCGGTCACCCGGTATAGTTACAATACAATGTTTTGCCCAATACATAACTGCTTTGTCGTCTACATTAACATAGACGTACCTAACATGATCTGATTTCATTCATAGTAGTTAAACTCGTGCAACACAATTCTGCTGTCAACATCTTTTTTAGAAAATCTGCTGTTCTACATTATCGAATATAATATTATACTCCGTTGTGATAAACT
This sequence comes from Agriotes lineatus, assembly GCA_940337035.1. Lineage (NCBI taxonomy): Eukaryota > Metazoa > Arthropoda > Insecta > Coleoptera > Elateridae > Agriotes > Agriotes lineatus. The sequence goes on from OW679202.1 coordinate 60,039,714, forward strand.
TTGTAATAATTAGTAAATCAGAAATACCATTGAACTTAACCATTTCATTTGGCAACACTGTAGTATGAAATCTACAAGCTGCTCTAATTTACTCCCATCTTGGAACGGAATCTAGTCAATTCTGCAAAAAGCTCCCTCTTTATTTATTACTTATCAGCTTATAGCCTTACAGCTATCTGTGATAAATATCATAAATTGGCTTAAAAATCAAAGCTGCAAATACTCCCCCAAAACATTGTTCTCCAAAACGTCTCAAAACATCACAGCATTCGTGTAATATGAAAATATGAACATTATAAGCTCGTGATTTGTGTTCATAAACCTTCGCAGTAGGTCCAAGTCAAACACATTTCCAAATGTCAGCCTAAAAGCAACGTGTTCAATTTTTGTTAGTTATGGACAGCTACAAATAACCCCCTTCTTGCAAAAACACGAATGTTGTTTTAGGAGCTCAGTGAAAACTTCCTGCTCCGTTTTCGACGAGTTGTCATCGCAAGTGGGCCGATTCGAATCACAGGCTATGGCAGAATACTGAAATACAAACTTTTCAATTGCTAAGCTATTTGTGTCCTCAAAGTTGTGACTTCATCACTAAATTTTTAATTGGGACGAATTGAGCTCCTGTTAGAACAGTAATTATATTGCGCCAGAAAAGGTTGTTTACAGTGAACGTTATAATTCGTTCTGTAAGCCGAAAAGTGCAAAAAATAATGTTTATACGTTTATACGACGCTGAGCAAAGTACCGTTTAAAGAAAATCTGAATAGGATTGCAAGTTCGCGCCACAACCAGAGTTCAAAATGATCTATTTTTCATTCATGTTGTGCTGCGCTTGTGCTAATATTAAAAATATTTCCTAAACAATGCAGCCGTTATACTAATGACGTAATTTCGTATTATAAGTATATAGTTCAAAAACTATTTGACTAACACAACGATATTTGCATGCGGATTAGATGTCTATCTGGCTCGAAACCGAATGCACCTTCTGTCAAATATATGCAGGATGTACATCTTCAAAAAATTACGTTCTGTGTCCTTTTCCTTTAACTCAAGAACTATTAGTAAAAAAAAAAGTAATTTGCACACAGCTCAGGTTTTACCCTTGATGAAAAGACGCATATTGTGGACTCTACAGATATAAAGTAACCGCACTTGCGAGGGAAGTTCCGTGTAAACCCCTTTACAGATTATTTCATTAGTTTTTGTCATATTTATGCAATTTCCCGTATCGGACATCTGCAACATCGCTACAAAAATGGAAAGGTAAAGATAAAAGCTAGACAATTAATCTCTATTTTAAACAACTATAGCGGCATCAAATAATTACAGTAAAGTTCGTTGGAAAACAACTGAATCCTGACCACTAGAGCAACAGTAATAACAGATCAAATGATGATACAATATGGTTTTTCGTTGTAATAAATCGATTCAAGCATTTTATTGTTATTCATAAAAATAATTTTGTTTTCAGGACCGTTTAGCTCGACACTATTGAAAGGAATATTTTTGGGTAGACCTGTGAACATACATTCACCGATCTATCCAAATGACATGGTTATAATAACAGATGACTAACAAAAACTACAAGACTGAATTCCTGTAAGAGATAATCCTAATAAAGAGCATGGAATGAAAACGAAAGTAAATTATATGAAGACAACAAGCGATGAATATAAAGAAATAATGGAAAGGATGATATATTGCAGCAAAAAAAGATTGGAATTAGAAGAACACAAGTATTTGGGTACAATCATAAGTGAAGGTTAAAACAAATAAAACAAATAATAGGATAACTAAAGCAAACAACAGTACGGCAATAGTAGGAAGAAGGAGAAGAAGCCCCGACTAGAGTTACAAACACAGAAAAGCGAGAAACAGCGAATGCAATATAAATTGACCAAGAAATAGATAAAAATAGTTGCAGTGGTTTGAACGTATATAGAATGGGCGAGGAAAGATTGTCTAAAAACAATTACAGATGAAAAACCAAGTGGTAAAAATGAAAGGGAAAGACCAGGTACCCAATGGATGAACTATATGCGGATAATCAGGAGACAAAGCGGAAAAGTGGAACAGGGATTGAAGCGAATAGCAAACAGTAAACCAATGTGATAAGAATAGAGAAAGATAATTTTAGTGTTGGAAGTAGTTCACGTCTGTAGCTCAAAATTACTACACGTGCACTCTGGGTAAAGCTAAATGAATTAGAAAATACTGCCGATCACAGAATCCTTTGAATCGAATACTGCCATGGCAGAAATCCAATGGTCGGTTTAACTATCAATTGACCATAAATACGATCCCACGATTTCAAATTCCCAACTAAACATCGATAGTATTAGTATTCTGAAGACACGTACCCAAAGTAAAGAGCAACTCAATTAGAGAGTTCAAATACCTGACCATGACTTAATTGGCCCCACCCTTCACACGTATGGAGAATGCTGCTTTCAAAATTACATCTGCTAGTAATGATATTCATGAGGTTGTCATAAAGCTCGACCAAACTACGATAAGCACCATATTATATAAGCTTTCTAATACCACTTGGCCACAACCACCCTCTCATCCAGCCGCCGACATCGGAGAGAGCCACCGTGTATAACAAAAGTACAGACCTCTATACCAGAATTGCGACAACCTGGTAACCTGGGCGGATAAAAATATTTACCTTATCGTCGACGACAAAGACCGACCTACATTTAAGTCAGCAGCCTGGGGATTTAAAAGTTGTCTCAATTTGTGCTTTGTTATACGTTCTCGTAGATCCCTAACTGATTTCTGCACTCGCAGCAACGTCCAGTAGTTATAGAAGCAGGGACTAGCAATAATTTTTTAATATCATTATTGCCTCGTCTTAGGTGAAAATATAATTGACTCTTATTGGCTGAGAGACGTGACAAACGTCTTGGATGAATTATTTCAAACCATAAAAACTGTAAACAATTTGTTGACTATAGGAACGGATACATTTCAGGATGAAGCAAACACAGTGAACGGTTCATATACAGTTCCTCGAGGATGAAGAGAAAATCGGAGATCAAATTTTACACAGCTTAGACGTGATAAATGGGTGGAGACTGTAGATTATCTGAATTTCACAAAGTCGAATGGAAAGGCATTTTCCCTACTGTGTAAGTTAGAAGATGAAAAGTATCTGTTTCATGGAAAGACTCCGATTTCTCCACTTACAATAAATTGCTGCACATGTTTTAGATACTTCTACGGCTCCTGGAAATCGAGCCTATACCATCGCAACCAAATAGAAACTTAAAATGTTTTAATCCTAATTATATCTCACCTTACTCCCAGTCCGTGTCAGTGGAAAAAAATTTTGTGTCTCTGAGAGAGATGAAGCCTGAAAAAAACCTCTAGATGCCATGAAATGCACTTGGAGATCCTACTACACTGCGAAGAATACAATATGTTGGCTACGCAGTTTTCCACCCAGCTACTATAGAAAGACAAATTTTCCAAAGACTCTAAAACGCTGCTAGAAAAAATAAGGTAACTCATCAAGGGCTGAGAAATACAATAGAATTTACAGAGCTAACCAAACCATAAAGAAAACGGCGAAACTATACGTGAATCGTGAATGAATATAAACCCAAATTAGTAAATAACATAATCGAGTGCGGGACAGCATTCAACATTTCCAGGAAACTACCTTGAAAAGAAACATTAACAAACGCAAACATCGACAAGGAAACACAGTTATATTGAAAGTGACCGAATTATTCTATCAAGAACTATACAAATCCAAAAAAAGAACCATTGTTTACTACCAAGGGTAGCAAAAAAATTTAAAATGTAATCTTTAACGAAAATTCAAAAGTGCTCCCAGATCTCGAAATAGATTGAATAAACCTAGCTCTAAAGCAACTAAAAAGAATGTGTAACGGACTTTACTAAAAATCTCCCTAGCAAGTAAACGTTGTGATACTCAAGAATTTTAAAAATAACAAAGGAACTAGGGGTAAAAGTACCTTAACGTTTCTAATAATACTGAAACAATAAAAAAAACACTTCATAATGCGAATCACATAAATTTTCAAATAAAAAATACTATTGGTGGTGGGATTCATACTATAGCACCTGCGGATGCTATTTCAACGCCTCCCGTGTGCTGCACCAGACCATGCAAGACCTCTTGGATCTGTTCGATGAGCAACTGTATTAAACAGAACGCACTTATTGTTGCCCCTTTTTGACTCTTACAACATTTACCCTGTATCTGTTGGGTTTTATTTTTGTCAAGTATAAATATGTGCAAATTATTATTTTTATCTATTTCTCAGTTAGCACAAAAATAAACATTTCTTTTTTAAGGCGCTCGCCCTGTATATGTTGGGTATAAAATATGGCATTTCCCGTGAAGGATAAAAACCTAAGCGTGCAAAGTATTACTTTCATTAAGTAATAGTTTTTGAGTTATAGCAAAAATAGGCAGGATTTAATTTTTAAGATGCTCATCCTGTATATATTTTAGCGAAATTTTTGCGGTTTTATGCGAGATTATATCCGCATGCAAAATATGATATTCCTCAAACAAACACTTTTTGAGTTATACCCTTAACAGGCAGACACACAGACGGAATTAAAAAAACTTTCTTTGCTTCATCTAAGAATCATCAAACGTGAAGATCTAAAGATATCTCAGAAAATTATTATTCACGATTACAGTACTTTCTTTGTCTTTTAGACAATACTAAAATAGTTCAAATCACTGGAGCTTAGGAATTGGTAGTGGCAAACCAGAAAATAAAGGTAACCTTGCTAATTATGTGCTGTCAAAGTATCTCAGTGGAGTAAGCAAATCTGCGGCCATATAGGAATATCACCAGTTAGATTCCATTCTTAACCATTTATATTGAGGCAGGTTTCTAAAGTTGTGTTCATCGATCTAACAGCAGCATACGACACTGTTTTGAAGCATGGACTAACATACAAGTTTCTGGGTCTCATATCATGTCATATAATAGTATAAACTTATTAAATGAGATGGTTAGTAACATACCCTTTCAGATTATTATGGCCATCGCGAAGAGCCAACAAATGAAATGTAGTAATGGACTCCCTCAGGTCGTAGTGTTAGCTCCACTTCTTATCAGTTTTTATATTGCCGATATGCCTCCAATAATGTTTAGAATATATGGTTATGCAGATGATTAGGAGTAAGTAAGATACAAATATGGAACCAACACAAGAAGAACTATCAAGCGGCCTACTCATCCTGAGAAGATCATTGTTTGGATGAAGGCTTCAACCTAGTTCATTCAGGGTGCATTTCGATATCACCGTTCTAAGCTACAACACCGCTCTACAGGCCTAAGATTAGTCTACCCTGCTGCAGAATACTGCTTTCTAGTGTGGCTTAACCGCGCTCATCCAAAAAATATTAACGCCTACAGCATTCGTTTACTAAGCCATATCACCCCAGCCACTTACGCAGAGAAAACACTGTTATACGGAAATAGAAGAAAATCCAAAAAAATCTACTGCTCCCCATTCACAACTTCTCTGGTAATGACCAGACCCATAATCTTCGTTCCGGAGATTCCCCATGTGTACTAGCTACACGTTTGTAATTGACAACGATTTTGATATCAGACATTTGTGAAGGCAAGAGTGGGAAGAAACCTCGCCGGTCCACGTTCATGATTCACTATGAATATCGCAAACACCACCAAATTTCGACGAAGAGTTGGTCCATACTCTTAATTTAACATTAACAGAGTTAGAACCAACTATGGTGGATGCGCGGATAAATGCAAAAAGGTACATTCCCCCTATGCGACTGTGGCGCTAATAGGCAAACAGTCCATCATATTATTGAAGAATGTTTCTTCTCAATTCCTGAGTGTGACCAATGATACAATTGCTTGTATCGACAATTTGGATGTTTGTTTGTGATCGGTATAATTTGACTAGTGTAACTTATATTTTTGCAATTTTAAGTTATAGCAGAAATTTCTAAACCTATTCAGATTGTGCTTCAGAATATTAAGTTAGCGCAAGCTGAGCAGCATTGGTTTCTGTTCAAAAAATAATGTAGAAATGAAGTTATAACGTCCTACACATAATTTGCTGTAGGAATTTATCGTATTAATATTTGGAATAATAATAAATCAATATAACTTCATAAAAATATACGGAAAATCCTGAAGTTAATCGTTTTCACTAACAAGAATCACTTTAGTAGCTTCAGTTAAATAATAATTAGTTTTAAGAAGTATAATTACATTTGCGTTCGATAAGTTCAGTTGGGACATACTTTAATAGGAGGAGTATGGAAAGTTCAGGAAGGCGATAAAATCTGGAAAGTTATAAAAAGAGCAGTTTGAGACAAATGAACGAGAGGCAGAGATTGGGGCATGACTTTGTAATAATTATAACTTTTTTATTTCTACTAAGGCATGCCGTCCAACAGTGATAGCGAATTTAGACCTTTAATGAGATTTGTGCAAACACAAGATATTAAGCAGGCGTAAACTTGTCTATTCAATAGGACATGCAGGCTGCTGTCGGCTTTTATTGAAATGTGGGAAACCGTTTTCGCACAGGTTTGTTGCCTCAGCAAACACAATACCCATATAAACCTTACGGAAGGCAGCTTCACATATTTTACAAATGTCAAACATTCAAAGGCGTTAAGGTCGAGCAAACATTGCGTATCTGTAAAGCATGTTTACATCGAAATGAAATTGACATCATTTTATGGTCTTTTGTAGAGAAAATGGCAGTAGTAAATTGCAGAAAAATATATTATTGTACATAATAATTAAGACGTAATGTTAAATTCGATACTGTGTAAAAACTGAATCCTTTTGTCTTTACAAGTAGAAAACTACCAATTACATAAAAAAAATATTCAAAAATACTGTTGCTAAAATTCGTTTTGTTTTTGTTTAATATGTAAACTGTGCTATAATATGATTATGTGACACACAGCCAACTGCAGGAAATTCAAATTTACTTTAATGTAGACTGTTAATTAGCTTACGAGTAACATCAGAACCAAGCTACATTTTTAAATGTAAGGTATTCAGCAACTGTTAATAAGTTCTAAAACCAGATATTGAAATGGCAAAGAAGACATTTAAACTGAAGAAGAACAAGTGAACCTTGATTGTTAGCTGCGAAAGGATTTCTTGTAAGAAATCTACAATACAAAATATGACAGTTAAGGAAGGATACGAGAAGTTTAGCAATGTTAGATATGAAAATGTCAAAGAGAAAACAATACATCAAACGAGAAAATTACCATGGTAAGGGCATGCTTTGAAATAGAAAAACAATCTATAATATACGATATGCCCATGGTACAGCCATCCGTTTAATGGAAGATGCTTATAAAGCAATACGGCAAAGACTAAAGTAGTGATAGTAAGTCGGACTCCCTACACTATTAACCTCCGAATTGACAATCAAACCACAACTCAAGATGCTTTCAAAGGCTTCCACAACCATTGAACTAATGTAAAGCACGACTTCCCGTGTCATTGTTGAGATAGAAAAACTCAACCTTTCGCCACATCCATATGGGGTTTCATCAGGGAAAGTACATGTTGAGTTACCGGGCTCTTCAATCTTTTACCCTTCTAAAAGAGTTTTGCCTTTGACGTGGTTTAGAAGTTGATTTATCTTGCTCTTTATGTTTTTTCCTGAAGCCCTTATAAAAGTGAACGAAAAGATACCTACAGTTCAATTTTCGGAAGTGGTTCGTTACATAAACATAGAGTTTATAATTTTAGATACCTAGGAATTTGGAAGAACCATAGGTTCTCTCTCTACTGGTTCACGGCATAAAAACGTGGATCTTGAGAATGCGGTACGTAAACCACTTTGAGCGCGTTGAGATGTGGATACTCCAGAAAATACACAAGACCATGAGCAGGGCACATTTCGAACGGAGAGGTTTTGAGGCGCATGGGCAAAGATTGAGAATTGCTAACCACGATCAGAAAGTAAAAGACAGCTTACCATGGTCATATATGTATAAAGAAGACCAATGTGAATCCCTCGTACTAATTATCGAGGAGAGAGGGAGAGATCGTGTCAAGACGCAGAAAATGCTCTTTGTTGAAGAACATGAGAGACTGGTCGAATATGGGTTGGCCAACTCTTTCAAATCAGCTCTGAAAAGAGAGTAATTTACTATGATTGTAATCAATCTTCAGAAGGATAACGCTAGTAGAAACAAACCAAGGTATAAGACTAGATAATTCGATAACACTGATATTAAAGGTACTGACTAAATATAAGGGTAAGGTTCTCGCCGTTGAGTATCGAGAAACTTCATCTCGGGCTTATACCGGTTTGGGAAAACACCTCGTTGCATCAAGTAACTGCAGCTACCCATTTCCTGGAACTGAGTCTGTCGTCACCCTTTGACTTTCAGGCGTCATCATTTCGTAAGTTCAAGCCATCGTTATTCTTTAAATTAAACTTCATAATTCCTTTTCATTTAGCCCACAGATTAGGGCAAATTTGTAGTTGATGGTAGGCCATCGCTATCTTACATCTTTTTCGCTGAGAGACGAGGTGACCTACTCTAATTCCTACATTTCGTGTTATCATAAAATTACTTCATCCAGTGGGCCTATTGGTAGATTATCGCCAATTTTGAAAATGCTAAGCTAAGTGCATGTACGATATATTTTAAGAATTGTCCGGTTATCGGATATATAGTTTGTGTATATCCCCGTTGGGGTACGTAGATCGCAATGTGTAGTCTGTAGCTTATATACCGTCGTGACCTCAGGCACGTAGGTAGATTAAGGGTGATTTATTGTCAGTCTTAGAATTTGCAATTGGGCCTGGCGAGAAATCTCAGATTCCATAATTTCGAAGTGAGATGCGCTTTTTCGGAGAAATTACTACTTAATGTAGGTTAAATCTGTTGACTGAACATGCATACGAGGGCCTTCTTTCTGTTAGAAATTCCCCCTTACATCACGTGTCAACAAACATCAGGTGACGTCCATAAAAATAACATGCATTTTTTCCCAGTATCTTTCCAGGTGCAATGGTTTTCGCTATCGCAAAAGAGCCCTGTTCTTACATCCCCTACGAATTATCGCTCCTACAAGCTACTCGAGCAGCCTTTAAGCTTGTTGCATGTCATAAACTGGAAAATGAGCATGGTATATCTTGAGAATAGCTGCTAACAGGGCACCATCCATTCAATGGAGACAAAAGTCAAGATAATGATTGGTGCTATTCAAGTGATGCGTTTTTTGATGATTATATATGCTTGAGTAACTCTATAAGTAACAAAAAAAATAGTAAAGAAGATATAAATTATACAAACATCTTCGGAACGAACTACGATGGAAGTGTGACTGCGAGGCTATCATATGATGGTATAAGAAATAAAACTAACGTTGAAGACCTGGCATGGTGGATGGCATCTTAGAAACGGCAATGAGCAGAATATTTTCTGAGAACAACTGACAACAGAGCAGTTGGCTAAAAACCATGGATGAAGAAAACAAATTAGCATTAGTATTAGAATAATTTTTATGATTCTGAAATCAACAAAGACAATGAAAAAAAGTCAAACATTATAAGAAGACCCATATGAAAAGACGAAAAATCGAATCATCGGATAAGGAATAAATTAGCTTTAATAACGTGGAGTGCTAGATAGAACAAGATACAACAGGTAGGACATTTTATGAGAAGAACTGTTAATAGAAGGTCAAAAGGAGTATGAGGTTGAAACCACGGATGAGTAAAAGAAATCGAGGCCCATAAGAAGAGTTGATCCTAAAAAAACAGTGGAAATGCACAGCTTGGAAAAAACTAGCAAAACGTCGGGTGGAACGTTTGGATAAGCATAGATGCTAACGTTACGGTCACATTGTTTCTGCAATTTTCAAAGAAATGTGCGTCATGTCGATACCACAATTTGCAAGAACTTAAAATTAGTTTCCAGGATCAGCTTCTTCCAAGAACCCACTTCTGAATCATACATACATACATACATAATCCTGAGCCTCTCTACCGTAAGGTGTAAGGCTTGGTGTCGATTGGTTGTCAGTCTTCGTTGTTTCGAGTTTTTCTGGACCACTTTTTCCATTCTTTTCTATTTTGGGCCTTTTGTCTCGCTGTGTTCCATTCTAATCCCCTCTGCTGCGCTACCTTTCTCACCTCTTCTGCCAACGTCCTTGGTCTTCCTTCTGGTATTGCTTCAAAAGTCTTTTTCATCAGTCGGTCTTCTTCCATTCTATACACGTGTCCTAGTCATCCTAATTGTCTTTCTTGTATCACTTCGTCCACTGCCTTTACACCTAACTGCTCTCTGTACGTTGTCTTCCTAATCCTGTCTTCTCTTGTTTTTCCTTCTATTCTTCAGAATCTCACTTCTGTGCTTGTCAGCCTACTTCGTTGTTTATCTGTGACCACACACGATTCACTTCCGTACACTAGAGCCAGGTACACTACTTTTTTTACTACTTCCACTTTGTTTTTTTTTCGGTATTTCCGCTTTTCTCAGAAAGGTGTTTCTTATAGCGTTGAAAGTTCTTTCTACCACGGCTGCACGCTCATTTCTTTCGTCATCTATCTTTCCGTTGTTACTGATATATGACCCTAGGTATTTGAATTTGTACACTTGCTCTATTTCATTCCCTTCTTTCTTCTGATGCTATAACCATCGTCTTTGTCTTTTCTATGTTAATTTTCATGTTTGCTTTTTGCATTTTCCTATTATATATGTTTATGTTTTCTTGTAGTTCTTTCTCTGTTCCTGCTAAAATCACCATGTCGTCTGCATATAGTAATTCGGACATTTGCACCTTTTCCAGTTTCCACCTTCCTACGTTATATTTCCTTGTCTTCTTCTTACTCTCCTTAACTACTTTATCCATAATTACTGTAAATAAAAACGGGCTTAGTACACAACCCTGTTTTAAGCCTCTCGTTGTGACTTCTGAATCATGTAGTTGGAAAATTGTTATGTTGTTGCCTTTAATAGCAGCAAATTAGAGATATTCTCTCCCTATATTACAGTAAGGGTTCTATATGTTAAATTAAGCATGACACATATTTGGAAATAAATTAAAAGTGAAATAGCCCCACATATATTTCCTAATTTTTCATCAGACGGTTGTGACACAACATAAAATGAAGAGACACGAAAGACACCATAAGCTCGTTATTCCTGAACAACAATGTGAGTGTTTAATTTAAATTAGTTTTGGTAAACTACTTGTAGGTGTATAAGCCACGGTGTAAACTAATACCAAGACAGCATAAGTAACTTTTCACAGATGAAGTTTGACGGTATAGTTTCATGTTTGGAGCTGTTATGTCAGTAATCAATAACTTAAAGTAAACATGGTTGGTATGCAGTCTTGTGCAGCAATAAATTATGCAATGCAGGATAGTCATGTCGATTTGCATAGAACCTGAACTAACCCGCTTTGTTTAAAATTCAGTAATAATAGCAATTTTAAATAATTAAAGATACCATGAGCTCCAGTATGGAATGAACTATTTTTGCAGGTTTTATTAGATTGCGAGTACTCTTTGAACTATGTTTTCAAACTAGAGGTTGCATATGCCTGTTTTCAGTTGCAACTCAGCACATAACTCTATTTCCTTCAATTTGCTTGAATACATTTTTTTTCTGGTCCACATAGAAATTCTACGCTCCCGAACGAACAAACAGAGAAAATAAATAACTAATTTAAGTAAAAGTGTCAAGTCGGCCGTTAGGAAACAACAAACATAAGAATCGTAAATAACAAGAGCCCTCGACGTAGATAAAACTTGATCAATTCAAAATTTAGTTGGGCTTTTCACTGCGAGCGGTAAGAAATTGAGATGTTTTGGAGAAGGATCGTACATCCTCGCACGGTTTTCAATAAATTTCCTGGAACGCTAGAGCCCACTGTAGGGAAAATCTGCCACACAGGGGGTTGGCATGCTACCAGCATGTGCTCCTCTCTATGACATCGAACTCGAAAGGGAATTTTCCTGTAAATAAATACTTCGCGTTCATCTTACGATAATTTCACGGTGCTGCGTGGCTTGCTTAGTAGGTAGCTACACAATAAAAATCCTTTTGAAGAAAGTATTTCAATTCATGTCATACTGAATTTTCAATATTAGAAAATTAATTCCTTTGATATAAAGTATGCGCGAGCTGTGTGTATAGTTCCTAATAATCAATAAAATCCAACGAATTACTTTATGGTGAGTCTTACATGTTTTGCACAGCTTGTAGTATACATGAAATGCTTACATAATATGACTATTCCATAATACTAAGACGAGGAAGTAACACTCATAACATTACTACAGTGGGTGTTGCAAACTACGCTGTCTGCAGAGTATGTATTTCATGATTACCTTTATGTAGGGTTGTGCTATTATTATTTTGGGTAAAAGATATTGCGATTGTTAGTTGTTAGAAATTACTATTCTATCTCATGTGTGATGTTTACCCTGTATCTGTTAGGTTTCATTTTTGCAATTGATAAAGCCTGCGTTCTGTGCAAATTACTACTTTTATCTATTTCTCAGTTAAATAAAAAATAATCACAATTTTATTTTGTTAAGGTGGTCACCCAGTATAAATTTTTCTAAAATTTTCTCACTTTCATGCCAGGTAGACATGTAATACGCATGCAAAATATCGTCTTTATCCAACAATTTGTACAAAAGTATCAATAGTAATATCAGCACGGAACCACCTACAGAAGAAGAAATCGGAAAAGCTATCATAACACCGAAAAATGGTAGAGCTGCACCAAATATCAGCTGAAATACTAAAGACTGATATGCGAGGTACTACAACTTTACTGAAACAACTAATAGACACGATTTAGGTAAAATAGCAGTTTGTTTCCAAAGTACCGAATAGTTGGAGTGATCCTAAAGTTACCAAAGGAGGGCGACCTAACACACTGTGATAATTGAAGGTGAATTACACTACTCAGTGCTATAAATTAGATCTTTTACAAAATTATCTTTGATTGACTATTAACAATGCGGGGTTAAAGATTACGCAGAGAACGGTGTCGTTTTAGAGCGAACAAATCATGTTTAGATTATATTATAACCCTTAGAATAATAGAGAAAACCTTAGCATACAACTCACCCCTGTATTCAACGTGCATTGATTTTCAAAAAGCTTTTGATTGCTTAGTAGACAGAGTATATGGACGTTGCTTAAAAATAAAGGAGTATTTCAGATGATCATGAACCTAATTAAAGAAAGTTACAATGAATATGACTGCAGGTTTGCTCTCAAAGGTGTATTATCGGATGCTTTCTAAACTATAAATGGTGTGCGGCAAAGGTGTGTCCTCTCACCTTTGGTTTTTGTAATAGTGCTCCATGTTGTTTTAAAGCGGGTGACGGGAACACAACGAAGTGGAATACAATGGAATCTTTGAGACACTTTGGAGGATCTAGATTTTGCTAGCACACTCGGGACGACACATGCAAGACAAATTAAATAAACTGTGTGAGGAGTTAGGTAGATGTTCTGGAAGGGACAGCTAGACCCGTATCGCTGCACGATTTACCAATTCAACACGATGTTCAAAAATGTGAAAATATAAAACAGTATCTCACCTGGTCAGTGATTGCGGGTTAAGATAATCTCAAAAATATTTTTGTGGCGTGTTATAATTAACTTTTTTTGTCGTCGGCTACAGTACTACAGTATGCCCAAAAAAAGCAGGCCACCAGATTTGAAACCAGGTGATCGCTCATTCTCACCTGCATCACCCGGCTTAAGGTCTCACCACTACGCCGCTAAAACGACACTCCTAGGCCTTTACGAATACGCAAATTGCATCCTGATACGCACATTTTAGCCGATCCACCTCTATAACTAATTAAAGCCACGACTTGCGTGGACGCGGACAACTTCCTGACTATCTGATATTAATGGGGTCTTTCAAAACATTACTGCTAGTACTGGTTACTTCTTTAGCATTTATATTCATCCCCTGGTTGTGGTGACTCCGTATTTGATGAAGACAATTCATCTTTAGAAAGTCGTCTGTATGATGGTTCATGCTCCCTGCTTAGAGCCCGTTTTAAATCTTCTTTCTTTGAAATGGATTCTAAATTTGCAGTATGCATGCATTTGTTATTACTTTCACTATCATCGCTGCTGGCCAATTGTTGAGTGGAAGCTACAGTTAGTTCTGCACTACTATTACTAGCTGAATCACTGCCGTCACTTTCTTGTAAGTCAAAATCAATCGATTTGTAATCAGCTGCTATAAGCACACCATTTTCTTTAAGCACAGTGACATCATCCTCATTTTCACAAAATTCTTCACTGTTAATACTAGACCTCGTTCCATTTATGGAATAATATGGATGAGATGGAAACTCAACAAGATTTAAACCCATCACATCGGCAAAATCGAATCTTGTAATTCCCGAACGTGGTGTATGATGGTGATGGTTATGGTAGTGATGTGAAACGGGCCAATTCGTGCCACCTGCATTTACCTATTTCATACCCTTCAATTATATACACGATTGCCTGACAGTATGTATTATTATGTCCTATTCAAGTAGCAGCGCATTATAAGTAAGAAACTATGTGTAGGCGACCGCATACTATAAGGTTTCGCATGCGAATTCATTAGTGCAAAGTGCGGGAATGTGCGAATCCTGCAATAGAATTTGGGGAACAAAGAACAGCTTGTAAAGGGCGCGGGTCGACCTTTTAAAAAGTGTTTTGAAGGTTTGCGCGTGCAAACTGCCGAAGACATGCATCTATAGCCGAAGGGCAAGCTATTCAAGTGGAATAGCCCATTATAAGTGAGGCCGCGGTGTTCCAGTCCGACATAGCTAGAAGCTTCGATTTCAACATTAAGAAGACACCCTGCCCTGGTGCCAAATCCTTGGTGGACGCATTGAAATAAGCTTAGTTCCTGATTGAAACCGCGCTACGAAACAAGCAGTTAGCAATTTAATAAACAATAGCGCAACTGTTAGGAATGTGTTTGCGGTCCAGCAGCTATCACGCACTCATCACATCATTTGCACTCGTCCTAAAGAATCAACAACTTCGCGGTCAATCTATTCTTGTGCGCGGAATTATTTTATGCCTTGCGCTCGTGGACTTTGGCTTTGCATGAACTACTGAACTTTTAGGATCCAGTTAAGGCATTTTCCCATGTGCAGCGCACAACTGTTTTATGCACTTGTTCTTATGTATGTTTTTGTGTGTGTCTGTTTTCTTACAGATTATATGTAATTATGTAAACTGTTGGGTTTTTATTACCATGGGTGTTTGAATGTGTAAGTACAAAATTTCAGGTGACAACTGGCTGACCTCAAATAATATTAGCTGCCCCTCAGCCGCACTGCCGATACTAATAGAGTCTCATAACTCACCGATTGAATAAGCTAGCGACCCAGGGCATTGTAACGTAATAATTCAGTAGTGTGTAGGGCTAGGCAAAAGGCCGTGTTGCAGATAGCTGTGCAGATGTTGAGAACTGTAGCTTGGATGCTCATTATTTAAAACAGCCTGACTGGAATTTATTTGTGTAATAGTTTCTGAACGATTTTCGCGAAAACCAGTGAAAGGACAGTAGTACATTGGATTTGTATCTTGTGTGTAAGTAATTCCAGGCATCGGATAATTCTCCCAGTCTAAGTAAGCCAAATGTAGCCAAGCACAGAGGCTAAAGTATGGTGCTTGTTTAGGAAATACAGCTGCTTGGAGAAGCTTTACCATGCCACTTCTAGACAAATTACGACAATTGTTGTATAAATCTAGCTTTCCAAAGCGCAGCCTACTGATTTTATATTTCAAATCCGTTTGGTTTTTAAGTACCGCGAAATTTCATATCGACCTAGAATTGAATACATTTAAAGGAACCCTCTCGTCACGTATCGACGTCCTGTACACTAATCTATCGTTTCGCAACCCTCCTGTAACCCGACGAAGCTCTGTAGAAGCTTTCCTACATCGCGTATAGATCTAATCTCGTTCATCTTTCGTGGCCAGAAATCTACTAGTCCTGGTTAAGGTTTTTCTTCTCTTTATGTCTGCATCTGAGATCAGTGCATCCAGCTAAATGATGTATAAGTTTTTATCTCGTATTTCTTGCGTGTTTTACCATCAATTTTAAATATGTCAGGTACATCTAAGCTGAGATTTTACACTTTTTTATTGTTTGTTAATGTAACTATATTGCAGTTAGACGGTATACTTTGACGGAAAAGATTGTTCGATATATTTTGCGCTACCAATCGTGTTGGTTGGTATGACAACAGCAAAATAACAAACTTGTTATGGATATAACGGTCCTAGGACTGCTATAGAATATAGTTTTGTATTTAGTTACTGTAGAAACAACATCCATCCACTTTACTTAGGCAAACAGTATTTGTCATAGTCAACGGTATTTGAAGTAACAGATTTTGATTTCCCTTTATGTAAAACCATTTAATACCGTGGACAGTGATCCGGTGCTGAGTGTCTCATTCGATTGCTACCGTACCTGCTGAATTCCGTCAGAATTTCGGAGGCTGTATTCGGGACTCTAGCCGTTATGTACAGTTCGCATCACAAGCTTTGTGCCTTTATGCAGTCAATGTTTTGTATCCACGAAGCCAACATTAGTCTCCGTTACACCTCTTTAAACTGTTGTAATTTATATTTGTACTTTTTAATCTGTGCTATAAGCTAGTTTTTTTGCAAGCCGAGTTTGTGCTATGAGGTGCACCTTAACATTGGTCCAGATTTATTATGCTATTTTTAATTTATATTTAGCAAATAATCACCTGTACTTTGTACTAAATGATATTTAATTGGTGATTATTATACTCTGATACTAGCATTGTGGTTTTGTTATTGTTACTGGTACCTGTGCTTCTTCCGATCTTTCTTTCAGAATTTTGGGCTACGAGAGTTTACGAATTTTGTGTGATATTTGGATACACTTCTCGTTAATTAAAAGATTCGTTGGCGCTCATTTTGGCTTTTAATCATTTGTTAGTACTTAAAAATCTGCACGCCGTCTCCTTGAGTTAGTCCTGCCGGTAATTGTATCCACGTAGTCATTAATGTAATTTTTTGGGAGATTTAGCTGACGTATCATTAGAAGCAAGCAATGTATCTGTGTGTAACCTGTATTGTATGGCCTAGTGCTCTGCCCACTGCGCCACCCGGTGTATGCTGAATGGAAGTGCTGGAACGGCGTTTTAATATTAAATTGTATTTATTTTATAGCTACCTTTTTCCTGTAGCAGATACTTACGAGTGTATTGTGTTGGTGTGGGGCGATAAAATATTGATGAGACATTTTACTTTAATTCTGCGACGTTTCGTTTTATTTAAGGCAGTTAGTAACAATTGAATTAGAATGTTATCTAAATGATAATATATCTACAGAGCAATTAGAATGTAGTAATTGTTTGTCCGATAGTATACTGAGCGTTCCTTTAGGCAAGGCTTTGATATCCTTTTATTTCCAACGTCAATTGTCGGTTATATAAAATTGAATTACATTATTTTGCGAAAGATAACGAAATTTCCGTTAATTGTTAGACCACGGTGGCACTTCAGTTTAATTGCTGGAAGGCTGCTACGTGTAGTCCATTTTAGCTACTATTAGAAGAATCGGCAGGGCGTGCTAGAATTAACTGTTAATCTCAGGTTCCTTGTTGAATTCATATGTAGGATTATAACGCCAAATAAATGCGATGGTCGAGAACAGTTTAGTAACTTGAAAGGTCAAGCTATTAAAGTGGCCGGTCTTATCTGCTACGGCGAGATTATTAATTTTTTTACTGAAAAAATATTGCTTAATATTTAATTTTTTCAAATTCTCGATAATTAATGAATTTTAGTCTTCTCTACAACGATCGACTTTTATAAACGTTTCATTTCACGTGTACAATACTGCATCAAAAATGTTGTCACTGAAATAAACTAGGACCGTAGATTTCCTAAGGTCTAATCTCAGAGATAATACAAAAGTCCTGGGATATGGAGTGCATCCTGCTATTTGCAATCATTCAGCTGTGAAGGGAACAGAAAGTAAGTTAGCCCAGACACAGAACGGAAATGAATGGACGCTTGCATGGGGATTATTAATCTCTGAGAATTCGGAAGCGCGAGGCACCCTTAATGTAAACAACTTTTCACCTAAAATAAACAATGCTGCTGTTGAATAAACAAAACACGACAGCCGGTGATTACAACGCTGCGTAATCATCGAATATTTGATAATATTGCTGAATAGAGATATACTTGCAACTAATGCGAGCTTAGCTTGGCAGATTAATTAATTATTAGGGTGCGTACACCATAAAAGCTATGGCACTGCAAATGCATTTTTAATGAAAATTATGTTTTTTCAGTACAGGTATCGAAAAAAAAGCTTTGTTAAAACAAAGTTTTTTTCAATATAAATGCTTCTTATTACACATTTCGGGAGTTTTTGCTCTCCTCCGTTCACAAGTGACGATTATTTGATATGAATAGTCGCGAGTTTACAAACACGCTCATATTCGTACACCCGGGAATACTCGGCAAGAAAATCGTTATCTGAGGACGGTAATAAACCAAAAACTCTCGAAATGTAGTGTCATCTCATAATAGACCACTATTTAGACAATATTGAGAGAATATAATAAATCAAAAACTAAAATTTTTATTTATTGTTTTTAACTGTACAAATTGCATAACATTAACGGACGAAATCGAAGATCTTTGAAATAACAAAACTTAAAAGTGAGTACTTTATGGTTACTCACATGTAGAATTCCATAAGAAATTCCTGTTGTCATTTTATATGGTTCGACTTTATTTGTCTATCTATTGTTTAGTTTAGATTATTAGATTTTCACGTTTACACATGGGTAATTCAAGGAGTTAATATCTAACATTTCAATGTTTTTCCCCAAATTTTACCGTTTCCTCCTGGAACAGGCGTTCGTATTAGTTCAGGGAGCCCGAGTTTCGCTTAGACTTAATTTATCTAAGCGAAATTGAGACGCCCAGGCCTGTGGCCTCGACTGCAGTGGTAGACACTACTAGCTCACTGAGGCCCCTAACATCTAAAGATCTATAGCAACGGTTCTTACAGTAACTCAGTGACATCATAATCGTGCGAACAAAAAACGTTCAACTTTGAAATACGCGGAAAGCAGACGATTACGGTTTTCATTGATAGACTAAGACCAGCCTACACTACAACCGACGAAGAAAGTACGTCCGAACCTTCATAAAACCTCAGAAGTACAACCAAGGACACTAAAAGCAACCTACCTCAGACTATGGTCACCATATCAGAACCATGGGTGCATTTTTCGAACTACTTTCAAGCCGCAAGATGATTTCGTGACTTTGTCACTAGAAAGGCGGTCATGTATGTACCAACGGCCCTTACAACCACTTAATTCTTAATGCCATCATAATTTTGCAAAGAATGTCGACATCCCGTGCTGTTCCATTTTCTCGGAAACAAGTAGGTAAAATCTTGCAAAAGTTCGAGGAAATTAGACAGTGGGTAGCACCGTATAAACACGGAAGAAGTTGAACCCCGTTTGCTCTGTTTGATTTGGCAATTCCATATCTATAGATATTTGAGTATTACATAGCTTTCTTAATTTACTGGGTTCTTTATTTAGATGCAGGTCAAGCAACATGCCGTTCAACTTGGCTCATGGCTACATTTCTGGTCAAATTGACTTGCTAGGCGCTGGATGCGTAATTTAGGTTAATAGAATATTCTACGAGATCGGTTCCCGTCACAAGACAGAACTCTGTGAGGTCCAGCTTAGGGGAGAACTCATACGAAACGGGTTTCCGGTACAAGGCAGAACTGCGTTAGGTTCATATTAAGAGGGTCACTCTACGAGAGGGGTTTCCGTCACAGGACAGATCTAGATCAGGAAAGTATTAGAAGAAGTACCAGGCCCTAGGAGGGCCTAAAGCGGGAGATAAGGATCAGGATTTGAAGTCTCAAGTGTTTGAAATGGATGCGAAAGTTGCTTTTATGGTTTTCGGTCTTCCTTATCGGTGCAGTCCCTCCAGGTACAATTGAGTGGTTGCGGCGCTGTACTTGTACGAGACTCTGCGCACCGATGGTGGACGTGTTCTTATCTTCTGTCCGAGCGCTAGGACGATGTAAACGCAGATTGTAACGGAATAAGCGCCATACACATTTCTGGCATAATATTAATGCTTTAGATAAATTTGCTACTAGAATGGCTTCAAAGAAAGAAGTACATAGGCGTGGCTACAGTTATGCGCCAATAGACGGTATCAGTGGCGTAGCAATGGGTATTTTTAGGGGGGGCAAATTAAAATTCCCATTTTAAAGCAAAACGTTTCATGCTGATCTCATTTGGTTTCTAATGCTAAATAAATTAGCATGTCATAAGAAGTACAAGGTCTTCGAGAAGGCCGCCCTCCCCTAAACGCTTTCCGCCGCGGGAGGACTCGCCGTGCGTCACCCGCTTCATCCCGCGAGAGGCATTATTACTAAATTTGCCCGTTTTGCTGTGAATTTTTGCCAAAGCTGTGCATGGAACTTCGCCATTTGGTCGTGGCAGCATTTTAGACAACAGCTGGGAATCTGGCAGAGGGCGCAGGCCAAAGGCTCTTGAATACGCGTGCGACCTGAGAAAGTTCGAATATGGAGCTACGGTCAATAAATGACTAACCCCAATGCGGCATGTAGCTGCCAGACTGTAAGGTGCTCGCCCAAACCCCTTTTTGGTATTATTAACGAGTTAATAGTCATGGAAACATCTAAACAAGATGACACGACGAACGGCAATGAGTGAATACAACAGCGGAAATCACCTTGTTGAACGTAATGGACTCGTCCGGACGTTTCTAGCGTTCTGCGCATCTACGACGCTGTGTACTTTACAAACTGAAAGACTTCTAGCGCTAACGTTCCAGTTTTAACAAGGTAGGGCAATGGTGGAATGTCATGACATAGCCTTCTGTTGCACAGCTTGTGAGAGGATGTCCATAGCTGGTGGATATTTACTGCTATTGAATACATACATTGCAACAGACAAACAGACTTCCAAACTGGTGAATGGGTTAGTCAGCGAGGTTAGACTTATTCTGAATATGTGACAGAGATTGATGGGATTCCGTCTTTGTTATACCTTCATAAGATAGTAATACAACCAGGGAATAACCATACCGGTTTTCAATTCCTTTTTGGAAATCTTTGGTAAATTTTACATCCGAACCTCGAACTTCATTGATGATGCTTTGTAAGCGAATTTATCCCGAAATATCGCAAATTTGAGTTGATGCATTGCTGCACCCATTTGATTAATTCAAGATTTGATAGTGTCTTGAGGCAAAACACTTGTTGCTCGCCCGAAATTTTAGGTATGAAATTGTTCCGTTGCTTTTATCTAGCCTAACGCTCAATCGAATTTGTTTTCAAGTCTTTTTCTTTTTCGCTCTTTTTTTTTTTCGTCTTTGTTCTTTCTACAAATAATTGCAAGATTCGTTATGCTATCTTCGGCAAATTCGCGGATGTTGAAGTAGCCCACAATCCGATGAGTCGCAAATTTGGTAATGGAAGAAACTGAAATACTTGGCACTATGAGTGATCTGTAGCAGACTCCTCTGGATTTACTAAGCATAAATCAAGTTTTATTTTGCTCTAGCATGCTTATCGAACCACGTCCATAATGGGGGTTACTCACTCCAGATCTTAAATTTTATTTTAATTTCTTTTAAAGTAGTAAACAACCGTCAATTGCCACCGTTGTTCTGATAGACCTTGTATATGTGTGTCACTCGAAGATTGTGAGAGAAACTTGCATAATATCCGTATATCTTACTATTTGTTCACTGGAGCTTATGCAATAATATATATAACCATCATTTTAGTTCTCGGTTTACTTTGATTACAACCAATCTGATGTTACTAATGTAATAGTTGTTTGAAGCCGCACCGTTTATTTGAACCTCGATTCGCATTTAATTTTTAATTGCAAGTCGCCCAAACTTTAATTTTCACTCAACGTGTCATCACAAAGAGTATATCTTTGGCCATGATCAAACTGAGCTTGACATAGCATTTTAACCCTATTACTGAGTTTATATTGTTAATTTTTGCCGTTTCGGTTTGGAGTTTAATTGTACCCTTACAAATGGAGCGTTCCATATTATCTTCGTTGTTTTAGGTAAACATATTGCTGATATTCGACAATAGCTGTTGTTGTTTTCCTGAGTGTTTACTAACTCTTTATAGCCTCTCTTACATCAAATCTCAGTTATCCCGTATGGTTAAGAAGAGTGTGTCACGGTAAGTTGTTGAACCTGGCGCCTTCATCTTTCGTTGCTTGTAATGATTGGGTAAATTACTGTGTTATTTTTTCCCCGAGGCTCCTCTTCGACTTCTGTTCGCGAGCTGGTCTCTTATAAATCATTCGTGGATATTGGGTACATCCTTTTGTTCGGTTAATTGTACCAAAAAATGAATATAAAAATTTGTTGAGAAAAAGCTGATAATCTACTACATGCTCAACAGCTATAATAGGTTAAATGAGGCAAAATGGTGCTTATTTGCCATGTCATGTATTAAATATGGAAACGCATCGCCCAAAGCATTTTATGATTGTTAAAATATATACCTAAATGTATTTTTCAACATATGGATGATGTAAAAGATGCGTAAAAAATACAAGACAAACAGTCTATCTCTCTAGTCTGCAGCGGAAGTCACCTTAGGCCTTTTTAAGATGTTTAATTTAAAAATTCAGTTTTCCGTATATTCAAAAGTGTCTAAGGTCGCTCCCCGTTGCAAACTTTTGGAAACAACTTTGCTAATGGGCTAATGCTGCAGTTTGCGTAGAATTGATATAATATAACACAAAAGTAATAACTTCTTTACCAAGCCAGCATCCTGTGTCATGCAAAATACGTACCCGGGCTACTTATAAACTACATCGGTGCAAAGGATACACAAAAGGCCTTTGTTGTCCGAAAGAGGCTTAGAAATTTAATTAACTCTAAGGAGATCAATCCACTCAACACATAAGTAAAACTTCAAAAGTTCAAAGGTGTAAGACATGCAACGCACCGAGCAGCTTACTACGAAACCTTCAATTTTAAAATTTAAATTACAAATTAGAGACCTAAGGGCAATCAATCTAAAGTGAGCACCTTTGAAGAAATGCACCCAGAATTTTAATTAGAGTTGTCAGGAGCAAAATGCTATGGGCTTGCAACTTATAGCTGGAAAATATTCGTACAATGAAATAAGTAAAAAATTGTTTTTGTGTTTCCCGTCCACGAACTTCTTTCGAATGCCAAGGGAAACTACCTACGCGTTTCTAGAAATAGCACTGCCAAAGGACGTTTCTTTTTATGACGAATATGGAGCTTATTGCAGAGGTATTTTTATTTCATGGGCGGAATAGCAACGGCTCTGTACTTAATGTAATTGTATGTAATACATAATATTTGATAATACGTACGTCAAAATGAGAAACCTGCGCCATTCTAGCTAATGATTAAATTTTATGCAGAAACAAAAATAATGCAATAATATAAATGTAATGTAATCTTCAACTTGCTTTTTGTAAAATATGTATTCAAGTTTATTATTTATTATCAGCATGTGTATCTCGTTGGGCATTAAGTCAGTGGTTTTCTCTAAAAGGCACTTCCTTTCAATTAGACATTAATTTAGATAACATAATTGGAGATAATACTCCATTTTCTTATTTCCAAAATCTACTGAAAGCTTTAACGTTGCATTTATTTGATATTTAAATCTAATTTATTGTCAGGGATAGTAAATGAAGACGTGAATTTTATAAAGGAACATGTTTCTTCTGTATTATTCTCCATGTTTAATTTTTGCAAAGTATATATTCATGTTGGGAAAAAATCTGTGAGAACATTTTAAAGTTCGGGTGATCTCGGTGCCAATGACTACTTACCATTGAACACAGATAATTTTTTTAGTTATATGCAATTAGTGTTCTTATTTGCCACACAAGCCAATTGTTAGTTGCCCAGCTAAACTGATTAAAAGTTACTAAGCCAACAAAATATTTCCTTTCAATAGACTAAATATTAGTATTACTAATGTCAAACCATGACGCAAATCGTCATATTTACCACAATGCTTCCGATGTCAGTTATTTGGTCATACCAAAAATGTTTGCAACTTACGCACGTTGAGTTAAATACAAACAAATTCCGAATGAAAAACTCAAGGGTGTCAATTGGGTTGGTGAACATTCAGAGAATTATAGGGAAAGCCCTTACTTTCAAGCACCATCACAGAAGACTGCCAACTTTCCTTCCCTACTTTAGTCTTTTAACCAAAAATCAAACATCAAAACACACACCCGCTTCGCGACATACGCAAGTAGCAGTTCACTTCCAAACCAAAACGATCAGAATCCAGAATTATCAGACTTGGCAACTGTAGTACTAAAAGCAACAATTGACCTTCTATCATTGGAAATAATGAAGCCTGTCGTAGTTGCGCTTTTACCAACACTTTCCGACAACGGCTGCTAGACAACTTATTAATTGAAAGTTAGTAACTGCTAGCTGCAATGCTGACGCTATTAAAGCTAATCGTTCTGAATTTATGACCTTCGTGGCTAACAATGGCATTAATATTGCTCGTAGTGTGAAACGCACCTAATCGACACAGAATGATTTAATATACCAGGATATATCGCTTTAACGCAGCCAGATATGCACCCATATCGCCCGGAAGAGTAGTAATCATGCAAAGAAAAACTAGCAAAGTGTGTATAGGAACTGTAGAAGCAATCTTGCAATTAACAAATAATCGTAATTTAAAAATTGCAAGTGTGTATAAGCAACGTAACACAGTTTTATGCGAAACTGATACTCAACAATTCAGCAATGAACCACCGTACGTCACTGGAAATTTAAACAGTAAGAGCAGACTAAATAATCCAAGTGCATAACGATTATTTACACAGGCTAGATCCAAGACCAATATCTCTTGATAAAAATTTCAGAAGAAATGTCTCAGATGATCTCAACAATACGGTACATCAAGACACTTCGAAGATGTGCTTAATTAAATTCTTTTCGTCGGTCCGACTAAGTGGCGATTGAAATTGAATTTTTACCCCAGCAAATAAGCCACTAGTTTTTCATGCCATTGCTGTAGCTTCTCTTTCCTTTATTAAAAATATTTTCTATGAGTACAACCTTTGGGGTTGCTTGAGTAACTTCCTACCTTTATTACGAGTAAATTAATGTTTCTATAACTTTTTCCGGCTCGTCTCCGAGACTTCTACATTAATTTCTTGCTCGCTTTCTTCTTTTCTATCGACATTTATTAACCTTTTCCAGTTTCTGTTAAATACATTTTTGCAATATTTCTTCCGTCCGTGTCAAGCTTTGTTATTGTTTTGAGTTCGCATTCCCTTAAGGACTTTCTATGCTTTATTTGATTGTACCTAGATTATCCAAGCGTTCCTCAGTTTCTTCACACTATATCAGCCATGACCTTTTTTTGACTTTCCTATTACCTTTGTGTTTTTTCCTAATTCTTTCGAATGTTTATAAGTCCATATATATGTTTTTTCCTACCTGCTTTTTTGTATACCTCACAGGCTTTACAATGTTTCGTTTTGGTGTGAGATTTTTTCAGTCCATTCACGAATGCATCTTCTGATCTCTTCACTTGTGTTTTCTTTTCTTTACTTGTGTTTTATCTTTCTTGTGCTTTTTCTTTAGTTGTTTTTATTTCATTTGTAATTATAATCCTATTTTCTTTTGGTTTGTTTAATAAATTAAAATTGAATTCACTTCGAAATATTCGCTAGTAATATGGAGGGTTTGATTTTACATAAAAATCTAGCATTTTCTTTATAGATAGATTCCAGCAACCTAGCTTGAAGAAAATTTAAACCGAGGACCACTCGATGTTAGGCATAACAATTTTACAATTTAAGGTTTTTTTTCTCATGTTGCTTATTTTATAAAATATTGTTATACATATTTTCATAACAATCCGAATTCTAAGCATAAGAACATTCTTTTTTACATGAGTTACATTTTAAACTTTTAAAGTTTTCATGGTCAACATCTACCACTGCAAGCAGCTCCTTATAGCGATTTTTAATTTCCAAAAAAAAATAATGCATCGAACTGCATAATCGAACACGTTTTTAAGAAGTTCCTTAATGTTAATAAATCGTTTTCGTGATTCGAGCAACTTTTACACTGTTTTAATTGTTTGGAGACTATAGAAGTGTGGATCACATTTTCGGATCAGCGAACATTTACCCTTTCACAGTCTGTTGCCTCCATTCGTCCAAACTGATGGAATCGAACCTTTTTCTAAAACATCGAGCCAAGATAACATTAATTGAAAATGCATTCATTTGGCATTTGAAATGTGCTACTCGCTCACGCATTGACGAAACGACGAAATCAATAAAGAAGCAAAAAAATCCATTTTGGAGACGAACACGTCAGTCTGAAAGCCTCTGCTACACGTAAAGCCCTTTGAATGAACTTAGAATGCAAAACTGGATAGATACAATTTAGTTTTGCTCAAGTTGGAAGGGAGATAAGTATTTTAAGAGATTTAAATCTACTGTGCGGGCTTTAACTTTACTTTGAAACAAAAATGTTTAAGAGCAGCGCTTTTCCTAGACCCAGACGCAGCTGTTCAGGTTAAAAGTGTTTGTTTTAAACGGATCCGGTGAAAGCTACAGGAGGTGAATTTTTCAGTAAAACTCCATTACACGCTTTGCGACATCTAGAAACCGTTTTCGCTGCGTGGCAGTCATCCCTTGTTTATCAATTATTAATTGTAATGTTCTAATTACTACAAGTGTTATTTTCATTTCAAAGCAGCTAGTACCGGAGCGTATCACCGTTACGTGGGTTAATAATAACAAAATCATTGGAGTTAATACAAGAAAAATAGATTATTAATAAATATTTACATTATTAAAACGATGCCTCAGCCCGGTCGACGATATGAAATAAAAATACTACTAGTTGTTTGAAGACGAAATGCCAAAAGAAAAGAGTTTAAAAATAGTTTTTGACATCAGATTCAAAATGAATAAGTGTGCAAACTGGAGAAAATCATTGATCATAGGGTTTGACATCCATTAGGAAACACATTAGTGAAAAGCAGTACTAAGTTGCCACCAACTTCGATATAATTATTTTTCTACAAACGGCAAGCAATTTTAGACTGAAGCCCAAAACCAAAATGTCTCAATAGCTCTAACCAGCTTCAAATCGTACCAAATAAACATTTAGGCTACGTGGAAATTTTAATGGACCGACCAAGTACACTACAGACGGCTTGCGGTTATTTCTCTAACTAGCAAAGGTTGTTTAAATTATGAGGGGGCGCCAAAGAGTATTTCACAACCGATAACTCCATTAGCTGACGAAAACCCTTAAATTCGCTGAAGTACGACCTGAAACATACTTCAAAACAGTTTGATATATCAGTTGCTTGCATTATCGATACACAAAACCATAGTAAACATGAACAGGATTACATTAATTAAAGACAGTAGATATGATACAATATGTTAGATCAATTAATTTCAGCACTCGTACAAATTACAAACGCGACCCACGTTACAGACGAAAGCCACGAATGCAGCCAACTCTACTGTTGACACTAATTACAGTCGTTTAGTTAGCTTTTGATAGAATTCGCCATGAAAAGCTATGCGAAATGCTCAAAAGCAAAAACATTGACAGTCAAGATATTAACATAATAACCCAATTGTACTGGAACCAAACAGCGAAAGTAAAGGTCGAAAATGAATTAACCAAAGAAATTGAAATTTGCCGAGGCGTTCGACAAGGTTGAGTTCTTTCTCCATTCCTATTTAATGCATATAGCGAAGCCATATGTCAAGAAGCTTTAGTAGAACAAAATGCTGGAATAACTATAAATGGAGAAATCGTCAATAATATACGCTACGCTGACGATACACTTTTAGTGGCAAATAATTTAAAAGATTTACAGCACCTACTGAAAACATTAATATCCATAGTAACAACTACGGCCTCAGACTAAATCTTAAAAAGACTAAATTAATGGTATTATCAAAAAATCTAAACATGGACACCAATTTAACATTTTCTAATATAGAAATTGAAAGAGTCGCTTCATACAAATATCTAGGGGTATGGATCACCAAAATTAACGAGCAAAATTTGCGTTTGTTAAAATGAAAAGGTTCCTATGTTGTCGAGATATCAACTTAAATCTTAGAATTCGTATGTTACGTTGTTATGTTTTCTCCACGTTATTGTATGGCATGGAAGCATGGACCTTAAAACAGACAAACATTAACAACATTGAAGCCTTCGAAACATGGTGTTACAGGAGAATGTGGAAAGTAAAATGGACAGAAAGGGTGACTAATAGAGAAGTACTGCTGAAAATGGGAAAAGAACGTGAAATAATAACAACTATAAAAAGGAAAAAATTAGAATATCTGGGTCATATTATGAGGGGAGAAAAATACTTGTTACATAGGCTTATAATGCAAAGAAAGATCAAAGGAAAAAGAAATGTAGATCGAAGAAGAACTTCCTGGCTACGCAATCTACGAGAGTGGTACGGGTGTAGTTCCAACGAGTTGTTTAGTACTGCTGTTAATAAAGTGAAAATTCCAGTAATGATTTCCAACCTCCGATAGGAGACGGAACCGGAAGAAGAAGAAGTTAGCACATAACAAAGTTCAATATTTAAGTAGGTAGCAGATCTATGAGCAGATTAAATTAGCGGGCAATTACAAATTTAGAATGTTGCCGCAGGTCAAACATAGCAGAAGGGCAACAATAATAGTATGCCACCACTTACGTAGAAATATGTAAATGCGACAGCAATTACTGACAAACTCGGAGGTGATGTAAAACTAGCCGGTGATTTCAATCTTTCGCTGCGTTTAATGTACAGATTCGCTTTTATCTTCACAACAAAAGATCATGTTTTAATACTCCCAGCAACACGTCACAAACAGCATCGGACTACAGAATTAGTTATCTGTACAAGAAGTGGAACAGCAAGGACCCTCAGCAACAATTGCTAGCCGAATAATCGAATCGGATGCCACCAGAATGATTCAGCAATAAACGAAAAACTCAGGAATGATTACAAATTCGGCTACCAAACTAGGTGCAGAGCTTAGCTCTTCATACCTTACCGACTCTAAGTTGATTCATCACCTTACAGCTCCAAGACTGAAATCGCGAAACCAGTAAAATTTGCAATAAAATGAGATGGGCAATTAACACCCAAATATTTTCGATCAATCAACCATACAAATCCACGTTAGCGTGAGTGCGATAGAACACCAATCTTGCCCTCGTAAGTAGCTATAAACCGTTCAATACGAGTTCGGCCATCTCAATGACTCTACAAAGTTGAGTTTTCGGACAGGACCTACCAAAATACATAAGACGGCAGTACAAATAATAAGCTATTAAAGCGTAACTAGGCAAGCATTATATATGTAAGAAGTATGGAAAATAATTTTGGGGAACTGCACAGCCTAGGACCTATAGGCACCTGCATAAAAAAGTGGTTGTTGGTATGCCATGGCCCAAGACAAATAAAACTAACCTTCACTTTCCGAGCTCGCTGTTATAGAAATTTCAACAAATTAAGGGCCTACTTACACGGATTTACGACTAAGACATGTAATTAATATGTTTGCGAAGAAAAATTTATAAATTTCTCTCTATATTTTAAGTCCAGGGAGCACGCTATCCATGTTTGATCCCACGAATTTCAAAGTTAATGTGTGTTTCTCAGACACATCTGTTTTCAAGTGTCATATGTATGCAAATATAAAATAAGGTATGTCTGAACATTATATATTAAAGAGCTACCAAGGAACTAGAATTCTCTTTTTCTGTGTGCAATTTTTCAATTAGTAATAAATCTTTGATGCAGACTGTACAAATTGCCATTCTCAGTGTTGCTAAACTAAAACCTACCTTAATTAAGACAAACCTCCAATCACAATTTACTATTTTGCCAGGTTCTACTATATCACTGCCAGCTAAGATGGATGACTAGACGTTAAAAGAACCTGTCTCCCGTTATCAAAGTTACAATAATTTATTAGTAGCTTAGTATCAAATCTGATTTATTGATCTACATACGCGATGAGATGCGGTCATCCATAATGCCCTGATGCTAGAAGTGTGCTTGATTATGAGCCCTGCATGCGGCATTTTCTTCTACGGCATTTAATTCGCTTGCAGCTCATGAAATGCGTTCTACAACATTGTTTTATAGAATTTGAGATAAATAAGAAGTTGTAAAAGTTCCTTTTCCGTTGTTTTCAGGGTTCGATAAGTATTTTAATCACCTTATATCATTTCTCTTTTAAATTTACTCCATGCAAAAGAATCATTCCAGTGAAATGAGCCATGCGTACGGTAGACGGTCACTTTGAGATAATTTGAAGCTGAGGAGAGAAGAAAAATGAAAATGAGAAATTTCAGTAGAATATCGGTTGACAGTTAAAAATAAGAAAATTTAAAGTCTAGAAAATGCGTTCTTCAGAAACAATGTTTTATTACAACTAAGACCAGGATATAATTACTAGGGCTGTCAGCCAGATGCTTGTGAAAAATAATCAAGCGGAAAACAGCTAGTTGCCTTTACAATAATGGAAGCTACGCCGCTAACTGAAATCGATGTCCTAAAAGCGAGCAGCCTTAGCATCAACTATTTTAACATAACTCATGTTATATATAATGTTGGTGTAAAGCCATACAAAAGCAAAGGCCAAATATGGTTGTAGGCCTTAGCTGATGCAGAAGGAAATAAATTGAGGGTGAGAATTTATAATATACTAGCGGACCTAACAGACGTTGTCCTGCCCGAACGTTGGTTTGCCTGCTGTTAGCGGGTTCAGCAAAGGTTTTTCGATTTTTTTCATTTTAAAAAATATTGGAGGGTGGTGGTGGGTGAAATTTTGGGGTTATATGGTCTGATATGCGAAAAATAGAAAACTAAAAAAAGATGTCTAGAAGCCGATTACAGCGCCACCTACCGGATCCAATTGTGAATCTAAACTATCCAGGGACCCACTCAAAAACACACAAAAAATTTCATCAAAATCGGTCCAGCGGTTTAGGAGAAGTTCAGTGACACGTAGAGAAGAATTATATATATGTACAAAAATGAGGGGTTCTATTACATCCAGAATGGGAGATGTAGGTAATAAATAACCAATTTGCAATATCAATTGAAGTGCTTTTATTTTTACTCCCCGTCTAAAAGAGTATTGTATTCTCGAAAAAATCACCTTCCGAGATTTCTTCAGATCTTTACGTTTCAGGGTCCCTAGATGGCGATTTTTCCAAGTCGTGGCTTTCTATGGTAAAAACTAAAATTAAAAAAAAAATATTTGAAAAAATGAAAAGTTGACCATTGTATGTAACTTTATTTGTAGATTCCGAAAAACATAAAATATACAGGGTGATTCATTTAAAAAATCAAAGTTGGTGTAATTTCGTGTGAAACCGAAAGTCGAATATATCTATCGATCAATCAGAAATTATGTCTAGTATCTTCGATATAAGCACGGCCCTGGTCACCCGGTATACCTGGCATGCAACTGAGAAAATTTCAGGCAAATACATACAGGGTGAGCACCTTAGAAAATAAAACTTTGTTAATTTTTGTTTTAACTGAGAAATATATAGAAGTAATAATTTGTGCATAGCGCAGGCTTTATTTTTACCAAATGGGACCCAGCAGATACAGGATAAATGCTGTGCTAGACAAAAAAGAGCAACAAATAAGTGCGTTGCGTTAAATGCAGCTGCATCGTAGGAATTCTAAGCGTCGCAGTGGCTCACACAGCGAAGGCTTGATTGACTCGTGTGCTATCGGCGAACAATGAAATTAATGCGCAGGCTTGTTAACAGGGAATGAAATTCGAACTCCATCACGAGTAATAGTTTTTTATTTAGAAATTGATGTATTTTGCATTACCAAGTGTTTCCCTGCTATTGTTTCAGTATTATTAGGAAAGTGAAAAAAATTTTACACCTAATTTCGGTCGATTTTTAGAATTATTTAGTGTCACAACATCCACTTGCAGGAGAAGTTTTGAGTAAATTCCTTTACAGTTTTTTATGTATACTCTAAACTCATGTAAACAATATCTTTGGCTGTCAATGCAATTGTACGCATTTTCTATGTAGTAGAAGGTCTCAGAATGGAGTTAAGATGTATCTTCCAAATAATGTGAGAACTCACAGCAAGTTGGAAGTAAGGATATGGGTGTTTTAAAGGGACGCTTCTGAAACTGAATACACTGTAACAATTCTACTATTTTTAAAAATAGGTCTATGTATTTAAGAGAAAAAAATGTGAATCGAAGATTTGGGGTGCTAACTTCACTTTTTCCTCGGACAAATACCACTATAACTCTTTTTCAGTCATACTTATTGAAAAATGTCATAATACTTTTCGATAGAACTCGCCGGGGTGCTACTAGATCTCTAACAAAAACGAAGATTAAATTTTTTTAAAGATTTTTTAAACACACTTTCGTATTGAATTGAATATAAACTACCAACTCAAATACGAAAATACCTGTTTAAAAAATCTCCAGTTCTTTTAAACTATTTGCGATTTAAGCTGTGGCTGTCTTCCCGAAGGAGTTGAGTGCCAACCGTGAGCATCTCCAGGTGGCGGATAGGAGCATGGCCACCACCCGCCCGAGCTTTTAGCATGAGAACTGGTTAGCAGCGTTCATGGGCTGCATGGCCCAAAGGAAGCTTGGCTGATAGCGACCAAACTACACCTGCAGAATCTTCTTATATCAAACACTCTCTTCATGCTTCCAAGGGGTTTCGCGCATGTTGACGTTTATTTTCCCTATACTCGTAAGACCTACATGCCAAAGGACACCTCAACTAGTGAGAAAAATCGTCTGGAGAAAAAACTGGTTAATTACAGACGAGTTGTGCAGCCAAGAGCAAATTAAAAATAGAAAAACACTGAAAGGCAGCTGGCAAGAATGTTGCTTCGAAATCAGCTGCCGATAGTAAAGTCGGGAAAGGTTCAAATTCGAAGTGAGTTCCTTCTGAAATACCTTTTAGAAAATAGACAGTTAAAGGGAGTTGCAGTGAACAGTATAAAAAACCAAAAACCGAGAATAATAATAATAACAACAACAATAATAATAGTAAAGTAAGTGTAAATCTTATTTCCGTTTACAGATGGCCCATGGTATAATTACCGTAGCCCATGATTTATCAGAATAGTGAAAATATCCATATATAAACTTTTCTTGAAATTAATTTTTAGCTATCGGCCACCAGTACACGCATAATGTCAAGAATCGTCATCATTGCCAATTTAGTTCTTTACAAAATGTAACGACGCCAATTCAAATATTTCAAGTACCTACTTTTAGAGAAAATATATCAGTTTTAGTAAAACTTCAACAACCTACAACGATTTACAACCGCTAATATTTACCTTTTTTAATGTTCAAATTGTCAAATCGCTTCTTAAAATAAATTAATTCTAGATATGTAGGGGAGTGCTGTTAATTTTAAACCATTTGCCTTTGTGGCTTTCAGTAGTTAATGTTCATTTTTCATGAATCCAATTTAAGTGTCCAGGACGAGCATTCTTTAAAAAATAAAAAATCGGAATTAAAATTGCATAATTGTTCACGCACCAGGATATTTTTATCAACGGTTTTCCTTTGAAAAAGCTGATTCGGTGTTCGCTGCTGGATCTCGGTTATCTGCAATAAATTACTCAAACGGAGGCAAGGGTAACAAACAGGAACAGTCTGACCTAGCCGACGCTCTTTTTTGTTATTAATGAGAAACAACATGTTTGGGAAATCTGTAAACGTGATTTATAAGCTCCGGATCATTACAATATCATTCCAAATTTAATTTTTATTTGCTATTCGATTTAGAAACAATCTGGGTCATTACACAGTTTGTTAACGCAAATATTAAAGGGGTTATCGAAAAGTTTACCTGTTCATTGCCTAAATAATTTAGATTAACCTTCATCAAATATGGCCCAGTTTAAAATTGTTTAATGCTGACTGTTTCATTTGACTTAGAGGGATTGTCAATTTTAAATGAACTAACTTTCAACAAATTCCTAAATTTTAGTCACCATTTCAATATATATTCTGAGCAACTCGCATTCTTTGATAAAGAGGCGGTTTGATTAGATAACAGTTATTAATAGAATTTTTTTTATAAATTTGAAGTAACTTCATAGATCTTTGCAATTGGAATATCCTTATTTTATAATTCGGTATATAAGTTGTTTAGATCTCACTCTATCAAATCTATGTCCTCATTGGAATGAACATTGACGCACCTAAGATTAATATTCAAAGAAGAAATGCGGCTTGCATAGATAATATCTTTTTCTTCTTCCTCCTTGAGTTTTTCTTGTCCCTTTTGCTTCCAACTTTGAACGTGGGCCTCTCTAAATTCTTTTCACGTCTATTCTGCATTTTGCTGGGCTAAACGAAATCTATGATTTGTGTTATAGGATTCAAGGAGGTTTGAAGCACAATACAAGAGAATCCGCAAGAGATCCTCTCGAGTTTCTCAGCTAAACTCTAATCTCACCTTCGCATTGTTAAATCTGTTCACGTCGAGTAACTCTGTTGGAGGTTATTGTTCGAATGTGCAGAAAAGTGTCGACAAACAAATGATTGATGGGGGTCGTAGTGAAGGTACAATACACAAGTTTGATGTACGGCTTACTATGGAAAGATATTCAAGAATAGGTGGCGCAACAGTCAACTCTACCATATACATATATACATTCCAACAAGGGACTTAAGAAAAATGGTTGCCATTTCTAGCCTAAAGGATATTATAAGTTCAGGAGAGTGTGGATAGAAAATAGATTGTTCCACATATTATTGTACGGACGTATATAAGAACACGCAATATAGACCTCACCGTAGATGCAGACAAAACTAAGTAATGGTGACAAACAATGAGAAACACAATTGGCAGCTACAGAAGTGAAAATATTTCTGAGAGTTATAATCACAGGTGATAGTATGGATGATACAAAAATTATAGAAAAAAACCTATATATACCAGAATATGATAGAAAATTTAACAGATGAGGTTATCACAGCTATGCTTGAATTAAAGAAGCACAAGAACAAGAATTACTTGAGGTAAGTGCCGTAACACAACTGTGGTAAATGCCCATAGCCATAAATCAAAAGTTAACTATCCTCTCGTTCTAAAAAAAATCATGAGTTTTTGCTCATCCTATGTAAATATATATCGTACACGAAATATAATTGCTCTTATTGCGATTGCTTGAGATATTCTGGAAATCAGTTTGCAGTATCATATACAGGAAACTTGTAGTACTCAACGTAGATGTGGATAACGATATCGTATTGTATATAGCACATGAAAAGAGAAACCCTACATCCATTGTTAACACTAGTAAAATATAATTTGAATAAACATGTTTTCCTAACTTTGTTTTGATTTAGATTTAAATCGCTCATAGAAATAGATTCAGGAACCAAATAGGTCACATCCTAACTAAATCGCGCTGATGCAGATAGTCACGATCTGCTGAACATTTTTTGTTGGCAAAAATAAAACTAAACCCAAGAGGCACCAAAATTAAGACGGGACAAGTGAAGAAAGTCGAATATGAACAAAAAATTAAAGACACCGTAGTACAGTATGTAGAAAACGTACAGTTAGAAACAATCATATTTGGGCAGACGCAAACAAAGGTATGTGCAGGGCAATTAAAGAGTCAGAAACGAAACAGCGACTTAGAAGATACTACACTAGATATCTGATAATACATTACAGTTCGTGGAGGAGAAAATAAAACAGAATTCAGAATTCCGACAAGAACCAAACTATTATGGCAGACTGATACAACTCAGAAACGTGGATAATGCGAAAAATAGATACCCGACGAATAGACTCATTTGAGCTATGGTGCTGGCGAAGGTTACTCAGAGTGTCATGGACGGAGAGAAGAACTAACGTGTCCATCATTGAAGAAATCCAAGAACCTATAAGATTATCCAAACTCATATATGGAACAATTACACGATACTTTGGTCATGTCCAGCGAAGAAATTCAGACAACCTTGAAGGATTAGTAATACAGGGCAGAATTCAGGGATCGAGACCGCGGGGAGGATCACCAAAAAGGTGGACGGATCAGATCAAAGAGGTCACGGACCACACTATTGAGCAGGCTACAAGAACAGCCCGAAACAGAAGTCGATGGCGTAACATAGTAAAAAGAAGCATGCAGAACATGTAGTTCTTGGGTTACGACGCTTCGGACAATAAGCTTACGACGGAGGGAGAGATACAATTAAATAAAACTATCCAAAGACTATGTTGGAATGACAAAGATTAATACCAACGTATATGAGCAAATAAAAAAAAGCATGCATATAAAAACAATCACCAGACCGAACCAACCAACATACAATGTTCTTTCCACCAAAAATAACCGGATATACTTAAAGAAGCAATAAGGAATGCTTTACTACACTTAATACAGGGGAAGGCAGCTGGCGCAGGCAGAATAACAGTCGAGAAAATGAGAAATTTTATGGTATAGATTTTCCTTTGATTGTTAGGTAACATATTTAGTTACTTTTTGTCATTATTTCGTGTTCAAAATAATTCACTGACCTTTTTCTTACTTGGGTGTCGTCATTCTTCCATCTTTCATTATTTATTTTAGTAAATTTTACAGTTTTTATCATTCGTTCTTCTCTTTTCCTGAGTTTTAGCGGGTGTTATTTAATTCACCAGCAAACGCCGTTGACCAACTTTGGGTCCATGCTTTTGGTATTTGATGGTCATCTCTATTATATTTTCTCTTGTTTGCATTGTGGTTTTGTTGTGCCTGGTTCAGTGATCTCTTCCCCTCTGACCTTTTCTCTAGTTGTTTATTTTTTAATTGTTGCATTTTTACTTTCCCTTCTTCTTCTTCTTAATCACTGTTTTCTTGGGATGGGCGCGTGACGTGAAAACAATCGGGTCTCGCCGGGTCACGGCGGTCCCTTGTGAACGCGAGTAATATTTGAAAATCGGGACGTGAACTTGAGTGAAACATTCCAAAGTGTGATTTACGTTTCACGTACATTTTTAGAAACGAATAAGAGACTGCAGGGTGCTCCGCTCCCAAGCTGCCCGACATGTGGAAGATGTAGAGCTGGAGCGGGAAGTCATTGCACTTCTGTGTAGCAGCCTGCAGCGACGGAGCTTTGCACTTGTGTTGTGTTGTGGATGTTGTGCCTACAGTCAATCGCGTGTTTGCGTCTATAAGCGACCAAGTAGAACTTACTTTTATTTCCTCGGACGTGAAACTACTTTTGAAACTAGGAATTAAAAGTGTTGCCTAGCAAAATATACTTTCTTGTACTCGTATAAGTAAGGGAAATGTCAATGCCAATGACAGTTTTTGGTATTAAAAGTAATGTTTTTCATATATTTCTTTTTGTGTCGACTATTCTGATTGCAAAATATTTAATAAATTATTTAACGTGCAAAATATATTTTATTTTAGAGTTTTTAATTATGTCTCGGATCCTTTATTGGTTTTAAATTTAAACATTCTGTTCTATCTGATTTTGAATTTTCAAATAAAAGCTGCGGGTCACGTCGTAAGTGGCGGGTGAGACTGTGAACGTGAGCGTGCGTAAACTTGAGTTTTTAAAGCAGACGTGAAACGTGCATGACGTGAGTGAATATTTACTCACGCGCCCATCTCTACGTGTATTCTATCTTTTTCGCTATAAATTCTTCATCATTCATTACTAGTTGGTTTCTCCAAATTCTAGTTTTTTGTTCCCTGCAGCTTGTTTGCGTTCCTAAATAATTTAAATTTTTTATTCCAGTTGGTACATGGAACTAGGACGGATCTGCTTTGTTCTCTCTTAAGTATTCTTATTCTTCTTATGCTCCCGACGTAAGTATTTGTTTGTCGATATTTATTTTTCTTACCGGCAGCATATATTTTTCTTACAACCCTTCGTGTTTCCATTCTGCGGTATTTTCAATTCTGTAGCGCATTAGGTTTCGCTTTTTGATTTTTTTCAAGACCATCAATCTTTGCTTCTTGGTTCTTAGCTTTTTGTTCTTTTGTTTTTGGAGTTTATTCGTTGTTCCTGTTTTTCGATAAACTGTTCGCGATATTCTGTCACTATTGTTTTATTTCTTCGCTGTAGTTTTTATTTCTTTTTACACTTTTCTTTATATCTATTTCATTTAACTGCTTCTGTGGCATTTCCTCAGTTGGCTCTGCTATTCCCATGTTTGATTGATTTATTAGTTAGTCTAATTTTATATCAGTATGTAATAGTAACTGCCTGTTAATGGATGTAATAAATAATCTACTGGCAGTAATTTGACGACCGTCAACGGCATCAATTTTATTGGATGGCAAAATGAGCTTTATGGTACAGAGTTATTCATTATAAATTACCCACACCTTATCATCGTTATTATTGCCTATAGAAAAAAAAGTTTTAAATAAAAGTTATGTGGTTATAACTGAATTTTGTTAAAATGTTATCAAAAGTACAGTGGCGTGCATAATTAAGGGGATACAAAAAAGTAATATATTTTTTTAAATGGAACACCCAGTATATTATTAAGTTTTTGGAATGATCTTTCTTTCCTGATTTCAAAAATATACCATAGGTTACCCCTACCGTTGGACGATTTGGATACAACACCCTGTATGCTCTTTTTGCTGCACGTTTATTTTTGTTATTTTGTATATAACAAGTAAATATTTGAACTTTTTCTTCCTCACTATAAACCATTTTGATTATTTCATTAAAGAAATGTCACTTATCAAACAAAGTAGTTGTTATTTTCATAGCTTACTTTAATAATGTTAATGATATTCGACGTTTAATAACTCAAAAACGGTATAAGGTAGGGGTAACATATAGTATATTTTTGAAATCAAGAAAGAAAGATCATTCCAAAAATTTAATAATATACAGGGTGTTCCATTAAAAAAAATATATTACTTTTTTGTATCCCCTTAATTATGCACGCCACTGTACTTTTGATAGCATTTTAACAAAATTCAGTTATAACCACATAACTTTTATTTAAAACTTTTTTTTCTATAGGCAATAATAACGATGATAAGGGGTGGGTAATTTATAATGAATAACCCTGTACTTATCGCTGATTCGTTTTTAATTTAATTTTTGTTTATATTCCCACTAGTGAGGATCTACTGTAATAGTGCAGGTTACTATTAACCATTTTTAGTACTTTTAGCTTAAAACTTTACGTACTAGCTGACAGCCAGACACAATTCGTATATTTTTCATTATTTCGTATATTTTATGGATAGCGCTTCTCTCAGGTTTTTTTATCCTCAACTTTCTATAAAATCATTTAAACTAATTTATTATTATGCAAAAACAGCGCTAGGAGAATTAATTCATAGAAGCGGAGAATAAAATAGTGTGGACAATAAAGATGGAACTATGGAAGCCTAATTTAAAATTCAGCTATAATGGAAAATATCTGAAATTGTACCTTGTAATGAGCAAAACTGACAGTCATAAATATTTTTAATAAAACTTGATCACTTAATACTTTAACAAAAAATAGTAGTAAAGACCACCATTTTTCAAAATTATAATTCTACAGATAAAAATATAAGAAAATCGTTTTAGCAATTTTTATTTAACAGCAGTAATGTAGATAAGGAACATGGTTGTATTTTCAGTATGAAAATTTAGAAAGCTGATAATAGTGATTTTGGAATTTCCCTAAAAATAATTGAAAGCCCTTTCAAGTATCTTTTGTAAGTGGACAATAACAAATTCCGCTCTCTTAAGTGGCCATGTGCTGATGAATATAATCGCTAAATAAGCAGTTTTCCGGAGCGCCCTAAAGTAGTCGCTTAATCAATAAAAGCGAGCGATGTAAAAATTCTGACGTCGACCGATAGGGCGTCAGACGGAATTAAAAAATTATCAAATAAAGCACATTCGTGACCGTACGACCGATGAACGTATAATGTTAAACCATTAGGGTGTTGAATACTCATTCAACGCTTATGGCTTAAATCCCCAAAACCATTAGAGTCGAGGGTTTCCGGACTGCACAGTGTTTGTTTCGCACTTCAGTTGCATGCAGAACCGAGGTATCATTAGATTCGCGAATATCGATTCCTAAGTCCACAAGCTTTGTTTAAGTGTTGGCAATCAGATAATGACCGCTAAAATTAAAAGGAATGGTGTTTGACTTTGCCATTACCGATTTGGTCGGTGCATATTTCCGCTGTTGGTATTCCGGGTGCATCTGCATCAATTCTCTGAGGGAATTCATATTCAACTAGATTGGTAGTTTCTGAATATACGATCATGGATATTTATAACGATCTCATATATTTTAGTTTTCAGCTTAAACTAAATGCCTAAATGCAATTTCGTTTTGAATTTCGCGGAATTTTACATCGATCTACGATCTGATACATTCGAGGAACGTCTACAATCTCGCTATGTCCTGTATAGCCGCCGTGCCATCCACATCCAGTACATCAATCTAGCGTTTCGTAACCCCCTTGTGTTTCGATGCGGCTCTGGAGAACCTCCCGTCACGTCGGGCGTATTTTAAATATATCTACCTAAATATGTAAATTACTGTAATTTTTTTATGTGCGTTAACAAGGCATGCCCCCTTTACAGCTTTGCCCCAGTTTACCCATGTGGGGTTTTCTTGCCAAACTCGTCTTACAGACACACATCTGCTAATTTTCTAACATCGGGTAGGTAGAAATTTTTTAGACAATGTTTTAAACCCTCTGATGGGGCTACAGCTGCAAGGCTGGCTAGTTTAAATGTAATGTTATGGGTGTTGTCTCAATAAAGTCTTAAAATTTACTAAAGTTTCGCGTACTTTGAAGTCAACTAAGCTATTTCAGAGATATCCCAAGTTCAGTCATAGCTGGAGCTTGAGCACTGTCTTTTTCATCTCCCAGATTTTCCATGGTTCAACCTCCAAGTCCATAACTGGCATCCAAAGCCCCATGGTAGTTTCCCAAAATAACACGTCTTTCTCTTTCGCCTTCCATCTTCCAAGGTATGATTATGTTGGCAATCGTGAGTAAGCCTCCTCTTACTTCAGATTACGACGCCTCCTTATCCCACAGAGCATCCACACCTGTTTAAACTTGTTACTTGTCGTAAATGAGAATTCTCTTGTGATACGAGTACATACTTCTACTTCGATTATTCGAATACTAATCTCGCTGTCATTACTTAACTATATGTAAGTTCTGCTCTATTGGCAGAGCTGTTCATTAATAAAAATTCCTCTACAGCACGTATATCCTTCCGTTGATCGTCTTTTTAACCTAGCATTATACTGGTCTTAAAGAATTAAATCTTTCGAATTTTCTCGATTTACTGCTGGAACCTATCTCATTTTGTTCTGTTAGGGGTCACCAACATCTCAATAGAGTTATCTTTAGATTGCTTTATAATGGCCCGAAACAGTTTCTACTGTTTTAGACAGTGGTCAATAAAGCAGATTTAC
Organism: Agriotes lineatus; assembly: GCA_940337035.1. Lineage (NCBI taxonomy): Eukaryota > Metazoa > Arthropoda > Insecta > Coleoptera > Elateridae > Agriotes > Agriotes lineatus. The sequence continues at coordinate 60,081,292 of OW679202.1, forward strand.
TCGTTAATCGATTCATATAATTCAAATTATCTGAGTCCGACGTTATGTTACTTCACTCACGTATCCAAACGCAGATCAACAACGTTTAACAAGCAGTATCGGAAGATTGAAAAGCTTTGTCATTTTCTCAACGTATAGATTCCTTTACATTTGTAGATTTTGGTAAACTTAATAATATCGCTTAAAACAGTATCTACATCTTGAAAATTTCCAATTTACATATCTCAAAAAAATGGACATTAACCATACACAGAAACAGAATATTTAGAATCTGAGAGAGATTCAAATTGGGGACCTGTTTTACTACTTCACTCAATCAGTTCTGCGCGCTCTTATCAAGTCAGCAATTTTTGCTTGCACTGTAGTGAATCAAACTTCAATTCACTTTAGATGTTTACCTCGAATCGTTTAAAATGGCAATTTTTAATTAATGTGTAATGATCGAATTGAGTTTGATTTACATACTTTTCGATTCGGTTTAATCAGAACCGTCTTAAAGGGTCCGATCGGTATATTTTTTGCATATTGAGACCATACTTTTAAGAAAATCAATAATTATAGTGACGTTCGACTGTATTTCTGAATAAGTTTTCAATGGCATGTTGTCCAGCCACTCGATTATGCATATTAGCATATGTTTTCACATTAATCATCCGCAAGGTGGTCCTGGTCGTCAATCAGCGTACATGGCTGATCCGATTTATGTTCACGATTGTGTTAGTAAATAAATATATTCATGCCTCCACATAATTTCTATTATTTGTTTGCTGAAGTGCCAAATTGTTGTTAGTATGTGGTGCTGCTATTGGAAAATAATTACATGAGAGCAAACAGCAATATACACGTTTAATGTAATATTGACTGATCATCCAAAATTATAGCTTTGTAAATGCAGGATATTACCTTATCGGGAATGCTTGTTATTGTCTCCAATAAAGTGGCTTCTGTTATTCTATGTTATTTTATAGAAATTGGCATCGACTGCCATGTTTTGGAAAAATAAGGAGGTTTATGTAATATTTCTTACTTGACTTAACAATTTAAATATAACAATTTGTTATTTATTCTTAGATACGAAATAATTCTGAAGCTTTCAGAATCCGATTCAGTAATTTCCAGTACATTCCGTACTTTCTATTGGGTACTTTAGTAACTAAAACAAAATAAAAATGTCAGGAAATAGGTTTTAGTACTCACATTTCTCTATAATTTAAAACTGCTCGTATCCAACATGAGACGAAAACTTCTTGTTCTGAGTAAATGGCTTCCCAAAATGAATTTCTTAAAGCTGGTCGCATCCTAGTTTCCATTTGTTCAGCATTTCCAGCTCTGCGGTAGCAACACTAATAGGACCGTTACAAAGGAATCTCGCCATTTTATTACCAACTGTGTAGTACACGGATGCGGCTATGTAACATTGTAACATTTACCGCCCAGCTGTAATGCCTATTATTGCCTTTAAAAGCCAAAAGCTACGGCTTCGAATTGCTGAAATAGATGACTTATCTATATTTTTGCTTTTCGCTAAAGAGACTAGAATTAGTTTTACAACTTTATGACAGTTCTCTGGTCTAATTTACTTGTTTCATTTGGGGAAGTCAAGTCAATGAAACCCTTCATACCGACCTAAAAATTCCTTACGTAGCCTCAGAGATCCAGAGACTTGCCCGAACATACACATACAGCCTGCCAGGACATGAAAACCTACTCATAGAACAGCTCCCCAATCAGCAGACTGTCACCAGGTGACTAAAACGACAATAGCCCAAGACCTACCTATGTAACCATCCAGAACTCTTAGTGATTAGCTTACGGGGAGAAAGGCGTTGGCCAGATCTCTTACTGGCATGTCATACGATTGACTTATTACTCGCGTACGAGTAGATTGTAAATAGGCAATTTCAATTAAACAAAAATATTAAGGTCCACACCAATGTGAGATAAAGTTTTTTTATGGAATTGTCAGCAAGTTATTTTAATAACTTCTTTGAAAACCCAAGGCCTGCTATATCTTTTCTATGTTGGTAAGTTCCTGATGCTTTCACAATGTGTCAAAGTGGTAGACGCACCTCACCCATTACCACAGTGCGGTGGCGGGGTGCAACAAGTGCAAGTGTAAGCCTTCCTTGGCTCAGTGGCGATTACACAAGGTTAAATGTAAAAGGAATATAAACTTACTAACTAAATCTGATCGATGATAATAATAATTTTACTGACAGGAGGTGACCGCCCCCTGGCCCCTTCATACTTGCACCTTATCGCTACCTTCACTGGTTAGGTTAGCTGGCGGTACTTTTCGCTAGTACCGCCCAATAGTAACCTGCTAGATTAGGTTTTGTTGCAACCCGTACAGAATCGGTAAGTGCCCGATGCCTACTGACCTTTCACATTACAGCAATTACTATAAATCGGCAAATCCGCTCGGTTGCTACCCGCTGGGGAACAACATATCTCCGCCAACTCATTAGGCGGAGCAACATGTCGTCGCGGGATCCCTAGCCGGAACACCACATTTCCCTCAATTATCATGTAATTAGCCAAAACGTCTGACTCCTGTCATCTGCTGTAGTTTAAAAGCAATTCCACCAACATAATGGAAGCAGCTAATACGTACATTTGCAATAGCTACCATCTAACGCATTAATTAAGAGTACGCATAGCAATGCTTGCAGGGTCGAATCGCATTGCTGCAGCTCATCCCATTATAATTAACTATTGGTTTACATAATCGCATACGCCAACGACTATAAATAAGACACTTTAACGAAAAAATATACGTCGGGCCACCGCAAGAACTCCGAACATTCTGCCCCGACTGGAATTCTATCCCTGACCAGCACAAATTCTTTAACGCGGTACATTGTTTGCACCTGTACTTTGATTCTATTTGTCAAGATTGTATTACATTTTAGAGTTAAAAGTATTCCAGAATTGGTAAGCACTGTAACCAAAACTAGCAAACGTTATTTTAACAGTTAGCTGTTTATTTTTAAAACTTTTAAATTAAAATGATTTGATTTCTTTTTAAATACTTACCTGTTTTCTTTTAATATACTCGTACATCATATATACGGAAATAAATGCAGAAATCATTCACTAAAATTAGAATTTCGTCACCTCTATCATTAGTGTACTGAAGGGCGCAAAAATTTAACTTACCTACAGTAACATTTTGCTTACCTACAGTAACATTTTGCTTAGTTACGGCCCTGACAGAAGTCACCATAAAAGCAAGATATTAGGGAAAGAATTTTGAAAGACATAAGAAAATTGTTTGAAGAGAAGAGTATTGTTGGTACACTCCGGTCACGCAAGCAAAACTTTTAAAGGAAAAGACTTACTCAAACTTGTCTTCTTGATGTTTGTGAACCCGTGCAAACTAATATTTCGCAGGACATTGCAGCTTACATTATAAGCATCAAAGGTGCTCTGTAAGAGTTCACCTGTCATAAATACGCACAAAGGCGACGCGGTGTAAACAAACATTTGATCCTTGGACTCTAACCTGATATTCTGTGTCTGTTACTGTCATTTTGCCTAGATTGGCTATCTGTTGTAGAATGCCTATTTGTGCTATAACATTGAGCAGCTGCTCTTTTATGATGCTGTCATATGATGTTCTGAAATTTATGAAAAGAAAATATAACTCCACCTTATGTTCCCAAAAAAATTGATTGGATGACTATAAGTGAAAAAATCTGGTCGGTTGTAGATCTATCATTCTTTAATCCCGACTGATACTCTCCTACTCTAGATCCGGCAAATGGTATTACACGCTTGGTGATCGTTCTGGACAAAATCTTCTAGACTACTGCTATTTCCCTGTAATTGTCGCACCGGGTTCTATCCCTCTTCTTATGTATGGGGCATATTATTGCTTTTGTCCATTCTGTGGGCATTTCTTCTTTTTCCCATATTACCTTTACGAGTTCTTGTATTTATCCGTGTAAGCACTTTCGTTAGTTTCGGTGGCGCTCTCTTATTATGTGTTTCATTTGTTGATGTTACTATAGTTACCTACCGCTGGTTTGTATTTTTCCTCTCTTGCCACCTTCGCGTCTCCTATAATTCTTCTAGAGATGGTTATTGATTAATGGATTGATAAATAGTTCCTAAAGATTTAGAGTCGACAAACTGTTAAGACCAGTTTAAAATCCCGCATTTACTTGTCAAATATCGGCGCTTTCCCGCATCTTTTAATTCAAATATTGGCAAGTCCGTGCTTCCTTTTCAAATTCAAATACAGACGCTCCCCGCTTGTTCTAGTATAGTACAGTTTTGATCGCTTACACGTGTGAGACCCGGCGCAGGTGTTCTATCACGCCATGTCATAAAAATTAGTCTGGTAATTTAAGACCCGCCCTACAGCAAACAAGTCGCCACATGTTTGTCACGATGTGCCGCTATTTGGCTCGAGGAAGCTATTGTAATGTTGTGTTAGAACGAATCGGCTTCATGAGTGAGACAGGGAAAGCACACAAAAGCACCCCATTCGCTTTTTTCTTCGAGACAGTAACCTAGCGGCAGCGTTACGAAGTGGTTAAGCTTTGTCAACCCCACGGAAACCTCGACCGTCTTCAAAATAGATAAAAAGCCGTTGTTCGTATGTTTTTTTCTGGTGTGTTTCATTGTAAGAGACTCAACGTCTGAAGCTAGTACCGTACGGTTGTGTGTGTGGTTGAACTTTTCTTGGCGGGTGTGTGTAATGGCCGAACCAATCTTATCCGTTGTAATTTAGCACTGGGTGTGCAATTAATGCTTTCGCGAACATCTACGAGAGAGGGTTTCTGACATGCCAAATCTGGGGAGCTCTGGTAATTAGGTGTCAATTTGCCCTCATCTTAATGCTTGTCGTTACAAGAATCTTCACTCAAAATCCTGCCTTTTGGGGGTTTGTTTTGAAGGCCAACAATCTACGCAGTCCTTTAACCATCTGCAGAGAAGGCGACGAGATGATGAGACCTTCCGGATGCAGGAATCAGCAACATCGCCGGACATCGTTTAGGTACTGTTGTCTACTGTTTGTATTGCCTGTGTACTTAGAGTGTTTGTGCGATGCACTTGTGTTGACATTAAAGTGATATCAGTTATTTGATGTGTGGCAACAACCATATTTGAAGCCGACGCGAGCGACGTAGTTTGAGAGTCATCATTGTTGGGTCATATCATACACAATTTTTGTACGGCTTGTTTACCAATGTTACACTTTTATGTTATACCTATAATTTTAAGTATATTTTACAGTTTCTGATCCCCTTTACAGTTATTCATGTTGACATTTACCGTTATAGTTAAATATATTCGTTTTTAACTTTCCGGACATTGATTTCTGATACGTACAGGTGTTAATCGTTTCGATTTGTTGATTGTGAGGTAAACGGAAAAGCTATCAGACCAGCAAAGATAGGTTCCCGAACAGACATTGAAGTGAAGAGTAGATCGCCTGACTTTGAATTTCTACGTGGGCATAAAAGTTCGGGGCGCCCCCCCTTATTTTCTTTACAATGAACTTCTAGTGTGACAGCATTTCGCTCTAAATTACGTCGTGCTGATCCGACCCCCCTTCTCCCTGAGTAAATAGCTGGTTAACCGTCTGTTACAGCAAGTTGAGACGTGATTAGAGTGAGCTTTGTCTTTTTGAAGATTAACGTGTCCTACCGACCCATTTAGACTCCCCCATAATGATTTAATGCTGTAAAAGTAGTTTTGATCTGTGAGAAAATATTTCAGAAAATTGAAATCCAATATATTTGATCACTGACTAAAAAAGGAGCGTAACAAAGAGGAATCGGCTGTCACTAAATTTGAATGAAAGCTTTACTTACTATTATCACTGTGGAAAATCAGACACCAAGAAAAAGTCTAACTCTTAGAAATGATATGAATCCCTGCAAACAAACGAAGTTCAACAATAGCATTGCAACATTTTTTCTCATATTCAGGGAGGATAGATATAAATGAATTGCGTTTAATAAATTTATTTACATCAGTTACTCACAAACTAAAGAAGCATCTGTACTAAATATTGCTAAATAACCAAATTAAAAATCCTTTAAGAAAATTATTGGCAGAATGAAAGAAAAATAATTGAAAAAATTTTTTGTGAGGGTTCCGAGTCGCGTTTTGTTCTTGTAAGACCCCAACAAATAATTTGTTTATCAAAAATGTATTATATTGGCTTCGAAATTGTTGAACACCTTCTTACTACTGGTTTCACAAATAGAAACAAATGCAAAGTGGTCAATGAGGCGGCCAGAAAGATAAACGGTAGAGTTAAGGTTTTCAGAATAAGAAGAGGGTCATAGTAAATGTACGTTAAATATGATATCAGCTCTTTACTTTACTGGTCTTTTTTATTCCATCTTAGGTTAAAAGTATAGTAACACACCGTCGCATTTTCCGAATTTTAGAGTGACCCTATACGCATTCAGATAGGGATTTCTTAGCGTAATTCCAAGATTTCAATATTACATAAAACCTCAGTTTTGGTAGGTTTACCTCCACAATAAAAGCGTAATAAATAATTTCAGAATACTGAATTGTTCTACAAGTAAAATGTATTAATAAGCGGAAGAAATATGGCTCAAAGTTATCTTCTTTTCCATTCATTGTTTGAGTTTGTGCCGGTATAAGCTTTCTCTCAAGAATAAGTAAGTGGTGGATCGGAACTCGGCTTTGTTTGTGTTAGTGATATTATATTATCAGCGTAGGATTAGAGTAGATTTAAGTGAAGGAGGCTTTTAGGCGTGCTGTATAAGCGGTGACTGTAAACTAGGCAAAACCCTTATGTTGATTTGGCTTCTGTTTCCTCTAGATGATACCGTAACTAATTTGGCAATTAAAACGCATTTGTTTTGTACTCGTAATATAGCTGAAAATTATTAACTGCAAATTTGCATTTTTACACATAGCGCCGAGGGAAGATCTTCGACGAGCAGTTAAAGCACCTATAAAAAATGTAAATTCAATTATAACTGGCGTTATCTACTTCGTCTCCCGAAGATCGTAATATTAAACGAATAATGAAAGAACGGAAAGGTTTTATTTCGTCTTCAATTAATTCCAAAATCGTCAAATACAATAGGTAGAATTAACGACAATTACCTAAAGCTTTCAATCGAATGCAGGTTCGAAGCGGAAAAGTAAAACATAAAGTTTATTGTCCACAATTGCCTACAGTAATTTCTTCATTTTATTGGGATCAGTAATCGCGGCATAAAACCCCTTAATCGCGTTTTGCAAATTTCCCTTTAAAACAAAATGCCGCCTTAAACGGGGAATCTCGTAATGAATGTGAATATCCGTGGAAAACTGCTTAATTAGCAAGGCGCTCGTGGGTTTGTAAAGAAAGGAAAATATGTATTATTTCCCCACATTTTCCAGAACGCGAAACCGAGAGAAGGGTTGAATAAAACCTACGATTTAAAAACGACGATTTAGTAGGGGCTGCGTCGTAAAACTTTCTAAAAATAAAATCAAATCCAGACTAGATTATTTTGCTGGCATTTTCCGTTATTCGCCAGACAGTAGCGTTCTGTGCGAGGAGAGGGACACATTCATCCATTTCCGCATCCGCCATGGGCACTTACATCTCTTACCCTCCATTTGTGGCGGCGCTACAAGATTATTTATGCCCAACTTGCTGTCAGAATTTTTACCACGTTTTATATTCGCAATCCAAAACATACCTTAACCTTAACCAAGCACTAAATCGCTCTGCCGGAACTTCTAAAGCTGACTTAAACATGTAGCATTTTCGGACCATCGCTTTAGATGTAATTAGTTACCCCATAATACGTATTTCAGTTAACGTTGTTTCCAGAACTGACGGGGTGGAAAGTTCTTCCCCGAATTTTAAAGGAAGTTTTCTCTTATTTATTAACTTTGCAAACCGATGTTTCAGATAAGAACTTCTTTCCTGTTTCTTATTCTTCGCATCTTCTATCACGGTTGTCTTTGCGCCTCGCCCAATTTCAAGGTCGTAAGTCATCTGAAGTATTTCAGTCCCAACGGTATTAAAATAAACACGATGCTTTGCTTATCGTATTCCTGCCAGCATTAACAACGTACAATTTATGTTTTAGTATTTGTGTACGGAAACAAATATGCTCAGAAGCAACGTTATAAATTGCTGCTTGTTATAATAAAATTTCCAAATGCTTATGCATTACCGCAATTTCTCCAAAACTCGCACTAAAAATTTGTCAAAAACGATTGTCAGTATATATCTAAAATGAATATTTTAGCATTAGATTTAATTGTATTTGATCATGTATGGGGGCAGCATCGCGACATTCTACATAAATGCATTAATTGTTTGCCATAATATTATTCTAGCAAGAGTTTTAGCTCTTTGGATAATTAAATTTTATATCGTCAATTATTTTTGTTAATTGCACCGTATATACGTTCAAATTAGCAGTTTAGCTATGTTAACTCTCTGCTTTTTACTCACATCCGGTATTTGTTTATATAATATTTAATTTTCACTTAGATTCTGGACTTTTCTTCCTTCGAACTCAATTTCTTTTTCTTAGATTTGTCAAAATGGATTTTGCACTTGCTACCTCCGATTGCTTGCTCGTACCGTCGTCAGCAACCCCTGTTGGTTATGCTTCACGCACACACCATCAACATTTTCATTTTCTTACACAAAACTCTTCGTATGACCACATGTATTGTTAAAACACTTCTTCTAGGCACATACCAGTATTTATTATTATCTAAATTGAATTTTTATATAATTGCTTTATTTTAAGCTAGTGTCGTTCTTATTAAACATTTTTCACACACATTTTGTTCTTGTATTTTTTTTGTATAATACCCGCCGAAACCTTGGGTAGGAATACAATTAAAATGTAACTATTACAGATTTCTGCTTATCAATGATTATCACACATCTATTCTGCATCATTAAATAATCCTTTTATACAACAAATATGTAAGAAATATACCTATGTTTTATCTTTTCCGATAATATTCCTTTTACATATAAAACCTGACTAATATAATAACTTAGTACAAAAGTTTATCAGGTTTAACCAAATTTAATTACCCTTGTAACCAACAAATGAACAACTACATGGTGATTTTTGAGGCTTTCACGGCCATTGTCATTAAGTAACAAACGACAAACTATTTGCAGGGAAAGGACAGAAGAGCACGATAACTCAACGTTGAGTTGAGAAACTGCACTACGAGCATCAGCAACTCCATGGATAGCTTTTGGCAAGCAAACGGAGAAGAATAGTAAACACATCTGTATAGAGCTTCTCTCGTTGTGGTAAGAACCAATTTTAAAAATCAAAGAAAAATAGAGGTAAACGTATCTTCACTTTCGTAATGATAGTGAAACAATAAAAGAAGGTGATATGTTTTATCGGACTTTTTCCACTGTCTAGGGTATATATCACACAACGTTGGTGGCCTAGTGGTAAAATTTGCAGACTAGTAATCACAGCGATCAGCGGTCCCCGGTTCAAACCCCGGGGGAGGCACGACTTTACGTAGAAAAACGTACAATATCAGTTCTTCTCAGGACTAGCCAGGCACACCTGAAAACGGGAGTAAATCAAAACTCCCGAAACGTTGTGTGATATACACCTTAGACAGCGGAAAAAGTCCGATAAAACATATAATAGACCCCTGCCAAAAAATGACATTCAGAGAGCAATAAAAGAAAACACTTTGTAATGCGAATTACATTAATTTTCAAATTAGAAAGCATTACCGGTGGTGCGATTCGAACTACAGCGCCTGTGAATGCGATTTCAACTTCACCCGCTTGTTTAACACGCTCATGGAGGACTCCTCGCATCTGTACTATACGAGGTGGTATTAAACAAAACCCATTTATTGTTGCACCTTTTTTAACTCTTTTTACATTTACCCTGTATGTGCTAGGTTCCATTTTCATGATGCTCACTCTGTATTTGTTGATTCAAACATATGTCCTTTTTCTTCAAGGTTAAAAACCTGAACTATGTGCAAAATATTACTTTCATTCAAGTAATAGTTCTTGAATTAAGGCAAAAATAGGAAGAATCTTATTTTTTTAAGGTGCACACCCTGTATATATTTTACTGAAGTTTTATCGGTTTTATACCAGGAAAACATAATCTGCTAAAATATCGCCTTTTTCTAACAAATCGCTCTTGAGTTATACCGACAACAAACAGACAGACGAAATTGATAAAACCTGTTTTTCGGGACCCTGAAACATGAAGATATGAACAAATCTCGGGAGGTGATTTTTTCGCGATTACAATACTTCGTCTTTTAGACGCGAGAAGTAAAAATACGAAGATAATTTTATAAATTAAGAAAACATTGAAAGAAAAAAGAAATCCCACTGAAACAATCAAAGGCCATAATGGACCTACCCTCATGGAAGAAAAGAATATTATGTGAAGCATATCTTACAGAACTTTTCCACGCATATGTCCCAAACGATGAACAAATACCGGTAGTTAAAGATAATAACCACAAAAATCATTGATGATTAGACTGTAGAAAGATATTAGAAAGGTTAGTAAAGTAACACCTGAAATGTTAAAGTGTATTGGGGAAAGCAGATTTGACTTATTATATCTGCTTTTTCAATTGTCATCGGAGGGAAACAAGATATAGAGAGCAGTTATGAAGTAAGGAAATAATGAAATCTGTTAGAACTATATGGTGATATATCACTGCTAAGTGTACTTATGTCTGCAAAAGCAGAAGCTGGAAAATTTCACAGTATTGGACCACATCATAAAAAAGCAGAATCAGAATGGAATCGCTTATTGTGGATAATATAGATATTTAGTGAGTAAGAATATGCAGAAACGGAAAACGTATTGCAGAAAAGTATGGGAGGAAGTAGATACTTAAATAAAAAAATATGTTAATAAATACTTCGTAAAAAAAGCTCTTGGTATTGGAAAAGGGAGGCAAACACACAGTTAAACGGAAAAGAAACACAGTGGCTAGCTTAAAATATTTGAACACAATTATAGATATCGTAGAATATGAAATTAAGAGAACGATATAAAATAGTAACAGAATCATGGAAAGAGTAAAACTGTGCCAAGCACTAACAAGTGTCAAAAACAACGAAACAGTTGTCATATCAACAGTAGATTGTGAATATGTGACAGCTGTGTTACTAAAAAACTTAAAAGTGAAAAATAGAATTTAGAAATGGAGAGAAGAATGGAAGTGATTACAAAAAAAATCGGAAACATGGAAAGAAAGAGAACCGCCAAAGTTGTTCCGTAAATTGAAGAAAGTTATGAAACATCATCAAAATGGACGGAAAAGGCAAGTAATAAGCATAGACGGGAAAAGCAACGGAAGAAAATAAGATAGCCAAAGATGGCAACAACGCAGTAGACCAAGAAAGCAGCATAAAACGATCTTAACTGGCACAAGTTCATCCAAACAAAACCAATTACTAAAATTGCTACATCATATATAAGGTTAAAGGAACTAAAATAAAAAACATCAAACTGTTTAGAAATATACGTATACCACGCAATTTAAAGAACTCAGGGGTTCCTGAGAACAAATTAACGAAAATCTTCTTCTTTCTCTTAATGTAGACTGAGAGTCATCTTCGGCCGCGGCCGGGGCATGTAGCTGGCCTAACTCATTGAATTAGGGAAGAATACCCTTCTAGAGCGATGACGACCACCAACGGTATGGTTGGTAATGTCGGGGTGTGGATTTCGAACTCACTACCTGCCGATTGTCAGTGCAAACGCCTTACCTTTCGGCTACCCCCTCTTAAATTATATAAAATTTTAAATTACGTAATGCAAAACAATATCAAATACTTATGTTAACAAATATATGAATATAACGAAGTACTGCCAGAGTAGGAACTATTAAGTCAGGGATGAGATTATTTATTAGTAAGTATCAACTAGATATTGTTATAACTAGATTTATTTCTCTTTAAGAATCTGCACTTTCACCCTTCTTTTAAATACAGTTAAGTTAGGTGCGCGCACTAAAGCTTTTTGAAGTGAATTCCGTTTTAGTACTGCGCGGTAGGCACTAAAGCTTTTTCGAGGTATTGTGGGGCAACCTTCACCATTTACTTTAAACGTATTACTACGTAAATGGGTGTATGAATTAAACTCAAAGATATTTATATCGTACTAGTAATAACCATTTATGATTTTGCAACTTTCAATAAGATTTTCTTGTTGTCTCCTTTCATTGAGGAGCTGTAGTTTTTGAGTTATTCTCGTTAAGGTAGATTTTTTAGACTTTGAGAAATTTTTATTGTGCCCCGTTAAACTTTTTCTAGAAGATCAATATCTTTTTGAAGGTATGCTGACTATACTTCTTAAAGTGTCTTATGCTTTTATTTACATTTTTACGTTATTATGCATTAATACTTATAACTTAGTTATTATATTATAATATAATATATTACCAGCAGAGCCATATAAACCTATTGGTTTGTGTAGATGCCGTTACTCCATGGAAGGTGGAGATAATAGGAAACGTAAATACCACAGCATGTTGACGATTTCCAGCCTTGGATAGCGTGGAAACATCTTGTGGATGGATTCGGCGACATCGTAGTGGATCCCATTGTTTTCCACTATTGTTTTCACGCTCGAAAAACGCAAAAGCACACGGCCCCAGCGATATTCGAACCTAGTCACCTTGAGGAACGTGGATCAGTAACCCACCGAGCTAACCGACTGAGCCACGCTACCTCCTGGTGACCATACTACAGCTGCATATAATGTAGGTTACATAAGGCTTGGTGCTATTCGATCTTTAAAAACCTGTATTATTAAGTAGACCACTTGTTCTTTTTACTGTAGATGGAATATAGGTCTCCGATTTTACGTCATTAGAAATAGTTACGCTCAGATCTGTTTGAGTTTCGACCGATTTTAACATTTCACCAAGTAGGTGGATTATTATGTGGATTATTTTTACCCATATAAAGTACTACACAAGTGTGTAGATAAGAATCTACATTAAGTGGTAGCAACCAATTTGTTGTTCATTCTTCAAGTTTCTTAATGTCGTGTTAGAACAATTCCATTAAAGCAGTTACTTTTGGTACTTTAGCCTCAAATCCTAGCATTTTCGCGAGTCACGCAAGTTAAATTCGTAATTTAGCGGTAATGTTACCAAACCTTCATTCTGCAGATATTTATTTCCGCGTAGTCCAGTTGAAATATTAACGCATTGCCGATTCAGGTTTATTTTGGCTTAGGTTACAATTCAAGTTTTGTTTCTGTTTTAGTGCATTACCGCCGCCCTTCTTAGAATTCTTGTTGTACAAGCCTACCTTAAAACTTTCCGCGTAAATCGTTTATGAATACTGCCCTGCAGTCCTATTAGTCGAGTTCCAGTTATAAATTCACCCTTTGTTTTCCTCTGTCCGTAAAGCAGTCTCTGGTTACCGAATTGCGACATTCAGGGTCCCCTGCAAGTTTCGCAAGTGTTGAACCATATTTCGTCATGCTAAAAACTTCCGTAGCTTTAAGTAGAAGCTTGGGTCAGCTTTGGTGATTCCAACATCTTCTGAACCGTCCTATCGTACGAGCAACAAGAACAGATAAGCCGCGTCTGCGCTATGTCATTCTTCACGCTTGCCGCTTGGGAGGAGCGTCACTTAGCATGCAGCCATCAAGACGTTCGGGGGTGGCGCTTCGTCCGCGAGCCGGCTTCGCTTAGCCGAGCTCGCGTTAAGTTAAAATTCTTGTGTTGCGAAGCCGCATTGTCGCCGTCATTTCGAGCTTTGTGCATAGTGGTTAAAGGTGAACGTTTAGCCAAGTTTTCCGTATCGTTTGGAGCTGAGCACCTCCGCTAACACTTATCGTGGATTATATTTTGGGAACACTCAACCGTGTGCTAAACTTACCACGTAGAACGAAGACACGATCCCTTACCGTCATCTGCTTGTTACCGGGGTCCGTTCTAGTCAACCCTCGTGTTGGGAATGTTTTACCGCTCGCATTCGCTCGATTTTGGCCCAGTCTTGTGGTTTACAACAGTTTCCTGTCGTTTCCGTTCGTGGCACTGACTGAGATGCAACTCGCAGCTGAGGAAAACAACTTAAGTCAGCACAACTATGGTCCTATGAAGGTAAATTGTTAACTGTTAAATATTTATAGTGAAGTGTTTTGCCAAAGTGTAGTTTGGGCCACTTGAGCCCTTTTGGTTGGTTTAAATCATAAAATGTCGAACTGTTCCGTCAATATTGTTGTAGATGTAAGCATGGCATTTGTTGCCGTTTGATCATTCAAGTTTAGATTATAAATTGCGTCGTTAACCCAACTAAACTTTTTGCATCTTTCCGGCCGTAAGATTTAATTATTGTAACATTCATTGTCATTTGTCTCATGTTATTTCATCAATAGAGTTTCTTGTTAATTGTTTATACGTTTTTTATTGGTGTGTTTGCATGCCCTGTTGTGTCTATGTTTTGTACAGGAACCTAGTTGGTGCAAGTAAATGTAAGCTGATGCCGTTTAAGGTAGGTTTGATCCAGCTGTAACGTCGCTACCTCAGGTTGTGCCAAGGAAAAGGTAGTAAGGTGATTTATCCACTTCCATTTTCAATTAATTTTACCTGTGTTGCCGATGTTGCGTTTGTCTCGATGTAGTCCAGAAAATGGTGGCGTACCTTATTTAACATCTTTAACCCCGTTGTGCTAGAGCACAGCCCTAACTGTTAGATAGTAAATAACCTCGACCTTTCTTCACTGAGCACCCAATAGCCGGCGCGCACCGTTGCAGCACATCTTGTAACGACGGTTAGGGCTGAGTTTTTGGCGATATTCCCGAGTATGTCTTAGTCATTAGGTATTTAACAGGTTTGGCTCTCAAGCGTATGATTTTGCTTTGCACGCTTGAGGGGCTGATTGTTAATGTCGTAGTAACGTTTTCGTGCTGTAACAGTCGTTCAGGATACTGTTCTGGTTGGTGACGGGGTTGTTAAAAAAATTGGGTCCCACCACCGACCCCTATGGTACTCCACTTTTTATGCTGTAAGTTTCTGACACTGAATCACCAATACGCACCTGGAACTATGTTCCAGTGAGAAAATTTTCTATGCATTGTAACAGTTTTTCTCTTACACTTATGCATTCTAATTTGTATAACAGTCCTTTAAATGGGACAGTGTCAAAATCTTTTTGAAAATTAAGGTAGATAATATCAATTGGTTCATTCGTGTCAAACGCAGAGGTCTACTGGTCTACATTAAAAATCAAATTGGTGGTGGTGGGTCCACCTGGTAGAAAGCCATATTGCGAGTCTCATATACTATTGTTCGAGATAAGAAATGTTAGTTCTTTAACAATTATACGTAAAACTTGTTGAAAATAAAAAAAAATAAAAAACGTAAATAGTGTAAATGTGAAATTTTATAAATTCCTGTGATTTATGCCAACAACCAAATCCACACTTTTACGATACGTTTTTAACAATCACATTTAGAGAAGATACCTTTGTTAAATCGATCTATCTTTTTCATTATGTAACATCGGTTTTAGATATATCTAACTGAGGAACCTGTTTTATACTCGTTAATATAAAAACGCTACCACCATCTTTCAATAAGTGTTAACGAAATATTGTAAAGTAGAAACACGTTAGAAGACTACGCGTCACCTCTTAAGCATCACACGGGAAAGCTACACCGAGTGATAAGCACTTATCAAGAGCGTTTGAATTCTCAACATATTAGCAAGTATAACAGCAGCGTTTTACTTTCCTCGTCGGCGAGATGCGATGCTATGCAGACAGTTCGCGTAAGAAGAGCCGCAGGATCCTGGGGCTCCGCATTACAATGCGAGCTGCTAGCCATTCGGGTGGCACTCGAGTACATAATAAAGACGAGCTCCCAAACTTGCTAGAGTATCGGTGCTCTCAGATAGCAGAACTGCGAAGGCTTCCGACCCTATCGTGCGGATTGAGAAGGCCCATGACAACGCATACAACTACGGCGAGGGATCATACAACGCGAAACACACGTCCGCTAAAGGCACAGCACATAGGACTGGCTGAGAGGCGTTTGGTGGCAGCTGGACTGAGGGGACGTCTGGAGGACATCGCCGTACCTGCGACGGAGGCAGAACAATAGCGAGCGTTTCGGGAGCTTGCAGGAAAGATTAAAAGATTACGAACAATGAAGTATAAAGTAGAATCAACATACCAGGTGTTAAAGAGTCGGCCTTGTTCGCAATAAGGTCGAGTAACTTAAAATTAAAGTATTAATATTATTGTTAAGCCATCGAGTTTGTTAGAAATGTATGGATAGCCGGTGTAGTAACGAAATATGGAGTACTGCGCAATTATAATTTTTGGAATCAAAAAATTATATGTATTCTTATGGGACATAAAGAAAGTAAGATAGTAACATGGATCTACTGGTTTTTCTAGTATAGACCATAGACATTTTTGCAGATAAAGATATATCTTTGTTGTATTTTATTTTCAGCAAACATTCCTATCAGAACTAGCTGTGATTTCAGTAGAGATCAAAATATGTTTTTACCAAAAATTTGAGTAGGTTCTGAGCTGAATGTTTTCCGTCTCTTCTTATTTATGTTTGCAAAGAAAAAATATTCCAGTTATTTTTAAATATAAATTTGTAAAGAATGTTAACTAACCGGCTGTGCATCAGTTTATATCCTCTAACTTTAGAACTTGTCTCTCGAAGTAAAGCTTTTTATATAGCTAAAACCTGTCGAATTTACGCGTGCTATAAAATAAACTTCGGTAGAATGTTCTGAAAAGAGGTTTAAACAACTTTATTATTTACGACTTTTACAAGGGATTCATTCTTTTGTCGTAACCATGAAAATGCGCAATAGACCGCTCGGAACAATGGCTTTCACTTGATGTCTTACTGATCTGTTTGTTTCAAATATGGGGCAGTTAAACCTGGCTCGCAAAAGCGCCAGCCTTAATGTAAGTAAGTCAATCACACATGTATCATCACCATCATCATGGCATACATATAGCGACATGAGTGACATTGTATCATTAAAAAATTTAATTGGTCTGATTTTTATCGTTCGCTTTCTTCTTATTTCCATACCTAAGAAGGGCATAGTTTAGATGATAAACCCAACTATTTTTGAGTGATCAATACATATATTCACTCCATACAGTGTCAGTAAGTCAATTAGAATAATTGCCAAATTTTTTTCTTCATTTGTTACGATACCTTCGTACTTGTAGCTGTACCAAACGCAGAATTGGCTGTAATGGCATATTCTCAGATCAGAAGAAAATATCTCATTTGCGGCATGCACTTCCAGCAATATGCACACTGCACAGGGATTCCGCGAGATGCAAGTCAGGTATAACAAATGGGGGATGAGGCTGCAGTGACGGAAGAATTTGAAATCTGCACGCCCGGCTTCTTACTACAACGATAAATCTGCTTGTGCATTCCAGGCACGTACAAATATGTGTTTAAACTTTCGGAGTCCGACTGAGGTCGAAGAAGACTCGAACCTCCAGACAAAATCAAGCGCAATTTGTTCACTTGCCTCTTTGTAAACTGAGATATGAAAAGCACAGCAAATGCAAATAGCTACAGAAATAAAAATCAAGTTGTTCTAAGTTCTGGACTTTGAAAGAGTTTCTGAGTTAGTTGTTATTTGACATTTGACCGACTTGCAACGCATACGTAGCCGACAAGGTTGAAAATAATATGAACATCTTAATAGTGGCATGAGTAATTAAAGAACTTCAAATTTGGCAATAATATCCTAAACAGTTTATCTTTAAAGTTGAAAAGGTGGTTATCGCTTTTTTGTCCATTTTGTGGGGGCATAACATTTAGAGATAGAATGACAATTCTAAAAGGTTCGCAAATAGAGCAAGCACCCTTTTAACATTTTTAAATGTCATCTTTTGTTTATTCAAACATGGGTAGCTTCAGTTTTCTCAGAAAACCACTTAATGTGTATATACCGCATGTGCACAAGAGTACTCACCATCGAGATAACACGATGCTAATAAAATAATATATGGCGATGAGTACTCAGAACTAAGAGATATAGCTGAAGGTGTACCATAAGGGAGAGTCCTTGGACCAATTCCATACTTGCTCTACACCAGTGACATCCCCCAGTGTGATGGAGTAACAACAGCTACATTCGTTGACGACACTACATTAGTAACCACAAGCAACTAGGTTGAAGTAGCTACAAATAAGCTGCAAACAGCCTACAACAACGTCACTAGATGGACTAAGAAATGGCGAAATAAACGATGTCAATTCTACCCATATAAACTTCACCAACCAAAAAATAGGTTACTGGTGATTAATCAGCAAACAATCCCGCAGGCTAACACAGCGAAGTACCTCGACATGATACTGGACTCTAAGCCCAAGTGGAAAGAGCATGTCAAGAAAATACGAGAAAAACTTCTGTATTAGATATAAGGCTAGTTGAAAGACTGCCACTACATAATAAACTACTGTTGTATAAACACATTTTAAAACCAGTTTGGACTTACGCCGTACAGCTGTGGGGGTGCACAAAGACACAAACGACAAAATTATAAAACTATCTCGAAGAAATAGTACTTCGCAGCATTGTCAACGCGCCATGGTACATCAAAAATGAAGACGTCCATAAAAGTGACTACGGTCAGTGAGAAAATTAAACGATTCGCAAATAACCCTGAAGCGAGACTACATCAACTAAAAAAATCGAGGTGCTACAACTACTCGATAACAGTAGCCTTTTTTGGAGGTTAAAAAGATAAAACCATTTGGCCTAGTGCAAATTACACTAAGTGAATTAAATCAAACCCAAAACATGTAAACGAAGTATATGTTAAGTGCGCCAATCAAAAGTTAGAACTTGCTTGATTTAAGAATGTTAGACTTAGATCTAAGCAAAACTTACTGGAATCAAAATTCTAAATGGTGTAAACTAGTTGCGAGCCGTTTTAAAACTAAAAAAAAAACGGAATAGAATAATGAACAACTAGTGCTGTGATTGTCAGCACGCCAAAACGTTCGTTTTCCCTCCAACTCCCGCTTGCTGTTTGATGTTCTCATTATAAATCCATTTCGCAATTTGTGCGTTTTCTGGTAGGGTTGTTCACATTTATGAAAGTAGCTATTAAAATTCATTAAATAAATTAAGTAACTGACGAAAGTGACACTTATTCTGTATGCTATCCTGGTGCTGCGTATTTTTGTGGACACGCGGTATATGTAAAAAAGTTTTGAATTGAGAAAATTTTTACATGCAGTCTGTAGGTCCAGGGAAATTAGCATATGCCACAAAAAATGTTTAGCTTTACACCTATGTATACACTTTTAGGTATTTCTGGACTAAGATAACCTCAATAAAAAAATCGCTGTGGCTAGGTGCACTCCAGAGTGCACGTAATTTTTAGTATTGGTTGCACTCCAAAGAATGATTTTATTGATTTGACTACAACGCATATTTGGTTTCAACCTATTGTCGGTATAGCTTATTACAACAACAACAACGACTGCAAATAACCTAACAAGCTCGACGGGCTTAAGCTGCTTTGTAATTTACCGGCAAATTTACGTTCGCAACTTTACTTTACAGCTCTTATACAACCCGAAACTATCTTTTCTGATTTA
The DNA here is from genome assembly GCA_940337035.1 of Agriotes lineatus. Classification (NCBI taxonomy): domain Eukaryota; kingdom Metazoa; phylum Arthropoda; class Insecta; order Coleoptera; family Elateridae; genus Agriotes; species Agriotes lineatus. Next base: position 60,100,897 of record OW679202.1, read on the forward strand.
ACGTCCGATTCTAGATTTTTTCCCGTTTAGAGTGCACCCAATGTTAAAAATTAAGTCCGCTCTAGAGTGCAGCTAGCCACTGTGATAAGAAATCCACGTGGCTGATTAACGTAAGACAGAAGAATTAAACATTTTAACATTATAAATAGATATTTCGATTAGATTGTTTATAGAATTAATTTCCTTTTACACTTATTATTTTAGTTGTATTTTTCTGCCGATACAAATGAAAAATGTCCGTTGATTCTATATTAGAAATGATTTAAGAGTTCTTTTATAAGCAAGAACTGAGATTTGACAATGCTTTATACTAAAACTGCCTGAACGTGGTGCCAGTATAAATTGTATAATTTGTGAATTTTATTTGCTCATTCAGAAATTTTTAATGGAATTCATAAGATTGCCCGCGTAGATCGTAGATCGTCGCTATACATGATAAGTGCAGAACGATTGATGGTGGAATGATCAGAATTTCTCCAAATACCCGACCGGCGGTTAAAATGAATATCCACTGCAAGACAACAAAATGAAGCTTCAGATTTGTAAGATCTCTTCGAAATTATTAAATCCGACCACGTTAAAATTGCCCAGAGGAGCTTGTAACGGGCTGGTGCGTGTCACCTTGGTATTTAACCATTATTCTGCTAGGTATAAAACTAAACACTAAACACCTGCAACGTATGTTTCTCGTGGTCGAACAGGGAAGTGCAAGCCAGCGGAATACTGATCCCGTGTGCTATTATTGGAACTGCATGCGACGGATTGAAGTAGCGGTTTCGTGGGCGAGCGGAAGAGCGGGGAAGACAGTCGAGCAGCAATAAGCAAGCTGTGCGTACGTCCAAGCAAAAAGGGACGCCACACGAAGTATTATAAAGTGCCAGCTTGGGGAAGCAGCAGTTTATAGCAAAAAGCTGCTATTCTGGCTGTCAGTCGAGCTTCAAGAAAGCCAGTAGATTTTGCCAACACACGAAGTCCCTGTGAGAGCAGATACCGAAGCTACCTACTATAATTACATTTTACGAGTGATCGCTGAAATAGCACGTCAGAACAAGGAGCTTGGATAATTTTGTTGACATACCGCGTCAGCTGATTTTAAGCTACTGGAGCCAGGGAATCCATAAGCGAACTTGTGTGGGGAATTTAAACATTATGAACACTGTGGGTTTTTGATTTGATAATTAATAAGTCATACCTATAAGTAAGGACTGTATTCAAACATGTAGATTTAGCATTAAGCTCGTGTTCCGTGCTACTACTAATAACGCATGTAACATTTATGTACTACCATTGTGTATTCTGTTATGTATTTCCATGCATGTATTTTGTTTTACAGAGTATATGTGTTTTCGTGTAAACTGTTTGGTTTTTATTTCTGGTAGGATTTGCATGTATAATTACCGCATTATAGGTGGCAGCGAGCAGGCCGGAACTATCTATATTAACAAACCCTTAGCTACACTGAGGTAAGAGCCGGTCTTGTACTTCTACGACTAAGTTAATTAGCAAACAAATGGAAATCTAGATTCACAGTAAAGGAGAGTATAGGGCACGGGAAAAAGCCACATTACAAGATGCTAATATTACGCACACCCTATTTGTTAGATGCTAGCTGACTTTCTGGTACCAACTTGTGCTCGCGCAAAGAAATTGACTGATCTTTGTAACTTTTTTCTCCGCGTCCATAAACAAGTAGTGGATGAGTCAATTTTTAAACCGACCTAACAATATAAATGAATTCAACCTTGTATCTGTTGCTATAACATGTATTCTAGCACATTGATAGTATTTCGAGTTAGTGTAGCTGGTATAGGTGTGTACTTGGATTTTATTTTATAATATTTTTCATTATGGGAGGTCTTGAAATTTCTACACGGAAGGCAAGTCCGTCAAGATATTCCTCTCAAAAGTAAAATAAATGCAACGATGTGGATATGCAACAGCTGTATTATCGGAATGCAATACTAGTGAATTGGTCGGCAAAGTCGATATTGCAGTAAAATAAGGGGCTACAAAACCATCTAATTCTGATGGTAATGAAAATAAATTTACTTAATATAATCATTCAGTAGCAGCAGGTATGAGCGGCTATAACAGATACTGCGGAAAGAAAACGTTTCTTTATATAAAATTTATTTTATTACTATGGGGTGTGTGAGGTAAAGGGCAACCTCAGACCTTTCAAAATATTGAGATTTGCACAAGCACCACGAGCAGCCACAACAGTGATGGACATTAAAATATAATAGCTTGTTTTATACGAGTACGGCTAATATATAAATTAATATATTTTCTCGCTGATTGTAGGAATTGCGGTCTCAGACTTTGAAGATTGCACAATCTAAACGGACGGTTTCAAGTACCTATCGAAGCAGGGCTGGTTGCGATCTTACTATCACTGATGTTGGTCGGTCACCTATCCGAGTGCAGATCGCTTCATCCGTTAACGATTATTGACGATCATTATGGCGATCTGCACTTTGCTGGCCGCTGCTTTGACAATAACGGTTGCAGTAGTATTAAACCACTTTCTTAGAATTTTCAACGAGGTTTTTTTGCGCCTGCCAGGACTCAGTTGTCCTAATACCTTCCTGTGCAGAACTGTCTACGGAAGCTCGTGTGGCTGTCCGCTATGTGACCTAAGTGTTCGAGTTTTCTTGTTTTAACGATAATGAGTATCTTAATTTTTTTGCCAAGCCTCTCCAGTACACTTCTATTGGTTAAGTCAGCTGTTGAAGGTTTCTTCAGAACTAGTTAATAGAGCTACATCTCGAATGAGTCAAGTTATTCACTTGTGCACTCTGCAAGCCTCTGACTTCTGAACAGATTTGATATTCTCAGAAAAACTGATCTAGCTTTTTCGATGGGTGATTCTTTATTGACAGTTGCTCATGTACGTATATGAAGTGCCTTTATCTATATTTGTCAGTAGTCGTCGATCAGTTGGCCTTGTCTTATAATTTCTCTTTTGATTAGCACGTGCTTGGTCTTATTTGTTGAGCGTTAACCCGTAATGTTGACTAATATTTGCCACTTACAAACCTAGCTGTTAGCGAATGTCACTGTATCGTCGGCATATTGTATGTTGTTCAAACATCGACCATTAATGTCCAGCCTCGATGTCATATTTCTATTGAGTGCGCGTTGAAAAAAAGCGATCAATCGACACACCTTGACGTACCTACTTCTCTTTGGATATTTATTTCTTCGCGGTCTTTACCTTCAACTTGTACAGTTGCTGTTTGATCTCTAGATTCCTGATTATTTTGGTTTCTATCATCCAGAATGTTAACAAAGTTATTTTGTTGGAGTTCAAATACCTCAGGGTTCATAACCAGCCTCTGTAATTTAGCAAACAACTTAGAGAACATGTTCCAGGTAGTTACTGAACTGTGTTTTTATTATTTTCTTGATTTTGAATTTTTGGATGTTTGAGTGGAGGGTAAACGCGCACTCAGTTCTCAATGTAAGCACGTGGTGTTACTTCCAAGTCGTGTGTGTGTAGTCTTGTTACTCTACTAGTCTACCTCATAAACCAGTCGGTAGAAAAGAGAGACGTTAAATGTATCCCAACTTTGAATAGTCACCCGGATCAGTGGACTGCTAAAACGTTTCGGCTATACAGGGATTCGAACGAAAAGCCTGCTTATTGCAAGCATGACACTATATGCAGCGCGTCGCCAAATTTAAATGATCCTGTCTGTATCTGGTTACGTTTATGTATAGAAATAGTTACGTTGCCTTTGGCATGTTGTATTCAATAAATTTAAATTTAAAATTTATTTCGGAATATTTAAACATGCTCGGCAGCCCTTAAATATGAATTATATTACCCGTATGCTATTGGGAGTAGGTTTTATAGCAGCTCATTATTCCACAAATCTCGGCTAGAAAAATGTCAACCGCGAAGGCAGCGAGTTAAGGAACTTACTGGCCCGTCTTGAACTGCGAGAGACTATTCACATCAATTAAAATTAATGGCGAACTTCAAAATTAACTACAAGTTTAATACACTTTTTTCCAATCGAATTCCTGATAAGCAAAACCATCTTCTGAACACTGATCTGGCTCAGTCGTGGAGCAACTTTAAGACCGTCTGGGCAATTTACTTTGCTCCTTAATTTGTTTTTATTTCCTTATCCTTATCCTGCTTGTAAATAATTGGGCGTTTTGTATTAAAGCTGGTTAGCGCTAATTCCACCCTGCGACCGGTAATGCAATTTTTCTCAGGTCTTCATAATGTAGACGTTAAATTTTACTCTTGAAAATTTCACCTTAATCTGCCACCCTTATGACGGCAGCTCTAAATAAAGCTCATCTACATTACACTTTTAAAATTTTATTTTAACACCAGCTTTTAGTTCATGATACATTTTTCAATACGTTAATAGGATCTGTTGTTTTAAAACTTTTTAAGATATTATACAGAATAAAATATCTGTGAAAGGCTTTACTTAGAACTTCATTCGCAAGTCGATATTGTGACAATAAACAGAAATCAAAGAAAAATAGGGGTAAAAATATCTTCACGTTCGCAATAATACTAAAACAATAAAACGAAATACTCAGCTCCTGCAACTGCAAAAATAAAGAACATATTATTTTTTATGGTGTTCAATCTGTATATATTTTTCCAAAATGTTATTAGTGTCACTCTAGGTAGACAAATAATCTGCCTGCAAAATATCGTCTTCCTCCAACAAATAGTTTTTGAGTTATACCAGCCACAAGCAGACAGACAGACAAACAGACAGATAGACAAACAGATAAACACACGGACTTGAGAAAACCTGTTTTTTCCTCACCAAGGGACCCTAAAATGTGCAGATCTGGAGAAATCTCGGAAGGTAAGGTATCTCATGCACTAAATAATGCGATTATAAAGAACTATAAAGAGTTTTATTCTAAACTTTCCTTGCAAATGTCAGTTGTGCCACTATATAATTTTAAAAATAAAAGAAAACTCGGGGTAAAAATATCTTCACTTTAGTAATAATACTAAACAATAGAAGGAAACAGTGGGTAATGGAAGAACATGAATTTTCAAATAAAAAAAGCATTATCGGCGGTGAGATTAGAACCGTAGCACCTGCGAATGCTATTTCAATGTTTGGCAATAGCCCGCACGCACACCGCCTGCTTGTTGCATGCTGCCACAGAGCACCCCTATCATCATTGGGTTGCGGCTGCTTTAAGTAGAACGCGTTTATCGTTGACATTTTTGTTTCTATTAAAACATTTACCCTCTATCTGTTAGGTCCTACTGTCGTCAAGGGTAAAACTTGAGATACGTGATTATTATTATTATTGTATAATTCTCAGTTAAAGCAAAAATAAAGAAAGTTTTATTTTTGAAAGTGCCCACCCTGTATATGTTTGTGCGAAATTTGCTCGGTGTTATGCCAGGAAAACATATAATCTGCATGAAAAGTATCGTCTTCCTTCAAAAAATATTTTTTGAATAATACTGGCAACAGGCAGGCAGGCAGACAAACAGACAGATAGACAGACAAGCAAAATTGAAAAAGTGCGTCTGCTAGACGAGGGAAGTGAAAAGAAAATAAGTAACACCGCAGAACTAACAGTATACAACACCATATGTAAGCCTACTTTGACATGTGGGTCTGAGAGCTAAGTTATTCAAGAATAATGGCATAAATAACAACCGGGAAACTAAAATATCTTAGAACGACGACAGGGTTGCGGCTGATTTAAGTAGAACGCGTTTATCGTTGACCTTTTTGTTTCTATTAAAACATTTACTCTCTATCTGTTAGGTCCTACTTTCGTCAAGGGTAAAACCTGAGCTACGTGTTTATTATTATTATTGTATAATTCTCAGTTAAAGCAAAAATAAACAAAGTTTTATTTTTGAAAGTGCCGACCCTGTATATGTTTGTGCGAAATTTGCTGGGTGTGATGCCAGGAAAACATATAATCTGCATGAAAAATATCGTCTTCCTTCAAAAAATATTTTTTGAATAATACTGGCAACAGGCAGGCAGGCAGACAAACAGACAGATAGACAGACAGGCAAAATTGAAAAAGTGCGTCTGCTAGACGAGGGAAGTGAAAAGAAAATAAGTAACACCGCAGAACTAACAGTATACAACACCATATGTAAGCCTACTTTGACATGTGGGTCTGAGAGCTAAGTTATTCAAGAATAATGGCATAAATAACAACCGGGAAACTAAAATATCTTAGAACGACAACAGGAAGTACCAGGATACAATTAGAAACATAGTAATAAAAAAAAATTAAACGATTAATTGCGCAAGTAGAAAATAGGCAGCTCACCTGGCTTGGTTATTTTATAAAAATGGGAGGTGGAAGATGTACGAAGCGAAATATGAGGGAAAATAGATGTATGGGCAAACTAAAAGAAAAATACCTCTAACCGCTAAGAGCGAGATCTAGAACACGATATGTCAGGGAAATAGTAGAGCAAACAAAGGTTGAAAATTTTTTAAGGGAATGACACTAGATAGTAGAAATAATACAGGAATTAGTCACCTTCGTATACAAGGGCTTGATAACAGAAGACAGACCTGAATACAGGGCGAGAAAAATAACCGAGTACATTACTGAAACAAAAAATAACAGTATCGAGGGAATAAAGAAAGTAGCTAAAGATATAGGAAATAGCAAATCTCTAGGTACTGGAATAATAAACATTGAACTTATTAAAGTCGGCCCAAATTCATAAATGAAACTACTAACCACAAGATTTAGTATATGTTTACGAGAAGAAAAATTTCTAGGACAGTGGAAGAGAACCACAATTATATGGCAGAATATTAAAAGTCATTATATAACAGCAGTTTAAAAAAATCGGAAAGAAAAAAATGGCTTTAGGGCGGGTCGTTTGTGCTTGGATAGAATGTTCAGTTTAAGAGGTCTTCTGCAAAAAGACTTAGCAGCTACTAGAACTGTTCATTTAACAAGCTTCCTAAAAACTTCAAGTAAAGAAAGGAGTACGACAACGTTGCTCTATAGCAGCGTTATTTTTTCAGATCTATATGAAAGAATCCCTCTCTACATGTAAAAGTATACGAGGGCTGCTGCAATAATTTCGGGAATGTATTAGAAAACACAAAAGAATTCAACGAAATATGTTTATTGCTTTTCAAAATCTTCTCCTTTACAATTAATACATTTTTGCATGCGTTCAAACCAATTCTTAAAATATTTTTTCCATTCTGAACGAGGTATAGCGAAAATATGGGATTTATATGCTTCAACTTCTTCTTGGGGTGACATAAACCGCTGACGACGCACTTTATTTTTCACTAGAGGGAGTAGGAAAAATTCATTCGGTAATAAATCCGGACTATTAGTACAATGGAACATTAATTCAATGTTTTGACGCTTCATAAAAGCGATTGTTTGAGCTGCCGTGTGGGAGCTTGCATTATCGTGATGCAAAATGATACTTAGCATTGACAGTTCTTCTATCTTCTAAGGCCACAGTTGAGACATGTCCATAAAAGCCAAAAAATGAGGCGATTATTTTTTTCGAAACACTTCGAGATCGAACAACCTTTTTTGGTTTTGGTTCACTTTGGAATACCCACACAGCCGATTGACATTTAGTTTCAGGCTCATATGAGTAAATCCAATTTTCATCGCCTGTGATGATGTCGTAAACCAGATTTTATGATCCTGCACTGAACTTTTTAAGCATGTTCTTGCACCATTTTACGCGGTTCTGTTTTTCAGCATCAGTTAAATTGTGAGGGATCCACCTAGAAGCAAGTTTCCTGACACCCAAGTGTTCATGCAATATTGTGTGAATTTGTTTCATCTCGATGCCAAGGGACGACTCAATCTTTCGATATGTCACATGGCCGTCAATCATTACCATTCTATGAACAGCATCGACGTTTTCTGGAACAACTGCAGTTCGTAGCCGACCTGTACGAGACCCATCGCCCAGACTGCTACATCCAAATTTAAATTCTTGATACCATCGATAAATTGTTGTTTTGGACTGTGCTTCATCACCAAAAGCTGCAACAAGTCTTTCCGCGCACTGTCGTTGAGTTAAACTGCTTCGAAAATCATAAAAATCATTGCAGGAAAATGCTCTCGGCTTAAATTCAATTTTTCGCAATTGCTTCGACTTTGAAGAGCTGTCAAACTAAAACAGACTAACATTTTTTTGTTCTATCAACGCCTACTACCCTAAAAAATATAAATTTTCTAAAAATGACACAGCCGCCTTACTAAAACTACCAGAACTACCCCATTCCCGATATTATTGCATAAACCCTCGTATACTGCGGCATGGATATACCAATTAGAATACAACACTGTATATCTGGTTGTTTGTTGATGATCAGATGATAATGGAATTACACGAAGAGAAATCCATTTCGATGATTCGATATGATTCAAAACGTACGAGAAGCATATAAGAGATGCTAACACACTTTATATATTTATAAAGCTGAGCACATGTTAGTAGAATGATACAAACGGTACTCTATGGCATGATGAAGTTACAAGAAAAACTAAAGCAAGAATTCATAAAACCATTATTAAAGGTATTTGCACCTGCGGCTCGGAAATGTGGGCATTGAGCAATAGTTATTTGTATACAAAGGCACTGAAGCTTAGCTGTCATCACGAATGTGGAGAGGCAGAGGCCCGTAGGGCCGAAGCAAATAATCCACAAGGAGAATAAACAGGAACTTCAGTGACGAGGTGCATAGTATGTTTTCTTAAATCGAGATATTATGAAATTAACAGTTGTTAATCAACTGTTCTAGGTTATGTTGACGTTTTCTGTCACTTATCTGGCACCTCGCTACATGCAAAAAATCGTAAAAGAATGGATTACTTCACTGCTGATTTCTCGTATTTTAATGGCGATTTCGGCATTCTTTACTTACGGTTTAATAAAAAAGAATTAAATAATAATAATAAAAATTGAAGTGCAGGAACTATAGTGGACAAAGAAGTTCCTATGGTACGCCCACTTGAGGCGTATGGAGATCAACACTGGTGCTAAAGCAGTAAGGCAGTGGATTCTTTCACATCGCCCAAACGGAGGGGTAAAAATATTTTAACGTTCCTAATAACACTAAAACGTAAAATAAAACATTAACTTGGCAAGGCGATTTACTTAATTTTCAAATTAAAAAATAAAAAAAAATTACCGGAGATGAAATTCGAACTGCTGCACCAGTGAACGAACCTGCGAATGATATTTCAACGTTTAGCTGTTCGCCCGCTCATCGCATGCGACTACGCTGAATCCCTCTCCTCCGTCCGTTGCGCCTGCTTTAAACATAACGCACTTATTCGTTATCTTTTTTAAAGCATTTACCCTGTATCTGTGGTGTTCCGTTTTATGAAGTGCAAATCCTGAGCTTGTGACAATTATTACTTTAATCTATGTCTTAATTGAAGCAAAAATTAAAAAAATGTATTTTTACGATGCTCACCCTGTATAGGTTGTGTCCAAACGATGTCCTTTTTCATTAATGGTAAAAACCTGACGTAAGTGCAAAGTATTACTTTTATTAAAATAATAGTTCTGGAGTTAACGCAAAAATAGTCAGAATTTTATTTTTTAATGTTCTTACCATGTTCTATATTACCGAATTTTTCTGGGTTTCATACCAGGTAGACATATAATCCGCATGCAAAATATCGTATTTCTCCAGAAAATAGTTTTTGAGTTTTACAGACAGACAGATAGACGGAATTGGGATAATCTGTTTTTCGTCATATCGAGAAGCTGAAATGTGAAGATATAAAGAAATCTCGAAAACTGATATATCCGCGATTACAATACTTCGTCTTTTAGACGAGGGAAGTAATAAATGATACGTGTTTGTAGCTTCAGCACGGTTTACGCAACGTTCTCGACAGTTTTTTTCTGAAAAATTAAGACTATACAATCTTATGCTGTCGTCCAGCCGCTTATATTTAGAAACCTTTGAATTATATATTATTACTAATCTCTCTCCTGATGATCATTCGCTCTGGAATGCCACTAAGAAATTTAAACGACCTTTTGTAACTATACCTCCAATTAGAAAACCCGATAGAACCTGGGCGCGATCAAATCTTGAAAAGGCAAGCACATTTTCTGAGTACCTATCAAATGTATTCTCCTTACCAGAAATAGACAACGACGACTTGGAGATTGAAGCTTTCCTGAAGTCGCCATGCCAATTATCACCACCGATGAAAGCTTTTAAAATAGGAGAAATTCTTAGAGAAATAAAGCTACTAAAACCACACACAGCTCCTGGCTCTGACTTGATAGTTGCAGAAATCTTGAAAAACGTCCTAAAGAAGCAGTTGTACTAATCACGACTACCTTGAACAGTATAATACGACTATGCTACTTTCCAGTTCAATGGAAGTATGCCCAGATGCCAATGGTACCCAAACGTGGTAAACCTCCAACGAAAGCGAACCCTTATAGACCTATAAGTCTGCTACCTATCATGGCTAAACTACTTGAAAAGCTTATCCTCAATAGAATACTAAAAGACAATTCTTTGAGCGAACTTATCCCTACGCATCAGTTCGGTTTCCGCCAAAACCATTCGACTATTCAACAGTGCCACACAATAGTCAGTAAAATCAAAGAAAGTCTAGAAAACAAGAAGGTATGTGCTTCAGTATTCCTGGACATACAGCAAGCCTTTGACAAGGTATGACACTTGGGTCTACTATACAAACTAAAAAATATACTACCTGACCAACTATACCTTGTCCTAAAATCCTACCTAAATGAGCGTTACTTCCAAGTTAAAATAAACTATCTAGTTATCAGTGTATTAAATCGGGAGTGCCGCAGGGTAGTGTTCTCGGCCCGATACTATACCTCATACTCGCTAATGGTGTACCAGTAATAAATAACACACTAATGGCCACATTTGCTGACGACACAGCTATCATGTCAACAGACGAAGATCCTATAGGGGCTTCAGAAAAGTTACAAAACCACCTGAACACTTTACAAAAATGGCTCAAGAAATGGAAAATCACAGTCAACCCGAATAAATTCACTCAAGTAACATTCACTAACCGGAGAATCAACTGTCCACAACTCAGTGTAAATAACGTGACAGTCCTAGTCAAAACAGAAATAAAACACCTAGGAATACACCTAGACCAAAAACTTAATTGGAGAACTCATATCAAAACCAAAAGAAAGCACCTAGACTTAAAAATTAAACAAATGAATTGGCTAATTAATAGAAAATCCCATATATAATAAAACCGATCTGGACCTACAGGATTGAATTGTGGGGTGCAGCAAGCCAGCTAACACAAAAATTCTAAAAACGTTACAATCAAAAATTTTACGAATGATGGTCAACCCGCCATGGTCCATATCCAATCAAACTATTCATGATGATCTTGAAATACCATTTATCAGAGATTTAATCAAACCTTATGCTACCAAATACAAAAGCAGATGCATAGGACTTAGTAATCAACTCATAGATGAGCTCTTCAATCAACAACCATCAGAGAAGAGACTGAAAAGATTGTGGCCAGAAGATCTTCCAAAATAAATTTCAGAGAACCATCAATTGATGATGCCTGACTCTAACCTCTTCACTTTCACACTATTTACTTATTACTCTGTAATATTGGAGTAGATTGTAAATTTGCAATAAATAAAAAAAATTAATTAGTAACGTAGGGGAAAAGATTCCCATAAAGTATGCTTTGCCTATCTTTGCTGTACTGCTCACCGTAGAACGTACTCTAGTTAAATTATGCGATGAATTTAAGTAGAGTTTTGATTAACAAGAAATCAATATAGCTACGAACAGCTTATTACAAGTTATTCCCACCATTTCAAATATGTCGTTGAATTATTTTATTTATTTAATATATAGAAACGTTAACCACAAGTTACTTTCAAAATGAGTAAACGGTTCAGGGAGACAAAGCAAAGTCAGCCTCTTATGCTGCAGTGTAATTATGCACTCTTGCCAGTTCATCCTGGAAAATTAGGCAAAGTGCATAAGTTACACGCTCTTTAAAATCCGCCATAAATAAAGCCCCGACGTCACTTTATGTCTGGTAAATGAGTGTCGACCCTAGCGCTCTTCGGGCGTCCATTTGTCCTAAACTGGGGTTTGCTAACCGCCGCTGCCATTACAGACTTCAAGTGCATAAGCACAAAAGGGAATATGCAATGAGTTTCTAGATGTATAATTATAAATTCCTTTAGTCTTCCGCTCACAACAACGGTAAATTGTTTTTAATTTGCTTCATTTCGAACGTTATGTTCTTTAGAACGATATCATCCAACAGTAATTAAATACGAATACAGTACGCTACCTGTTTCGACAAATTTCCCACTCGTATTTCTTATTTTGCTTTGAGATCACTAGGCATCTTTTGTTGGAACAATCCAATTATTTTAGTTACTTTGTGTTGTTTGTGATTCAAACCACTACAGCTTTTTATGTACGAAATAAAGGTTCCTTCCGCAGCTTCAAACGGCGAGTATACTTTTATGTACACGTTTGTTCCATAACATTTCACTGATTTAATTACTAAACACAAAAAGTAGCTTTGCTAGTAGACAATAGCTGGAAGTCAATTGATATTAATGTTAGATGCTTTTGAAATTTACAGAACTTTAAATAGATAGGTACACTTTACCCTTCCTACCTGCTACGAAATTCTGTGCCGTTACCTTTTAACCTGCCCCGCCTATCAGAAAGATGACTAATGATAATTAAGAAAGAGAAGACAGATGGTAAAGTGATACTACAGCAAGATAGGCAATGGAGAACAATTAAAGAGTTTCTTTGAAATGAGACACAGCACTAGTAACTAACAAAAAAACTTTTATATAAACAGCTATGACAGTACAGGATTCGCGAAAAAATTAGGACGGCGTTTTAATAATTGTACTTCCTCAACACCTCAAAACCAAACGTTTACGTAGGTCGCTGAGGCTTGGTACCTTATCAAGACCATGATAAAAAAAAACTGAAAATGATGCAGAGGGCAATGGTGATATCCATCCTGGAAATATGGCTGCAAGACAGAAACTATAGTTTGGATTCGCAACAAAACCAGACAAGACGACGTAGATAGACATTAGACACGTTACATATTTAATATAGCAAACGTTGTGATAGGAGCAGACAACAAATAGAGTAGTGTACGCTAACAATAGGAAGAAGAAAACGTGATAGGATCAGATGACTAAACGATATAAATCAGATGGCTCTAATGCAATGGATGAGGACAACATCCGATTGCATGGAACATTTATACAGATTTAAAGGTTATACTGGATTTGAATTTTAAATTCTTTCAAGTGCTGTCTATTTAATTCTTAATATATTTTAAATACCACCTAGGTGGTGCCGTGGATAGAATTCTTGACTTGCAGTAAGCACATCCGTGGATAAGCGAAATTTTGTCAGCAATCTACTGGATTGGTGAGTATTCAACATAGGGATACAAATAACGTCACCTGAATTTTTTTTTGCCGTTCTGCTAGAACGCCGTTAGGTAAGTCAGGTTCCCTATACATTTTTAGCGACTAATCGTCCACGATCTGAGGTAAGATTCGACTATCTCTGCTTCCACATACTGTATTATTCTGTCGAATTTATTTTAGGCCTTTTTTCTTTTTTGCTTCTCTCTTCTTTTCCCTCCTTTTCTGTTTGATGCACTTTGATTGTGCGTTACTGGTCCGGTTTATCTACGTGGATCGTGGGACTCACCGTGCTGGTAACCAAATTTGGCCCGTGGATGCGTGGAGTTACTTCCCGTGCTATTATGGCTGCCCGCTAGGTGACGGTGTGAGTTTTATTGGGGTTTTCCAACTCGTCACCTTTCTGCTTATACTATTTTTGCTTTGAAACTGTCGTAATAAAATTATATGTTAATAATTTTATTTCTAGATTTATTTAACCTGGTATCAGTAATTCCTTTCAGTGTATTAATGTCGTCGTTTTGAATAATTGTCGATGTTTAGCACTAGCCGTTGTTTTTTTTTTTTTTGGTTGAGTATTTATTATCTCGCATCTTATCTATTCCGCGTAGTTGGACATCGCTGGTACTGGAACCTTTTTGCTTATTGCTAATTTTTTTATCATGAACCTCTGTAACAGTTTACACACGAAACATATACATACTTTTGATTCGAAAGTAGCAAAACGGACCCACCTTGAGGCCTAAGTACTCGTGAACTTGGTTCACTCACCACCTAAAGATTCAAAATGAAAATAAAACATCTCAAAATCATCGACAACTTTTTATCTTTGGCTCCTAAAGCATGTCTCGGATTCGAGAAAAACAACAACCTCCCTAGGCGCATTAACAACGCTATATGATTATTATTTTGGCTATATCTCCACTCTACTGAAGTGCACGTCCAAGGCTTTGATACTTTACTCTTTCCATTAGGTGTGATCATTTTGCTTACATGAGCGGTTAAGTGTATTCAAAAGTAGTAAAATTAGTGAATGGAGGCCATTATTATAACCACTTTAAGCAGGTTATTTAAAAGAAACAAAATCCCAGAATAACATAGCATTTTGCTAAGGTTTTTCGCTTGTCAGTAAGATAGCAGAAAAGGTTCGCTCTGGATACAACGCATGGATTGTTTGTGGGCAAAGGTGGGTTGTATACAATACTACTAAAGTAGACTGCCGTCGATTGGATTATTTCTACTATGTTGAACACCGACGCATGGAATATCACCGACTGGTTTTACTTTCGATTTACCATTCCTTTATATTTGTCGAAATGTAGATTACCATCGAATTAGTTTACATCTACTTTAAAGTAACCACCGATACAAATTACCACCTCATACATTTACTATCAACTAAAGCGAATTTATAGTTTTCCACCGAAATGATATACCACCGCACTAAAATACCACCGCTCCGCTTTCTTTGTAACATAACTAGATTCCTAAGCGCTAGATAGTCATATAATGATGCTGCAACTGCATTCCATACATTCCAAGTTTTCCGCTGAGTATAGCAGTTGCAGTATAAATAATTTTGTAACAAAATCTAAAGCCTGTCAAAGACAGTAGTGTTAACTACTTCATAAAGATACTGTACTTGCTACTAAATTATTAACATCGTAGGAAATTCCAATTAGTGGTAGTTCACGTAAGATGTGCAGCAGCAACTGCTGTCGGATGCGATCGGAGGTGTTTCCAGTCGGTGGAAAACCATGTGGTGGTAGTTTACGACGGTGGTATTTTAAGTTAGATATAAACCTATGCGGTAGTAAAAGAAGTCGGTGGTAGTTCGCGTTGGTAGTAATAAGCACTCACCAGCTAAAGTTTTGGTTGGTTGGCCCAATAGACTATCGCAATTGTAAAGATAAAAAATGGTAAGTTCTTGTTGCTTACAAGTTGTTACAAAATTAGAAAATTTTGGGTGTAAGAATCTACTTTCATACTTTATATGTGATCTAAATAGTAAGATTGCACTGCAATATATTATATCACTATCATTTCGTTATATATCAGTACAAAGTAACGAATAATTTATAAATTAAAATTCGTAAAAATTTACGCATGGTAAATGTTTTAAATTTTGGTTTAATAGCAAAAAGTACGGAATTTATTACTATATTACCTTCATAAAAGTAATCTTTTCAATTCAAAACCAAAGCATTAAGTGTTCCCATCAGCTGTATTGTATAAACCTGTATTATACCGTGTTTACTGTGGGAAGAAAACGCATTTTCTATGACAGATGTCGGGTGTGTAGGAGTCTTGATTGAATGCGACGTTAATACAGCAATTTAGACTTCAGAAACGGCGTCAAAGTTAACGCTTTGTTAAATTGCCTATTTCCAGAAACGGAGGTAGTTATCTAATTATGGTCACATTTATTTCAAATTGTTTCGTTTGCGGCCTTAGGCACAAATTCTTGCAGAATTGTGGAGATGCTAAAATGCCATTTGCGGTTCATATTTACCTTGATGGGGAATGAAGACACGGAAACACATAACTGACCTAGCTGCTGAATTTGATTTACCAAATATCTTTTAAAAATAAACCAGACTTATAGAAAGTCGTGCATTTATATATTTGAAAGGAGCTACGAGATTTAAACGACGTTTAACAAAATTGCGGGTGATACGAAGACAATGAAGGCTTTTAAGAATTCAATTTGACGACTTATGTAATAACCCCCGAACTTCTTTTTATTTTCCTTTCCAAAACTTTTCGCCTTCAGTGTTGATCAACGAATTTGCATTTGAATGGCCAGTAAATGGCTTCTGCTGTTACGGTTTTGGTTTGAAATGATTGTCATTCCCCCAATATCGGGACCAGTAAATCTCTATGTACGTCCTTATCTTTTTAATTATCGACTCCGCTTTGTTAAATTTAAATCAATCGCAAGTGCCTTGTTTTGCTAACCCGAAATTTTCCTGCGCAGCTTACCGTATCTGAAGCAGAGCGGAATCGCCTAATTTTCTGGAAGTAAACTTAAGGAAATTTTAATCCGAATGAATTTTAATCGGAATTCACGGCGCTGCCCGTTTCAGCTCAACAGTTGCGAGAAGTAATTTTGGGTCTCCGAATGTTCGACAAACGCATTCTTGGATTTTCATTAAGCACTTTCAACAAGTCGAAAATACATATTATTAGGAATTCTTCTAACTTCATGAGTCAACAAAGGCGACAGAAAGTAACTGAAGTTTTATTTCTCGCCCACGCTGCTGCTATAGCTAGACGTTTCCTTTTATTTGTTTTCAGCCACAAAGCAAATTTATCTTTCGCGAGTTTGAATGCAATTATAGTCTCAAAAATAAAGGTTGTGGAAATGAGTGACGCAAAACCTTTGACATGTACTTTCGACATCTTTAAACTGATTCTAGTAAGCGCGCCATAATAGTATTCTACTGAAATACCTACATTAGTCTTCTTGAAACCAAATACACACCTCACAGTAAACTTAAGAAATAATACAAGATCTTTATTAAAGATCAAAAACAACATATTGTCACTAGTTAAAAATAATAAAACAGTTACCTTGAATTTTAAAAAAACACACAATACTATTAATAGATTTGATTCTTTTCTCCATTCTAGACATGATCCACGCCGTTAAAGCGTAGTGCAGAATATTCTTTTTGTAGTAATAACTACTCTCGGAAACTATTAAAACTAATTTTTTCAAACAATTTTCTTCGTCAAGCTCTATCTTCACTTAGCAAACGTTGCAAATCAACTATTTAATGTATCCTTCTAATAAATGCACAGTAAAATTATTGCCACATTATGCAACCATGAGGTAATGCTTCTTGCTACATTTTTTCTTCATTGAACCTTTCTATAAATGATGATCTACGTTTGTTGACTATTCCAAGTCAAACTACAAAACGAAAAATCAACACTTTGCTATATCAAGGCTGGGGTACCACAAGGCAGCGTCTTGGGACCTGTGTTCTACGTCCTATACACCTCCGATTTTCCAACAGACGTTAAAACTGCAACGGCAACATTTGCAGACGACACTGCCATTTTATCATCCCATAATGAGCCCAATCTGGCTTTGCAGCACCTCCAGAAAAATTTAGATGAAGTGCAAACATGGTTAAAAAGGTGGAGAATTCGGGTCAACGAAAACAAATCAACCGAAGTAACATTCACCAACAGAAGAGGTATGTGCCCCCAAGATACACTAAACAATACCCCAATACCACAAGCTGAAACAGTAAAGTATCTTGGTATGTACATCGACAAGTGTCTCACCTGGCGCAGTCATATATGGAATAAACGAAAATAACTTAACTACAATTTAAGCAAGTTGTACTGCATCATAAAAGAAAATCGAAAGTAACCCTAAATAAGAAATTACTAATATATAAATCAATTTTGAAACCGGTGTGGACTTACGGAGTTCAGCTGTGGGGCACAGCCAGCACGTCAAACATAGAAATTTTGCAAAGATTTCAGTCAAAGGTCCTCAGGATGAACACCGACGCTCCCTAGTATGTTCGTAGCTCAGTCATACAAAGAGCCACCTAGCCGTGGATTCAGTAAAAGATGTGATCCAATCCACTACTCAAAAATATTTGGGCAAACTAGAAGCTCACAAACCCTTTAGCCATTAACCTCTTGGACAATAGCTTAACTATAACAAAACTGCAAAGATCTAGCCAGCCGATCTTCCATACAGGTTCATCAATTAAATTTAAGTTAAAAATGTATTGTATATGTCAGTGTCATTGTACACAGTTATTAATTTAGTCTCTACATGTACTGTAGTCATAAGTCATATACAACTTGTTGTGCTACCAATGGGCAGCGCATAATACATGTCAATAACTTATTGTGAAACAAATTACTTAATATTCCGATGGAATAGACTGTAATGTTACCAGTGTAATAAAAAATTTTTTTTGTTTTCCTGATTCAAGCGCCATGGCATGAAAACGTGTGTACTTTCTTCTATCTTGTTCTATCCTGTTAGTTCTTTAATTCAGTCTGTGAAACGGGTCGGTAAATGCATGGTTAGCGTATTTCCGTCGACTGCTTTGTGACACACATCTTTTCAGGCAATGGAAAAATAGATTTATCGATTTTATTGCGTAGTCTTTCAATAATTTGAAGTTATTTCAGTTTAGATATGTTCATTCTTCTATACAGCCACTTTAGCAATAGAGGTTTTTCGTTCGATTTCACTCTAACAGTCTACCGTATTTGTAATCTCCGTCCCCAAATATAGAACGTTAATGTCTTCTTTCATTGACTTAGTTGTTGCTTGTTCTATCTACTATTAGAAGATTGCTCTTTGACGTATTTATCTTTGAGTCTATTTCTGCGTTTACAGCTTGAATGCGTTCCAGTAGCTCAATTATATCTTCTTACGAGCTGGTTAGCAAGATGGTATCAGCTGCGTATGTACTTTTTACTTCTTGCCAGCCGCCGATTGCCTCCCCCACGATCCATTCTTCATATAGGTGGAATAGCAGTGACACCCAGCCTGATGATGTCATCGGGGATCTAATTTTCAGCATTATTTCCCACAGTTTATCCCAATCGATACAGTCGAAGACTTTTTGTTAATCGAACTTTTCTGAGATTCGTCTGACGTCCAGTATTTGCTTCCTCGTTTCGTGACTTTGTATAAGGCCATCCTATTCGTATGGAAGTTGATGGTGTGTGTAGTTTTTCAACCGATCGTGGATGGTTATTAGTAACACTTTTCTGAAGTGAGAAATGAGTAGTTCCAGTAGTATGTTCTCCGCGTTTTCTTATGAGTTCAAAAGAACACCGACTTTATCCAGTCATCCGGCCATTAATCCGAATGTCACACCTTCTTGCAACAGATCTCTTCCCGCATCCCTTATGATGCAAATCTCATCAAGCGTAATAGTTGACATACAGAACTAATGACCTACTGTGAATGGTTCAGAAATGTCAGTCAAAAAGTTTAGAGTTGCTGAAGTAAAGGTTCAACTTGCTTTGATGGCATCTGATAGCTAACCTCCATTCGAGCATTAAGAAGAACAACACATATAAACTAGCAGGGAGACGTAATGTTTCACCGTAGTTATTTACCATCAGTATAGATCTTCAAATAATAACACAGAAAACAGTTCTTGCTAATAAATAATATGGTTGGAATGCATTTTTCTAATGACATAATATTAATCAAACAAGATGACAGCGACGGCGTTTCGATTCAAGACCCGCAAATATGATATAGGCTTCTGTAGATGTAATGGTGAGAAACCAGCATATTCATGGAAAAGATGCTACTGGAAACGGAAAACATAGACTAACTTTATTGTACTAATTGTATCGAAGCGCAATGAACATTCGTCGACATAACTTTGACTACTGATAGTATTTTAACATTGAATATTTTTTAAAAAGGATGGGGGTGAGATGACACCTCATTTGAAAGTTCTCATTGAGTAAAATACAGTGCCTTCAGAAATGACCGAACGCTGATTAAGGACGTATGTAAGCAACCCATTTAACAGGAGTTGGTACTACTGTACACATTTTAGTTTTCGTGGCAGTGGCGTCCAAGTACTGGGGGTCTTAATTATTCAAAAGCCTAAAATTTTATTCCACAAGAAATAAACTAAAGTAATTCGGAATAATCTTATACATTTTTCATTATAAATACTTTATTGATACAAAATTTATTCAAGTGTCTTCATGTAAAGTGGAAATTCCAATTTCAATCACATCAATTCAATTTTCAGTTAGCCTATTCTACCCTAAATGCTGTTTAAGAGACTACCCCTGCTCCTATCATTAACAAATAACGATAACAGCTTAAAGATTAACTGGAAAACAGGAAACACTTATTTTATTGTACTAAAGTTATGATGAATTGATCACCACAGCCAAATTAAAACACGCCAAAATAAGGATACAGAGATTGTCTATAAAAATTGATGGAAATGTTGACCATTAATATAGACACAACTTAATCTGTCATTTCCTATTATCAAACACTCTCCGCAAGTCCTCCTCACTTAGATTTTCATTAAACTACTGGCAATATTGCATTCGTGATCTCCAATCATTTTTAAATAATTCTTGTACCACTGTTATCTTGTATGGATACATGTAGAGATTTTTTCTTAAATCGTTATGACACGATCCAACAGAAATACCTAAGTATAAAAGCATATATGCGTAAATTACCCTGTAAATGAGCAATTTATTGTTTACAGACCACTTTGGGCAGCCAATGTAAAAACTGATTTCTGCTGGCTTAGTTGTATTCGATTATTGTCAGCTACCTTTTTTTCGGTTGAAACAGTATGTTGCCTGTTAATTTGCTTTTGCAGATGCAGCGTTTGTCTTTGAAACGGTAAATAATAATCCGCTTATGGTGATCAAAAGCATCGCACACCTGGTGATTTCGGGTTCCACTACGAAAGTGGGCCATTAGAATAAAAATATCTACTTCAGGTGTGAACGACATGTTTATAATTTGTATTTTAAAGTAAGAAAGTAACCTAAAAACTTCAAATTTGTTAACTAGTGTGTATTCTTCTTCAGTCGGTTCCTATCCGTTCCGGATGTTGGCAACCATATTAGCTATTTTCACTTTATTAACTGCCGCCCTAAATAGCTGTGTACTAGTCATAGAGAACCAAGTTGGAATAATTTTAATCCAGGAGATTCTTCTCCTTCCCGCACCTCTCCTTCTAAGCACCTTACCCTGCAGTATATTTTCCAGTAATTTGAACCTGTTCTCGTTCGTCAATACATGACCCAGGTACTGAAGCTTTCTCTCTTGAATTGTTATTAAACTTCTCTTCTTTTTTTTTCATTCTTTGACGAATAGCTTTGTTTGTGACACGGTCCATTCACGACATCCTCAACATTACGGTATAACCAAGTTTCAAAAGCTTCTTTTACTCGTTGCTTCCGTTAGAGTCCATGTTTCTACACCATAAAATAAAACTGAAAAAAAGTAGCAACGTAAAAACGTCATTTTGTGGTCAGTGTTAAATTGTGGTTCTTGAATATTTTGTTCATTTTGTTAAATACTGCTCTAGTTTTCTCGACACGGATTTTTATCTCTTGCGAGTGATCACATTGGTCATTGATGTTTGTGCCAAGATATGTTTATGGTTGATTTAGATATGACACTTCGGAATAGTGGATTTACTAATTACCATTAATTTTGTTGTAGCTATATTGATATCAAGCCTGTATCGTTAATTACTCGCACTCACTTTATCCATTAGAAGTTGCAAATCTTGAAGGTTGTCAGTGAATATGACTGTATCATCTGCATATCGAATGTTCTTTAATCTTTGGATTGTGTGTATACTTACACCAAATTCAAATACATTAATTAGAGAAACGATTTTTGCAAAAGAATAGTACGCTGAAACCGCAGAACATAACTGAAGCCGGCTGTAAACTTGGTACAACACCTTGCACAACGAACGAACGTCAATGAAATATTTCAACGTCAAAATATAACACTACACTTGTACCCAACATCAAACAGTTAAAATAATGAACATTCAAAAACGTTTAATTATTCATGAAGGCACTGTATATGCCTTTAATTTTACAAAAAAGGTTGCATCATAATTTAGTAAATAATAAAGTACCGGTCGAAAAAAAGAGCAGGAATACTAAAGCAAGCACCATTTTGTTAAGAATAATCAAAATTATCTTAAATTATAGGTACGCATTCTACTCAATGATACCTTTTAAATGAGGGGGCATCATGACCACCCCCCTACTTGCACAGAAAAAAGTATTCAAAACATGTAAAATTGGTGTAGTTTACTTCCTTAAAATATGTGCACCCATTCAAAAGTTATAATGGGTGTGGTGGGGGGGGGGGCAAACTGTTGGTCCTTATACAGTGCATTATGAGGAATGGTGCGTCAACTTTCATGCAGGGCCTCCTGTATTTACGTGATCATTTATTTGGAATCTCTGGCGTTTTATTTTAATATTTCGAAAACAGTACTTTTCAGTGCTACTTTAATCTCCTCATCGTTGTAATTTGGTAAATTCTAATTTTCTGTTTGTTTTAAAATTACAAACAAAAGACCCACTCCCCAAATTGTATTCAGTACTGTGAATTTCGATAATATCTAAAAGGTTAATAAAACCTTTTTACATTTAAACCCTTCACAAATACGGAAGGAAAAACTAGACAGTTTCCGTTTCTGCGCATGAAACATGGAACGACGATAAACTTGATCTTCGACATTCTATATCTTAATGCATGTGTTGATAAGGTCTACCTTTAAAGCAATAACTTTGAGAATTGCGCCACTTCAAAATCCGAGCGAATGTAACGTCCTGACTGTTCGTCTTCGTTGTCTGTCAAAAGCAGCACACTGAAAACTTTTCCGGTTTCTCGCCCGTTCCATCTGTCCATGAAAAACGCATTAAACATTTAAACCCTGTAAATTCTAGGAAAGCATGGACATCGTAAGAGACGAAAGCACCAAATTTGAGTGCCAGATAAAACAATCAGCTTAGAAAACATATGAAAGCA
This sequence comes from Agriotes lineatus, assembly GCA_940337035.1. Classification (NCBI taxonomy): domain Eukaryota; kingdom Metazoa; phylum Arthropoda; class Insecta; order Coleoptera; family Elateridae; genus Agriotes; species Agriotes lineatus. The sequence continues at coordinate 60,123,882 of OW679202.1, forward strand.
GCAAGTAGAAGAAATAAACAATGACAAAGCAAAAGTAGTAGATAAATGGCCACAGTACTACCAGAAGATTAGTCAGAGGAAACCAATGGTAATAGTGTACAACCACAATCCTTCCATTCTACGAGAAGAAATAGAATTAGGTATTGACAAACTGAAGTACGGTAAATTCTGTGGTATTGGTGACATCATCGCCGATATGTTAAAAGTGACAGGGAACACTGAACCGACGCTTATTCACTACCTCTACAATAAGATATGTGAATCTGGACAGGGGCCAATCCAATCCAATTGGATGGAATCGGCATATTTTCCGATCAATAAATAGTCTTCCCTAATTACGACCTGAGGAAAACAAAAAAAAATGTCGTTGCTACTTAACTATCTGGCAACACGTAATTGTCTTCGAGTTACAATTTGGCGTCAAACGAAGGGACACGTGTCCGTGTTTAATAATATATTTGTTGTAAGTGGTTTCAGATAAAATGTTTAATACAAGAAAACTATTATTAGGTTAGTTCATAGCTCTAAATAGTATAGGTAATTCATATCTATATTATAGCTACCCATAACTGAAACATTATTTTACGTTTTAGCCGATCAGCACTTTAGTACGTCAAGTACTAATATAAAAACCTCAATAGATAGCATCTTAGTTAAAATAATATAGATCACTACACTTTTAATTTTTAGTAACATGGCAAACATAGCTTCTGATTAGTTGTTTGTAGTGCACATCAAAACATCTCGTCCTCTCATATTGTGTATTTAATTTAAGATATTATTATATCCATTAAAGTGCCAGGTTTAAATTTATTTTGTTCTCACGTATAATTAAATTGGAATAGTAATTGTTAATATTCTATGACGTTTCGACTATCATGGAGAAAATATAGCAAGGGTCCTGCCAACTAATTTAGTAACTTTTTCAAATACACTTCTTTTATTGGATGACGCACTATCAGACAATATTTTAAGAATCGCAAGTCAGATAAACCTACTTATGTCATCAATAATGTACTAAACGGGAGATTTGGCCGTATTTTGGTTAAAAAATAGCGAGATAGCCGCCCGTAATGCGCAAGTTCTCGCTTGGCTGGAAAAAGGGTAGAAATACAGCAATCGCTCCATTCAAATGAGGGTGAGATGAAATCTATAAGAGTTTTTGGTTTTATTGAGCGCGCCGAGCATTTGTCTTACCGAATCCATCAAATCGACGAACCACTCTGCTCTAGCGCCCTGGGCATCCATACTTTGATAATCAAGAGCTTTCTCCATCGAGGAAAAGTTAATTCGACGCACGCACCTTTGTGCCGAACCTAACGATCGCATCGAAATTATATAAACTGCTGTTTCCTTGTCGTCACACATTCGCTTCTAATGCCGGTGGCAATAATACAGAAATCGCACTGCCGAAACTTTTATGAAAATATTTTTCAATGGAATTGACAGATAGGGCTAAGATAGCATGTAAGGGTAACGTATGATGCTCGTTTCGTTATTATTGGGGTGTCAAATTCGAAATCGTTTTCCGTGGTGAAGACAGATTTATGATTTTCTATTTTTGTCATTTATTAGAAATGCATCGTGCGGGAAGCAGTGCAGTTGAAATTAATTTTGGCTGTGTATGCTACTAACCAACTATCGTAACATTTCGCGAACTTGCACAACCTTCTGTAAATGGAGCCGAATAATTTAAATGTAGCATGTCTTTCTTTACAAGATTATCGCAATTTTCTGCACGATTTAGCAGAATGCAGCAAATGGTCTCGAAAAATGTATGCTCCAGTACATGAACCGCATGTGAGAAAGCTGTATTATGAAATAGCTCAAATTCAATGTAAGTACAATCATAAGGTAGCATTGGTATGGGTTATTATGTGTTCTTTTTAGTTACATGGTAAGCTAGGATCTGTACCTCCAGTAACCTGCATTACGCATTTATTTTCTCCAATTCATTCCTTATTCAGCATTAGAAATGAGAGAATTATTCACCTGTGCACAGCATTCAGCTGCAGTAGAACTGGAACATTCTTCTACTATTTATTTATGTATTTGTTTACCGTTGCGGATTTTATGAGCCTTACAAAGAGAAATAAATGTTATTGTACTATAAAACCAGATAAAATTGTATAGAAACTCATAGGATAATCATCTAGTGAATGGAAAGAACACGCTTCTCATCTTTAATAGCGACTACCATAGAAATAGGAAAAAAAACGTGTTGTTGTAAAACAATGAGAGAGATGGTGAACTAGGCTTTATGTGTTAGTTCAACTTCTAAGTTTTATAGAAGCAGAAGAATAAGAAAATGAAGATGAAGTGGTATTCGGCGAAAGGATTCTCTGCAATATGTACCATGCTTCTGCTTCTTAGCAATGTAGGTGGCGTGGAAATTCGTTCTTAAGGCGGCTTTGGAGAGCTCATAGATTTCCATAGCGGGCAAGGTAAATTTTCTTTTGCGCCTTGAATTTCATGTCTAGGCAACTTTAGATACACCTCTTTGCCTTCAATGGAAATGTCGAAAGCGGATTATATCGCTAAGTACCTTATCTGTTAATCTACTACCTGTGAGGAACCTTCTATTTAAAACCAAGTTAGCCCAATACATCCTTACATTTGTTTTCGAATCACCAAATTAAATAATTTTAACTGAAATCGTTTGATGCAATTGATATGTTGTAATCAATAAGTTGGGGACTAATATAATTAACTATTTATAGACAGAATTCTTATGCTTTTCGCATAGGTAATTAGTAGACGAATTTGAAAACATCAATTACTATTATAAATGAGAGATGACTGCTACGCTAATGATCCTTATCTGTATTTAGTATCAGCTACGGAATTTCGCCCTTTGTTTGTACAGGTACGTATGCCAATTTAACCTGGTTATGACCAAGCAAGTAAACGGTATAAGGCGATCTTTCATTTTGAAATAACGATGACTCTAAAGTTTCCAGAATCAACTATTGTAATTTATTTCGCAAAGTGGAAAATGGAGCATACATATCTTTCGCATAAATAATTTTTAACAAAATACGTTCAAAGCATGAAAGCTTACATAGCTATATTTTTATAGTTTAAGTTCTATCAATTTAACCAAAACAAACTGCAAATACATTGATATACTTGACGTTTTTTTATGATGATTTATAGTGACACCAGGTATATTAAAAAAAATAAAAGTGATTGATAGTAGTAATCAAATTACAGGAAAAAAGATAAACTTTTCGTTAAAGAATTCCTACGAATGTAGATGTAAAGCTGCAGCTATATCTTATAATACTAAAGGCAATTTTTTATGTCAAATTGAAACATCTATAGTCAGCGAAGCTTCTGGATATTTTACTAAACAACTTTTTACGCCACGTCAAAAACAATATACTGCAAAATTGAACAGCAAACGTTAGGTACCTATAAAGGATTATATGAGTAATAAATGTACAGTTAAAAAACCTCAAATAATTATGTATTTTAGGGAAATCTTTTAAAAGGCGAACTTTTGCTACAGTTGATGAAAACTACAGATTAGAAGTAGAAAATAAAGTAGAAGACATGGATTCTGAAACTTATGAAAAAAATCTGTAAATGGCTGTACGCAGAACTTACCTCATTGACATTGTGACACTAAATAATTTGAAAAATCAAATTAAGTTAGTAGTAAAAATTAGGGATGTCGTACCCGGTCTAAAATGAAACCCGGGTACCCAAAAGCAGTACCCGGGTAAACCCGGATACCCGAAATATATAACAAAAAAGTTAGTGTATATCTGAACATCTGAGGTAACTACTATTTCATTCTTTTACGGCGTGAGTTTTAAGGTGTACTAAATTAAAATAGTACCTACTCACCAATGCAAATTGCAAGTCGTCTGTTATTCGTAAATATTTTCACACTTCCAAGTGCTATCAAATTCAAGTAGTACGTGACTTTTTGTGCGAAATTGGTAGCAGCATCAACATCACACAGAGGATGTTTTTTTTACTTCACCCATACTGACGCGAACTAATGGTAGGTACTATTGACGGGTTCAATATTTCCGTGAAGTGAATTTATTGCCTTATATGAAACAAGAAACAACATTATGTGGTATGGATGGGGTGATTCTTGTTATTACTGCATGGTTATGTTTTTCCACAACTTATTCCTATTGTTTTTAAGTTTTAATTTAAATAAATCCTGCAGCAGAGCGGAGCATCTGTCGCCGTGGGTTATGGTGTGACAGCTGCTGCTGTGGCCTGTGCTATTAGCTCGGGTGATATATACAGAATTTGAACGACACCTTCGAATTTTTTTAGCATTTCCTTGCACCACTTGACGCGTGCCGACATGCCGATCTGATAATAGTAATTTTTTTATTAAGTGCGCGAAATGAGTGTTTTCTTATGGCGCGTGAGAATGTCAATTTTCAAAACACGAATTTTGCCACGAAATACAAACAACGTTTTTTCTACAGCCGTCGGAATAACAGATTCTCTGCAACAAAATCATACGTATATAGCAAATAAGTAGAGTAATATTATTATGTACGTAACGTTTTATATGTGTTGTAACTAAGGAAATGGTGTTTGTAATAATAAATTTAAAATCTAGTGCGTAATAGTTATTTACTATACAAGGGGGATAACAGCATCATTAATATACGTGTGTGTAAGTTACAAAATTTTATCTACTCTAGTGGGATAAGTAACTCATTACGTCACTCATTTGACACTATGGTTTCATTACGCAGCTGAGTTGTGTAATGGCTTCATTACGTAACTGAAATAGTGTCAAATGAATGACATAATGACATTTGCCTACTAAAATATTTTTGAAAATGACAGATCTGACATTTCTCTTAATGCACTTTTCTCAATTTTAGGCAGTCGTAGATAAAATTTTGTACAATACATGTGTGATAATGCATCATTAATATACTTGTGTGCTTACATACATGTATATTAATGATGCTGTTATCCCATTTGTACAGTAAATAACTATTATTTCCGATCTAGTGTGTGAAACGCAATTTCACGCACACTTATTGAAACGTTAATGTCACTTTTATGTGTCAGTTGTAGAAAAAATCATTTCACGCACAGCATCGATATTTTTCGCGACAACAGAGGTGGATGAACGACCTTCGCGAAGATAGTCATGCACATTTCTGGGTTGGGAAAAGGGAAAAGGAATAAAATCTGAGTTCAACACTAGAATCTACAAAATATCCAGCAACTAATGAGATTGAAACACCGCTTCAATTATCAAAAATAAATGAAAGAAGAATTAATTGTTCCACGACAATTTGAATACAAACTAGAGTACTGATGGAAGAGGATTGTAGAAAAGGTGATTAAACGTGCAACAAGATTGAGTTAGCATGAGAAAGAATGAATACGACCGGCAACAGGAGAGGACGTAAACACAGCTAACGTGAAAATCCACAAAATAAGTAAGAATGGGGAACCAGAGGTTCACAAGGCAAGGTAAGTTTAAACGAAGGTACCCAATTGCTACTTCGAGGAACCGATTTAGCTACTTTCCGGGTCAGATATGGGTGCTAGTGATTATTTCATGACTGAGACAGTTTAAGTAGAAGCGAATAAAAAATGTCGTTTTGGTTAGATTGACAATGAAAGCTCTGGCTTAAATTTTGAGCAAATAATTTTACAGAAATCTAAATGAAAAAAGTGTGAAACATTAAACATATGGTATTGTGACCCAGAGCAGCGTATTTTATTATTGAGTAAGCCTCGTAACCAATATAAACCAATTTGTATACGTCCACTCGTGTAGAATAAAAGTTGTACGGCCCTAAAATATGTTTCTTGCATATTCGCTTTTACAGTGGATTCCACAATTTTTCGCACCCTGCAGTTTTTGACAATTTTCAGATAGATCTATGCTTCCGGTTCCGATTTTTGGAAATTGTTGGGTCTTCACATTACTTCCTATGCTGTAAGATTATTGGAGCTCTTCTTTTTGACGTTGAATAAACGGATTTGTTACAAAAATCGTTAGTAATTAAGTGCATATTAGGTGTTATGATCTGGCGAATTGCTACGCACATCTGGTCGAATAAGGATATCACGATATTTGGGAGTAACACCATCTGTTGTCTATCCAGAATCTCAGCCCGTTGTCACATAAACTCGAAAGGCGAAGTATTCAAACGATTTAGTAAAGCAGCATCGATTTCCGGTAGCATGAAACTAATAATATGGAAAAACAAATATATGTAAAACCAGTATAAGACCAATAATGACGTATTGAAACAAGAGCTGACACAAAGAAAACACAAAGTTTACTGCGTACAAATGAGATGAAAATATTAAGAATGAAAGCGGGCATGACGCTACAAGGCAGAGTAAGAAATGAAACCATCAGAAAAATTTGCAAATTGAAGATAAATTCAGATGGGAAAAACAGAGAAGAAGAATATGGAGAGAACATACATAAATGATGGATAACAAACGAATAGTGAAAATAGGTATGAACAAAAATCACATGGGTCCCTTTCTCCAAGCTGCTGATTTAAATGTAAATCGGTCTTTAGCATCAAACACAAGGGTGAGGTGTTCGTCTTCTGCCCATTTTACTAATGCGCTCCCATTAGCGTCACAGTCTCTGTACTTCCATTGATCGTGATGACTATTGTAGTCACCCACGTATATAGCCGGGTGGGGATGTGTTTGGATGACTTGGGCTGGCCAGAATATTGCTGGCGGCTTGTAAGTGTTGGAGACGGTGATATTTCCGATTTTTACGACAACGTTATGGATTTGGTCGTCAGTAGACGTAGAAGGAATACAATCCCGATCTATGTTTTGTTTCGGCCAACAACAGAGGCCAACCCCTAGCAGTCTCACGAAAAGTTCTTACCGACTTTCCACACAGCCAGCATCGTCCAGTTAGAGTAGAAATAGGAACACAAATTCCTCTAGTCACCTCTATCCCTCGCCCAAGGTGGAATCTTAAAAAAGCGGACTGGACCAAGTTCTCTACGGAACTAGATAAATGCCTAGGCTGGATACCGCCTATCAGTGGAAACTACAACCGATTTGTCGGTGCCGTAATAAGTACTGCCAAAAAGTGTATACCAAGAGGCTACCGTAAAGAGTATATCCCTGGCTGGTCCCAAAACAGTGAGGAGATGTACCAAAACTTTCTTGAAACTGGCGAACAAGAAATTGCAGACGAGCTACTTCACAGCCTAGATGCGGCGAGACGGCAAAAGTGGACAGAAACTGTAGAAAGCCTGAACTTCCAGACATCGAGCAGAGAAGCATGGGCATTATTAAGAAAGCTAGGAAGCGGAGTCTCCATACAAAGACAAAAGACAACTGTTAGTCCGAATGCCGTTGCTTCACACATAGTAGCGACATCCATAGCACCAAAAGACAAAGCTCATACAATTGAGGTAAAACGAAAACTCAAAACCTTAAAAGCTGAGGCCACAGAAACCAAACACTCCCGCCCTTTCACCTGCGAAGAAGTCTCAAATGCTCTTAAGGATATTAAGCCACGAAAAGCTCCAGGGTTTGACAATATCCATCCTGAATTCTTAATAAACTGTGGCAAGTACACAAAAGTCTGGATGGCCCACTTCTTCACCGATATTATGGAAACTGGCAATATTCCACAAAAATTTAAACGTTCGAAGATAATTGCTATATTGAAACCAGGTAAACCAGCTAGTAATCCTAAGAGCTACAGACCAATAGCCCTGCTGTCTGTGACATACAAGTTACTAGAACGGCTTACTTATAACAGAATTAGTACAAGGTTATTTGAAGCGATCCCGGTCGAACAAGCAGGCTTTCGGCCAAAACGAAGCTGTGCAGATCAAGTCCTCTCACTCACCACTTACATCGAGGCAGGATTTCAAAGAAAACTTAAAACATCAGCTGCATTTATCGACCTATCAGCGGCCTACGATACAGTGTGGAGAGAAGGCATTATATATAAGTTTCTTCGTGTAATTCCCTGCAAACCAACAGCCCGACTGATAGACCGCATGCTAAGCGATCGAGTGCTTCAAGTAGTCATGGGATCCGACATCAGCTCCCCAAGGAAACTAAAGAACGGGTTACCACAGGGATCAGTCCTTGCTCCACTCCTCTTTAGCTTGTACATTGCAGACATGCCAGAAACAATATCAAGAAAGTTTGGCTATGCCGACGACTGGGTACTTGCAACAAGGTGCATATCAATCGAACAGTCAGAAGAAACCTTAACGGCAGATCTAGAGGAAGTGGGAAAGTATTTTCGCAAATGGAGGCTTCAACCAAACGCCACCAAAACAGAAGTTACTTGCTTCCACCTAAATAATAAACTCGCCAGAAGAGAACTTAACATACAGTTCGAAAACACCATACTTACCCACAATAAAACACCAAAATATCTAGGCGTAACCCTTGACAGAACACTATCTTTCAGAGATCATCTAACAAAAACAGCTGAAAAATTAAAAACAAGAAACAACATTATTCAAAAGCTATGTGGTGCAACCTGGGGAGCATCGGCCTCCACTCTGCGTTCTTCTGCTTTGAGTCTTGTCTTCTCAACTGCTGAATACTGCGCTCCAGTTTGGCTAAATAGCCCACATGTACAAAAAATAGATGCCCAGCTAAATAACACCATGAGAATGATTACCGGTGTTATAAAACCAACTCCCACGCAATGGCTACCAGTCTTAAGTCATATCCCACCTCCCCAATTGCGACGAATAAATGCTCTTACAAGCGAGTATAAAAAGATCATGGACAACAGAAATCTACCAATCCATCAAGACATCGAAGATGCCAACCATAATCGACTCCGCTCTAGACGACCCCCAACAAAAACGGCAGGGATAGCTGTGGAAGATGAGTTCAACCTTACCAACGCATGGACTCAAGAATGGACGGCACGTCAAAATAATAACATACCGTGCATTACCCAAAAGCCACCGGGCTTCGACTTACCACGTAAAACATGGTCCACGCTTAATAGAATCAGAACCCAACACGGCAGGTGTGCATACTCTCTACACAAATGGGGCAAGCAACCGTCCCCACTTTGTGACTGCGGAGAAACCCAAACTATCGCACATATCATACAAGAATGTCCGATAAGAGCATACAATGGTAGCCCCGAAGACTTCCTGCTGGCGACCCCAGAGTCGATAGATTATATAAATAAACTAGGAATTGACCTATAACGTTTAAAGTGTGTTTTATGTTTTTTATGTATACAAACTTTATATTTTATATTTTTATATTTTATATTTTTATATTTTATTAATATTTTAATATTTTAATTTCAAATGTTTAATATTTTAATTTAAAATTTGTTTAAAATTTGTTTAATGTGTCAGCCATACGATAAATAAAATAACATGGGTCCCGACAACCAGGAAGACCGCCTAAGAGATGGCGAGGCAGTTGGACATCTGTCTCACAAGACTCGTCTAATCGAGTTTGTTTTGGAGGGTGCTTATTGTAGATTTTAATTTATTATAATTTTACGACTATTTAGAACAGCATAAAACAGAGAGGCCTTCAACATAGTTGTTGCCAGCCTCCGATAAGAGGAGGCACCGAGAAGAAGAAGGAACCACCACCAATTGATTACTAATTTCACATGCTTTGTATTCTATAACTAGTAAGCAACCATTACTTGTTTACCAATTTTATTTGCTTTGTGTATTTTCCGGATATGTGCTGTAATTACTATCGTCAAGAATAGTAGATGGGTAGTTTCACGGCGATTCAGCGAAGAGTTTGGTTTGAAATGCAACAAAGAACACCATATTTATAATTGCGTTTGTCCGATGAGGTCTACTCGTACGGTAAAACCCGCAGATCAAGCAATCGTTTGCTGAATACTACGTGATGCAATTAATATTTTAGTTTTCTTTGCCGATTCGATTTAAAGCGCTCTTATTTAGTCATATTCCTTTGTGCTTACGCAATTCCCGTATGCTATTAGTTCATCGAATGTTTTTGCCACAACCTATATAATACTAATTTGAATTTTGAGTTGGTCTTAGATCTAACAAACTTGGTGTTATTTATATAATAAAAATTCGTAGCTAAACTATTTACTTGAACTCCAAATTTGTTTTGCATATAATAAATTTTGTGTTATTTACATACGCTCCGTAGTTTTTAATTGAAACACCCATGTATGGTAGCTGTGGTGTCCATATGCTTAGCAGTTAGCAAGAACCATTTTGTTGGCCGTGTGCCCATCCAGAAATTCCCAAGCCGGAACACTGAATTACGAAGAAGTTGTACTAGATATCGAATACTAATTATTTAGTAATCGTTTACCCAAGTGTTTACATTGCTTCATTTGCCCATATTCAGTGAACAAAGTCTAGTGCAACTACCTTTCCGCAAATGTTCAACTCAGCAGTAAGTTGGCCTTCTATTGTATGAGCAAAAAGATAGTTCACCAAAGGTGCCTATGTGTATTATAACAACAGAAAATATGAAGCTGTCATTTGACATTTGTTACAAAGTGAGGTTGTGATCTTCGTCTTCTTCCGCAGGCTTTGGAAATATTTCCGTTGCGTTTATTACTTGATCACGGTTACGATCAGTTTGCGATATTAATCACTGTCTATAAAATGGCAGAGACAAGGACTAGATATGATTTTCTGACGCTATAATACACATGATCTTAATATTTCAAAAGCATCTTTGATTAATCTTTTGGCTCATACATTGTTTATATATATTGCTATGAACACAATTTTAAGCCTCCATGATTATTACTGCAATTAACAACATTTCATGAATGTCAAATAATATCTAAAAATGTTCCATAATGTGCAGATTTGTAATTTCATCTTTGTACAATATTGCTATGAATATCACAATAATTTTGTTAAAAACTGTATTGAAATCATATAAGCTTTACGGAAAACCAATGTAATCAGAGTAGGCAGAGTTGCCATGACAACAATAAAATCTGTAAACAAAACAACTGAGGATAGGAAGTCAAGCTTGGTGGCTTCCACAATTTAAACTGAAATTATCAATGAATAAGTACCCCAGTTTTCATTAAAAGTTACATAATTTATTGCGAGCGTCTTGTGTGAACTGTGGAAGTATGGTTGGCGATGGTAGTGCTTCCGCCCAGGTGAAATAGTGCTTCGAAGTTGGTCGAGCAGTGTTTGGTTCCCGAGGCAGTTTTTGGACGAGCAGTCAGCGTAATTGAAATTTGAGGTGTGAATGAGGCAGCGGTTGAGATGAGCTGTAGTATAAACGAAGGGAAGGAAGATGTCATTTTCGCATCGGTATACCTCCCCAGTGACTCAGTTGACCCTCCACCTAGCGCGGAGTTGATCGAATTGGTGAACTACTGTGAGAGGAACAACAAAAACCTAATTATTGGCTGTGATGTAAATGCTCACCACGTTTCGTGGGGTAGCAGTGGCATTAACACCCGAGGTAGGTTCTCACTTGAGTACCTAATAAGTACAAACTTAGAAATACTGAACCGTGGATGTGAACCAACTTTTGTCACAACGAGTAGCCAGAACGTGATTGATGTCACTCTGGCCTCTTCAGATATTTCCAATAATATTGTGGGCTGGCAGGTATCACCTGTTGTGTCTATGTCAGACCACAGATGGCTTTGTTTCAAATTATCTGGAACTATAGCTCAACCAAAACAATATCGAAATCCTAGGCGGACTGACAGACTATCTTACAAGACAGATCTGGAAGCTCACCTGGTGAACTCGGTTTTCCCAGAAAAGATTGATCAGGTAGAGGACTTGCAAATCAGTGTGGATAACCTGCAGAACTCGATCCTACAATCTTACGAATCGTCATGCCCCTTGAAAACATCCAAGGCGAGTCGCACAACCTCCTGGTGGTGTTCGAAACTCGACAGGATGAAATCAACATTGGGCAAACTCTTTAACAAAGCAAAAAGAACTAGAATTACTAGTGACTGGGAGGCCTATAAAGACCAAAAACGATTATACAAAAAAGAAATCCGCCAGAGACAAAAGGACTCTTGGAAAACGTTTTGTAGTTCCATAGAGTCCACTGCCTCCGCGGCTCGGTTGAAGAAGATCCTTTCTAAGGATCCAAACCAACAGCCAGGCTGTCTCAGGCGAGGGGATGGTTCTTTTACAACCAAACCCGGAGAGACAGCAGAAGTGCTAATTCAAACACATTTTCCAGGCTGTATTGTCACCCCTGACAATGTATGGCCAAAACCCAATATTCCACCTCCCTCAGAGGAGGATTGGAATGTGGCAAACCAGGTCGTACGGGGTGACAAAGTAACCTGGGCTATAAACTCCTTTCTCCCCTTCAAGTCGCCAGGAGTGGACGGTATCTTCCAGCCCTGCTACAATGGGGACTGGACCTGATGCTTGTTCACCTGGTACGCATCTACCGGGCATGTGTCGCTTTTCGATATATACCGGAGAGCTGGAGAGAAGTGAAAGTAGTCTTTATACCTAAACTAGGGCGTATGGATTATACCCAGGCCAAATCATATCGTCCCATTAGTCTTACATCCTTCTTACTAAAGACGTTTGGGAGACTTTGTGACAGAGAAATACGGGAAAGGGTGCTGACTTTACACCCATTGCACCCGAACCAACACGCCTATATCTCAGGGAGATCTACTGAATCGGCGCTACATGCTGTAGTGAACCGTATTGAGAGATCGCTAGACAATAAAATGTCCACTCTGGGAGTTTTCATTGATATTGAAGGAGCCTTTGACAAGGCTTCCTTTGTGAGCATTAACTCTGCCTTACGCAGGCATGGTGTGGCACCCACTCTCTGTCAGTGTATAAAACACATGCTTATGATGAGAGCAGTACAATTTAATATAGGAGACAACTCCATTAGAGGTGTTGTGACGAAGGGCTGTCCGCAAGGGGGGGTTCTGTCTCCACTACTGTGGAATACAGTGGTAGACAGCCTTCTAAGCACACTTAATGATGCTGGATTCTATACTACTGGATATGCGGATGACATCGTCATCCTCATTACTGGCAAGTTTGAGGGCACACTCTGTAACTTGATGCAGACAGCTCTTCGAATAACAGAAACATGGTGTAATGTACAGTCACTCTCTGTCAATCCTTCAAAGACAGAAATGGTACTTTTCACAAATAAAAGGAAGGTGGGACCTTTACGTAGACCTCTCCTATTCAACACTTCTCTCAGCTTTTCAGACAATGTCAAATACTTGGGAGTTATTTTTGACAGACAGCTGAATTGGGAGAAACATTTAAAAGTTAAAACTGAAAAAGCATGCATGGCATTCTGGCAGTGTTGCCGCGCTTTGGTTAAATCCTGGGGACTCTCCCCTCAAATTACCTTGTGGCTGTATACTGCTGTGATAAGGCCCATGCTATGTTATGGAGCACTTGTCTGGTGGCCCAGGGTCAGACAGGCTACGGCAGCAAGTAATCTAGGACATGTCCAACGCCTTGCCTGTCTTAGTTCTACAGGTGCTATACGCTCAACCCCTACGGCCGCTTTAGAGGTGGTCTTATGCCTTCCACCACTTGATCTTTTTGTGGAGGAAGTAGCCGTAAGGACCGCCTTGAGGTTGCGCTACAAAGGGCTGTGACACACAGCAGGCAGAGGAGGCAGGCATACCCGCATCCTGAATGAGGCCGTCGACAAGATCCCTCTTCTGGACGCTATAGTAGATTACCTCCCTCTACAATATGCCTTCAACAGACAATTTAACGTCTATGAAAATGCCGGCTTTACCCAGCATATAGATATATCCATCTTTACTGATGGATCTAAAACAAAGCATGGAACGGGTGCCGGAGTTTTCTCTGACGATCTGAACCTCCGCCAAAGCATACCACTAGGCAAAATGGCCACTGTCTTCCAAGCGGAAGTAATTGGAATAATGCATGGTGCAAAATCAATTCTTGAAAGGAACATCGAGAATCAATGTATTGGTATCTTCAGTGACAGTAGAGCCGCTTTACTAGCCCTGGGCAGTTGCAAAATTACCTCAGGCGTGGTACTGCAGTGCCGTGAAGCTCTCGAGGATATCTCAAAAAATAATGTCGTTTCCCTTGTATGGGTGAAAGGACATGACGGTAACTACGGCAATGAGGAGGCTGATGAGACTGCGAGACTGGCTTCCGGACAACCTCTCTGGGGGCCAGAACCCGTAATCCCTATATCCCTGACAATATTAAGCTCTATGCTATATCAAGAAACCTTAAACAGCTTCATACGAAGATGGGTTAACATGCAAAGCTGCCGGCAAGCAAGAGCTGCTATTACAGCGCCCTCGCCAAAGACAGCCAAATATTGCTTGCAACTGTCCCGAAGAAACCTTCGACTAGTCTTGGGTATCCTATCTGGACACTGCACTCTAAACAAACATATGCACAGGATGGGACTAGTGGACAGCCCAAACTGTCGCGGATGCAACGAGGATGACGAGACAGCAGAACACGTTCTGTGCCACTGTCCAGCTCTCGCAAAAGTCAGAGAATCCATGTTGGGGGACTTCTGGCCCGATATGGTCAGAATTAGCAACACTCCAGTTGCGGTTGTCCTTAAGTACATTCAAAGGATTGGATGGCTTGAGTGATATCTAACTTGGAGAGCTGCTGGGAGGTAGCACAATGGGTCCACTTAATGCGGCCTAAGTGCGTGTGAGGTAACTCACCCTCCATTTTTAATCCAGAATCCAGAATCCAGACACTCACAAGTAACACGACTCACGAAAACTAATCCTGGTGACAAGTGACAAACCAAACGATTTTTTCAAAAATCTAGGAAAATTTCGATTAGCAGCGGGAAAAATATAATAAGATAACTCGGAATGTATCGCCTATTAACATTTTCGGCAGGCAACAAGCCGCGACTTCGTCTTGGCTTGTACTGGCCTACCTCAAATATTAATAGGTCCTTACATTCCTTATAACTTAAATAGCTATTATCGTTAATCCTACTCATATTGAAAATACTATCTAAGGGCAGCGCCTCGAAATCAGTCCTAAAGCTCTCTAAATCGATGTTCTTAATGTCTCTGTACGTTTTAATTATTGGTTGGATACGAGTTACCGAACAATTAACTACGCAGTATATTAAATTATGATCTAATATTCCAACTACATGGAAATATAATATTGAATTTTTATCAGAAGTAATAATGCCGTCAGGCAAGGTAGCCGTAGTAAGTGTTATTCTGGTAGACTCAGTTATAAGCTGCTCTGAACCAAGGACTCGATAACAGATTCGAAATATAAGGTAGGAGTTTTAATGGTAAGAAGGTTAATATTAGCATCACCTAAACCACAAAATTTACGAAAGTTATCCATCTTCTCGATCCCAAACAATTGTGTATGATAAAAAGGAATCGATGGAAATTCCACACATTGGTGGTTCCGCAGAGATCTGTATTAGGTCCATTGCTATTCTTTCTGTACATCAATGATCTGGAAATAAATGTCAAACACTGCTCGCTAAATTTGTTTGCTGATGACACATTAGTTTGGGTTACTGCTGAAAATACTAGGTACTGATGCCATCAACAAAATAAATACAGACCATGAGCGTCTTTAACAAAACATAATCTTTGTGAATAAAATTATTTATTATTATAAGATCACTTTCTATGAGCACAAATACGTTGTTAAAGTGATAATCTGAAATTTGAAAAAAATGTTTCATTGTCTCTCAAATGTGTTATGGAGGAGCAGATTTTCTTCTGGGGCCTGGTAAATGCATTTTTTGTATAATTGATGCGCCGGTGAAACTGTTTGCAGATGTATACTAATTATATGAAAACAAATCGTTTAAGCCAAGTTTCATTTTACATATTTATACGTTTTTGAGCATACTTTCTGGATTTTGCATATTTGGTCATATTTAGCAATAATTTGTAATGTATGCACTTTTTGAGATTTTGTTGTAAAATTTACTATTTCATTAAATTTATTAATAACATTTTTGTGTGTAACTGAAATATATACTTTCACTTTTTGCCGCTTGAGTGCAGTGCGCTTATGGAAATAAGCAGGGCAAAAAGGAAGTCTCAGTTAAAATCTTTGACGGTATAAACATAGACTACCAGCAACCCCCACATTTCCCATAGAAGCAAGGTAGTACTATAAGGAATCAGCCAACATAGAATCCATTTCAAGAGTCGAACTTCGAGTGTTGGGTGAATATTAGTCTGTCGAGGTTAGGGGAAATCTCATTTTTATGTTGGCTTACGACGTGAAGTTGGTGTTGGCAATCCATGTTGATACAGGGTGTTTCATTAATAATTGGAAATATTTTAACTGTAGAATCCTGGGCTCAAAATATTAATATCTAGACCAAATTACTTAAATAAAATGTGTCTCCCCAAAATGGTTCTCTTCAGAAGCACAATTTGTTTTTATGTTGAATGCATCTATGTATTCCTTTCAATAAATTTTATTAAATAACATTATATTTTTTTAATAAAAAGGATTAAAGTTTCATTTGCGTAATAAATTCAATCTTATGACAAAAAACAGCGACATAATTAATACACATTCAAATCAAAATAACTGTTCAGCTTTATGTTTAACTTGAAATATCTCGAAAAATAATGACTTTACAGTTACAAAGGAAGAGTACCTATGTTATTTACATTATTGGTATTGGAGAATCAAAAAATTGTACTAAAATGGCAATTCCTCCAGTGGCGAGGAATTTGAGAAGGGCCAACCACTCACTTGCCCCTGTCGTACGCCTCTGGTAGTAGCCAGAAACGTTTATTTAACATAATTTAGCATGGTTTACAGTGTCTACATTTCCTGCCAAATATGATACGTACACGTCAAATAGTTTTAAAGTAATGGGGAAAGATCATTTTTAAATTTTTAAATAAAACACCATGTATCTCAGTAAGGAGCCGCATTTTATCTAAGTGATTTGGGTTAAATATTAATATTTTGAGCCCAGAATTCTACAGTTAAAATATTTCCAATTATTAATGAAACACCCTGTATAGTCAAACGTTAAAATGAATGACGCCTTTGAATAAAAATTAGAGAAATAAATATACTCATACAAAATAATTAAAATGTTTACATTATTTAGAGTACTTCTACTTATTTTCAAAAAAATTAGAGCAAATTAGGTGCATATATTGTAACTTTGGGTGCATATACTCAACAAAATGTATGCATATATATGCGCATATTTTCGTACATTTGAGTGCACATAATTATCAGCTTTACTCATGAACTATCAAATCCAAATGTATCGGAAAATTGCAGCCACTATAGTTATATTAATTTTGAAAAAATTAATGTGTAATCTATCTAATAATTTAATTTACTGTAACTAAAATATGAAACTATTAAATCAGCATAACAATCAAAAACCAGAATGGGATTTTTTTTAAATTTATCAAAAATCTAGTATTGTTGGTGGAGAAAACTTTTCAATGAGGAATCATTACGTAAATTATCCAAATTGAAAATAGATGAAACTCTAACGGAACTACTAAATTTTACCTATTTAAAACTAAAGAAATTGTTTTTGTTAACGAAATTTTAAAATATACATTTCAAGCATCAATAATGTTAAACTCACAGTCGCTTACTTGCTGACGCACAAAAATAATTTCTGTATGTTCTGCTGTCCTGGTAGCAACAAAGTGCAGTTCAGTGCTAAAACGACCCAAGTCCACTTCAATGCGTGTAGACGAAATGGTGGGCGAGCAGTGTGGTTTTTTCAGGTACTAGATTTTTTTTTTTTTTTTTTTTTTTTTTTTTTTTAACTCATTTTATTAGCAATCAGAATAAATACAGTAATTCTATGAGCTAATTTTATGTTATTAAATTATTTAATAAAAGTCATGAGGAGAAAGCACCCACTGGTAAATTTCCTACTTTAGTTCGTTAAGTCTATTGGCCACTTTTTTCTTAGTCTTCTGGTTTCGGGTTCCTGGACTAGGACGTTGACTGTTATATTCGGGTGATTTTCAACAGTGTAATGGTGTTTTTCAGCTTTACTTTTTATAGAATCAGCTACTAATGGGATGTTGAAATCGTTGTGGATGGTTGCATTTGATACAAACCAGGGAGCATTGGATATCATCCTCAGGGTCTTGGACTGGAAGCGTTGTATTATTTCTATTGATGATTTGCTGGCGCATCCCCATAATTCACAACCGTAGATCCAGATGGGACGAATTATGCTTTTGTAGATTAACAGTTTGCTATCTATTGCAAGTGCTGAGTTTCTCCCAAGGAGCCAATATAATTTTTTTAGTCGTAGATCCATTTCTTTTCGTTTTTTTCTTATATGAGATCTCCACGTTAAACGTTTATCGAGGTGTAGACCTAGATACCTGACTTCGTCTGCCTGAGGGATCGGTTTATTGTTTAAGTAGACTTGCGGACACGTTGAGTGTTTCATTGTAAACGTGACTTGGACCGATTTATCCTCGTTTACCCTTACTTTCCACTTATTTAGCCACTTTTCAAGCTGGTTTAAATGTTCTTGGAGTAGTTCGGTTGCTGTGTTCGGGTCTTCATTGCACGACAGGATTGCTGTGTCATCAGCGAACGTCCCTGTACTTGTTTGCTCTGTGATAGGAAGGTCACTTGTATATAATAGGTACAATAGAGGCCCGAGCACACTACCCTGAGGGACACCCGCATTAATATTATATATCTGGGAGATGTCGTTACCGAGTTTGGTTTGAAAGAATCGTTTGTCCAGGTAGGAGCGCAAAAGCAGGTAGTAATGGTATGGAAGTAGTTTTTTTATTTTATACAATAAACCTCTGTGCCAAACCTTGTCAAATGCACAACTCACATCTAGGAACACTGCACAACAGTAAGTTTTGTCTTCAAGTGCACCGCGTATTATGTGTGTTAATCGATGGCATTGTTGGATTGTTGAATGCTGGGATCGGAATCCAAACTGGTGATCTGGTAGCCATTCACGTTGAAGTTCACTTTCATTAATGCGTTTTAATATTAATTTTTCAAGCAGCTTGGAAATTATCGGAAGTAAACTAATAGGTCGGAAGGATTTTATTTGAGTCGGAGGTTTACCCGGTTTAAGGATTAAGATAATTTGGGCAAATTTGAGTAATGATGGCCAGTATGCGAGACATAGTATTCTATTGAACAGGATTTGGAGATAACGAAGTCCTTTCTCAGGTAAGTGCTTTAATATAGTTCCTGTTATAAGGTCATGTCCTGGAGATTTTTTGTTAGGAAGTAGTTTTATTTGGGTTTCAATTTCGTGGATAGTGAAACTCTTTATTTGGGGTGATAATTGCAATGGAGTTTCTAGATAATGTTCAACCTCCTGGTCTGATTCATTAGAATTAGGTTCAAAGGTATTTTGAAGGTGCAGCGCGAAAGCTTCAGCCTTTTCTTTATCAGTTTTCGCCCATAATCCTGTTGCATCTTGTAGTGGTGGTATGTGCTCTTTGGGACGTTTGATCCCTCTAGTTGCCCTCCATATTGACTGATCTTGTACAGAGAGTGTGGTTGTATAAAGTTGAAAAGTTTCATTGCGAATCTGTTGAAGTCTTCTTCTTAGTTTGTTATTCAGTTGGTTAAATATAGTTTTGTCTGCAATGTTGTGACTACGCTGCCAGGCTGCCCTTGCTCTTCTTTTTTCCCTCACTATTTCCATTATTTCAGCTGGGATATTAGGTGTATTGATTTTGTGGTTGTAGGACTGAGGTGTTGATTTCCAACCGGCTTCCTGAATAGTTGTTATTAAGTGGTTAGTTGCATATTCTAAGTCTTCGTTTGTTTTTAATGCCAGGTTCATGTTAAGATTTTCATTAATATGTGATTCAAAAGTTTCCCAGTTGGTTTTTATATTGCTGAGAGTAGGTGTGGGTTCTTTGTAAAGTATAGTTGCACTTACTGAGACTACTACGGGGGTGTGATCAGATGAAATGTCGTAACTGGGAACGATGTCCATGTAGTTTGAGGACATACCATGGGTGACAAAGAAGTCAAGCAGATCTGGTGTTTTATTGGGGTCAGTTGGCCAATATGTTGGACTGCCCGTCGATAGGAAACTATAATTGTTATCTGCCATAAGTTTGTATAGTTCTCTACCTTTTGTAGTTGTTAAACGCGAGCCCCAGTGTGTATTTTTAGCGTTGTAGTCGCCACCTGCTAAGAATCTAGGTCCTAGTTGCTCAAAATAGGGTTGGAACATTTGTTTGGATATGTTGTGGCGTGGCGGGCAATAAGCGACGGAAATTACTATTGGCATTGGAAGTTTTTCTACTTGTATTATGGTCCCTTGTAAGTAATCTGTTTGAAAGCTTGGTAATTCATGATGTTTGATAGTATTGCGAATTATTATAGCAGAGCCACCATGGGCTGTGTCGTCCGGGTGTTCTGTGTGATATATGGTAAAATGGGGCATTTTGAAATGTGATCTTGTTGTATAATGAGTTTCTGAGATTAACAAAATATCTATGCAATTGGCATGTAGAAAAGTTTCAACTTCTAACTTCCGTTGAAGCAGCCCGTTGGCATTCCACAACGCAATTTTTAGAAATTTAGCCATTAGTTAATTAGTTTATTAATCACTGTAGTTAGCATGTTTAATATCATGCTATTTTGCTGTAATAGTTGATTGAACATGGTTTTAAATTCATCTAGAAATTGTTTAAGACTAACGTCTTCGGCTGGCTGGTTTTGTACTATTTGCGAATAGGAGGGACATGGATGAATTGGTCGGTTGATAGTGGGGTGATTATCTTGTTGCCTTAGGGGTGGGAAGTTTTGCCTTGTTAAGTTTGAGGGTCTTACGTTTGTGTGTTGCTTATCAGGTTGGTATTTATTTTGAAGCTGTTGATAAATTGTGCATCCTTTATAGTTTGCTGGGTGTTGTCCCTCGCAAAGAATGCATTTAGCTGGGGTTGCTTTTGTTTTTTGACAGATTTTCGTGTCATGCGGTCCAGCACATTTTACGCAGGCAAATGGTCTATTACAGTACCCCTTTGTGTGTCCGTAACTCTGGCAACGGGTACATTGTACTATGTCTTTGCTTATTTTGGGTGGTTCGAATAATACATGTTTATTTTGTAGTGATTTTATGTTGTAGATTTCCTTGTTATTAGTAGCTGGTTCAAGATCGATGTAAAAGATTGGCAATGGGTCTTTGGTTAGTTTATTTTTTAAATTCATAATATTTCTAACTGTGTGTCCTGCTTCTTTAAGGGCTTTTTTAATATCATCTGTTGGAGTAGTGTGGTGTAGGTGTTTTAGAACTACTCTATATGGGCGATTTTCCTTCATCTGGTACGTGTGATGTATAATTTTATTTTCCTGCATGTGTTTGATCATCTTACGGTAGGTGTCAGGGGTAGCTGTGGTAATTTTGACGACGTTATTGTGCAGACTTTTGGTCGAGTATTGTTCCTCTTCAGCGACGGAAAGTAAATTTTTTGTCATTTTATTGTAGTCTAGAACACCATGAACGAAAATGGGCGGGGGCTTAGATGTAGTAGTTTGTTGCGGTTGTTTATTAGCCTCATCGCTTGTTTCATTCACTGGGCTTAGAGCTGCGTATCTATTTTCAGAAATTAGTGTTTCTTTTCCACTGACCGTTTGTGTATTTGACTTGACTAATCGTTTTCGCTTAGTGACCCTTTGCCAATCATTAGCAGGATTAGTTTCCATTTCTTCTTCATCATCTTCATAATACTCATTTGGCGTACTGTTATTTTGTATTAGTTGCGATGAAGTTATTGCATTCAACTGGGATGTAGAAAGTTGTGTCTGTGGTATTTGGAGAAATTGTTGGCATTGTGAGGGCAATGCTGGATTAGGGGGCGGTTGATATGTGTATTGGGTTTGCTGGTAAATGTTTGGGGGATGGATGATAGGCGGGAACGGTGGTGGTTGTGATAACATAGGATTTCCGTTAATTTTCTGCTGGTTATAAGTATTAAATGCGCCGTTATTGCCGTTGCCGGCCGGCAGCATTTTAGTTTATGTAATATGAATTATATTGTAGTTGAATTCTTTAAATTAATTGTTTAAGAATCACTTACAGTTTATTGAATTTTAAAGTTGATATCACAAGTTGACCTCAAGACGCTTTATCGCGCAGCACTTGTAATCTCGCAGACCGCTCGCAGACGTCTTAATTCCACGAATGTACAATGCGAACTCAGGTACTAGATGAGTGTTAAAAAAAAAAAAAAAAAAAAAAAAAAAATTAATTAACCAATGCTTTTAAAAGAAGTACAGTTACATTGGTCGTGTAAAGTTTATAAAGATAAGTACCTAATTATCTAGCCGTTCATACCAATCAAATAAGAGATGCATGCGAGGGGGCTGATATTTTGGTAGCCTAAGATAGTTGCAAATTACAGCGGTCTATAAGTATTAATAAAAGACATATCTGAGTGAACATGGCCGACGACCTGTAGTCGGATTTTATTAACGTATATAAGTAAACAATTAAGTGACAAACATCAGTATGTCGGGCGATTCAGCGAATGTACGGAACATCGAGCATCGGGCATAAAAAATTGTAAATGGCAAAGGATATCTTTAATATTAATCAGGAGTCCCGAGCGTCATACGCCGTAGTCTACGTCAACAAGGACAAGATTCAATTGATTATTATATACACATATATATTGACCAATCGGAAAGCCGCGTTGACCTATTCCACATGAAATAATTTCGGCAATCCCCAATCAACTGATTGTATTTTGTAGCTCTGTTTCAGTATTTTAACACGTTTTGATGTGAGGTTCAGTGGCGTATTAGGTATAGCAGAAGACTGGGAAGCCCGGGGTTCTGGCGCAACATTTTAGGGGAACCAAAATGGAGTCATCAACAAAAAATTATTTCAACTTTGTCATAAAATATTAATTCCCAGGCATGTACCGGGTGAGCAAACTTCCATGTTTTAATAGAGAATCTCGATAACTAGAGAAGATATGGAGAACTGGACACCCCTATTCTCGATGTCTCTTTTTTCGAGAAAAGTTTAATGGTGAAAACCCAAATTGGCTACCTACCGTTTTTTGCCTTCTAAGTTTTTCGGCAGGGCCGTAACTATGCATAATATTTTACTGTAGGCAAAACCAACATTTTGCACACTAACGATAGCGGCGACAAAGAATACTAATTTTACTGTATGATTACATTTATTTCAGTACATATGATGTAAAAAGACATACAGGTGGTATTCAAAAATAAATCCAACTAAACGTTAAAATAACAAAATAGAACACAAATAAAGTGAGAACAAATAAAACCAAATCCATAAAACACAATTCTAATAAGAAAGGACATATTATTATGTAGTCAACACAACATATCCTTATACCGAGTGATTATAAAAGATTGTAGATCCAGAGTAAGGTAGCCGGATTTCAAAATATCGTTAAAGTAAGACAGCAGCCTAGAATGGGGGAAAGGAGGCAAAAAAATCCCTCTTCGGATACTTTACTGAAAAACAAATCAATATTTTTAGTAACTATAATGATTCTGATTCTGAAGATATAACATTATAATACACTAATTTTGTTATAAACCTTTGTCAAATACTAACATCATTGTTAGTTACTTTTGGCAGATCTAAAGTAAGGGTGTATTACTATTTATATGTTGAAAAAAAGATAAATAATCTTGTTGGAAATTTATAGTAGGTAATTCTTAATTTCGATTTAATTAGATTGAGTGGGATTGACAAGATGCGTTCTACAAAGGCTGAAGGAGCAGGTATGCTTAAAATAAATATTAAGATTTATAAATTGTCGAATTTCCTGCTGGTACTTTTTGCAAATGCTGTACCATCTATCAGCTGACGTTTTTTAAAATTTCGTTAACAAAAACAATTTCTTTAGTTTTGTATGTATGTATTATCGTTAACCTCGTTTTACCTTTCGGTGTAGAGGCTGGTACTTTATGGGCTTGCAACTAAATAGGTAAAATTTAGCAGTTCCGTTAGAGTTTCATCTCTTTTCAATTTGGATAATTTACGTATTAACGATTCCTTGCTAAAATCTTTCCTCCACCAACAATATTAGAGTTTTGATAACATTTTAAAAAATCTCTTTCTGATTTCTGACTGTTATGTTGATTTAATGGTTTCATATTTTAGTTACAGTAAATTAAATTATTGCATAGATTACACATTTTCATTTTTTCAATTTCAAAATATGAATGTCGGATATTATAAATGAACTAGCAACCCAGTGAGACAAATGTCTCATTTAAAAAAACAAAAAAGAACGTTTTGCAAATAGAACGCGTATTCACCACACGTACGTATAAGGTACTATATTTATACGAGCAAGCTCGTCCGCCATTTTGAGTCACTGGAAGTGGCGGCAAATTCAAATTCTAGTTACTTTCCAATTAGCATACGGTAAGTCGGAATAACAACGATCATATCATTTAATTGTACCGTCTTAAAAAAGATTGGTTTTTAAACAAATAAAAAGAAAACAGACAAAATCCAAACATAAAACACTGTTAACTAACACGCAAGTGGTTCAAACTAGAGAGCTTCAATAGTACCTTAGTTCAAACAACAGTGACGAGGGACAGAACTCAATAGAACTGACAGACACAGTTGACAGCACAGAACAACACCTACATACTGTATATAGGTTTCAATAACCACACTTGGATGAAGACTGTAATTATAATTAGCATCGTAATGGAATGCACCGAGATTTAAATCAGCATGCAGTGTTCGTCTGAATTGGATAGTACGTACTCCCAACGGTTTCTAGTCTTGCTTGGTTGACAGACGACAGAACGCACGGTTACCGGTCAGCGTAGCCAATGGCTTGGCGCTAAAATCCCTGTGACACAAAATCTAGTGGGATAAGCTTGCCTGGTTAATAAAGCACTCTACGTACGTATATGACGTCATTGTTGGTAGCAAACTACCAGTCGCATTCGCCTTAATAAAATTTGCCTAGAATCGAACCTACAAAGTTAGGATTAGGATAATTAAGATAATAATTAGTGTTAGAGACTGAAATTCGGTTCCTGACCTGACATGACCATTCCAAACATATAACTTTAATAACTTTTTTCTCTATCTCTTACGGTTTGGCTGCTGAAACAGCGTCCCAGACAGAACGTCTATTAGATAAAGGATTACAGCGAAACAGCAAAGGATTTTATTTTTCCAATGCACTCTGAACATACAATCATATAAATGCCTGTTGTACCTACGTGCTTGCCTGCCTGAGTGTGTCGCGTTTTGATGGCTACCGAGACAGGGCGATCGGCAATACACTTGTGAGCGTGTCTTTCATAATACAACGATAAGCATGTACGCTACTTAACATTCGTAGACCAGCAGGTAAAGTCAAACCAAAGAGATTTCCTCTAGAAGCGAAAGTTAGATCTTATCGACTGCATTTTTTCTTTGAAAATTAATGTAATTCACGTTACTAAATATTTCGTTGTACTGTGTCAGTTTTATTAGAAACATTAAGATATTTTTTCCTATTTTGTACACAATTTGGAACACTGGGGAACAGTTATTCGATTTACCAGATACGATGTTTGCGATGAACTTTCTTGATTAAAAACGGTAAAACATTTCTTCCATCAACTTTTATATTTACAATTCAATTTTGCAAATGCAAACATTATTAAAAATTTAGTTGTAAATAAACAAACACGTGTCAATATAAGGTCGGTGCACAAACAACATAATAGGAAAACGAATAAAAACATGAAATGTAATTCTAACAAAGAGGTATATTTTATGCTGTAGCTTATTGTGTGTAGAGCATATGAATACAAATTATTTATTCGTATACCAGGTTTGAAAATAATTGTTTGCAGACCACGGCTGAAGCTTGTGATAGCGAGCCTATTTGCAGCAAATAGGCAAGGTCTGCTAATCTACTTTAAAATATAGGTGTACACAATAGCTATTTATGATTTTTGAGGCTTTCACGGCCATTGTCATTAAGTAACAAACGACTTCCGGGATTGGACCGTGTCATGATTGAGACCGAAGAACTCAACGTTTCTCCCACTTTCGTAAGGGGCTTCATCAGGAGGAAAAAAGCAAAAGAGCACGGTAACTCAACGTGTTAACCACGCCAGAGGCGAAACTCTTTGCAAAGGGAAGGGACAGAAGAGCACGGTAACTCAACGTGTTAACCACGTCAGAGGCGAAACTCGACTTTTTTCCTCCTGATGAAGCCCCTTACGAAAGTGGGCGAAACGTTGAGTTCTTCGGTCTCAATCATGACACGGTCCAATCCCGGAAGTCGTTTGTTACTTAATAGCTATTTATGTTGAATTTACAAAATGAAAGTGTTTTTCACACCAGTCGTGAAGTTTGTCCTACGAGCGCTAGCGAGTTGGGCAACACGTTGTGTGTGAAAAACACTAATTTTGCAACGCGTTGCATACAAGAATTTCTGTAATTTTGAGTTATATCAATTTTTATAGTAAATAAATTTACTTAAATCCGCAAAGTTGTTCTAAATGTTCATATTAGCACTAGTGTCAATATGAAATCTCAAATGGCAACTAGTGCGAATGCATCATTTGGACGTTGAAAACAACAAAATGTCATTGCATTAGGTCGAAATTACAGAAAGTTTGTTTGCGATCCGAATTAATATTAATGATATAATGCATGTATAACAAAAAACGCCCTAGTTTCATAGTTGAAAAGGTGCTCAAAGATTTTGTAAACAATTACTATTAGCAGCGGGCTGGTAAGAACTTAGGTCTGCAAATGTCAACATTCTGTCACCAAATGACGTCAATAATAGTAGATTATGCAATAAGGGAGAGAAATGCGTTATTTTGCTGAGGTGCAATTTATGACTCGAGGGCAAAGCCCGAGAGTCAGAAATTGCACTGAAGCAAAATAGCATTCTCTCCGAGTTGCATATACTATTTTTTCATGTTGCAGGAAGATTAAAAACGAAAAACCCGTCATTTATTGACATTTTAGTTACAATTATTTTAGAATTAGTAACCTATGGTAAATTTTATAGTTGGCGGCACTGTAAGTCATTATGACAAGAGATCACACATATGTCAAATTCGAGGTTAGCAGGTTAGTTTTTGCGTCAGTTTGTGTCAAAACTGACGCAAAACCTAACCTGATAACCTCGAATTTGGCATAATTGTTGTGTCAGTCATAATGAAAACTCCCTAGGGAAATTATTTAGTCTCTAGGGAGCAAATGTTCTACTTCTGTCACAATTTTGATGCTATAGAAACGGACTTCTACTCCCGGTCGTGGAAAAATCATAGTTTTCGGACCGATCGTAGCCACAATAACTATATAATAGTGTCACCTCACGTTGGCATTCATTTTAGACACACATTTTTCATACATTTTGTGCTGAAAATTATGTTTCAAATAGATGGAGCCTGTACGGGACTATGAGACAGTCTGTCTTGACACATAGTCGACCTTAGGAAATTTTTAGGTAGTTTTAATTAGAAAATATGTTGAGCAGATTGGGCACAATTAGTGTGATTGTAATTAGCGTTATTTAAGGTAATATCGTTAATATTACAAATTAATTTGTTTAGAAAATTGGCCACTTATTATTTTGTTTTTATTGTCATTTGTACAAAAGAAATGATGTTTTTCCATTGCTATTTTGGCGCCCATTGCCGCTTGCGCCCATCGGCGGGGGCCTACTCGGCCTATATCTAGTTACAGCCCTGCTTCGGGCACTTTTTTGATAAGAATGCAGTGGCGTAGCCAATTTAAAAAAAATCAAAGTATGAGTTATACCAGTGTTACTCAAAGTGGTGGTCCGTGGACCGGTGCCGGTCCGTGAGCAAGTTGTTGCCGGTCCGCGAAGTCGATTGTTGATTTCGATAATCGACTCTATTCTGTTATTAGTCTACCACTCCAAAATGTAGGAATAGTATGAAAATTTATCTATTTCGCGTGGTGCTGTCATCAGTTGAACCACGGATATATAAATTGACCAATAATAAGAAGCCCATTTATCACATTAATGCGTTGTACGAAGCTGGTTGAACTGTTGTATGTAAATTCGGTAACGTTTTAATCTAGTAAATACGCGGTAAACTTGACATCAAATACAGGAATGACTTATGAACAGTATTAACACTGAACTATTAAAAACACTGAATCAATTAAATCAATAAAAGGCGGTAATCAACTAAATATGGTACAAATGCGACATATACTTTATCTGCCACTACGTAAAGTTGAAAAGGATCATGTAATCTGACGGTAAGGAATTAAACTGACAGGTAAACAACTATAAAAGGTTTAGCAAATGCAATGGTGCAAACAATAAATGTTACAATGACCGCAACGTTACTCAAACTGTCTGGCACTTCGCCGAAACACTCTGTACACTTAAAATTCAGCACTATAAAGCTACTACAATAAAAATGGTACCTTTAAGAAACTTGGCTTAGCTGCAATCAACGTCCTACTTTGCTGCAAACGGCTGCCGTTCAAGACCACTGCTCTAACATCTAGTGAAACTGCTTCAAAACAACGGTAAATGGCCCTAACAAGGGCAAAATCGAAGCTCGGACGGAAATTAGCTGAACGAAAAGAGGGAGCTTTGCGAACCTGGTAAGCCGATACTGGGTTTTCACGGAGAGTCCGCAAACGACGTTTTAGGGGTTGCCGCCCCACGATATCGAAAACCTCAAGGCTCATATCGACAAAAAAACAACGTTAAATTCGCCCAACAGCCACCGCAACCACGTGTAGTTCAATGAGTCCATAAAATGCGGGAACACACAACACTTGTGTTGGATCGGCGGGAGTTCAAATAACGGAGCACAACAGGCGGTACACACACACACACAGACACATACACACACACACCAAAGGAACAAACCGTTAGCCGTTAATCACAAAATAAACAAACGTAAACCCTCGCCTACGCCACCCCGAAGGGTGCGTGGCGGGACGACAACTTCCAATCACTTGTTGCTTCTCGTCACGCCGGATCAATTCAGTCTAGAAAACCCGCGAAGAGCTTCGCAAGCGATAAATAGTGGGGTCCAATATCGTACTCGCTCTGTCTAACACACGGCAACTGTCTTTTATTCTGACTCAAAACGTAGGCGCTTATTCGACAAATTCAAGTCTGCGGCGAATCGATAAGAAACACGCGCGTGGCGGGCTCGCTGATTGGACCGATAACACAGATGTGTGCCGCTAGAAAACAACTGAATACATGCACAAAATCGAGATACTTATATACAGGCGGAATAGTAATTCGGAATCGAAAAAATAATACAAAGTTAGACGTACGTTTATACAAATTAAAAATTTCCTTACGTCTATGAATAACTTACTTATATTCGTTATTGGTTTATTTGTTAATAAATGTAGCGGTCCGTCATACATTAGTAAAAATAATACCGGTCCGCCACATTAAATAGTTAGAAGCACTGAGTTATACCATAAAGTTGTACTTTTTTATATGGAACTCATAGTTGGCTAAAAGCATTTTTCCCATTCCACTGATATACGGAAGGGGCCATAAATATATATAACAGCAATAAGATAACATGAACAACAAAATAAAATGCTTGAGTAAGAAAGAGAAAAAATTATTTTAGTAGGCATGTTTAGTTGACTTATGTCATAAATAAAATAAGCGTCATGCCTACTCGAATATTTACTACTATGTTTATCTCTTTCTTACTCAAGCAATATGTGTTATTTTCTTGTTCATGTTATCTCATTGCTGTTATATATAATTGTGGCTCCATCGGTATATCATAATATGTAATATAATGTATAATATTATAAGTAACAATCAAACGTGATTAATTCTGTCAATCAACCGATCGGTATTGTAAGAACGTAAGAGAAAATAAATGTTACACCACAATACCATACAATCCAGGTCTATCCGAAAAAATTGAAAGAAAATTACAAAAAATCAATTAATACAGCAGTTAAGGATCACAATGCCTTCCAAATTTCATTTTACAAAAACTTAGAAGACCAAACAGACATAAATCTAAAATCTCACATAGTATATCAAGTAGAATGTAATAATTGCGGTGCAACTTATATTAGCCAAACCAAAAAATATTTTAAAAATGAATGGCCCAGCATACACAATCAACAAAGACAAAATTACTAACACCCAATAAGCCAAACACGGCCTTATCAGATCATACTGTCAACCATCTACATAATTTCAATCTAAACAACCCAGAAATTTTACATAATGAAACACATTTTTAAAAACGTTTATTTTTGAATGCATAGAAATAATGAGAACACCCAACGTTATAAATTATTAATGTGACACTGAAATCTTAAACAATACATACAATAATTTCAAAAAAATAATAAACCCCAATAACTTGTTTTGGCAAAATAAAGATTTAAAAAGTGGGAAAAATAAATAAAATTAAATTAATGAAAATGTTTGTACACAAAGCTTTAAAATCCTTTTTATACATTCAAAAACGACGTATGCGCTAAAGCCATGATGTTAATGGCCGACAAAGGTTGATGAAAGTGGGATAGCCTTCCGCTGCTCAAAATATTTAAAATATTTTATACGATAATTAAGTAAGTGAAACTTTTAGAAGCGCCTTCTTAATTGCACTAAAATGATTTTCAGCAGTGGCATTGCAAAATCAACCTATATAATAACCAATGAAACAAAGATTTTCGATATTTGAAGAAAACCAAGATGGCTAAAAATAAAAATGAACATTGAACACCTAAACCTAAATAAAAATTTAATCATACAAAATCACGTTTAATACAAGAATTTTATGGTCTGTAAATTACTAGTCAACAATAAATCAAATAATAATTGCCTCTAAATACCTACTTTTTAGGGAAAAAGGAGGGAGGGGAATTCCAAGTACAACCTCAACCCAACTAAATTAATAATATAAAAATAATCCTTGATTTTAATAGCCGATAAAAATTGATAAAAACGAGATAGCTGTCTTTGGACCACAACATTTAAAATTTTTACACGATAATTAAGTGAAACATTAATATAACCTTAATTACACAAAAATACATTTCAGCAGTCGCACTACAAAATTATCCTATACAACAAGCAATGGAACAAAGAGTTTAAATAACTGAAGGAAAGCAAGATGGCTTAAACAAATTCTTAAGGAATATGATTATATTTTAGCAGGAATATAATAGATGAGATATTCTGTACTGGTTAAATCCGAGAATATCTTGTATTTCAAGAAATCAAAACAAAAACTAAAATAATGCTGAATTGTAACAGGTAACCAATATTTGACGAGTTATTTTTTCACATATAACTAAATGCTTAATTTTAGATGTCTAATGGTTTTTAAAATATTCGAAAAATTACTGTTTTTATTATTGTCTGAAGAAGCCAAACACATTTAGGGAAACGTAATGTTAAAGTGCTTGTTTCCTTTTTAGAATGTAAAATTGACACGACTAATTAAACATAACTTTTAGTAACGTAAATTAAACACACTAATTTAGCTGAATAATTCTTCTAATGAAAGTAAAATTATATCAGTTTTATTTTTCAATTTTAATGTATGAATACTAAAAGAACAGCTGTAATCAAAATTAATAACTAAATTAATCAAGTATATTGTAAATGAACTAGCCTTCTACTAGAAAACAATAAAATATTAAAAACTACTTTGAAAATTGTGAATTTTTGGTATAATGTAGTAGTGAAAATGAATAAATCAACGCCACAGAATATACACTGTGGTTTTTTTTATCTCATTACCAGACATATTATGTCCAGCGTTCCTTTATGAGTGTTTAACATTTTGATAACATTTTAATAGTAATTAACGCATTTACAGCCAGTCTTATAAAGGCCACTAATCTGACGTTAACTTTAATTCGCTGTTAAAATAAACAAAAGCGCATCAAAACGTCAGTGCTTATGACATTTTATTCATTAGTAAACAATTTTTGATGCGCTTTTGTTTATTTTAACAGCGAATTAAAGTTAACATCAGATTAGTGGCTTTTATAAGACTGGCTGTTAGAGGGGTAACCCAGTCTTAACATTCGAGCATATTTTTACCACTCGAGCGAGCGCAATAATAATTACTAAAAACTGCTAAATCGAAATCGGATTACCATGAATATGTGTGATGTTGCTATAGTGCATGCATGTTAAATGAGTGGATGCATGTTAAATGTATCTTAACATTCGAGGACTCGATCATGTTAAACACTGTTTAACTTTTCAATGAACAATAAATAAACTAATTTCATAGTTGCTGCTGCGGCAATAGGCAAAATAGGTACTTACTTAGACGCCACAAATAGTACTCTTGATAATAATAATAATAATAATAAATTTATTGCTCCTCTTGATCATACAATGATATAGGACAAGTCACAAAAAAGCTTACTTAAAATTACAAAAATTAAGAAATGTATACATGTAATAGTTAAAACAACGTAGAATTACATAAGTTAACAAATTAAATAAAACGTATATATAAAATGCTTACAATTAAAATTAAAACAGTGTACAACTACCTAAATTTATCACAGACTAACTAGGAAAACTACATTATGTTTATTGCACTTCAATTTAGTTTAAAATTTAAATGTTAAAAACTCATCTAGAGTATAAAAAGCGTTGTTTTTGAGAATTAAAGTTAAATATTTTTTAAATGTCTTGCTACTACATGTTTTAAGATTAACAGGTAGTATATTATAGAGTACCGCACCCATATACCAAGGACTGGATTTATATAATTGAAGGCGATGATTATGATGCTCTAAGTTAAGACTACCGTAACGAGTGCTATATTGATGGTGCTCGTTTAAAAATTTGAATTTACTAATATTCGACTTAACAGTAAAATTTCTAGTATGTAGATACTAATAAGAGTTAAAATACTCTGATTGATGAAACTGGTTTTGCATGACTCCCGTCTCTGTAAATTAAATATATTGCGAATGGCTCTCTTTTGTATAACAAACACCCGATTTAGATTGGTAGCATTACCCCAAAAAATGATACCGTATCTAAGAACTGATTCAAAGTTTGAATAATAAAAAGTTCTGTAAGTCTCGATATCACCAAAATGAGTAATTCTATTAAGAGCAAAGCAAGTGCTTGACAGTTTTTTACAGATACCATTTATATGATCATTCCATTTTAAAGAGAAATCCAGATTAATGCCCAATAATTTAAAAACTTTAACATTTGTAATCGTTTTATTTGATACTTCTAATGTAAGATCATGATTAGCTTTGAAATTTTTTGTGAAAAATTGCATCATCATAGTTTTATCTAGATTCACCGTTAGCTCATTAATTTTTAGGAAGTCTAATAAATTTCTAAGTTCAAAGTCAGCTCTATCTACAAGATTTTCATCAGAATTTTCCGATATTAATAATGTTATGTCATCAGCAAAACAGGTAAATTTACAGGTTAAGGCGAAATCGTTGTCATTAATATATAGAAGAAATAGTAGTGGACCGAGAACGCTTCCCTGCGGAACCCCTACTTTAAGTGCAAGTTTTCCAGATTTTACCCCAGAAAAACTAATAATTGTTCCCTATTCGACAAATAAGATTTTAATAAATTATTTATTTTACCACGCAGGCCAAAATTTTTTATCTTATCTAAAAGGATATCATGATTTACGCAATCAAACGCTTTAGAGAGATCCACAAAAACTGTCATTACCCGCCTGCCACTGTCTAGATTATCATAGATGTTTTCTAATAAACTTATGAATAACTATTGAATATGATAGATCAACAATTATTGTAGGAGTTTCGGGAAACAGACTTCACTGCTCGACGCATCGCTGGGAATGTTAATTTAACGAAGTTAATGCAAATGAAGAAAGATGGTTATTAGCCAAAGTCTACTAATCTGCACCTTCTGCAATATTTCTGCATTATTCCTAATTGAGGTTTGCAGGTTTCACAACTATTAAATGTTTCACATAAATACGGCTTTCGGTCACTGAGTCTACTGATGTAAACAGTTCCTTTTTTAATTTAAAATTGAAGAGAAATCACAGAAACGTGAATTACGATTTTAATTTACAAATCTTTACAACTTGAGATTGCAAAAACCTAGCAAAAGATACCGTAAAATTAAAAATATCTACTTCTATTTGTTAATAAAACATTTGAACAAGATGCAGTTTTCGAAAAATCGTAGCCCGCTTATATTTGGGTTTTTGGAAAACCTTTAGATATTACTATACCGTTACGTCTCTAAATAACAGATTTAAACAAAATCGTTCATGTCGTAAGCTGCACCCACTTGCTTAGTATATAGACAAAAATCTGAAGTTGACATTTTTGCATGGTTACAACATTGTAGTGCAATCGTGGGAAAGCAACATCCGGTTCAAGTAAAATAACAATTAGTTAACAAAAATTTTTTTTCGTTGCTTGCCTCTCTGCATCCTAATAGTTCGGTAGTTGCAACGTTGCAAGGCCAGCAGCGTTGTGGCTGTGTGGGACTTGTCCCCTTTTAGCACCACAACGACGTGTTACAGAAGCAGGATATCATGATGTAGCAGTAGGTAGATCGACTCCAGACATCTGCACGGCTATACAGATTTATATATTATATTATTTTGTTGCTTTATGGAACATTATTTCCAGGGAAAGTTAAATTTGTAATCTTCATTTTGTGAAAAAGCTAGTAATAATACTAATAATATTACGTCATTACGCTGTGGGGAGCTATGACGCACTATACACGGTATCCGCGATATAGAAATACAGCGCGAGGATCGATTCGCATGTTTTGTATACCAGGTGCATATATCTAATACTTACTATATTGCTAGCGGCTATGAGTGGGAAACTCACCAAGGAAGTGAGACAGACAACCAACTCTTCAATGTATAATGGTGAGCTGTGTGCAAGCGCGGCGGCGTCGTCCGGCCAATGGGGAAGTGGTCTAGTTTAAAATTCGCTTCTAAAGGCGGAGTTCGAATTCTCACGCATGCGCACGAGACGCGTTATACTCTAAGTGAGACTATGTCGGCGCCGTAATGTTTTCTGACGTTTCCAGGCCCTACTAGCAATATATGTGTATTATATATATGACCGGGTGGCATATTTTGAAACACAGGACGCTAGGAACATAGGACCATATACTGCAACCTAATTGGTTGCCTGCGAGCGACCGAAACGTTAGAAGGACATGACACATGCCCACATGCCGGCGCGCAAACCAGATCAGCTGATCAGCTAGCGGTGGTGGATGCTGTGTATGAGTATGGTTCATTTCTCGTTGTTTGTAGTTTTCATTTTAAAACGCTTTTAGCCTTCCAATACAATCGTGAAATAATGAATTCGGAGGACGTTTTACTCGAACAGGTGGATATCAATGTGAAATAGAAGAAGTCGACCGAAAACGTTTTATTTTACGTATAAATGTTACTAACAGCGACCAAGCCGATGCTTATTTAAAATTGTTGGAGGCTCATACTTCAACTAAATGGATAAGAAATGGAGAATTGGCGAATCCAGAAAGGTACGTATGTAATGTAATAAAATGAAAATAAGTAGTTACTCGTGCTTATCATTTTTGTCTTCTGTAAATGAATGCTTGGTTTCTATTTGTTCAATGGTTGTGTACCATAAGTATTATGTATGTCAGCATAGCACAGTAAACAAAAGATCTAGTGCTCATACAACTGAATTGAACACAGGTTGCAGAGCAAAGTTGAATATCCTTATAAAAAAATGTACTCCATCAGGTACTAAACGTAATGACAAATACCTGAAATTGAAACGATGCCTGTGTGGCAGAATAACTGTGAATTTGGTTCACAACCATACTGTAGGAACAAGTGGGTCTCTAAGATATCTAAAAATCTCAAAAGAGGTACGATTTTAATTTTAGCAAACTTGCCACCTACTTATTGCATACACTTTCAGACTAAAGAAGCATTTGAAGAATATTTTAATAATGGGATGAGTGCTGCTAAGGCTAGTCGTTATCATGGAACTCACCTAATGTTGAATTAACATCCATGGAAAATGTTGGCAAATGCATCTATTAATCCAACAAAAAATACAGCCTATTATCTTCATAAAAATGGACTTCTAAAAATTATGGGGCTGTTTTTGAACCCATTCCAAAGCTGTAAGAGAAACTTGTTTTTTATGAATCAAAAGGTAGGTGTAGACTTAGGTCAGGTTGCAGTATCATTGTTATATCTGGGTAATTTTTATAGCACACAGAATGAATCGTACGATTTTATCCCAATCTTTATCCTCGTAGTACTACTAAAAGTTGAACATGCAATATCGGTTTTAAAGAAATCTGCAGAAGAATTTCCGAATTTTATTAGCCGTTTTGATAAATTCTATCTAAGATCTCATGAGTGGTTATAAGAGTACATTCATAGAAAGGATATTATTATCAGGGGCAACAACACGAATAATTAAGCAGAAGTTTTGATAAGAATATTAAAAGACATAATACTCCATCGAACAAAAGGATACAATTGTGTGGCTTTGGTAGATTTTATTTGTTTTGTCTGGGAAGAGTACTTCAAATCAAAGCTGCTAGACTACGCTAATGGTAGACGAAATTGTATTAAGAATAACTATTTGAAATTATGATCTAAAATCACATCTGTAGAATCTGGTAAACTACGAGACCTAGGAAACAACTTGTATCAGATAACAAGCAGCAAAAGCACTTCTGTCAAGTATACCATCAATGTGGAAATCGGAGTTTGTAGCTGTCCTTCTGGCATCAATGGAGCTTTTTGTAAGCATCAAGCTTATATTCATAAGTATCTCAACATTCCTCTCGTGAATGCTCCAGCAGTTACTTGTTGTGAACGAGCGTCCCTGGGAAAGTGAGCTTTAGGTCACGAGTGTCCCAAAGATGATTGGTTCATAGACCTCACCGAAACTGACGAAAATCCTTTGACTTACACCACACAAAGACTGGAGTTAGAAGGTAACCATCAGCAGAAAGCGGAGATAGCTGTTGTCACTTCTCCTGAAGAAGAAGAAGAAGAAACTATTAAAAAGGAAGCTGCTGTATTAAATATATCGTCAGAGTTGATGAGGCTTAGTGCACTTGCTCATGAAATACCTTATACTGTCTTAGAAAAATTCGGCAAGAAACTGCAGAAAATCGAAAGTGTTCAGCAACTATACTCAGCCCTTAGTATTGCAGCAAAACCTAGTCGCTTCAAAACCCATTCGAAGATTAAAGTTCAACCGACCGCTATATCCAGAATAAGACAAGGAGCTACTCGTGGCAGCACCAGAATTCTATCAGGAAGACCATCAGGAGAAGTAAAAAAGAAGGCGAAAAGAAAGCACAATATCAACTTGAATATTGTATCCAATCAACCATATGCTATACTTCATGCCGTGCCCATTAATTTATTTTGTTTATAACATTTGGTATGTAGATGACTTATTGACATTTTGAGTTAAAAATAAAGTTTAATTATTTCTTCTAACGCTCTGATACTCTCATTATAATAATAATAGTACCTATCCAGTTATTCATAATAGTGATAAACGAGTACCTATACATGAAGTGAAAGTGTAAAGTCTGGATAAATTTTGTCGTTGATTTTTAACAAAAAAACTCGGACACGTCAACTTTTGTTTTTAAACAACCATCTATTGGCGCATATTGCGCTTTCCTGTTACGCCCAGTGGCGGCGCAATAGGGAGCTACTTGAAAATTCTAAATGGCAACCTAGCCCTTGTGATACATCAAAAAAGTGCTCTATTAGAGACCTTTCGATTGATGTATCGCAAAGAGTAGATTGCTGTTTAAAATTTTCAAGTTGGCCCCTATTGTGCCGTCCCTGGGCGCATCAGGTAAGTGAGTAAGTGCAATATTAGTCAAAAGATGCCTATTTAAAAATAACAGTTGACGTGTCCGAGGATTTTTGCTAAAAATCAACGACATAAATTTTATTCCAGACTTAACACACTCACTGTAGGGTGTTTGTAGATCGCTGGCCAGCCCATAACTTTGTTAATAACAAAGATACCGATTTTTTTTTAAATTTTAGAAGCCAGTAAACACCCTACAAATTGTCCCAAACTAATTTAAACCATGGCCTTCTGTTTTTACGTAGTGATACACGATTTTGGTTTTTTAAATGAAACACCCCGTATACTTTAAGATATTTGAAATCAGCGCGAAAAATGCTTTATGATAGCATGCTTAAACTAAAATTTTCAAACGCCTTATTTAAAAAAAAAATTACCTCAAGTAGCGCACCAAAGGTACCTACTAAAACAATATCGAAAACTAGGTTTTTTAAATAAAACAATATGAGTGTCATTAAACAGTTGAAAACTACAATAAAAGAAATTTTCATGTACCATAATCGCTATTTTGTTTAAAAGTAGCTTTTAAAATGTCAAAAATACGTAAAACAATTTAAGAAAATTATAATTTCATTTTAAAAAACGTGGTTTTCAATTATTTTTGTATGTTTGGTGCGATAATTAGATAAGGAAAAACTTTTAGAGCCAAGTGGAATTTGTTTTGCATTTCTTACTTAATCGTAAGTGGTTTTTCGTAAGTCAGGTAAATTAAAATTTTTTTTTTACAAAATAATGAGTTTCAAAATTTTTGTTTAAGCATGGTATCATAAAGCACTTTTAGCGCTGATTTCAAATATCTAAAAATATACGGGTGTTTCATTTAAAAAACCAAAGTCGTGTATCACTACGTAAAAATAGGAGGCCATGGTTTAAATTGGTTTGCGACAATTTGTAGGCTCTTTACTGATATTAAAAATTAAAGTGTTTTTCGATATCTCTATTATTAACGAAGTTACGGGCTGTCTAGCGATCTACAAACACGCTGTATGTATAACAGAGAAGCACCGTAAAATATGATTTAGATTATTTTAGGTACGTTGATTAATATTTCCAGCAACCAATGTGTCCCAAGTACCCAAAATAATGTTTTGTGTATACTTATTGCTTTGATACAAACAAACTAACTAACGTCTACGTTATACCCCAGACCTGCATATTTGTCCGCTCAAAAATTCTAAACAGCATTTTTTTATTTTCCTTATTCGATAACTTTAGTGACAGTGCAACAATTATCGCAATTTTCAAATCGTAAAAAGGTGCCAAGGTAGCACCTCCCGCTTATGTTTCAGCGCACGAATCAGGCTGCAGCATATGGTCCTATGCTCCTAGCGTCCTGTGTTTCAAAATATGCTACCGGGTGACAATGAGAACAGGGCCATGCTTATATCTTCTTTATTTATGAATCGATTTAGATAAAATTTTATATCAAAATACTAGAGATAATTTCTGATTGACCAATAAATATGGTCAAAAGGCCAACTTGCGGATTCACCGGAAATGATACCAACTTTGATGTTTTAAATGGATCACCCTGTATATTTTATGTTTTTCCGAATGTACAAGTCAAATTACATAAACTAGTCTAGCCAAATTTTAATTTTTTTCAACTTTCATTTTTTACGATAGAAGGCTGTGATTAAAAAAAATATGTTCTAATTGACTCCAGCAACTAATAATAATAGCTATTTTATCAATGAAGTCAATAACAAACCCTTAATAAAAAAAGAAAATTTGCTAAACACGTTTTTTAAGAAAAAGTCGCTTTTTTAAACGGCACCTACCAATGGCCATGTTGCCATTAAAGAGCAAATTTAATCTAATGATATGCATCATGCACTACTTTATCTTCATCTAAAATTGAAGAATAGTTAAATAGTTAGGCAGACCTCGCCGTTCGCGGGGATTACGTTCCAGAAGAATGCCGCGAAACGTAAAAACGCGATGCGGAAGTAAATACATAAATGTAAAAAAAAGGGGTTAGGTTCCATTAACTAGATTTAATTATACTATGCAAAACCAACACGTTTCTGAGGTTTTTGTCTGGCAAATCTGAAGCAGAAACTTTACGCTTTGGCGACATGGTTTTCCGTGTTTTAAAAACTAAACTCAATTGAATTTTCGGCAGAAACGCTCGAGAAAACAGTAAAGCTTAAACTAAAATTCCACACGTAACATAAGTCTGCCATTGGAATCAAGAGCTCGAATGTCCATTTGTTTATTCAAGATATAATTTTACAATTTATTTCAGGCCCAATTTGGTAATAAGAGATTCAAAGGAATAGGCTCGATAAGTGTGTTTACAAGTTCGTCATAAATAATGTTATTTAGGTGTTCACGACATAAACCGCATACGTCTGCTTTATTTACTTATGGCCGGTCTTATAAAGGTCACTAATCTGAAGTTAACTTTAAATCGCTGTTAAAATAAACAAAAGCTCATCAAAACGTTGGCGCTTATGACATATTATTCATTAGTAAACAAATTTGTATGCGCTTTTGTTTATTTTCACAGCGAATTAAAGTTAACATTAGATTAGTGATCTTTATAAGACCGGCCGTTAGTGTATGAAAGTTGAAACAGTTGGCAATTCCACCCGCGAACGGCAAAGCAATCTGAGAACGGCAAAAAAAAAGAAGCACAAAGGTGCCCCGAGTAAAATCAAATCAGCGAACCGCAAAGCCGCGAACGGCGAGGTCTGCCTATATTTTTTTTAATATTTCTGTGGAATACCTGAACAAATTCGGCAACACTTTTGTATTTAATTTGAGTCGTAGGTTGCGAAAAACAAAATATATAGGATGATCCATTTAAAAAATCAAAGTTTGTGTTATTTCCGGTAAAACCGGAAGTCGGCCATTTTGATTATACTTGTATATCAATCCAAAATTATATCCAGTATCCCTGTATCAAATTTCATCCAAATTCATTCATAAGTAATGGAGATAGAATCATGGCCCTAGTCTCATTGTCAACCGGTATGCCTAAATGTAAAGACTGATAAAAGCTCGATCAACAATAAAATTAGATTGCATAGTTCCAATTCAAAGGATCTGTATATACTAGCAACTGTCTATTCTGAATTAAAATGTTTTTATAGTTCAGAAAGAAGCACTTTGCTTTAGATAATCTGACAAAGAAGTTGTTCTACCAGTAATAAGATATTGAGGGCAAATGATTTTGTTGGTAAAAATATTTTACGAAAGTTTTTGGTTTGGCAATGCCACTACCCAAAAGGAAATTTGTCAAAGTTAGTTTGCCGAGGGACGCTGCCAAGAAAAAAACAAAAACTCTTGAAAAACAATTTTACGAGCAAAATGATGACCCCAAAATACATTTTGTGGACTATTTTCAAATATCAATTCATTTTCTATCGGTATGCAATAAATATGACATTTATGCTGATGCACAATAACAGTTTAAATGAAGTTTTGGAAATACCATATTGATTAAAACAACATATTGGGATGCAAGTGGTAAATAAATGATAAAATCCCAAAGGAAAGTTTTGATATTTTACCACTATAAAAACACGTGATTAACTGAATTTTTAAAAATCATGTCATTTGATTCGATAGTAAGAGAAGCGGGAAATAGGCAACATATAATTCTCAATTGTAATAAACTCTCACTTGAAATCTAATTTCTAGATGGGTATTCTACTGAGGATAAGTTCTGTTTATAATGACCAGAATTACAATTTCAAATAATTAAAATGCCAACGAGTTAACATTAATATCACTGAAAAAATAATAACCAGAAGCTTATGTACAGTCGTGTTCAAATAAATCTGGGACAATGTTTTTTTCATATGTAGGTTCAGATAAGAATTGAAGAATATCTCCATGGATTTCCTGCTATCAGAAATAGTTACATTGAACTTTAACAGGTAATGAAATCTGTAACTCTTTCTGATAAGAGGAAATCCATGGAGATATTCTTCAATTCTTAACTCAACCTGCATGTGAAAAAAACACTGTCCCAGATTTATTTGAACACGACTGTACCAACACAATTCAATGTAGTTATAATGCTTGTAATAACTTTTGATAAGATGTATGATTACATGGAAATAAATGAAATAAAAAAATAAATAAATAAATAGATACCGTTTTAGTGCAGAATTCAATTAATTCCATTTATACGAGACCTTGAACGTCTAGTACCGAAGTACCAAACCGTTGTTCGCAAGGGGGAATTAACAGCCGTTTTTGTTAATACGGATTAAAGTTTCATTTGCGTAATAAATGCAATCTTATGACAAAAACACCGACATAATTAATACACATTAAAATCAAAATA
This sequence comes from Agriotes lineatus, assembly GCA_940337035.1. Lineage (NCBI taxonomy): Eukaryota > Metazoa > Arthropoda > Insecta > Coleoptera > Elateridae > Agriotes > Agriotes lineatus. The sequence goes on from OW679202.1 coordinate 60,165,967, forward strand.
ACTGTTCAGCTTTATGTTTAACTTTAAATATCTCGAAAAATAATGACTTTATCGTTACGAAGCAAGAGTGTGTTATTTACATAGAAAGTATTGTAGAATTTAAAAATTGTACCAAAATGGAAATTCCGCCAGTGGCGTAGAATTTGGGAAGGGCCTAGCACTTACTTGTCCCTGTCGTACGCCTCTGGTAGTAGCCAGAAACGTTTATTTAACATAATTTAGCATGGTTTACAGTGTCTACACTTCCTGCCAAATGTGATACGTACACGTCAAATAGTTTTAAAGTAATGGGGAAAAATAATTTCTAAATTTTTAAATAAAACATCTTGTATCTCAGTAAGGAGCCACATTTTATCTAAGTGATTTGGGTTAAATATTAATATTTTGAGCCCAAGATTCTATAGTTAAAATATTTCCAATTATTAATGAAACACTCTGTATATGGCCTCGCCATAGTTACGCAATGAGGAGGGTCTTCTTTTGTTTTAGTGCAGGTCTAGTTACGTGTTCGTTGTAGCATTTCACACGAGGTTTTGAAGCGCAGTAATATTTTGTGCGCGCGAACCGCTGACATATGTGGCACTGGCGAATGTTTAATTGACTTTCTGCGTGGTTCTATAGTAATTGCTGTATGAAAGAGTGTTTTAATGTTATAAATCTCTTTGGCCATTTCGTTTGTAGAAAGTATTACAGCACGTATCGCTATCGGTCTTTTGTCTATTTTGCAAACGTAGTACAGTTGTTACGGAAAGTGTCTTTATTTATTAGTATTGGTGGAATTTTCTCTTTAGATATTATTTGATTGATCATTAGTCGTTGTTTCGGTGTCGCTGGCAAATGTTTCTCGTTTTGATAAAGGATAACAGGGATCAGGACCGCGCCAGCATCAATGGCCGCCTGTGTGCAGAGCCAAATTTGCCGCCCCAAAATTTACATTTTTGTTGTAAAATATAAATTGTATGTAGTACATACCTAGTTTAACTGTAATAAATCAAATTAATTTAAGTGAAAAACAGAAATTTTAAAAAAGTTTTATTAACAATAAAATTTACAAAAAAAATAGTGGAATAAAATTAATAAAAAAACAACAAAATTTTAGAAAATTATAAAAAAGCAACTTTCCTAGCTTTTTTCTCCGCAAATTCTTTAATTACTAATTCTAAATCGATGGAATCCATCGTGTCGCTTTCTATTGCTATTATAGACAGATTATTTAATCTGTTTTGTGACATTGTGGATCGCATATAATTTTTAATAATTTTTAGTTTGGAGAAAGATCTCTCACCAGACGCAACTGAAACTGGTAACGTGAGTAATATTCTAAGAGTTATTGACATATTTGGAAATGATGCTATGAGCTGATTTTCAAAAATATATTCAAGAATGGACTGGGGCTCTAACTGATGCTTTTCAGCTGAAGTGAGTTTAAGATGTAATTTTAAAGATCTTATCTCTTCAAATAATTCTATTCCATCTACATCTGATTCCTTTCTAGAATCATCAGTTAGATGAAGATGTAAATCATTACAACATTGTAATAGCTCGTTTTCCGTTAAATCAAACATATTATAGAGAAATCCAAACATAGTATCATATCTTGTTATTCCCTCAAATCTGTCTCTTAAAGACGATAAAGTTTGATCTAATATATTAAAATAAACGTTAACTTTATAATAATTTTTTGGATCAATAATTGGTTCATCACTGTGTTCATAATCAAATTGTCTGGGTTTTCTTCGTGGTCTAACAGACTGAACAGCAGGGAAATTAGGTTCAATACCGAGTTCATCCGCAAGTGTATTAGCGTCAGTAAGAACATTATTGAATTCTTCATCTGATCGAAGAGCTAAGAAAAAATCTAACAAATTTTTAAAATGCTCTAAGCAAGTTTTTATATTTATAGTAGGATTTTGCATCATCGTGCTCAAAACATTAATTTTGATTAAAATATTGTACCAAATAATTGTTGAGCACAAAAATTTATAACTCTGAATTTTTAATGCCAAAGATTTGGCTTGATGTGAAGCACTGTGGTCTTGTACGGATAAACGATCTTCAATTACTTCTACCAATGCATCATATATTTGCCCAATTTGGTAAAGCAGGGGCTTCACAGCGTCTATTCTACTAGACCACCGTGTATCACTAAGTGGTTTTAAATTTAAATTTGTTGTGTGTTTTTTCAGAATTGGCCATCTTTTTACCGACGCAGAAAAAAAACAAATAATTCTTGAACTATATCAAAATAACCAGAAGTCTCAAAAGAAACTTTAGCAGCATCGTTCACTACTAAATTTAATGTATGGGCTGTGCACGGCACAAAAAATGCTTGCGGATTTATTTCTAAATTTTTTTTTGCAAACCATTATGTTTGCCGCGCATATTTTTCCCATTATCGTACCCTTGGCCACGCATATCGTAAATATTTAAATTCAACTTTGAAAGTAAATTCATTAAAAATTCACTTAAACCCACTCCAGTTGAATCATTAATAGGACAAAATTCTATAAAATGCTCGCGTATTTCAATTTTTTTTTGAGGACTCATTCAACATTGTAAATCTAAAAATTATAGTCATTTGTTCGATATGACTAATATCCGGTGTACAGTCAAGAATGATAGAATAGTATTTACATTTTTAATTAAATCCAAAATATTATTTCTAATTTTGTTACCAATGACATCTATTATTTCATTCTGAATTTTGTCCCCTAAATAATTTACCATTCGAGTTTCATCTTTTTGTGACTTTGAGTCCGAAGCACATGTTCTGACATAACAGAATAAAATTGTGAAATCTTCTCAACAGCTTTTAAAAAATTACCGTTATTGCTTTAAAATAATTTATTAGATTGCCCGCGTAAAGCAAGACACTTTCGTGACAAATATTGTATTATTAAAATTATTCTCTCAATCACAGCATGCCAGTGCTTTGCTTTTGCATTCAACAAACGTAGTTGCGTCTGGTTTACAGTTTGTTCTTTTGATAACAATTTCATAAGTTCTAACTGATTTTTAACATTTGCATTGTATCACTTTTTTCGTGCCTTGAAATCAATAGTGACAAATGCTGCCAGTCAGAAACACCTTCCTTTTGCGAAAAATTGTTTTTAATTTTGCCAAATATTGTACAACAAAAGCAATAAACTGCATTATTTTTTATTGAATAAACTAACCACGGTCTATTAATTTCTTCTCCATTTGGAAGAGAACGGTAGAAATATTTTTTCGAAAACCTTCGACCATTTTCATTAGTTGGGAAATTAAATTGCGTTACCTGAACAGGCCCTCTTTCTACTAAAATGTTTGTTAATGTTGTTGATATTATCTCAGGCCACTCTCCAGGATCATCTGAGGTTGCTGTGTCCTGCTGCGACTGCTGTGAATCTGATGAGCAGCCAAATTTCTTTAGTTCAGAAAGCCTTGATGAGGATGACGTGCTGGCTTCTTCAGCGTCACCAACTTCTCTTCTCTCTGGTTTTGGAGACTCCGAGTCAGATGAAGTCACCTTCTCTTCCCCAGATTCGGAATCTTCCCTCATAATTTCCATTTCGACATCTTGGACGCACGGCTCATTAAGTGGCCCGGAAAGAGAACTAGAGCTTGATTCTAATGCTTCCGCTGACACATTTTCTGGCTTCAAATATTTTTCTAAAGTATTGGCCAGTTTTTTCTTTTCTTCTTTTTTTTTTGTAGATTTTGTTTTCGATACTGAAAACCCGACAGCCTTTTCGTTTTTCTGTTCTAGAAAAATTATAACAATTTTATTACTTAATACAATTTAAGAATATGTAGGTAACTATCTGTGTATTGATTGATATATGATTGATATGTATGTAGGTACTTACCATATTTATAACTTTTCTTCAACTTTCTTCAAAACACAATCACTAACAAAATTAATTTTCTCTACTCGATCTTATCTGCAGCCAATTCAAAAATTAAATGACCAAATAATTATCATTGCACCCATATTACCACAGCATTAATGTAAGCATCATATAATATTATATTTCTTAAAATCAGCTTTAAACAATTAGGTACTTACCGACAAAAGAGATCGCCGACACCCCGATCAAAAATAATATAAATACCTACTTCATAAATACGATATGTTTCACAGTCAATAAAAGCCGCCAGCCGCCAGTTTTCTGAAAAGTCACGTTTTGTTGCTTCTGATAAATATCCGGCTTTTTTGCAATCATTGCATAAAGATGCATGGAAAGCGTTCCTTCAAGTTGGCTTCGTTTAACAATTAGCCGCCACGGAATAAAAACTAACTTCGAGAATTTATATAAACAATAATCCATGTAACCATATTATCAGGTGTTCATTTACACAATAAAAATTTTTTATACCTATATAGGTACATATTTTTGAACTTCTAAAATTTGTAAAGTAAAAAAAATTTACATTTTTTATTTATTTTTTTTTGTAATTTGTATATAATTTTTAAACCTTTTTGGCCGCCTCTGAATTTGGCCGCCCGTGTGCGGTGCACACATTGCACACTGGCTTGGCGCGGCCCTGACAGGGATTGTTCTCAATTAAGGCATCCGGGTTTTGTGTGTATCTTTTAACCACTTCGCTAATAGGTGGTGACAGGTGATCAGAACTTCTTTTATTGTTGGTTCTATAACTAGGCTTCATTTTTGTTTATTTATTAATTTTTGATTATTTAATCAGCTTATTCGGCCGAGAATCTAGATTACGCCATGGTGTCTGTTTTTCGGGAGATTTTATTATTCACGACCGAAGGGAGTGCGAATTCGGGAAAATTCTTCCCAAAAAAGTTAGGTACAATGTCTTTTGTAATGAATAACTGAAAATATTTTAAAAAATAAGAAAACTATTATTTAGTGTTTTACTACTTTACTGAGTTGACAGCACAAATCACTAAACTTTTAAAAGTACCCACGCACCTGTTAGCTTCTACCGACGTTTACAGCGCCTCTGGTGTTTGGAAAAAGTTTGAGTGCTGGGATTGCTAGCTGGGTGGATACGCATTCCGGCTACTGATCTAAGGATCGATAGTTCGATTTCCAATCCCGGTGAAGTTTTTAAAAATTAAAAAATGCGGATGGAATCCTCTACAGAATGTCATCATTTGGAAGTGATGTAAAGTCCATGTTACGACGATGTGTGGCATGTAAAAGATCCCTTGATAGGTTTGGAACTCCTTAGTCTCGCCAAAATTCTAAGTGGGACTTTGACCATATGACCAAAGCAGTTGATGTCTAAGGTACCTGGTACTTCGCATGCCTAGACCTTGTCCGTAACAAATGAACGGCAGTATTTGAGTTATGGTAATAAAAAAGTCACTTATGTAATACTGTTATTACGATTGTTTAAATCGGGGCATTTATTGAGAGGTATTGAATAAAACATTTTATTCTCTCCCCAATTAAATTAAATCGGTCTCCGAGTAAGTATTTAGGCGTTGTAGTTGTATATGCACGACTGGTGATGCTATATCCCATTATTAATAAGAAATCACCCCCTTAAACATCAAGTATGATGTCTAATCTACGAGTCGGTTATTAGACCGGTTCTAACTAGGGATGGGCGCGTGACGTGAAAACAGTCGTGTCACGGCGTGTCACGTCGTGAACGTGACTAATAATTGAAAATCGTGACGCGAACATGAGTGAACGTGAGTGAAAATTTCCAAGGCGTGATTCACGTTTCACGTTAATTTCACGTTAAATATTTAGTAACGAATAAAAAACTGCAGGGTGCAGCAACTTTTAAACGTCATTAAATCACGAATTGTGCCAAACATTATGTGGCTTTATTTTTGGACCCTTATTATAAATCCTTAAAGTCCATACCTTCACATAAAAGAGAAGATATTCGTTCGACTGTAAAGGAAATGCTAAAGCAAATCCAAAGTAACGAAAATGCAAATAAAACTATAGATGATAATGATGAAAAATAAGATGATTCACGAATAGTGTCTCATTTAGCGCTATTTTCTCTGCAATACAATTTGATTGACACTTTTGTTTCATTTTTCTGAAATCGTGATCACAAAATTTTATTCAAATTAAAAAACAGCGAAGTATTCTATGAGAGAGTAATTTATGTTGAAGGAATAAAGGCGCTAAATCAGACACTATTCGTGAATCACCCTGTATATAGCGAACGACTCAAGACTGGTACATCAGCATCAAATTCTTATTTTTCTACACTTAGAGATAGCTCTGACGATGACACATCTAATTATGATGATGTCGAAACAGAACTAAATTACTAAGTTAGTAAATTAAAATACGGAAATGTAGATGACATTTTAAGATTTTGGAAAAACAGTGTAAATACGCCACTGTTAAAAATATTAGCTCCAGAAATTTTAAACATACCGGCAAGTTCCGCTACAAGCGAAAGAGTATTTTCCACAGCTGGGCGAATTTTAGAAGAGCGCAGAACTCGACTTAACGCTGAAAATGTTGGTTACATATTATTTTTAAATCAAAATTTAATGTTTAGATGTGTAGATGAACTTATTATTCTAATAAAAGTAATGTTTTGTTTTGTATACTCGCCTTAACGCTGAAAATGTTGATCCTTGTACGTAAAAGTACTTTTAAACCTACGACTAAAACTGTTGCCTAGCAACATATAATTTCTGTACTCATACCAATAAGAGAAACGTCAATTCCAATGACAGCTTTTGGTATTAAAAGTAATGTTTTTGAAGACAGCTGCAAGAAATGTATTTGCGAGACATCAGTATTTATCCCTTGTCGTAAGTTATTGTAGTCAATTTTCATTTTTTTCTTTTTATCTCAACTATTCAGATTGCAACATATCACGTAAATCATGTCACATGCAAAACATATTTTTAGTTCTCTTTAGGGTGTTTTTAATTTGTTTTAAATTTGAACATTCTGTTCTATCTGAATTTAAATTTTGAAATAAAAGCTGCGTGTCACGTCGTGAGTGGCGTGTCACGCCGTGAACGTCAGTAAACGTGAGCGTGAACGTGCGTGAACGTGAGTGTTAAGAGCAGCCGTGAAACGTGCGTGACGTGAGCGAAAATTCACTCACGCGCCCATCTCTAACATACGCTTGCCAGGTTTGGGAAGCAGTTTTACAAACACAATTGAAGAAATTATAGACATTTCAAAATACATTTTTTTCGTATAATCTTCAGTGCACCCTTGTTTATGCGAAACTGCAAAGAGAGGCAAATATACCACACATTCAGAGTTTTATCAAGACAGTAACAAGAACATATTTTCGTGACAGTACACAGTGAGATTGAGCAAGGTATTATAACACAGGATATATGATGAGTTAATTTAAAAATACAGTGAATGTAACGGCAAATCAATTTCGGCAATTATAGTGCGGCGTCTGTAGTTTAACACATTAATTTGTAAAACTATATCCCAACCGTGTAAAACAAATTCGCTGATTTGATTTATATTAAAAATATATATTTTCGTAAATCACATCTGAAAAATTCCATACAATCTTGCTTGCATTGCTAAAAAAAATTAAACCTTTATTATTGTTGTACGATATTAAACCGCCAAGTCTCGCACCTAATTTCTACATGGACTGTTGCGCCTTGAAATGTACTTTTTTTACCCTTACAACAGAAAAACATTTAGTTTTCTAAGAAATCATATAGACGCTTAATTACATAATCTTCCATTATACCTACTCGCATTCACGAGCAAAACGTTATTATCAATAAGACGGTGCACCTGCCCACGATGCTGTTTTGACGAGGCAACATTTGAACAATGTATTTGGCAATAAGTGGATAGGAACCCACGGCCATATACCATGGCCGCCTAGATCACCCCATATGACTCGGCTTGACTTTTTTCAGTGGGGATATCTGAAGCAATTATTTGTAGAGAAAAGTATGACGTCCAGATGTTCCAAAACAAAACTGAGCAAGTTTTAGGTGGCAACGAAATAATATCTAAAATAAAAAATGTACAAGGAAAATTAACTTTCAGTCTTGAAATTGATGGCTTTTCAGTTTTGGTAAAAGTTTTCCTTGTTAATTTTTATTATTATTTAATCGATAATGAAGTAAAATTGTTTCTCGAAACGTTCGAATTTCAATATTTTCAGTTTTGTAGGGTGGCGAAATACCCATGAAACAGCATTCCACAAATAGGTTGCAGAGCTTGTCTTAAAAAAACATACATATCTTATCAAATTTTTGTCCTTGTAATTTTACATACAGGGAGTTTATTATAACTCGCAATATGTAAATTCGTTTATTGTAAAATGCAATATAGAAACTGTGTATGTAAAACCATAATACGAGTATATTCTACGAAGGAAAGAATTCTGTTGATCAAATGGTACAAAGACTTCAGTTTACAACAAGTACGTGGTGGGTTATTACATGCCCTTTTGTTCTTTCCGATGCTTCTTTTTCGATAGAATCACGGTTAATATATTGCATTTTAAAATAATAATATATTACATAACAAGAGTTCTAAGAAGCATATTACGCACGAAGTGGAAAAGTTATACACGAGCCGCGTAGCGGCGGGTTTGTAATTCCACAAGTGCGTAATTGCTTTACAACTCGAGTTTTGTACTATACTTTATCCACGAACACATTAATTACTATCAAAGAAACAAAAAGAAGTATTTTTATTAATTTAACATTACATTTTGTGATAATCATTATTGATAGTTACAGTACAATTATGAAAAACTGGCGCGGCATTAGAAGGGGCCATACTGATATTATTGTTAAGAACAGAAGTTACAGAAGATTCCAAAAATGTATAGTCATGGACGTTGGCGCCACGCGCCAGAGGATGAAGCCATAGTAACATATCTAACGGTGGTTACGTTTGATATTGCTCCATCATCACAGATAGCACTTGAAATCTTTACCTCATTTTCAGTTTTGTTTTTGGTAGAATTATCAACATAGCTTTCAGCTACAGCTGACGAGCGCCAACCACCATGTCTCTTTAATTCCAGCAAATCACCACCAGCATCTACAAGAATGGTGGCCGACGAGCGCCTAAAGCAATCGCCAGTGTATTGTTTCGGGTTCGCTAAACCCAGAAACATGGGTGCCGTTACATAGGGGCAAGGAGAGGCGCTTGCCTCTCTCCGGTTTTTTTTTTTCCAAAAATAATCCACCATTATATTAACCTTGATTGCCTAGTCGCGCTGACCACCGAGTAATCAGAACTCACCGCACAGGAATTATTTTCACAGGGTGTAATAATGTTAGATAGTGTGCATAACAGCAAATATCTATTTATTCTTTTTCCCGCTCTAAGGACCCGGCCACGTTACAGAACCGATTCTTTGAATAAGCCAAAATAAGCCGATGATCGAAATATCGAGATGAGAGGAGTCTATGAATTTGTTACTCAGCGCGATACAAAATAATATTTAGATTTCCGTTTCTTAACGCCTTTAAAGACCGACCGATGTTGGGTTTTCTTGTGTCTAGACACGTTCAAGTACCTAATACATTCAATGGCTCGCTAAATCTCAGTGCACCTACACGGAATGTTTGCAAGTTGGTCTTATTCGCTCCCTGGTTGAGTTACTACTGTTAGATGCCGGGCTCCATAGCTCAGTGGTTAGGCATACTGCCTACTGATCTAAGGGTCTAGAGTTCGATTCCCGATCCCGGTGAGGCTTTTAAAAATAAAAAAAATGCAAATGAAAAACTCTACAGAATGCCATCATGCGGAAGTGATGTAAAGCCGTAGGCCCCAGATCCCTTGCTAGGGTTGGAACTCCTTAGTTTTGGTAAAATTCTAAGTAAGATTAACGTACCTGCTACTCTGCATGTCTAGACCCATGGGGTTGGCAAAAAGGGTTTATGAAGGCCTACTTGCTAGACATGAGTCTCCCCACAACTGATACTAACTAGATTAGATTAGATTTCACGACTGCCTTTTGCTGGCATGCGCACGTCAGCCCTTAGGGCTTTTTGTACTGTCGGGAGTTTTCAAGTTAGCAAGCCGACATCCGTATCTTTTACTAGACTTGCAATGTCCCCTACTAGCTTGTGGTTGTCAATAGAGTTAAGGCTCCAATCGAGTTGGTGTCTTTTACGCTCTAATGCTGGGCATTCAAAGAGGATATGATAGGCTGTTTCATCATCCTCTTGGCATAGTCTGCAAACAGGTTCATCTCTATAGATATTGATCCTGTGCATAAATTCTCTGAATGCTCCAGTGCCTGTTAGTAGACTGACTACTTGCTTGATTCGAGTTCTGTTCAGTCTCAACAGGGTTTTGGTGGTATGTGGAGTTTTTAGCAATCTTTTGCAGTGTGTTGCTTGATTGTAGTTTCTCCACCTTAGTTGGTGTGCGGTATTGACCCATTCATTAATGGCTGAGCGGGCTTGGTTTTTCTGAATGCTTAGACCAGGTTCTGGACCGGTCATTGCATTACGGGCTGCTTCTTTTGCGAGCTTGTCTGCCTTTTCGTTTCCTTCAATACCTTGGTGACCTGGGATCCAGCATAATTTTACTGTATTTCCCTGGCTTAAAGTTTGAAGTTTGGATTTGCATTCCTTGACCAGTCTCGATGAAGTACTGAAAGCGTTTAACGCTTTCAATGCTGCCTGACTGTCTGAGAGAATGTGTATGTCTCTATTGAGCAGCTTCTTTTCTATGCTGATGTTTGCGCATACGTTAATAGCTTGTACTTCAGCCTGAAAGATGTTACAAAACTTTCCTAGACTGACTTTTTCGTTGGTTCTAGGATTGGTACTGTACACACCGGAACCTGAACCCCCTTCAAACTTAGATCCATCAGTGTAAAAAATGATGTTCTTATTTGTTGGAGTTGGTAGTTGGTCCGGATTCCAACTTGTGTGTACAGTAAAGTTCTTTTCAAAGTCATAGGCTTTGATTATAAGATCAGAACCCATTTCTAATATTGGGTTGTTGATGTGTGACATGATCTTGCCATGTCCTAGATTATTAGCTGTGGCCATCCAGTGACCTGTACTTTGTAATCTGTAGGCTGCCATTCTGGCTTCACCTTCCAAGAAGATGTGCAGAGGTGGCAGATTTAAAATAGCATTCAGTGCTTGTCCTGAGGTGCCTTTAAAGGCTCCAGTGATGCACCGATTAGCTAGATATTGTATTCTGCTGATTTTGTGGATCGCAGTTGCTTGTTTTATTTTGGGCCACCAGGCGATTATTCCATATGAAATTATTGGTCGAACCATGGTTTTGTACAGCCAGAGGGTCAGTTCCGGTTTGAGCCCCCACGTACTACCTATGGCTCTTTTTCCAATAACTAATGTTTGTATGCACCTGGTGATTGTTTTGTCTAAGTGGGAGTTCCAAGTTAGTTTGGAATCGATGGTTAGACCTAAGTACTTAACCTCGTTCTCCCAGTTGACATTTGTCTCAAACAGTTTTATGTTCATTCTGTTTGTGATGTTCTTTCTACGAGTGAAAGCGACGAGAGTGGCTTTGCTGGGATTAATTCTAAGATTATTCTCTAGACACCACTCTTCGGTTATCTTTAGTGCTGATTTCATTACATTGTCTACGGTTCTTTGGTATTTACCTTGAATCAGTATGACAATGTCATCAGCGTATCCTTGAGTGTAGTAGCCTTTGTTATTGAGTTGGATCAGCAGTTCATCAACTGTGAGGCACCACAGGAGTGGAGAAAGAACTCCTCCCTGTGGACATCCCCTTGTCGCCTGCACTGTCTTTTCCTTGTCAAATAACTTGACTTTTACAACTCTGGTGTTGAGCATTGCCATAGTCCATCTTATCGTGGTGTTATCGATCTGATGGTTTGTCATTGCTCTTTCAATAGAGTGGTAGGAGGTGTTGTCGAAGGCACCTTCTATGTCTAGAAATGCTCCGACTGCGTACTCCTTGTACTCCAAGGTTCTCTCAATTTTCCCCACTAGTTGGTGTAGGGCGGTTTCACATGACTTCCCTGTTTGGTAAGCATGTTGATATTTGTGAATCGGGAGTGAAGTTAGGGCTTCCTTCCTCCAGTATCTGTCTACTAATCTTTCCAACGTTTTAAGGAGGAATGACGTTAGGCTGATAGGTCTGTAAGATTTAGCTTCTGCATAGCTGCTCTTACCAGGCTTAGGGATAAATACTACTTTTGTCACTCTCCAGGATTGGGGAATGTAACCCAAGGCAAGACTTGCTTGGAACATGTCTTTGAGTGGGTTCAGCAGTATATCTATCCCTTTCTGCAGCATTACGGGTTGTATGCCGTCGTTTCCAGCAGATTTGAAAGGACTGAAGAGGCTAGTTGCCCATCTAATCCTTTCTTTGCTGACTATTCTCTTAGCTGTTTCCCAGTCTTCCCTCCTAGGGGTATGATTGGGTGCAGCCAGAGTGGGTTGTTCCACTGCTCCGGGTAGGTGAGTTTTTATCAAAAGAGATAAAGTCTCCTCTTCCGTTGTAGTGTATTCTCCGCTTTCTTTTTTAAGAGTGCCTACTGGGTTCATGGCTTGCTTTGAGATGATACTAACTAACTACTACTGTTAGATTATTGGGTATCCTGGTTGCCATTGTTTTTTATTTGTGACTTCGATCCGGTGTGTATATATTTTTTCATCTATTATTTTATTTGTTAATTAATTTTGTTAAATCCGGTTAGGAATTCTTCGATTTTTCAATACTCTAATTGGAAGCGGAAAAGTTGAATTTTTCAAAACTAGAATGGAAAAATAAGACAAAAAAGAATCAATGCAAACTTTATTTTTTATATATGTTAATTACAAAATTAGAGCAGAAAGGCAGAAAGAAAGAGAGCAACGATTTTATGTTATAGGATAATTAAGTAATGAGTAATTTTTTACCGGATTTAACAAAATCTTGTGTACAATACGTTGGAAAAAGCATGTTTTTCCGTTTACGACGTCTAAAACGGAAAAACATCACTTTTCCCAACTTATTGTACAAATATCTATTGTCAGCATTATTGTGTATTGCTATTACTATCGCTTTACTATTTTGTGAGCGTCGATGTACAAACCATAAGGTAAAGATGTAGTAAAAACCGTAATGATTTTATTATTTCTGATATCTGAATGTACCTTGCGCGTGCAACTTTTACAAATAAAATGCTCACTATTTTTTATTTAGATACACAAAACGTGTTGGTGATACAGGTATGTTTTCCAAACCTTGTAGCATTTTGTTTTTATATTTTTAAAAATCTAATAGCATTTTTTAGGTGTGCCTTAAGTGTTTCTTTTTTTAGACACTGAGAAATTAATTGTCTCAATATCGAAAAAATATTGCCCCTCCCTGGGAAGTTTTCTAACGGCGCCCATGTCCAGAAATGTTGCGATTTTGGTTGGCACAGCACCAAACTTATTTAACCCAACGCATTGTTTGGTAAATTTTTTGTGTTGGTAATTCAGAAAAAACGGCAAATATTTTGTATTCGCTTCTGAAGAACGTAAATTTTTGTATTTCTTGCACGTTGGGTACCATGCTTCAGGCACAATAAAGGAACATTGAGTTTTTGTCTTAGAATCTGGGATTTTAATTATGAGTGATTTCCCTGTATCTTGTATGTCTTCAGTTTTTATGTTTCTCAGCTCCTGCTTCCTGCAGGCACCACTAATACCAAATATTAGAATTACCTACAATGAAATATTCATATTTATGTTACTTTCATAGATTATAAAAATGTGTTATACCTCTGACTAGTGATGGGTAGAATCGAATACTTTTCAGAATCGAATTCATCGCATTCGAATACTTTTGAGAATCGAATGATCGTTCGAATGCAAGCAATTCGAATGCAAAATCGCACTTCCGAATACAGAACCTTTATAAGATATGCCATCGCTTTCGACCGCTCTTAAAACATGCAGAGCCAACTAATTCCAGAAATAATAAAATATATAATTTATTAGCCCTTCGTTATGGGGCTAATACTCTAAAATACATAAATTAGAGGGCAGCGATTTGGTCGACATCTGGACCGCTTCGACGGATCGGCTGTCGGAATCTTAACACGCTCGCTCTCGTATTGGGGAAGAGGTGAGGTGTGACCTCGACTCGGCGGCACGCACAACCAGGGATACCGAGACGCTGCACGTGCACAAAACAAAAATAAAAATTTGTTTTGATTGTAGGCGGTTCAGCTTATGAGCTTACCCTATTAATAACGTATATTTGTTTTGTAATACTTAAATGTCAAATTTATAGTACCGAAAATGAATATGAGAAAGGGACCGTTTATAAAAATAGTTTTTTTTATTGTTGTTACAGGCCTATATGTATTTCTTTAACATAAATTATTAAGACAACCCCAGCGTTTGTTTCTCTTTCATTTCCATGTATCTGTTGAAATTTTTAGTAGATTTTTAGTTGCATTAGTGATTTTGGTGGTGCTATATCGTTTCGAGTGTGGAATCTTCAGTCTGTGTGGTAATATTAGTCTAAACTCATATGATACGCAGCGCTGTGCTAGTGAAAACTGAATCTGAAACGATTCGAGTACAAAACAGAGTACCAACCGCCGCCAAGCGCCGATGCATTTGAACTCAGCATTCGGATAAGAATCGAGATCACGCCGAATTCAGCATTCAGATTGGAATCTAGATCACGCCCTGCGAGATTTACAAACGTCGATTAAGTATTCGATTCGAAGCATTCGAATACACTCAAAAGAATCGAATGCATTCGAGATCTTGCAAGAATCGAATACTGTAGTAATTTGCATTCGAATAGTCCCATCACTACCGCTGACCACAAATGCTCGCTGTCTGGTGCGTTTTTCAGAAATTGGTTAATTTCTTCTGGAGAGAGAGTTTTTGACTTTTTACCTCTGAATCCATCAGATTTTCTCTTCAATAGTGCCAAAAGTTAAGGGTAACTCACAATGTTCTTATTATGTCGAATATTGATTGTGGCTCTTAGCATGGAATAACTAGCCCAAAGTGACGACAGCCCCATTTGCTTTGACAATTCGTCGAAGTACGCCAACATTACGTTTTCAGAAAATGATTTTACTTTATTTCTAAGTCTCCAATCCATGAATTTTTGGTACACAATTGCATACCTCTCACGCGATTTTGCCGGAAGGAGATCGTTTACGGCAGTTCTCGCTTTTTCGCCGATTTCAGGCGGCATGCACAGCTCTTGCTCACTGTCGCTAAACATTTTATAGCTTAAATTGAAAAGAATTAATGGAGAAATGATATATTTTATTAAAAATTACCTTTATACATATGTAATTACGTAACTACAGTTGAAATTCAACGATAACAGTTGCAATTTCGAAAACTGCCATTCTGTCGTGGCTAATTAGATCGAACAACAAAACAAATAAACAAACAAACAAACGAGTGCCTGCTATGTAATGTTACTCCGTGTGTGATTTTGCCACTTTATGTACGACAGTTCGTAAGCAGCAGCTTACTTAGTTTATGCGTTCGGTAATGAATGGGCCAAACTTCAGATATAGTTAATTTCGACGAAAATAAGCTGATTTAATCCAACTTACCTCAGTCCAAAAGTTAGTACTAACGGAACTACAGGGTGTCAAAGTTGAAAAAAATAAATCAAATTTTTTTAATATCTTTCGATCACTTCCAGCTAATTTCACGAAATTTTGTATCCGGGGGTTTTTTGGCATGAGAAACTCAAATTTATCAACGATTCGGTTGTATCCTCTAGAGCAGTGTTACTCAAAGTGGTGGTCCGCGGACCGGTGCCGGTCCGTGAGCAAGTTGTTGCCGGTCCGCGAAGTCGATTGTTGATTTCGATAATCGACTCTATTCTGTTGTTAGTCTACCACTCCAAAATGTAGGAATAGTATGAAAATTTATCTATTTCGCGTGGTGCTGTCATCAGTTGAACCACGGATATATAAATTGACCAATAATAAGAAGCCCATTTATCACATTAATGCGTTGTACGAAGCTGGTTGAACTGTTGTATGTAAATTCGGTAACGTTTTAATCTAGTAAATACGCGGTAAACTTGACATCAAATACAGGAATGACTTATGAACAGTATTAACACTGAACTATTAAAAACACTGAATCAATTAAATCAATAAAAGGCGGTAATCAACTAAATATGGTACAAATGCGACATATACTTTATCTGCCACTACGTAAAGTTGAAAAGGATCATGTAATCTGACGGTAAGGAATTAAACTGACAGGTAAACAACTATAAAAGGTTTAGCAAATGCAATGGTGCAAACAATAAATGTTACAATGACCGCAACGTTACTCAAACTGTCTGGCACTTCGCCGAAACACTCTGTACACTTAAAATTCAGCACTATAAAGCTACTACAATAAAAATGGTACCTTTAAGAAACTTGGCTTAGCTGCAATCAACGTCCTACTTTGCTGCAAACGGCTGCCGTTCAAGACCACTGCTCTAACATCTAGTGAAACTGCTTCAAAACAACGGTAAATGGCCCTAACAAGGGCAAAATCGAAGCTCGGACGGAAATTAGCTGAACGAAAAGAGGGAGCTTTGCGAAACCTGGTAAGCCGATACTGGGTTTTCACGGAGAGTCCGCCAAACGACGTTTTAGGGGTTGCCGCCCCACGATATCGAAAACCTCAAGGCTCATATCGACAAAAAACAACGTTAAATTCGCCCAACAGCCACCGCAACCACGTGTAGTTCAATGAGTCCATAAAATGCGGGAACACACAACACTTGTGTTGGATCGGCGGGAGTTCAAATAACGGAGCACAACAGGCGGTACACACACACACACAGACACATACACACACACACCAAAGGAACAAACCGTTAGCCGTTAATCACAAAATAAACAAACGTAAACCCTCGCCTACGCCACCCCGAAGGGTGCGTGGCGGGACGACAACTTCCAAATCACTTGTTGCTTCTCGTCACGCCGGATCAATTCAGTCTAGAAAACCCGCGAAGAGCTTCGCAAGCGATAAATAGTGGGGTCCAATATCGTACTCGCTCTGTCTAACACACGGCAACTGTCTTTTATTCTGACTCAAAACGTAGGCGCTTATTCGACAAATTCACGTCTGCGGCGAATCGATAAGAAACACGCGCGTGGCGGGCGCGCTGATTGGACCGATAACACAGATGTGTGCCGCTAGAAAACAACTGAATACATGCACAAAATTCGAGATACTTATATACAGGCGGAATAGTAATTCGGAATCGAAAAAATAATACAAAGTTAGACGTACGTTTATACAAATTAAAAATTTCCTTACGTCTATGAATAACTTACTTATATTTCGTTATTGGTTTATTTGTTAATAAATGTAGCGGTCCGTCATACATTAGTAAAAATAATACCGGTCCGCCACATTAAATAGTTTGAGAAGCACTGCTCTAAAGGTCGCCACAAGCGACCATTAAGACACTGTTAAACCGCTGCAACTTTTTTGTGCGACGGTGTATGTCATTTTCGACTAGAACATTTTTTTCTCTATCTTTTCTGCTTAAAAAAGGTATATTATATTGAACTCGCTAGAAGCAACGGTTTGCCATAAAAACGCATCCAAAGCTGATCATGAATGTAAATGATCCTAAAGTAAAGTTGTTGAGTAAAGAATGGGCCATACCGCAACAGCGTAATAGTTAGACCATAATAAGTTGATTTACTTCAGCTTACCCTAGTACCAAAGTAGATAATAACAAACATACAGGATGTCAAAGTATTTACTCAACAATCTGATTTTTCTTTAGGATAATTTACAAGCATGATCAGTTTTAGATGCGTTTTTCTGGGAAACCGTTACTTCTAGCGAGTTCAATAAGATATACCTTTTTTAAGTAGAAAAGATCGGGAAAAAAAATGTCCAGTCGAAAATGACATACACCGTAACACAAAAAAGTTGCAGCGGTTTAACGATGTGCTAATGGTCGCTTGTGGCGCCCTCTAGAGGATACAACCGAATCGTTGATAGTAGAGTACATATAGGCGTTCTGGGACACATTTGACCTTGAAGGTTTTTCAAGGTCACGGGCCTAGCCGAGGTCATGGTCACGAGCCTAGCCGGTGGGCGGGGTCATTGGCCTAGCCGGGGTCACGTGCCACTTCCGGTTCCCACGATGAATTTTTGGGGGTAAAAGTGTAATTTTGAAATTTTACAAGACTGCCACGATGAGTTTTTGAGTTAAAACTCTAATTTTGAAAGATTCCCACGATGAATTTTGCGACTAAATATCTAATTTTATTCCTACGCTTATAAAAATGTTCCCAGGCTCAACAGGATGTGAGTCATCGTCTGAGAATGTAGACATGTCCAGTATTGCAGAAGCAGAATGTTATTATCAGTAAATTGAACAATGATATCCATTGTTTTAAAATCTGCACGATTGAAAAAAAAATAATTGGACAATGAAGCCATTGTTGTCTGGAGGAATTTTTGCTGACCTCCATTATAAGATAAACAGGATGTTTTTGTCTAGAGCTTAAATTGTGCAAAGCTGGTAAAAAGTGAACCCATTGTTTGAGAAAAATCTGCACAACTGCTAAATTGAATGGAGCCTTTGTTTCGAAATTAAAACTTGTTTGAGGCTCTGGGTGAGACACACGAGTGACTGGGATCTGGTAGTTGATAGTCTCTCGCATATTGTGATAGTTATTAACAGTCAGTTAGTAAACAGTATTTAACATAATACAAAAGTGTTGGAGTCTTAGAGACATTGAGAGAAATCCTCAACAATGTAAATATTACGTGTTTTTTCCCGTACTTTATTAAAAACACAGTCTCGAAATTGAGCCGATAGTTATTTATTTCGCTTTTTGCTGTTGGATTTATGTACAGAAGGACAGCATTCCCTCACTTTAGCAATAAGCAAGTTACTAAAGAAATATTATTATGCTGAAGATATTTACAGGTTACAGTTCGGAGTGTAAACTGAGTTAAAAATTTCTATACAGCTATTAGCAGCAGTATCATGTAATTGCATATTGTTTTCTTTTATGTAAGACCCAAATTTTAGATTCGATTGTTTTAATATAGTTTCGAAAGCACTGCTGACAGACAGACAGACATACAGGCAGAAAACTTGTAATGCAGCTGCCAAACCGGGCCTTGTCAAATATCGAACAGCAATATATATTAGTAAAAAATACTCTTCTGTTAGCAAGTTTGATGTAGTTTTAGCCAATCTTATACACATACAGTGCGAGTGTAAAGTCTGGAACTACTGAAATAACACTTTTATCAAATGTTTTTGCAAGAAACCCTCGAACACGTCAATTTTCATTTAAAAAAACACATATTTTACTGTAATTGTCACTTTTAGATTGTCTTTTGTTTTTGAGTTATGACGTTTGCGATAATTTTTTTAAATGGAAACCCAAATTTTTTATGATTTTGGACAGAGCATGACATTCTAAGACCAAATACGCCAAAAAGAAGCATGATACTGTATTTTGAAATTCTCGAGAAAATCGTACTATTACCACATCCCCTCAATACTAAAATTTCAATTCGTCCATTTTCACTCAAATATCGCACCATCATTTATTTAATTAAGAGCACACAACAAAAACAGATAAACAAACTATGAAAAACTGTTATAATTTTAGGGCTAACTCATTGTTTCATGGCTACTTGATTTTTATTCGATTTCTGTTTTAATACTTTAAAAGCGATTTTCTCGAAAATTGCAAAATACAGTATCATACTTTTTTAGCGTATTTGGTATTAGAATTTCATGGTCTGTCCAAATTTATCATAAAAATTTAGGGTTTCCATTTAAAAAAAATTATCGCAAACGTCATAACTCAAAAACAAAAGATAATCTAAAAGTGACAATTACAGTAAAATATGTGTTTTTTTAAATGAAAATTGACGTGTTTCGGGATTTCTTTCAAAAACATTTGATAAAAGTTCTATTTAGATGGTTCCAGACTTTACACTCGCACTGTATATAATTCCAGCAGTAAACTCTGGTAGGAAGCTAACACACATAAGTACGGTGGAGTCTTAAATAGCAGAATTTTATCATACAAAACAGGGCGATAAAAGAATCGTGTTGTATCATACCGGGTGCTGACTTGCGCGACGCACCATAGGAATTTGCATACTAAATTCTTTATGTTCAATTATTTACTGCCCTAATTATTTTAGAGCTAAAGTGTAAATACATTTTTTGTAGAGAAAAAAATACTGTATTCATTCATACTGTTGCTAACAATTTTTTATTTTCCGGAACCGAAGGAATGCAAAAAACAAACTAGCATTTTCACAAAAATCAGTGATGCCATGGAATTATTGAAACAAGCCAATGCCAACGCAAATGCGTGCGGCGCGACAATTTGTGCTGTTTGTTTGTTTGTCATTGATGTTTGACGTTTATAATAATTCATTATTAATTATGTTCTGCTTAATGTCTCTAAGGTACCTAGACCTTGTCCTTTAACAAGAATGGTTTTACGAGTATGGTGGACGTTCGTTAAGTAAGCTCCTTGTTTATTGTAAAATAACCGTATCGGCAAATTCCAAACAGTACAACCATTAATAGACTGATTCATTTTAAGTTTAAGTCTACAGGCACGTTATTAAATAATTGTAGGTGCAATAATGAAGTTCAGAACTTACACCAAAACGAGAAAAACGACAATACGTTCATTCTTTTGACGGCAGTGACTGGATGATCGCCCCGCACGCACTTGCGTTGGCATTGGCTTGTTTCAATAATTTCATGGCATCACTGATTTTTGTGAAAATGCTAGTTTGATTTTTTGCATTCCTTCGGTTCTGGAAAATGAAAAATTGTTAGCAACAGTATGAATGGATGCAGTATTTGCTCTAAAATAATTAGGGGAGCAAATAATTGAACATAAAGAATTTACTATGCAAATTCCTATGGTAGGTCGCGCAAGTCAGCACCCGGTATGTAACCACTCAGCATTTTTCAGTTTATAGGTTATCTCGAAGAATCTGCAACTTCCGCATGTTAATCTCGTAAAAACAGACACCTTTTTTGTTCTTGTGTTAGCACCTTGGCTTTAAAAATGTTATGGTTTATTTACATTTTGTGTTAGCGGCTTTGGTTTTAAGAACGCTATGTAAATGAGTATTTTATAGAATTTGGAAAACCAAAGAAAATATTAGCAAATAATACAACTTATTTTAAAAATGCGAGGTTTATAAATACAATAATACAGCACGCCATAAAAGTTGTTTTTTTGCAGTATAAGACATCTGCAAGCCAATCCGGTAGAGAGATATTTAAGAGGGGTGATAAAATGCTTAAAGATTTTAAATTTGGAAAAATCAAAGAAAATATTAGCAGATAATACGTTTGAAAAATTTGAACGACTAATACTCAAGATTATTACAATTACATGCTAAAGACTGCAGACAAAAGTTAAGATTAAAATCAAAAATTTTAAAATAAAGCCTTGAGAATAAGAATTAAATTAAATAAAACCAACTAAAAGCTATTAGGCCACAACAATATATTAGTAAAAAATACTCTAATTAATAAGGACGCTATACACGATACCCAACGGTGAAGGACAGTTCAGTTTTACCGGATAAAAACTTATCTAGATTGCTTAGAAATCAGGTCCGGATACCTGTTTAATGGAAACATTTTCTGGAATTTCTAATCGAATCTAAAATTTGGGTCTTACGTAAAAATCTTTAAGTTGTTAGGTTGACTGTGTCAGGTTTCCACGAAAAAACTAAAGCTCCTACAGGCCAGATTCTTGGATCAAGTATTGAATCTACATTTTGCTCGTATGTGCTTGCGCAGGGCCGCACCAAGCCAGTGTGCAATGTGTGCAACGTACACGGGCGGCCAAATACAGGGCGGGCCAAAAAGGTTTAAAAATTATATACAAATTACAAAAAAAAAATAAGAAATGTACAATTTTTTTACTTTACAAATTTTAGAAGTTCAAAAATATGTACCTATATAGGTATAAAAAATGTTTATTGTGTAAATGAACACCTGATAATATGGTTACATGGATTATTGTTTATGTAAATTCTCGAAGTTAGTTTTTATTCCGTGGCGGCTAATTGTTAAACGAAGCCAACTTGAAGGAACGCTTTCCATGCATCTTTATGCAATAATTACAAAAAAGCCGGATATTTATCAGAAGCAACAAAACGTGACTTTTCAGAAAACTGGCGGTTGGCGGCTTTTATTGACTGTGAAACATATCGTATTTATGAAGTAGGTATTTATATTATTTATGATCGGGGTGTCGGCGATCTCTTTTGTCGGTAAGTACCTAATTGTTTAAAGCTGATTTTAAGAAATATAATATTATATGATGCTTACATTAATGCTGCGGTAATATGGGTGCAATGATAATTATTTGGTCATTTAATTTTTGAATTGGCTGCAGAGAAGATCGAGTAGAGAAAATTAATTTTGTTAGTGATTGTGTTTTGAAGAAAGTTGAAGAAAAGTTATAAATATGGTAAGTACCTACATACATATCAATCATATATCAATCAATACACAGATAGCTACCTACATATTCTTAAATTGTATTAAGTAATAAAATTGTTATAATTTTTCTAGAACAGAAAAACGAAAAGGCTGTCGGGTTTTCAGTATCGAAAACAAAGTCTACAAAAAAAAAGAAGAAAAGAAAAACTGGCTAATACTTTAGAAAAATATTTGAAGCCAGAAAATGTGTCAGCGGAAGCATTAGAATCAAGCTCTAGTTCTCTTTCCGGGCCACTTAATGAGCCGTGCGTCCAAGAAGTCGAAATGGAAATTATGAGGGAAGATTCCGAATCTCGGGAATAGAAGGTGACTTCATCTGACTCGGAGTCTCCAAAACCAGAGAGAAGAGAAGTTGTTACGTGTCAAAAGCATTTGATATTAATACTAGTGTTGAATGAGGAATCTAGTGAGAGTGACGCGATAAAATTAATATCAGATTGGCTTTGTTCGTTGCTAGGGAAGAGAGAATAACAAGGTTGGTTTGTTTGTGAGAAAATGGGTATATCAGCTTTTAAAAAAAGGCAAGAGTTTTCGTGGGGTGTAAATGACAATCTCGCCATTTAATATGGTTTGGTGATAGTAAAGAATTGGTTTACTAGCCAGCCGTTCCTGTAAAGGAGATAATTAAGCGGATGTCATTTTTCCAATGAATATTTATATTCAAGCTGTGAAGCGATCTGGGAAACACGAATACAACGATTGCGAAGTTTATTGCCTGTGAACAGGCAACAACTATTAGGCGGACAATCTTGGAAAGCTAATCTACCGCAGTATTGGGGGTCGAGGTATAGCGAATGACAGCCGAGGTTGGAACCTGTCAAGCTGACATGTGTTAGGAGTAACGGGACGTATTCAATGTCTGCGAGTATATCGGCACAAAGATAAGTGTTTTAGCTAGAATCTGATGATATTTTTGCATATAAAAACTGTGTAACCATTAGACTTACGAGCGGTTTAAGTTAAACTATTTGGGGTACCCTGCGTGAGGTAGTAATAGTAAAGATGCTAATTGTCTGATCGATGGTAGTAATGTTCGAGTAATAATAAAACCAGCTACAAGTATTGCTTTCTTTCATTTTGATAGGGAGTTCAATAATCGTATTGTTATTAGTTGATAGAAAGTGAAGTTACAAGTTTCTTGGCTTATATCAGTATATTTGAGTTTAACTTGTTGGCGCCAATTATAACATCATAAACTAGAATCCGCGACGTCTTCACTGATGCTAGAGACGGGCCTCAAATATACTTTTATAGTGATCGATTGTTAACTAAGAGATATAGCGATGACCTAAAGGTAGGTAAAGGAATTTATAGATAAATATAGCTAACAAGTTTGGCGCCCAACGTGGGGCTTTAATAAGATTTTTGAAGAGCTAACGAGGGGCTATAGTTTGGAACATATACCTTTAGGTCGTACTATAATAGAAAGGAGCAATACTGACAATAGTTATACATAACTTTCTGTACTCGTTTATGTAAGTGGAAAAATATCGTCAGAACGTGACAAACCAAAGAATTACTTTGAGAATAATACATAAAACGGTATATTTGGCAAAATTTTGAGTAGTTTGTTTTGGCTAATCAGATTGAAATTAAATTTTAGGGATTGTGTTTAATATGGGGTTGTTTTGGATTAATGTGGATTGTTTATTTGTGGTTTTAACAAGTATAGTACTCGTAGTAGTACTAAGCTTATGTAGATAATACCTTGCAGTAGGTGAAATAAGAGAGATAGCCTTTGTCGATTTATTGATTAATTTGTGGAAGTAGTATCTTATTTGGATATTTTATAATTGGACATTTAATCCTTGCTGGTTTTATTTTTATTTGATTGAGTGGGTGTGTTGCATGTTAGATTTAGGAGCTCTGTGTGTATGTTTATAAAGGCTGGTTTTATTTTCATTTGTATGAATGGTGAAGACATCATGCTATGCAGGTATCATGATGAATTATCTTTTAGAGTTTTTCATTGAATGATTGCGATTTTCATTGATGGAACCTCGGGAATATACTGGCCAAATGTGCTTGAGTTTTTCTTCATTGAATGTTAGAGTCCTGGTGGTTTGATGTGCTTGATTTTTTTTAATTGAATGTATGTGTGAAAGGTTTAGTGTGTTTGAGATTCTTTTTGTGTCTTCTTCTTAGTTTGGTGATAACTCTGTTATGAGTGTGATGGTGATGTGTTTGGAGCAGTTTGCTTTTGCGGGATTTATAAGCCTCCTTCTAGTTAGGTTGGCGTGGTGTAGTTGATTGCTTCTTTTCCTTTTCTTTTTGGGGTGTTGATTGTGTTGTGGGTTCGATTTTGGTGTGTCTGAGGGATTCGCTCTGCGGTTTTCTTTTAATCCTTGATGATTTTTAGGTCTCTCAGTACATCTTCGTAGTTTGGGTTGGCATACAGTTCTTCGATTGGCTCTTTCATCTTCTTCTGGTTTGTTGGTAAGATAACGTGGCTTGGTGTTGGTGTGTTTGGAAGATTTTGCTTATGCAGATATCACGTCTCTCAAACCATCTTCCTAGTTTTGATTATGGTAGTTATTATTTGTTGGATCTTCAATTTTATTTTCCTTTGTTTCTGATGAGGTTCGAGTACGCCCGTTGGGTAAGATAGGTTGTTGATTATGATTTCTGAATCGTCGATTAGCTCTTTAGTTATCGAGATTAGGTTTGTGGTGGTTCCTTCGGTGGCTGTTTTTGTGTCCCCGAATTGAGTGGTATCTATTTTTCCTGGGGGTGATTCTCATTCCTTGTTGTGTAACGATGTTAGACATGTTTGAGAAAACGGTTTGGTGATGTAATGGCGGCAGCATACCTTTGAATTGTGTGTACCATTATCCCTTAGCTTCAGAGATTGGTGAATTGTTAAGTGGACCTGATGAAGCTCCGTTGGTATGCGGATTTTTGGGTCTTGGGTACTGTTATGGGACGATTTCCCGGAGTCTTTGTGACTGGTTATTTGTCATTGGGTTGCTGGCTGTCTTGGTAAATTGAAACTTAATTCTTTTCTCAATACATTGTCCCTTCCTTCGACTAATGTAATCGGTTCTTTTTCTGTTACTTCTTCCGCTTTCGATCTTCTGGTGGTTTCTGTGTGTGGTGATAGAATTTGTTTCTTCGGGTTTTTTTTTGTGTGGTCGTTTTGTGGTGTCGAGCTCTAGCAATGCATTGGTGTGTGGTTCTTTTGGTGTCGGTCAGCCTTCAGCTGGATCGTTGGTGTGATTGTGGTTTTGTGTGAACTTGCGGCTGTGGAATATTCTCTTCTTTCTTTTGATTGGGTTTATATTTCATATAGGGTGGTTGGATGGGCACTGTAGGGAAGGTCACTTAGGGAGCATTTTTATCTTGCTTTCCCTCCTGTAAAGTATAGGGTGGTTGGATGGGCACTGTAGGGAAGGTCACTTTAGGGAGCATTTTTATCTTGCTTTCCCTCCTGTAAAGTATAGGGTGGTTGGTTGGGCATTGCAGGGAAGGTCACTGTATGGAGCTATTTCATCTAGTTCTTCCTATAATAACACTGGAGTAGCTTGCAGATAGCTGTTGGGTTCATTGTGTGGTTTGACTTGCATTCGTGTCGAGTGAAGTTCATCTTTCGCTTTAGCGTAGGTTTGAGTTAGCTTGTTGGGTTTTGTTGGATACCTTTTTGGGATTTTGGTGGCGTAGCTGTTGTTGTATGGTTACCTTCAGCTATGTGTATTGTGTGAGTTTTTTTTTTCGGTATCCATTTCGCTTACGCGGATTTAGATCCACAAGTGAGTCTCGAATCCTTGTTTTGGTTTCGCTTTTGGTCATGCTTGGAGTTGGAGAACGGTTTCGTTTACTCATTTAGAGTATCGGCTTGTTCCGGATTTATGGGACCTGCCTCTGTCCCCGAGTTAATGTCCTTTAGTTTTCTTTTGAGCCGTTGTTGCCGAATGAAGTCTTTGGTATGATCTGCTGCTGTGATTGGTTATTCCAGCTGTTATTGAATTTCGTGTAAGGTATAGGGTGGTTGGAAGGGCACAGTCGGGAAGGACACTATTTGGAAAACTTTAAATCTTGTTCTTTTCCCTCTTTTGGGTATAACGTATACGGAGTTCCCTGTTGGGAAATGTTAATGGATGGTTTTCTTTTTGATTGTATTGGAAGAGCGTTACGTTATCCTGCTTTTTCCTAAGGGGACATAAGGGTAACGAGATTAATAGTTAAAGAAGTACAACTTCTTCGTTTCTTTTAGGTATCCCTTGGGGTTTGGGGATATAGGGTGTTTCCCTACAAAACAAAATTTTTAAGATGACCAGTCCTTCATT
This sequence comes from Agriotes lineatus, assembly GCA_940337035.1. Classification (NCBI taxonomy): domain Eukaryota; kingdom Metazoa; phylum Arthropoda; class Insecta; order Coleoptera; family Elateridae; genus Agriotes; species Agriotes lineatus. Next base: position 60,192,656 of record OW679202.1, read on the forward strand.
CTTCGCCTTCTTTTCTTCTTAAAGCTTTGTCTATATTTCTCTCTTGTAATGTAGTGAATGTCGATTTTGTTTTGAATGAACTGTTTACTTAGATGAATGACAATTTGTTTTCTTTTATTTCTCTTTGATCTGGCGCGGATAAAATCTCTGGTGATGAGTGATTGTTGGATGTAAGATGAAGATTGGTGGGGATTTTCTTCAGGCCGTTCGGGGCACTGAAGAATCCCTCCGTCGGAGCGTATGAGAGTTGTGTGGATGTTGGCTTCTGCCTCTCACTTTTCTGGTTTCTTTAACCCTCTTTCACTGGGGTTGCTTTCTCCCCAGGGTTGTCAAAAGAAAGATCCTGGTTATTCTTCGTTTTGGCTTAACTATTTTCGGTCTGACAGTACCTGAAACTGTGTGGAGGTGTGCTTCCGCCTTGGGGGTTTATTGGAAGTTGTCAGGGGGGGTACGCTGTGGGGATTTGGAGTGATTTTGTGGGGTTGATCTGGTCCTGGGTTCCTCCTGGGGTCATCACCGTCTCTACAGTGTAGTTGCTTGTTTGTGGTGTGGGTATTGGTTTTTTTTTATTAGATTAATTGTTAGAGACGTCTTATGCCAGACGGTTTACTGACTCTCTAGCGTATATGTATGTATCCTTTTAGGATAAAGTTTTTATTTAGTTAAAAATTTCGTTGAAATTTTTCCTTTCTGGTAAGGGGGGAGTTTGTTACGTGTCAAAAGCATTTGATATTAATACTAGTGTTGAATGAGAAATCTAGTGAGAGTGACGCGAGAAATTTAATATCAGATTGGCTTTGTTCGTTGCTAGGGAAGATATAATAACAAGGTTTGTTTGTTTGTGAGAAAATTTGTATATCAGCTTTTAAAAAAGGCAAGAGTTTTCGTGGGGTGTAAATGACAATCTCGCCATTTAATTTGGTTTGGTGATAGTAAAGAATTGGGTTACTAGCCAGCCGTTCCTGTAAGGGAGATCAATAAGCAGATGTCATTTTTCCAATGAATATTTATATTCAAGCTGTGAAGCGATCTGGGAAACACGAATACAACGATTGCAAAGTTTATTGCCTGTGAACAGGCAACAACTATTAGGCGGAAAACCTTGGAAAGCTAATCTACCGCAGTATTGGGGTTGTGTGATTTACACCCTAGACAGTGGAAAAAGTCCGAAAAACATATCAACCTAATTCTTGTCACTGACATTTTATAGACAGTAGCTGGCAGTGCCTAATATCGCAACGTGATCATAACCGTGATGAAGACTCCGTAATAAACTCAACGGAAATATTTCCAAAGCCTGCAGATGAAGGGGAAAAGAAGATCATAACCTCACTTTGTAACAGTTGTCAAATGACAGCTTCATATCTTTTGGTGTTATAATACACATGACAAGGCACCCTTCATGACCTTCTCTATCGTATTCCTGTAATTTCGGATTTACAAATCCACTGCCCTACTGATTTCCATAACAAAAAATCTGGTGTGATACACGCACACAACTTCCTTTTACAGTGATCTTATAATTAGCCAAAAATTTGATTTTGAATTTTTAAGCATTTGTCAAAAATTTTCAAAAATTACAAATATTACAAAAACGGTACAAAATAGAGTGTTAGTTCAACAGACACATTTTCTCTAGAATTTTAAGCTGAATTCAAAAATGTAATAATATACCCGGTGTTCTATTTAAAATAGGAGTTAATAAAAAAATAGAAAAAAAACAAAAGAAACCCATTTTAGAAGTATTCAACTGGAAAATCACCTATCTCACATCAATACACATTAAAAATGTAATAAAAATGTAAAGTTTAAAAAAATCGTTAGAGCCGTTTTTGAAAAAATCAAAAAAAAATTGAAAAATTACAAGAGTAAACACCTACTTTCGGTTATGCGATTTTCTTGAAAAGCTTGCTGTCTCATGTACATGGTACACAAAACTTACATATGAAGTTTCAACGCCATACCTCTTTTCGTTTTTGAGATATTCTGTTCACAGACAGACAGACACACAGACAGATAGACCAATGAAAAAATACGTTTTTTGGGTTCAGGGGACTCTAAAACGTCAAGATCTGTTGAAAACTCAATTTCGAATTTTTGGGGTGAATCCAATACTTCCTTTATTGTAAAATGAAGTAAAAAAGTTATCAACAACCAAAAATAGAAGTTATAAAAAACGTTTATTGAAACGCCAATAATAAGTAGTCAAAGGTGCTTGGTTTTGAGTGATACTTACCTTGAAAATTTCATTAATTTTCCTCCAGCCTTCTCAGAAAAATGACTACAGAACTAAAAAATCTGGTGTGATACACTCACACTACTTCCTTTTAAAGTGATCTTATTATTAGCCAAAAATTTGATTTTTAATTTTTAAGCATTTCTCAAATATTTTCAAAAATTACAAATTCTACAAAAACGGTACAAAATAGAGCGTTAGTTCAAGAGACAAATTTTCTCTAATATTTTAATCTGAATTAAAACATGTAATAATATACCGGGTGTTCTATTTAAAATAGGAGTTAATAAAAAAAAAGAAAAAACAAAAGCAACCCATTTTAGAGGTATTCAACTGGAAAATCACCTATCTCACATCAATACACATTAAAAATGTAATAAAAATATAAAGTTTGAAAAAATCGTTAGAGCCGTTTTTGAAAAAATCGAAAAAACTGAAAAATCACAAGAGTAAACACTTACTTCCGACTATGCGATTTTTTTTCAAAAGTTTGCTGTCGCATCTACATAGGACACAAAACTTGTATATGAAGTTTCAACATCATATATCTTTTCGTTTTTGAGATATTCTGTTCACAGACAGACCGCCAGACAGACACACAGACAAACCAATGAACAAAAACATGTTTTTTGGGTTCGGGGGACCCGAAAACGTGAAGATCTGTTGAAAAATCAATTTCGAGTTTTTGGGCTGAATCCAATACTTCCTTTATCTTAAAAGGAAGTAAAATGAAATTACAACTCCCCATCTCTCGGTAACCGTTTGTTTAATAACATTATGTTCATACATGTTTTTTCCTTATTTCTACCTAGCACACGAGTGACATACCCTTTAGATACACACTGTTTGTTATGGACACGTTTTAGGCCTGTTGAGTACCAGGACACCGACGGCTGTGGTCATATGATCAATGAATTTGGCCTGGAATAAAGGAGTTCTAACCTTAGCAAGGGATCCCATAATTACACTTAAAATTTTTAAAAATGCACTGTTTAGTTTTTTATGAAGGCGATGGCACTTTTAAAAATAAAACTTACTTAGTATCAAATAATCCCTTTGTTATTGTGACAATCGTTATTACTGTTATCGCTATTTAGGTTCTAAAACCAATTTTTGAGTTTTACAAGTGTCTGCACTAACTGTCTACGCAACTACTTTACTTCCATTTTTTAAATAGTGTTTTCCGGATTTTGGACACATTTCCGCCACTTTCTTCTTCCTGCACTTTAAGTACACAGATTTTTTTATAGATTTTTGTTACACATGCTGAACGTGAGTTTGGCAAAAATTTACGTTTGATGACGACGGAAATGAGGCAACTCAAAAAAACATTTTTATAAAATAAATAAATACTCGATACCAATGTTCAATGATTCTTTATAAAAACAAAACACTGTGATTCAAGAATTATCTTGTAGTGTAGCAAAGTTTTACCAGCTAGTTCCTGAGCAGGATGGGGTGGGTTGGCCGGAAACGCCTCTGATTTGAAACGATCTAAATAAACCACATAACTGCTCCCATAAAGCAATAAATAAAAATACAAACTTTCTGTAACATAATGTTTATTTACAATACCTATGATCTATCATCAACTTCAAACCATAACATAATATTTACGTCAACGGAAATGTTCAAAGGGGCAAAAGAGGAAATGGCGAATGTTTACACTACGTCAATTCAAATAGAATTATACAAGCTATAAGTCTAGGATTTTTTATATTTTAATGTGTTTGCAGTGATGTTATTTTAACAGAAGGTTTTATTTTGTTGTTATTGTAGTAAATGTGACGTTGATTTTATTCTAAGTTTTATTTTTATTTTACTAGTTGTGAATGTAAAATTGTTTATGCATGTACATAGTTTTATTGGCAAAATGGAATTCACATAAACTGAATAAATAACAAATTGTTTTACGATTTTTCTCGCAATGCCCCACACGGACACACATCATCCAACCTCAAATGAAAATCGAGCTAAAGAGTGGTACGAAAGTTAAAATTCGTATGAGGTTCGATTAAATTAGAAACCGAAATTCGCGTAAAAGGCCTTATGCGTGCGAATTCTTGCATTACACTTCAATTCTTGGAATAGCCGTCAACTAGCAACTCACAAAAGCTTTGGAACTTCTTGGTAAATAATATTATCGCGCACAAAGGTTATTGAACGTGCCCAGCTCTAATTTAATCTAGTCCTAACATGTAACAACTAACTCGACATGCACGAGGCACACAATAAGTAAAAAGGGGAAAAAACTCTAAGCGGGATAATAAATTGTTACGCAATGTGCAAAAACAAAACTAGGTTGGAGAGCTGCCAGAAGTAGGTTTTGTTTCTGAAATATCTCTGAATCCTAGCATAACCAGATGAATTTCAGCGATTGCGAATACAACAAATTTATGAAAACCGAAACTTTACATAATATCGGACCATTCCAGATCCACATGAAGTGCATTCCCGAAACATCAACCACACAGCACCAGAAGCAATATATTAGTAAATTTGCCCAGAATCGCTACAGGAAATCGGTCCCCTTGTACAGGCAATCTTTCTAAAAGAAAATTATTTTCGCCCCACGAATTTTGAAAATCCACACAGAAATGGAACAAGAGGATAGGCGACCAAATACACAGAAATGAATAGGACAATTCCCGAATAAATGACTTAATTTTTCACTAAAGCATAACTTGCACGTAACAACATGTACATTATAAGTCTGAATTAAATCTTGTGCTAACGAGATTTCTAACCATCTAAAGAAAATTTAAAAATAATTTAAACGAGGTTGTTAAAAGTCGTTTTAACGAAATGCTTTTCAATGAGGGACCCGGACACTTCGCCCACATACCACTTCGCCCACTTGTCTTTTAGTACCATATCGCCCAACCGGAAGTCCACTTCACCCAATTTTTGATATATACCACATCGCCCAACACGACCACTTCGCCCACATTTTCACGAGGGACACAACGCCCAACAGGACCACTTCGCCCACATCTTAGCGAGGGACACAACGCCCACATCGACCAAAGTTTATATAGGACCACAACGCCCACAACAGGACCACAACGCCCAAAATCCGTTCGTTAGAACTCGGTTAATGCACACGCACAGTGTTGAATAATAGTTGCGAAGCTCTGTGGCCACAACGCCCAAAGTAGATTCGTGCGAATTAAGCTAGGTTAGGTTAGATTAGGTTAGGTTAGGTTAGGTCAGGTTAGGGCGAAGTGGTCCTGTTGGGAGTTGTGTCTCTCGTGAAAAGTTGGGCAATATGGTATAAAAAGACGGGTGGGCGAAGTGGTCGGCAGGCGAAATGTTCAGCCACGTATGTGTGCATTAACCGAGTTCTAACGAACGGATTTTGGGCGTTGTGGTTCTGTTGTGGGCGTTGTGGTCCCGTTGTGGGCGTTGTGGTCCTGTTGTGGGCGTTGTGGTTCTGTTGTGGGTGTTGTGGTCCTGTTGTGGGCGTTGTGGTCCTGTTGTGGGCCTATATAAACTTTGGGCGAAGTGGTCGATGTGGGCGTTGTCTCCCTCGTGAAAATGTGGGCGAAGTGGTCGTGTTGGGCGATGTGGTACATATCAAAAATTGGGCGAAGTGGACTTCCGGTTGGGCGATATGGTACTAAAAGACAAGTGGGCGAAGTAGTCTGTGGGCGAAGTGGTATGGACCCTTCAATGAGACTAAAACTTAAATGATAACTGCACTACTGCGGCTTAAATTAATAATTATATAAACGTAATTTAAACCCTTTTAACTACATTTTGCGAAGTTAAATTTTATAATGAAAATGTTATAGTTTAAACTAAATTAAAGGTAATTTTATCATTCATTCATTCATAACCTGTAGCCTCTTCCTTTCGGAGTTGAGGATCATTCATACCACGCATGCAGTGCAACGAAAGTAATTGATCGAATGCAACTCCCCTCATTCAAACACGCAACACATTCAGCGAACCTTTTCGAACTTAAAGTTAACGTAATTAATGAGTTAAATTTTCAGTTGTAGCCACTTTGAAACCATATCCACATTGTTGATAAACAAGCTACAGGTTACAGAAAGCAGAGCCAGTAGATATAGACATAGACTTACAGTCTTGCCAATTTCAAGTAAAATTTTAGACATACCTCATTCAGTCATTGCTGGTGGGAACAAAAATGGCGGCGATAGCGGCATTTTCACGGATCAAAGAATGGCGGTACTCTCTATATCTACTAGAGTCCCTGTATATAATAAGGTAAGAGTTGGGACATGTGCGATGCCCGTTTTTTATTGGTTGGAACCAATCTCATGGAGTATATGTTTTTACACAATTTGACAACTCGTTTTCAAACTGAATAACGAAATATCAAAGTTTATTTGCTGTCACTATGACACTTAATTGTAGTAATACAAGTCAGGCATTTTATTTTCACAAGTTTCTCAAAAAATCAACGCTAAGAGACGTAGTGGAATAAGAAATTCTTAAATATGGATGGATTTCGCTTGTATAATCAGCATTTCACAGGAGATCAATGGCTAACAAAATGTCAGTGACAAGAATATCTATCAGCTTCAAAAGATTATAGAAACGTATTAAAACCAAGTTTCAACTATACTAAATGTTTGCCGATTAGTATTTTAAACCATAATAAGATTTTGAGCAATGAACTGACAAGAGATGAAACCACAAAATTGAAAATTTAGAAAATATTTTCAATCCTGATCAAATTAATGCTATTCATCGCAAAACCAACTGCTTCATTCCATCGTTCAATGAAACTGCCAGGGCCGCATTACATCTTAAATTTACCTTTGGAGCCAGTGGTTATAATAGCTTATTAAAGCTGCATTTACCATATCCTTCCGTTTGAACATTAAATAGAAAACTGGAATGTTTAAAACTTGAAAGTGGAATTTTACAGGATGTATTTACATTTTACAAATTATATGAATCACTAAGAAAGTATATACCTATAATTACCCTGGACAAAATGAATTAGAAAAAGTACATAGATATGCTGCATGGCTTCTGATAAATTTGTTGGTTGGATTACTCTCCCGAATCATACTGTGATTGCTACTCATGATTTAGTGTTTATGTTAGCTGGAATTACAAGCGTTGGAAGCAATTAAAGTTTCTTCATACCTAATACGTAATATATTTTCATTAGTAAATAGTAAATGTTTAAAAATAATGACAATGTCAAATCGAAGAATTTATTGACATGCATATTGTCACGCAAGGATTATTTGTCAAATCAAACAAAACTGAAGGTTAACAAGTGAAAAAAACTTCGATGAGGAATCAAGTGGTATTTGACATTGGTTCCACATGTCCCAACTCTTATCTTACTATATACAGGGACTCCATGATACAAAGACTAACGGGTGTTCATAAACAGTCGTCATCCCAGTTGCTTTGAAAAACAAAATGCTATATCTTTGATTGATTCGTGCAACACAATGAAACGTCATTGAGTACTGTCATAGCGCAGTTTTTCTCAATTATAATAGACATACGTTTTTGAAGTCAAAACCTACTGGGATGACGACTGTTTATGAACACCCGTTAGAAGATATGACATTGCGCATGCTTCCCCCACCAGTCATTAGCTCCGTGACGTCAAGTGGTGACATGCCATCGTTGTTTTGACGGCTTTAACCTATATTCTCTTGTGTTAGTATTTAGTTTTTTTGCAATTAATTTACAAGCAATTCGGTGTGCAGTGTGTAGTTGCAGCGCTAATAATAATTTAAAAATGATTGGACCAAATTTACAGCTTTTTCGCTTCCCTAAAGAGGAACCAAGGCGTAGTGTTAAGAGTGAATCGTTATTGTCGTGCTGACCATTTCAACGCTGATAATTATCGGATTTGTTCTACTCATTTCAAAGACGAAGATTACGTTCGAAACACGAGTTATTGGACTATAAGCCCAAAAATTGTCGCCAATTAAAGAAAAATGCTGTACCTAGTGTAAATATCGCGAAGTCAAAAGCTTCTTCTTCAGAATGCAGTTCACAGTTTAGAAAATTATACATTAAAATGTTATTACATATTTTTGTTTCATTTAACCCAGTCATTATCCCATTTGAAGCCTGTAAGTAGATGCAAAACTTGGTAAATGAGAATATCACACTTGCGGCTACTACCAAAGTCACATTTGAAAATAACATGATATCCGACTAAATGAAATTGCATTTATTTCATACTGTTCGGAAAATACGACTTTACGTCATTAATTTGAGTCCGGAAAGTGGAACATTACACCATAAGGCCGGAAAGTGTTGCTAGGCAACTGCTGAATAATATGTTGTTGTCACTGTAAGTTTATGTCAAATTCAAGGTTATCAGGTTAGGTTTTTCATCAGTTTTGACACAAACTGACGCAAAACCTAACCTGCTAACCTTGAATTTGACATCGATTTGCAGTGCCACCAACATGTTATTCATACGTTTGAATTTCCACAGCCGCCAGTAAACAGTATGAAATAAAACATTGTAGGATAGGCGGCCGTAAATAGCTATTTAAGTAACAAAGAATATAAGGACCTATTGACATTTGAGGTAGGCAAGTACAAGCCAAGGCCAAGCCGAGGCTTGTTGCCTGCCGAGAATGTTAACAGGCGATAGATACATTCCGAGTTATCTTATAATATTTTTTCCGCTGCTTATCAAAATGTTCCTAGATTTTTGAAAAAAATCGTTTGGTTTGTCACCTGCCACCAGGATTAATTTTCGTGAATCGTGTTACCTGTGAGTGTCACATGTCACAAAAACACTTCCAATTACATATAAACAAAACGTCTAAGTCTGTATCTTGCGTTGTTAGTTTTATTATCCTAGGAACTTAATAATAATATTAAGTGCCGTTGTAAACGGCGAGCAGCAAACAAATATAATCACCGACTTACGTTTTGTTACTAAGGCTGTAACACTAACTTACATGATCAGCAGCGGAAAAATATGATTAAATTACTCGTTTAGAAATTCCCGACTCGGCCCGTTCCTCGCCTGGTCTGTAAACATCTAAACTCGTATTTTAATCAGTCATTTTCCGGCCTTATAACGTAAATAACTATTCATTCACCAAAATTTGCATCAACAGGCCTCATTTAATCAACAGTAATGTACAATTTTACGTAATAAACTCATACAGTCACGGTTCTTGACTGTCACCGCTTGACGTCATGCGCAAAGTGAACGATTTTAAAACACGGGAATGTCATATCTCTGTTTCCTTGTATCATGCAGGGACTCTAATATCTACTGGCTCTGACAGAAAGTAGATTGGGACGCGGTGAAAATCGGAACTAATGTTAGAATCTAGTCATTTTCAAGTTTCGTATTGGTAACATTTTTACATCTATCATATTGACATTAAATTGTTAACCTTATTTAAGCTAAATGACACAATAAATCAGAAGCGTACGCAACATTGCGGTATGGTATATTATCAGTTCTTGAATGTTAATAGGATTGCGGAAATAATGATGTAAGTTGAACAACCAGGCTCTGCTAAACCTTCTATCCCAGCAACAGCAATTTCCACATTTTAAAACACAAAGAATCTGTCATATGACGTTAGTAACTGTGCAAACGAAATCCCTCTACCCACCGTTGCTGTTTACTTGTCATTTAAAATATAACCTAACTTTGTATGTTTTTGACAACTTTCCACATATTGCCAATTCATCAAATATGATCACAGCGCCTTTCATGACCTACCTTGACACCCAATCTACTTTATGTGACCTTTACTTAGCCACTCAGCCACCCAGGATGCCCAAGAAGTAATTTTAACTAGAAAAAATGAAAACGTCAAGATAAGAGACATTTTAGGAAGATAAAAGTCGTTTTGGTGATATGTAACGAAATCATTGATCGTATTAATGACATTAAAAGTCGTATAAATGGGATTTAATGTATACCTGTCGTAGGTATCAAGTAAATTTAGGCAAATGCTAAGTGTCTAGTGCATAGGACATAACGCCGACTCCACAAAACGCTAACCGTGGACACTACGCCGTCCATGGACACAACGCCGACCCTTGAAGTTCAAGAAAATCAAAGGCTGCAATTAACCTAAACAAGCTAGAAGGAAGCAAATCATCTTTGCCGAATTTCGTTATATGACTAACATTTAAGCAAATTATCATTTGCTAAAATTTGCTTTATGGCTACGACCACCTACGACATATCCATTATTTAAGGTCGGTTACTTTTAACAGTCTGTTTAACGAGACCTAAAGTTGTTCAAACAAAACTTAATTTTAATAAAATAATTTCATTTTAATGAGATAGCAATACTTTTATCAAGATTAAAGCCTTGCAAAAGCAATTCAAAGTTGGTACAACAGATTAAAAACCGTTTGAAGAAATTTAAAAATCGGTTTAACGAACTCAGACGTTTCGATGAAATTATAAACTGTTCAAACTTTATATAAAATTATTTAGACAAAATAGAAGTCGCTTAAGCGCCAGCGTGATCGAGCGGTTAAGGAACTCGGCTGTTGTGCCACAGTACGGGATTCAATCTGCACATCTGGCAACTGGCAGGCGGCTCACTCGGCCGTTTTGACACAGACTGACGCAAAACCTAACCTGCTAACCTCGAATTTGACATAGACTTACAGTGCCACCAACATAAACAGTGCAAACCTAAGAAAAAATCAGAACCGTTTATGGTCACCCGGTATATATGGTGTATGTATCTTATGCATCTTGTATAAATTAAGTTGACATTAGTGTATTTTTTGAACAGTATAAGAAATGTGAAACCATTAGATTGTAGTATTAATAAATATTGCTAATAAACCTGATAAACGAAATGATTTGAATAAAGATGCATGGATTTATATTTCTCTTAGTTGTATTTATAATTTATTGTACAATATCATGGTATGCTATCGAATTACTATACTTACATTTTATAGATATCAGTCTAACCTCACTTTTTTTAGGATTTTACCTAAAGTTTTAGCCTGGTTTTTTGAACGTAAGTTTAAAGTAATTATTCGCATTGGAAGAATTGGAATACCTTATTTGAGATTATGTGATGTACATATTGAGAAAGAGGGTTTTGCAATTGTACGTAGTCATGGATAAAAGCGTTTGCCACTCATTATTTGGAAATTTTTAGCACATCGATGAAATTGGGATAAAAAGCAGTTTCTTTAATTCTGAATTAACGAAATTAGTTACACTGGTTGTGAAAGATGTACGTATTAATAAGGACATTGTACGAAAATCTAACGCGCACACACAAAATGACATCCCACTGGGAGACCCAGTTCAACACCAGAAATTCGATTTTCAAAATAGAAAGATACCACATTTCATTACAACTTTTGCACAGGTAAATCGAAGTGGCAGCGCAAGTCACAAATAAATCCTTAATTATTTCAGTTTATGGCAGTGCATGTCTATAACATATCCACTATGTTACTGCATTCAGAATCGCCAGGCTGGTTGGTACATGCAACAGCAAATGAACTGCATTTGGATGGTAGCATTGTCCAAAATGCTCGCACTCTACTGGTTAATATAACACTTTCAGAAGCTACTGCCAAATTGTTGAGACATCCTGAAAAGCGTGCAAATGAAGAAACATGTTTGGGAGAACTCAGTTTTGCTATTTCAATGGAGGCTACACTTGTAGCTCAAGGGCCATTGTCCGTTGAGGTAATAGATTAAGTTATCAACGATGAAAGTAGTCAGTATAATTGTTTTTTAGAAACTATATGTTAGTACGTCTCAAACAGCTGCAATAATAAACGACGGCTTTTATAGTTTAGCCCAAGAAAATAGATCTAATAATAATGCAACTGTGACGACAAGCCAATATGAAGATAATTTGTATCATAGAATTCTTCCACTGATTCCTAAGGTATTTAATTTTGTTTGTATATAGGCCGTCCAAGATGGGAGTTTTGTAAAAGAATGTTGTGTGTTGCAGAATTTTACTTATAAAATGGAAGCTATATCAATAAGGGGCGTGCGAGAAAACAGTCGGACTGAATTTATATCCTCCCTGCAAATGCTAACGATCAACAGTCGATTTATAAATACTAGCAGTCTGTTAAGTTCTACCGAGTCATTCCCTCATATGTATTATTCTTTTCAAATGTCGGACTTGCATATTTATAATAGCAAGGAGGAACTGCTGCTGCTTAAAATGCTGACGCTCGATGCCAAGGTAACTGATGCTATTTTAAAATGATTTTTATACTAATTAACTGCTTTTGTAGCTTGAAAATTGTATTGTCAACCTGTATCTCAAATTAAACACTCTGCTACTTACATACAATCACGATGCAATTCATCAGTGGGTGGAGACTAACTTTTTACGTAATAGGAATAAAGCAATGAATGTTGCTAGATGTAATAAAGAAATTGTGAGGCATGACAATTCCGTCATGAAAATTGATGCTGGTAGGTTAAAAGGGAGTAATGTGCTTGAGAAATTGGCAAAGAAATTAGTTGTAAATGGATGTGCCGAGTTTTGTCAGGTCTCTGCCTTGTTTAATCTTAGCGGCAATAACTCGTACATGGGATTCAATCACGTGAAATTGATATTGGAGCAAGCTATGGAGACACGGGGTTAGTAACAGATTGAGTTCTTTAATATTTTAAATTTTGAATTTATAAATTTTTTAGAATTCACATATAACGCACATTTACCAAAACTGCTGTTGTCAAATCGTCATTGGCAGACGGAAGTGCTCATGGAATCCTTCTGGTGGAGCTTTAAAGAATGGCCGCAAGAACCTATTGTTTCCAAGAAAATACACGTCTGGGGGACTCCTGTTTTTCTTGGCATGACCTTATTTAAATTGGGAACATACGGAAGCACTGAAACTAAGGTGGAATCGCTGTTGGATACGTTGCAATTGGAGTGGAGTCCGAATTTAGCGTCTTACATACTTCTTGCGATTAAGTAAGTTTGTCTGCATACAGATTGAAGCTGTATTGGTTCGATAATATGAGCAAAAAGAAAGTTCATCAAGGGTGCCTTTGGAATTTTGAAGTTATGCGTATAAATAAATAAATAAGCGTAGAAATGGCAGGTGACGGCGCCGGCGGTGTATTATAACACCAGAATATATGAATCTGTATTCGACATTTGTTACAAAGTGAGGTTATGATCTTCTATAACTAGAGCACATATTTACAGTGTGGCCCAGGATTGATGTTATAAGAGGTATGAGGGATTAAAAATTTTTGAAGTTTATTTCAATGTTCTGGGATTCGGTCCTGCATGGTTTGAAAAGAATTTTAAGAATATTACAGTTTTTAAAAAACAAGTAGGCCTCGACAGGGAAGCGGAAACTATTTTATTTTCAGGTAAACTACCCTTTCTGTTCATGATACGGCAAAATTTTACCAAGAAAACTTGTTCAGAATAAGAAATTATGGCTCTATACAAAATTTCAGAAAGATCTGTCGACTTAGAAAAACCCATAATTTTTTAGATTAAATTGAATGCAGTGAAAGTCATTTATAATACCGTCGCTTATAACGAAAAGTCAGTCAAAATTTGAATGATTGGTTGATCTTCCATTTAAGTCAATTTTAAAAAAGATCGCATCCGCTGCAGCAGAAGTGATGTCATACGCTATCACATAACTTAAACACCTCAACAAATATTTTTCTGATTATCGTTAATATGTGCTGCAGCAGCAATGATGTAATGTAGTAATATAACACTAGCCCGTCAGTTCGTGTTTGCGAGTAGTATTGCTAGACTATACAATGGCGAATTTAATGCCACTATCTCTACCGAATTTAATTTGTCGCATTCATCATTGACCACTATATCGAGAAACCAAGAAAAACTTAAAGCCACCTTCAATGCACCTACATATGTTTACGTAAGTTTAATGTTTGGTCGGGTATAACGGCCACATATGACCGGTCCCTTCTAGGATGTTATATCCGACTTGCACTGTATATTAAAAATGACGGTTTAATCTAAGTACGTAGATCTTTCTGAAATTTTGTATAGGGCCATAATTTCTCATTCTGAACAACTTTTCTTAATAACATTTTGCCGTATCATGAACAAATTTCAATTTTTTAGGCGTTATGAAAAATATTCAATGACATGCGGCCGTTATCGCATCTAACTAACTCGGATAAATTCATTAGCCTCGGCCTGACGGCCTCGGCCACAAATTTATCCTCGTTTGTTAGATGTTTACTAACGGCCTTATGTCGTTAATAACTATTAATGGATATTGCCCAACTACACAAGTTTTGCACAAATACGTTTGCTTGTTCTTGTTTAAATTGTTTTAATATAGCAGTTCACAGGAGGAGATTATAAGGAATGGTGAAAGTGAAAGATAGCTCCAATAAGTTTAGTTAAATTTTAACCCTTATTGAGCAATTTAATTAAAATAAAGTGTCTTAACCTGTAAGTACAAAACAGGGGATCTGGTGAAGGATAAAGGTTTCTGTAAAATTGAAATAATAAACTTTATAAATAAACTGCAACACATACGACGGAAAAGTGAGGTTAAGCTTCAAAAGCATAAATAAAACACTTATATTACGAAGAAAAAAATTTTAATTTGTGCGGAGTATACACAAACTACTAAAAACACTAGATTCCGGATTGACTAACAATAAAGTTACGTGTGCATTTTCTGTTTCATAATTGTTATTATATCAAAAGCAGTAAATATGTGCAGAAACGTACCGATCTGACGGGATAGTATACACAACACATGAACTTTTACAAAGTAAGAGCAGGTTTCACAACGTTCTAGAACCGACGTACCGTTGTTTGTTCGACGTGTTACCGAAATGATGGAGAACCATTCGAACAACTTTATTTTGCTTGTATTAAAATTAACATGAACCACATTTACGCAGAAATCGGTTATAATAAAAACAGACAGTTGAAAAAAGTATTTGAAAAGATTCAAAGTAACGTGTTCGTTTTAATTTTGCATTTAAAAGCAAAACTTTACTTCTGCAATTTCGTTATGAGACAGTTACCGAAATGACATTTTTGACCTTTAAAAATTATTATTTATAAGTGCACTTCTACTTGTAAGTGAATTTGTATAAAAACCTATTAGGGTGACACAGAAAGCTCATTTTAGTTTTTAGATCACTATGATAATCCTTTTAATTACGGAAATATGAGCGTGGACATGGGATTCTCTCATTATGTGAAATTTACCCATAAAATAACGGTTTTTTTAAGTATACAGTTCTTCCTGAAATTTTATATAGGGCCATAATTTATCATTCTGAACAACTTTTATTAATAAAATTTTGCCGTATCATGAACAAAAAGGGTAGTTTACCTGAAAATAAAATAGTTTTCCCTTCTCTGTCAAGGCCTACTTGTTTTCCAAAAACTGAAAATATTCTTAAAATTCTTTTCAAACCAAGCGGGACCGAATACCAGAACCTTAAAATAAAATTCAAAAATGTTTAGTCCATCCCACCTCTTGTAACATCAATCCTGGGACACACTGTATAGTGGTGCCTTACTATCACTGTTCAGAAAGGTACCTCTGACAGCTCTGTTTCCTTGAGATAGTTCGTTAAATACGAAGCGAGGATATATGTCGATGTTCGGTAAGTACCGATGCGAGCGTTTCATTGTTCCTCGATTGCTCGATGTATTTCCACTGAGTAAACAGAGGATCAGCGCATGGCAAGTAACAACAGTGACAAATGAACGGCGGCGTTATTTAATATTTGAATATGAATGGCAGCGTACATAAATTAAACAAGTGCCAAATGCTGAAACCTGTCTAGAGTGCCTGGGACAGTGACGTAGGGGGTGTTTCTAAGCTTGACTATCAGATGGCAGCACAAAGTTCTACTATTCAGAGCCAGTTACTGGCTCTGCTGCCAATCATGATGTGATCAAGTAGTGGCGCCATCTGTTAGTACTATCGGAAAGTAACTCCCCCCCCTCGGAGCCATTCAAGGTCATTCAAATCGGAATTTTGCCATCAAAGGAACCGACAGTGAGTGTCTCTACTTGTTTGATTTATGTACGCTGTGAGTGGTCCCCAACACTGAAAGTAAAAGAGGCTCAGGAGTATGAATGAATGAATCAAGGAAATGTACGTTTTAATTTGACATTTGCACATTTCGTGACAGGTGACAGTTGAGCGTTCGGTAAATACTTTCCGAAATTCGATGCTTGCTAGTCACGTGACTAAACACTCGGTCTGCTCAGGCTCCGCTCTGCGATGTACTTAACGAACGCACCTAATAACACCAGAATATACGAATCTGTCATTTGACATTTGTTACAAAGTGAGGTTATGATCTTCTTCTGCAGGCTTTAAAAATATTTCCGTTGCATTTATTACGGGGAGTCTTGATCACGGTTATGATCACGTTGCGATATTAGATATAATTTTCTGGTGTTAATAATAAATGACTTCAAAATTCCAAAAACATATTTGATGAATTTTCTTTTTTGTTTGTACTATATTTAAATTATTACAATGCTGTAATCTTTGTAGATGCTTTAAACAGTATAAGATAAATATACGAAGAAATCATTCCTACAAGGCAAAAAATAAAAGAGAACCGTCACAACCGGTGACTGTTAACCTCGCCTTGTCGCATTTTAATTTATTTTTGCTTACACAAAATGAGGGTGAGTTTGTTAATGTTTGAGTATTAGCAGTAGAAATCGTAGTCGTATTTGGCGTATTACAATAAATTGAAATTGCTGTGCCATGTTGCTCAGTATTAATTTCATTTGTGCTATTTTATACAGGGCGAGTAATTTGCAATGTTTAACAATTATTGAAGTTGTGGAAGAGGAACTTAATTCTGAAAAAGTTGGAGCAATCAAATCTAAGGACTTACAGCGTTTTATAGCTTGAACGTGATTATTATATTTTAACTGCAACAAACAATTGCATTTATAATATTGTGTAGTGATCAATGAAAATCTGGTTTATTCGCAACCATATATGTAATGTTAACATTCCTGACCTCATTTGAGTGGGGGAAGTCGTACATTTCAGCCCGCTACATCCCGCACTCACTTCCCGCTCAAGTGCGGGAAGTGAGTGCGGGAAGTACATTCCCGACCGCTGAGTAGGTAGGGACACTGGGAATCTCGTTGATCCATTCATGCGCGTCACAACCTGTCGTATCATAATATAATCATTTTTCCAATTATTGTTTAGAATAAAGTGGTTGCGAATAAAATCCTCCATACAGTTCAGAGCTTACCCTCAGTAATTTTTTTTTTGTATATATGATAAGAGATTAAAAATAACTCGCCTTGTATAAGCCACAACAAACCAACAAAAAATTATATTAGATTATTAAATATAATAACTCTTTTTCCAGAATACATTGTGACCCGGTTGAATTCAGTCACATTAGATAAAAATTTACAACTAACAACCGTTCACTTCAAAGGGCTAAAAGTTACCACAGCCAAAAGCAATAACTACTCGTACAACTGTGTTAGGACTGAGGATATCCAAAACTACAAGGCATTCATAAGACTGGCAGAAATTGAATTTAATAATAGTGCACCTGCCGCAGTAACTGTCCATTTGTTAGAGGAAGTAGTAAGCCATTGGTCAACAAATTTACATCTTAAGCTGCTAACACTGCAGCAGGAAATTTATCGATTTATTGTTAATATCAGAGAAGATTTACATTTGACGCAAGACACTAAAGCAAGTTCAAATACCACTTCTTGGAACCTTCGGATCTGTGGAATTTTTGCTTTTCATATCAGAATTTCAAGAAAACATGCTGCCAAAGTTACTCTTGGTAAGGAACTGCAGAATTGTGTAATTAGCTATTAAATTACTTTATTTTTAGATGATATAACTGTTTCACAGAGCAATGACCTTTCGATCTCAAATGGTACTGTTGTAATATCAATAGACGATTCTGACATTTTTACGATACAAGGTTTGAACTTGACGAGAATTCAAGACAATGTCATGATCAGAGCAGAAAGGTTGGACAATGAAAACTTTCACTTACCGTGGAACCAAACATGGAGCTTATCTGTTGAGTTGTTTAAGGCTACCTTCCCTCATGACCATTATTATTCAGAAGCCGTCCAAAACGAATTTGTTTCTATTTGGAAGTGGTTGAAAATTGTTCATAATAAGAAAAAAGTACCTTTTACAGCCGATAGTCCATTGCCGAGAGATATGCTTATTAATGTACGTTAACACTCTGACTCGTCGTTGTAACAGATGGAGGAATAATTTTCCTATTTTCAGATTAAAGACTTCTTATTTGAGATGAGCGATGATCCATTTGAGGTGAAATTGAGGGATAACTATGAATTACTAGAAGATGAGTACAACGAAAGTTTAAAACGTCAGAAAATGCTTAAAGCAAAGGTAATTATAATGCTCGTTGCTTTGTTGGTGCTTTAATTATCTATATTTTGCAGATTGCTGAACTGTGCAAGACGCATTTGCATCTTCCAGCTGGAAAAGTCGAAGAGCTCTATGCTAATCTAAGCAAAAAAAATGCCGAAATTTACATACAACGATCGAAACAAATGATGCACGCTGATCCATCTCGCACCAGGCTATTTGCCTGGAATATGACTGATGTAGAAATAATGGTAAGTTAAGCTGCATTTGTTTTTCTTCAGTTTGAATGTTATTGGCCATGGTATCAATGGAAAGAGAAGCCTATGAAAGTTGACACCCTGTATATGCTGTGCAATGTGTTAAAAACAATTTCTGAAATTAAGAAATGTCTGTGCTGTATGCAGTTAAGCCACGGAATAGTAAAGTATCTAATCAGCACAAACCCAACTAATCGAACTCTCGTTTACTGAATGTTTTTATTGGAAGCTGTTGACTAAGAGGCTTAAGCTATTAAATGTTAAGTGGGTTCACCAATTTAGTTGTCTTAATATGTTCAGTTATATTATTTGCAATATTTATTCAGTTAGTATAATTTGATTGACAGAGGTTAGCATTAGATAAAACAGCATCGAAGGGGTTACGTTTAACTTAAATATTCATAATTGATGTTCGGTGTGGCAAACCCACCTTAATTTATGTGACTGACAGATGTGATTCTGTAATGTTAATACAAGATTGTGAATTTAATATGATACAGAGATGTTTAGGGGGTTACAAAAATTATATGAAGCTTTAAGAGTTAAATGGCAGGTAGGAAAAGTGATGCAAGGCAGAATAGAATAAAAGAGCATGATATGGCCATCCACAAGAGAAAAAACCAATAGTGCAGTGCTAATAAAACTCGTGAAAACAGTGCAATTAAAACTAATAGTAAAAAAGCAGAGAATTGTGAGGTTAAATGTGCTTCGATTTGACATTTACACAAAAACAATATTAGTTTCTAAGGAAAATAATTGTATAAAAACTTATTGAAAACAGTCAAGATGTTCTTTTGTTGTTGTTGACTACCGAAGTTATAAAAGAGATAGCGGTGGGCAAGATAGGCTCGTAGAACTTGTATTATTTTCAATATTAAATGTTATTTGTGTGAGTCCGAATTTGGTTTTATTTGATCACCAGTCCGTAGAGTGCCTTGGTGTAAAGTTTCGTGTTAATACGTCTCAGTGAAGAGGAAGGTGTCTGCAAAGTTTGTCCAGGTGAACCCAACTTCGAGCCTGGTTTTCGAGCAGTTTGATACATCAGCCAGCTGAAATCTTGTGTGCATTGTGAAGAGGAGACCTTCCTTTGTGTCTACGTCCAACAAGCAGAGGCCAGGAGGGTTCCAGATTTGTGTAATTGCCGTGGCGTCCCTTGAAAATGTATCCAGCCTACAAAGCCCACGTTTCGAGGTAAATTTGACTAGCAAGGGGAGTTAGAAACGTCTTCAAAGTTGTGCAGCACTTGGAGGAGATACCGTACGAGGTGTAGAAGTAGGTTACAGTTGCGAGGATTCATTCAGAGGATTTTTATCGAGGTAGCGTCCCTTGAATTTGCGATTGGCGATAGATTTGGGTCGAGTTGCAGGAAGTTGAATAACGGAGTGTCCGCATCCCTACGTCATAGAAACAACCTGGTTAGCTACTATTACGTCACTATTATTTGCATTGCATATTTATCTGAGGCAATTTTATCAAACTATTGGTGTTTTGAATTCAATTATGCTATTTTGTATGAACAAATGATCTATGTTTTGGGCCGTCAATTTAAAGGTTAAGCTGTCATTTGCAGGAAGGTCAGGCATTTGCCATACAAGTTTATAAGTTATACTCAACAGTACAAATTATACTGTGTGTTACAACCTAACCCTTTGATTAGAGATCTTATGCTAAAGCCGGAGCATTTTATTTAAACTAATTGCCAATAAATAAAATAAGAAAGGCAATAAACCATTTATTTTGCTAGTAAATAATACAAAGCACACATTTTAATAAGCCCTGAGATTGACAACATATTGAATTCTTTATTGAAACTAAACTAATAACATACATAAAAGGGAAAAAAGAGCATGTGAAATGTCTGTATAATTGATTACAGCCATACTAAGAAAAAATCTTATTGTAACTATCAATGTGGCTTTTGTACCCAAAAGTCAGCAGTAAACCAAATCTTTCTAATGATCTAAGTATTTTTTTGCACATGTTTTACCTTGTTTGTAGAAGAGAACGTTCCAGAGAATCTGCATAATTGGTCCATATGCATATGATGTGAGAGAAAAGATCGCTGAGGCTAGCTATATATGGGTCTTCGCTTACTCCACAATATTTTTTACTGCTTCCGGTGCTATGTTTTTAGATTATATTACCCGATAAAACGAGATTACGACAATATTCGGTGATTACAAGCCTAATCCGCTTGAAATGGTGGTAATAAAAAAAGTTTGCCGGCAGCTAGTCGAGAGGGCGTAGGTTATTTCGGAATTGTCCGTTACACCGAGCAAGCGCTCCATAACTTAAAAGGGGATGAAATGTCTTAGCGCCACCACTTTTCTAAAGATAATACTGAGCGATTTCTTAAAAGTGGAAAGAGAAAATCACCCGTACATGTGTTGTTGATACTGTTGCAGTAACGTCCTTTCTTGCGCTATCTCGGATAAAACTTACCTTAAGTGATTTCCTACAGCTAAAATCTTTTACACTTAAATACAGGAATGCACGCATGCACAACTGTCAAATCCCAAGAAAACATAGAATAATTAAAATTCAATATATTAACGTCAAAACACCAAAATTACTATGTACAATGATCACAGTTGACTTCATTACTGAATCCTAAGTCCTACATGACGTCATGTTGTTTTACAAACTGCTAAATATTAACATTCGGTAATCTTAATTTAACTATTTACAGGATTATGAATTCGTGAAATGATAATGACTATTTTGTCGTTATCTAAACGCTATAAGAGGTCTTTCAAACGTGCGTCACTTTAATTTGCTTCCACGACGCTATTTCACTTACCGAAAATAATGGGCATCTACATTAATATAAATTTTACACAGTACCTTTTTAAGATCCTCGCTGCGGCTTGTGTTGCTTGATGTCGCTTTCAGAATCGCACTTGGATGTGTCGCTGCAGAAATCCATTGGGTTCGATAGAATGGAATGTAGCAAGTGAGGCCGCCAAAACTGCTGAAGGATCCGGGACATAAAATCGGTAGCACAGAATGGCAAGCCATGCTGCCGTGCGAGAACTTGGTCGACGTGTCTGGTTCCTTTTGCAGGAAAATTTGGGAGTGCCGCTAGATCAGTGGTTTCCAAACTTGATGTTACTACGCCTCCCTTAAAAATATTTAATCATTTGGCGCCCCCCCCCCCCCCTGAAGATTTCATAAAATAAAAACACAAACATTTTTACTCTTATAAAATTTATTCATACAAACTAATGGAAAACGATAATTTATTATTGTTTTTAATGAGATGGATGTGCTTGTCTATTAGCACAAAGTTTATCAAATCTTGCGCTAGTGTCGCCAAATTAACGACGGCCTTGGTTCAAAAGATTTACCGGGGTCTAGGACGTCTAGGTATATGGATGCTAAGTTATGAAATGTTTAGTTGAACTATGCGCGATAAAGCACGATGGTATTTTTTCATTTATTCTCTCATTTTTTACATAGAAAACTTCAGCAGTAATTTGGAAAATTGTTCACTGTGACTAATTTTCGGGGCTCCCTTTAGACTAGTCCGCGCCTCCCTAGGGAGGCGCGCCTCCCAGTTTGGAAAACGCTGCGCTAGATGATACGAAACTCCGGTACGCACGCTTTATTAAGTGACTTAAATCGATCGGTTTTGTAAATTAAATCGCGCAGAACGGATTGAGAAGATATCTCCGGAAATTAGAACCGTTGTGGTCAAAACACGTAAAGACACTTGGCACCAACTACATAACTTGCTTGGATGCGGCAACTGAAGGAAGCCTCCGCAGAAAACTATGCGAGGCCCTTTTAAAAGATTGGAAAGCCGATTGTGGTGGGGAATAATGAGATGTTTGCGACCATTGGTTGAAAATGGGTTAATGTTTAGTTCGGCGATTTCGTTGGCTGAGGCCTTATGGGAGAGATAGCGTGACTGATTTTTGCGAAAAGAAATTTACTGCTGAACACTTGTTAGTTTTGTGGCTTATGATAGTTTTAATGGGCTAACGAGTGTTTTGATTGACATCTCAAAATTATCTGCTCAACGTGTGCGTTCTATGGCTCATATCTTAATCTTGAAGTGAATTTTACTGTCTTTTTAATGCTCTAACGTTTTGACTGATTTATGAGGCAGCAGCTGGTTGTTTAGGGATGAACACTAGGCTGGGCCGTTTCTTATGGGCGAACAAAAAATTGTTTGACTTCTTTTGGGCTCATCGCGAAAAGGGTGCATAATGGTGTGTTTAGATCACACGTAAAATCTGGGTTAGATAGGATTTCATCTTCTGCCTCCGGATTGGCTTTGATGTTAGCGAAATTTTGACTAAGTCGTATATTTTCAAAGTCCTTACAGCAATGTGAAAAATGCCTAATAATATGTATTTACAAAATAAAACACCATTTCATGAGTGATATGTATGTACAGTGAAATCTCCCATAAGCGGACACCCACGGTGTCAAAGTTTTTGTCCGGTTATTAGAGGCGTCCGCTTAAGGGAAAAATCTATTTTTATGTTTAAAAAAGTTGTAGTACTATGCAAAGGTATACGCGCTAACAATACAGATAAGAATAATAAAATAATTGAAACAAAGATTGCTTATTATACTTTCCACATGTACAGCTGCGGAAACATAAAGCGAGACACTAAAATTTGCCGTAGTTAAATTGTCTAAATGAACTCATTGTTGATGTTATCCCAAGCTGCTTATATTGCATTAACCAGTTCATTTGGTTCACTGGCACATGATAGATAGGATTTCATAAACAATTAGGAAGCCAAAATTAGAGTATTCAAATAGTGAACAATGGCGCTATAGAACCTGTCCCAGTTTATGTTTCCGCGACTGTACCTGTTTCTAAATATTTTGACAGTTTGAATACTTTAAAGTCATTACTTTCTTTAGCAAAGCATTTAAAATTTTTCACTGTTAATGCTTCCGTGTAGGTCTTGATTACATTCTCACAAATTTCTAAGTCGCCATCGTTTTCTAATTCTGCCAACTGCACATCAACGGCAGCTGATTAACCTGAAATTTCGGTTACATCATCTTCCACGATTATTTCTTTGTCAATGTTTATAAATTCGTCAGGGTCGACGTTTTCGATTTCTGGGATATTTGTATACAGTTCAGCCACTACTGATAAGGGTAAATCGTCCTCTGGTTCAAATTGATTACGGTGGTGTAACTTGATACACGTAGACGCCGTGACCGGGGGGGCTCTGAGTCTAGTTTTCTTATTTTTTCCTTCCATAAAAGCAAGCAGGAAAAATTCCTTTTATTTTTATTTTTATCATAATGGGATGCCCATGCAAAAGGCAAAGTAGTTATGAATTATTGCTGGCCTCTAAAATCAAGCGACATGGATTGTTTTGTAATAATATGGCCCATAGGCTAACTAAAGTGTCGAATTTCCTGCAGTCATAACATCGCCCGTATTGCAAAGGAATTCTATAGTTTAACAACATGATCATTAAATGTTGGATTTATGGATTGTTTTGACGCCTCACGACATTAGCTGGGCCTGCATTTTGAAGTGTCCGTACAAGAGAGATTCACTGTCGAAAAATTGTCGAAAAATGGTGTCCGTGTCCGTTTAAGAGAGTGTCCGTTTAATAGAGAAAATTTTATTAGTAAAGTTAATTCAAGCAAGTTGGTTCCCAACAAAATGTCCGTGTAAGAGAGGTGTCCGCTTATTAGAGGTGTCCGGTAAGGGAGATTTCACTGTATTAGAAGAATAAAAGGCACAAAAATACTTAGAGAAATCATAATCATAGCTTTAATTAGCGCGAAAATCTTGCTTACTATCAAACTTTGACATAGCTCTGCGAGACTCAATTTGGGCTTTTATGAAGCCTTCTTTGTAATTTTTTTTGCTCAGCTTAACTGAATCCTCAGTAACAGTCTTTACTGCTCTTTTGACTGCTTGAGAGTGGCGTGGCAGACATAGTAGAGACAAGTCTCCTTCTCCTTTTTTTGCGACAAACATTTGGAAGTCTTCATTGGGTATCAATTTTAATATTGGTGATTCCGTAATTTTATTCTGCCAGTCAATAAGATCGACCTAGGATGATGCATCGAGGTTTAGAGGAGGAAGCTGGAACAGTCGAAGTCTATTTTTTCTTATAATGCTGCGAGCTTTCAAAATGCGCCCAGTTTACGGATGTGCTTTTGAGAATCGGTCAACATTGCCAGCAAAACGTTTTCAGGGTGAGCGAAATAACAGTTTCTTTGAATTACCGGATCGACTATGGCTTTCAGTTATGTGGGCAAGTATCTAGTGGCAGATATGAGTTGACACAGATGGCGTGCTCCATCTTTACAGGATGGGTAAGTTTTGATTGCAAACCTTGTTGGAGCGTAAGCCTTGACGACATAATTACATTGCAAGAACCACTAGGTTTTCAGAAGGTGATTCCGTCGAAACATACAAACGCAAAATTCTATTAGCGCGAGTTAGCTATCGGGCATGCTACATTTGTCCTGGCTATTTGTTTCCTAAATCAATAGGAAATTTACCTGTTGTTACCGCTAATGCAATTCTGTACAGATATTTTTGGTCAGTGCTCAGTTTTTCTGCAGACACCTTGGGTAACACCGCGGGAATGGGTTGAAATTGAACAACAGGCCTCTTCTCGCAGCTTTCTAGATTTTTACCGATGGCCCCTAACAATGTCTGGGGTCCCGATGTGTTGCCGTCAATGTGCAGGAACAAGTGACGAAAAAGCAGTTCATTCATCTGAAGAAAACAGATGATCCATTGTAACGGTCTGTTTAATCGTTTTTCAAGCAGACAAATGATGCCTCCTTGCTTACCAACGTTCACATTGGTTCCATCACACCCTACCGCAAGCAAAGTGTCCATTGAAATTTTTTCTTCTAAGAAGAAGTCTATACATTTAGAAGTGCCAGAATCTGGTGCAATATAACCCAAAAACTTGGTCTCGGGTTCTTTTATCAACAAAATGTGCTCTTCAAGAATACTCTATACATTTTTCCGTCTTTTTCTGATACAACCAAACTTTTATATTTTTTCGGTCGAAGTATAGCGCAGGTATTTCGAAGATTTTGGCTCGCTTTACGGCACATTTCCTAATTTTCGCACGTTTCCGGCGAATGCGATTTTTATCGATAATTTCTGCACTGGACGCAATGGCTGCCGCAGCTCTATCTAAGACACCAAATCTGTTACAAGTCTTTGAAAGCAAATCATAGTCTACGCTCTCAGAAGAGAGTAGGTAGGAGGTGCGTTGTTTCGACTTGCTTTGATGGCTCGAATTTAACAACTTGTTTCGATGTAGTGCATTCTGATTCAGATAAAAAAGAAATATCGAGCTCTGTGTGCTTTCATTTTGAGGCTGGCCCTTTGAATTTGAGTTAAATATTTTCATTTTTAAGGTGTTAGTTAGTTTTGTAGTTGTAACTGTATCTACGCTTCCAATGAACATTTTCCTAGTCGATCGTTGGTCGATCAGAAAGCTGTGCTCCCGTGTAGGTACTTTTTTCTCTTTAGGACAAGTGTATTTAGAGATGTCCGTACATTTGCAAGATACAATGTCAACATTGTCCTTCAACATTACTCCCACTCCTTTATGTTGGATAGTAGGTATACAAGCTTTGCCCCATATTTCTGCAATCTTTGCCACCGCAATGACTTCCATTTCCTTATAGGTGGGCTCTTTCTTCGTGTCTCAGTCCAGTTTCATTTTGCGACGGTTCGACTCATAAAACTTCATGACATCTTCGTATGTTGGTAACATATTGACTTTTAAATCACACGCAAATGAGTGCAACACAATCTTTCACTCAAGAAGCTGCAGCGTCTGAAGTCTGAAGTGCGCGCGAGACGTGTTTCGACGCGTTGATTTTTTCCTCCCTCCACCGCCCCCCTCATCACCTACACCTGTGAAATAGACCATAATAACTTTGGAATTCGATCAAAAACATATTTATTACTTGATTCTAAGTACATAAACTCCATACGGCAATTTACCTGGAAAACGACAAAAAATCGAAATTTTTCGAAACTTTGACTACAATCCGGAGGCAGAAGGACTTATCAGAATGGAATAATATTTCGAACAAATTAGTTTGAAGCCAGTTTGCACCCTTTTTGCGATAAGCCCCCCCGAAAAGTAGAAAAAAGTAAAAACGGCCCAGCCTAATGCACACCTGTGCGCCTGTCAGTTTGAGTAATTTATGAGAGAGCGACTGGTTGAACTCGTGACTAATGGAAGTTTGAGGAATATATGCTGCAGGAATTCTGGCTTGCATGTGAAATGATCAGTTATCAATTAAATCTTGTATCAGTTTGTTGGCTGGACTACCTGTTCTTCTACGTGTTTATGTTGTGACAGGTTTTATGGGATATTTTCATCTTTTTAGATTTGCTAAGTGGATATCTCGGTTTTTATTTGCGTAGGAAGATTTATTTCCTAATTTCTTTTTTATTGCCTGTATTATTTGTTTTACTACCTAGATATTCTAGATATACTATTATGATTATTTTTGCTACCTTGATTTTCTGTTTCATTGATATTTTCCATCTGCGATTGACCTAGAAAAGGTCTTCGATAATAATCTACCAGAATAAGATGTGTGTGGTAAAGTCTTAATACAGGCTGTACAAAGTTTATATAGAAACACCAGAAATGTGGTAAGAACCTGTGGCTTGTGTACACCAGAATTCAAAAGTACTAAAGAGGTTAGACAAGGGGGTGTTCTCAGTCCATTACTATTTAATAGATGAAGTCGCAAGAATAACAAATGCAAGAGTGAAGAAGGCAAAAGTTGGAGTCCGGTCAAGATAAGCGAGTCCTATACGCAGACGACTTAGTCCTAATTGCTAATACACAGAAAGATTTGTCCAATAATGTTAAAGCAGGGAACGAAGCTCTAAAACAGAAGCAATGGTCGTAACTAAAGATAAAAAAGAGCTAAATATATATCTTGGAAGTAATCGATTAAATAAACAGAAGAAACTAAATATTTAAGTGCAACAATTGACAGTAAAGGTGGACTAGAAAAGGAAGTGAATTAGTGTCGGTCCAAATATATGGGTATGAGAGCTGGATACTATCTTAACAACCTAATATCTAAAGTCCAAGTGTGTAAAATGAGATGGCTAAGAAGAGTGGCAGGAATGATGGTTATATTGAAAAACGTCAGCTTGGCTGGCTAGAGCACCTGTGGAGAATGAAGCAAGACCGAACTGCTAGAAATATTTAGGAAATGGGGATAGATTCCAAAAAGCCGAGAGGCAGACCAAAAAGTATGTTAAATGAAGAAATAGCAAAAATACTGACGAAGAAGGAAAGCAACTGAACTGAAGCAAAAAACATGGTGAAAGAGCACAAAACATGGAAAAATTTCTGTAATAATTAAACCTTCACACGTATGGTAGCAGAGGAACTGATAATGTGTGTGTAATATTTTCAAGTTGTATAATTTTCAGTTTATTGTTGTTCAACTTGAATCCGAGGTTTCTGCTTTTTTGACTAATTTTATAAAGGCGCTCTTTTAATGAGTCGTTTGTTGTTAAGCCGTTGCGTTGGGCACCATAAATTGTAATGCGGCCTTTTATCATGTCTCTTACCTTATGTTACTTTGAATTTAATTGCCCTTTGTTTGCTAGCTAACTCAGTCGTCTATGCACAAGACCCGCTCTTACCTTAGTGTGGCTAAGGAAAATGTCAATACAGCTTGTTCCGAGCCTGCTCGTTCCACCTATAATCTTGAAATTACACATGCAAACTGCTAGGAATAAAAGCCAGACAGTTTACATAAACATTATACAGGGTGTCCCCAAAAGAATGGGACACGTTTCTTAAGTTATAATAAATTAATTAAACGTAATATACCTTAGTACAGAGTCCCTCCAGTAAGAAGTTATAGGGCCTTGAAGTTCAAAGTTTTATTTTTTATTATTGTGATAATTTCTGCCAGCGTGGCCGAGCGGTAAGGGAGCTCAGGCTGCGGTGTTATGGTTTGGGATTCAATTCCCACATCTGGCAACTGGAAGGCGGCTCACCCAGTTGCTTTAAAAATTAGGTACCGAAACCACAGTTGTGAAAGTAGGGAAAGTAAGACAGTCGTCGAAGGCGTGAAACTAACCATATCACCCAGTGCGCCGTTAACGGTGTGCCAGATTGACTGGGTTTCGGAAAGAGATACTTCGGCGACCCTGACTCGCCGTGTCTCAGGCCACGTTTCTACATGGAATAAAGTGCCCGAACTTTACACTATGATAAAGATATTGATTTTAATGTTGGTACACTTGCTTACTATTATGTACTCCACTAACAGAAGAAAATGTATAAACAAGACTGTAAGCACTTTACCTATTTTAAAAAAAAATGCTAGCTCTAGTTTTGTTATCTCTAACATTTTTTAATATTTCTGGTCATTATCTGAAATAGAATTAAAAAGTATAAAAATAAGGTACCTACTCTTAGTTCATAAGCTAAAAATAACCATTTACCTTAAAATTGCTATCAACATTTTGGGTTGTCATTAAGGTGTGCAATATCAAGTAGCCATGATTACAAAAACAATGGACAGTGATCGTAATTTAGTCAAAAAACAATGATTAATCAATGAATGATGTTGGTAACTTAGAAATTTTTTCTTTTACGTTTATGGTAATGCCGCGACATAACAAAATCTCCAATGCTGAAATGTTCCTTATTTCGTGGCATTTTCGTAAACTTAAAAGAAAACAATTTCTATGCCACCAACTTCCATTAATTGATAAGTCATTATTGTTCATCAGATAACGATCACTACCTATTGTTTTTGTGATCATGGCTACTTGATAATGCATGTTTTGTTGATATTTGAAAATTTGATAATTATGTATTACAGTGATATTTTTAAAACTGAATTGCAGCAGGCCCTGGATAGCCTGAATCAGTTGGCAGTACTGAAGTGTATTGTCAGTCTATGTCAAATTCGAGATTTGCAGGTTAAGTTTTACGTCAGTCTGTGTCAAACAACAAACAAAATCTAACCTACTAACCTCGAATTTGACATAGGCTGACAATGCACTTCAGTACTGCCAACTGATTCATGCTATCCAGGGCCTGCTGCAATTCAATTTTTAAAAAATTATTGTATTTGCAATAGTCCAAGAGCCAGCAACGGGTTTGCTTACAGTATTTTTAACGAGCGTGTAACTGTTGTGGAAGGTCCCTTTAAATACACTGAGAAGCAAACTCGAAGTTTGGCAAGCCTGCGGTGGTGGTTTTAACCCCCTTGCGTCCTTGAAGGATGGAAAAAAATAATAAGAAAAAAAATATAACAAGTCTGGCGCTTTGCTATGTTAAAGGTAATCATATCTTATGTAAGTAAAAAAATTGACAGACGCTTTCGCGGATGGTAAGTTTACCCCTGATTCACATAAAGTTGCATAATAAACTTAACCATCTATAATATAATTTTCCTTAATGTGTGTTTGTCTGTGGCACAAAATAAAATCTCACGTTCCGGCTTCACAGATGTTTATATTTGTTTAGGTTTTGTTTTTCTTATCTAAGCGCTCGGATCGGAGCTTGACCTTTCGCGTATCCTATTTCACGTGCGCGCCGATTTAAGACTCGCAGCGCGTAGCGCGCGGTTTGCTTGTTTACAATAAAATATTGAGAGATAAAAAAAAACTGATCCTCAGCGGGCTGTGGAAATTCAAACTTATGAATAATATGTTGGTAGCATTGTAAGTCTACGTCAAATTTTAGATTATCAGGTTAGGTTTTGTGTCAGTTTTGACAAATTTTTTTTTCCACTCTTCAAGGACACAAGGGGGCTAAAACCATCACCACAGACTTGCCTGACTTCTCAGTAAATTCAAAGGGACCTTCCATAACAGTTACACGCCTGTTAAAAATACTGTAAGAAATCCGTTATTGGCTCTTGGACTACAATGATAAGTGGAAAATGTTCATCAGTATTCCACAAATATATGTCTTTAAATTTACTCACAAAATTAAGGTAACATTTGTCAAAAACTTGTTTGTGCAGGTATTAGCAGACCCGTCCATCCATGGCAGGGACAATGTGATCAGAGTCATGCGAGAAATTGATCCAGACACTCCTTGGCCGGAGGAACCCATAGAATTTTCAACCCTCTGGTGTCGTGTAGTATCTCTAAAGTGTAAAGAGTGGAAGTTTGAACTTAGAGATTTTCGCCAACCCCTTTTGGATATTCGACAATGCTATGTCTGTGGCCAGCTTGTTGGTGCCGAACAAATTGCACCAAAAAGGGGTGAGTAAATTAATTATTAGTAATGGTGTACTTTAATTTACAAAATCTATCTTCCATATATGTAGTACTCCTATATTGTTAGTATGGTCTAGGAACGGGCGAAAACATTACGGCGCCGACATATAGTACGTCCTTCTCTTTCTGAACATTACGCGTCTCGTCCGCATGCCTGAGAATTTAAATGCACAGTTTCGTTCACGTGTTCACGGACAACGCCTGCGCGCAATGCACTTACACTGTGACGCCTCCACTTACAGGCGCTAGCAATATAGGAGTATTACATATATGCAATCTTCTCGCTTTATTCCCTGCCAAAATTCGCAGGGTGGGAGGTTTAAAAATTCTCATAAATAACAAAACATTTGAAGCAATTATTAGAATAAACTTGGAATGAAAGTGTACAAATTTACATTGATGTAACTGTACACAGAGTTGAATTGTCGATTGTGGAATGCAATCTAAAATAATTTGGACTTCAACACACTAACAGCCGTATTCATAGTCGTTCGCCAGCGGCTCGCCGGCGAGTCGCCGGAGTTTCGTTATGAATAGTATGTTGGCGGCACTGTACGTCTATGTCAAATTCGAGGTTAGCAGGTTAGGTTTTCCGTCAGTTTTGACAGAAATTGACACAAAATCTAACCTGCTAACCTCGAATTTGACATAGACGTACAGTGCCGCCAACATACTATTCATAACGAAACTCCGGCGACTCGCCGGCGAACGACTATGAATACGGCTGTAAGTGTTATTGCAGTTTATTATCGATTTGAAGGAAGAATTATTTCAAATATACGTTATCTCAGATATCATTAAATTTTTCGATATAAAACAAATAATATTTTTTATGTGAAATTAAAATGTCTATTGCAATACGTATCTGCGGTACCAAAAATATGGGGATAAAAAATATATTCTTTAATGTCAAACTGAAAGAAGGTAGCTAGCACGTACACATAGATCTAATTTCATTTAGGTAAAGATTTGAAAAAATGAATACAACTACATAATGCCAAGTTTGAATTTGAACCGATAAATAGTTTTTGAGTTTCAAAAGGAAAAATTCAACTTCTTGGGCTCGTAACTTTTTAAGGGTGCATATTTGGCTCTATCTGTCTATTTTGATGAGAATAGTGGATGCAGCTTTTTAGAATTGCAGGGTACTAGATACTCTGTCGCGCTAAGCCGCCAGATACTGGGTTACCCGGGCCGAGTGCAAAAATTGATCTTTGTACATATTTAGCATATTAAAAATAAATGATAGCTGTTGTATGAACGGAAATCTTTATATCGTTGATACTATTTAATATTTAAGCGGCATTACTCTGTTCAAGAACATTTAATTTTGAAATAATCCTTTCACGCCTGAACTTCGGTGGTTCCTCAAATGGTATTCCCCGAGCTTTGGAAATTTAATACATCATGAAAATTTTGCAGGTATTCAGACTGCTTCATTATTTTGCCCTGGGTGTGAGTTTTGGAAATTTAAGCACATAAAGTAACAAACACGGTTGTAGTAACAGTGAATTATCTGTGATAGGATGCTTAAAACGAAATTCGTTGAATAATCCAAAACCTGCACTATACATTGCAGTGTGAAGACAAATTTTACTAATTTCTGCAAACACCGCTACTACTTTCTTGATAGCTATAACATAACGAAACTTTATAATGGATGTGGCATGAAGTACTGGGAGTTTTTAAAATTGATTATCAAATTTATCGTATGTGCCATAGAAAAAACAAAAACGTTGGTAAGTTGACAGTGGACGGGAGTTTGGTTGAAAATCGTTCGTTAACAGCATATTCTTATAGTTGAAGCGTTCTTAACAACACATTCTACAATTCAATCGCAACGTGATTTCCACATCAATTTCGACGTAGGCCTTGTTCACTCACCAGATTTAACCGCATTAGATTATTTTATAGTGTTACTTATCGAAGCAATGTTATCTTCAGAAACAAAAAACTATGAATTTCTCATCCTTAGTCTGCAGTTTAGTTGTATTTAATTCATCGTTTAAATCAAGTTCTTTTGTTCAGTAAATGTATTGTACAAAAACTCAGTTATTTACATCACGCCCATTATACAGTGTGCCTGCTTAAGTTCGCACCATATGGAAAACTTTTTTATTATTAATTTTACGAAAAAAAGTTATTCTTCTTAAAAAGTTCTGCATGGTCCAAAACTTAAAATGCAATGATCAGATATCAATTTTTTTAAGCCATATACAAGGAATGTCAAAAAATATGAATTCTGCTCAAGAGTAAAGTACTTTGATTTGTGACAATATCGAAAATTGTTATTAAGAAAAGTTGATTAGAATCGAAAACTACGTTCAAATATCCAATTACACCTATCTACGATGAAAATCAGGTTTTGTTATTTTTCACATTTTGTTAAGTTGCTTCATATGGAAAATCATCAAAATAATGCAACGTAGAAGTTACGAGATGTAAAGGTTATCAAAGTTTTAACGAATAAAGAGATAACTGAAAAAAGTTTCCGATATTGTCAAAAATAAAGTTTTCGATATGAAACAACTTAAAAAAATGTGGAAAATAACAAAACCTGATTTTCATCGTAGATAGGTGTAATTGAATATTGGAACGTAGTTTTCGATTCTAATCAACTTTTCTTAATAACAACTTTCGATATTGTCACAAATAAAGGTACTTTACTCTTGAGCAGATTTCATATTTTTTTATATTCCTCGTATACGGCTTAATAAAATTGATATCTGATGATTGCATTTTAAGTTTTGGACCATGCAGAACTTTTTATAAAGAATAACTTTTTTTCGTAAAATTAATAATAAAAAAGTTTTTCATATGGTGCGAACTTAAGCAGACACACTGGATATGACATTTATGTATTTCACTTCATGGAGTTCTTTATTATCCTTCGGACTCGCGTGATTGCCAAACAATATATCGAGTGGAAACAGAAAGATTTGATAATCAAGAAGACACGAGTTGAATTCGGCTAGATTATATCACGAGTCAATAAACGTTTGAACAGTTTATTTATTATTATTAAAAGTACAGTTAGAGTAGTTCCTATGACGATTGTACTTTCAGCAGATAACGTGATGTTTGTGAAGGTATTTTACTATCAGTTATTAGTCAAGAAGGTATATGATTATCACCGTTGCTATGTATAATATCAAAAATTAGTACATGCATAACTATAAACCGTTCAATAGTTATTTGCCAGATAGGAGGCCATGTTAGGGTGATGAATTTCACCCTGTAAATATGCTGTCAGTCATTAACAAAAGTTAGGTTATGCTCATTTTATATAAAATGATAATTTTATGTTAATGTACAAAACGTGGTTGCCAGATTTGGTTTTGGATTTTGTGCCACTTTTAGTATTGGTTAAGATAAATTTCATGAAAGACAAATTGCTGATTCTGAATACGTTTCATACTTTGTTGAGTAGGCATAATGGTATAATGAAAGTCGTTTTTTTATTGTAATTATAAATTGTATACAAAAATATTTAAATATTACAATTTATGTATTTTTTCAGTAATAATGTATTAAGGGCAAATGCTTTTGCCGGTAAAAATGTTTTACGAAAGTATTTTGTTTTGACAATGTCACAAGACAAACTAACTTGATCAAATTCTCGAGCCGAAGGCGAGGGTATTTGTCAAAGTTAGTTTGTCGAGGGGCATTGCCAAAAAAACAACAAATCGTGAGTAAAACATTTGCCGAGCAAAATCATGAGCCCAAAATACATTTTGTAGACTATTTCCCAAATATCGGTTCATTTTGACATTTATACCGATGCGCAATGACGGTTTAAATGACGTTTCTTAAATACCACCTTGATTAAAGCAACATATGTGGTGGTTGCCGTGGATGCAAGTGGCAAAAGAAACTGACAAAATCCCAAGGGAAAATTTCGATTTTTTGCCACTACAAAAACACACGATTGGTTGAATTTTGAAAAAGCATGGCTTTTCATTGGATAATAAGAGATGTGGGAAATAGTCAGTATAAATAAAGCTTTTTTGCACTTGCGGGACTAAAGTTGGCACTTTAGTCACTTATTTCAGGGACTAAAGTAGCTCATTTTATCTCTAGGGACAGAAGTAATTACTTTAGCCCCTAGGGACTAAAGTAAAAAATGTTACCGTATCTATGGTAATCTATGGTAAATTCGGGGTTAACAGGTTAGGTTTCGCGTCAGTTTTGACATAAACTGACGCAAAACCTCATCTATTAACCTCGAATTTGACATAATTGTGAGCTCTTGTCATAATGACTTACAGTGCCACCAACTTTAAAATTTAGCAAAGGCTACTAATTTTAAAATAATTGTAACTAAAATGTCAATAAATGACGTTTAAAAAAACGGGTTTTCGTTTTAAATCTTCCTGCAACGTGAAAAAAATAGTATATGCAACTCGGAGAGAATGCTATTTTGCTTCAGTGCAATTTCTGACTCTCGGGCTTCGCCCTCGAGTCAGAAATTGTACCTCAGCAAAATAACGCATTTCTCTCCCTCATTGCATAATCTACTATTACAAGCCACTTTAGGCCCATTGCATAACAATGTGTCTCCATTGTCCCTTATTGATGATTTTATTCGTTGGTCGCTTCTTCTAGTTTCTTGCGCTCTGCCTTCCAATACTATCTTAGTAGCTCTTTCATCTGGCATTCTCCATATATGCCCAAACCATCTTAACCTTCGAGCTTTAATGAAGTCTACTATATTTGGCTCTCCATACTTCTTTTGTACCTCTTCGTTTGTAAGTCTTCTCCAACCATCATCCGTCCGAGTCCCTCCAAATATTTTTCTCCGCATTTTTCTCTCCCACCTACTTATCGTATCTTGGTCTGCCACATTCATCGTCCATGTTTCACATGCGTACGTAGCTGTGGGTCGAATTACAGTCTTATAAGTCGTAGTTTTGCATTTCGCGACATTTGTCTTAAGGACATTATAGTATTTAACGCGCCCGGACATCTCGATGCTTTTATTAACCTTGATTTAATTCCTTGATTTAATTCCTTGTGTGTAATTTAAGTTTTCAGAGATTAATGTTCCTAAGAAAGTAAACTCCTTAACTCGTTCTATTCTCAAATCTTAATATTACGCCATTATTATTGATTTCTTTATTTTTTCCATTAGGTACTTCTTTGTTAAAGCTGCTGAATATTGTCCAGTGGAAGTTGAAGAATGGATTTTTTTAAAATATGGCCACAGAAGAAAATCACAGGGAGTTAAGTTACAAGACCTCGGGGGCCACACTGTAGACATGTTTTGACTAATAACTCTGTTTTTGTAAAACTCTTTAAGTAAATTTATGCCCCATCTTATTGACAGTACGTAACCCGTTTGTAATTCATTGTCACGTAACTCTTCAAAAAACGGCGACAAAATTTCAGTATGATATGGTTGTGCATTTAGAAAACCTAAAATTTGAACTATTAAAATAAAATTTAATCGTTTTACTGCACTCAATTACCTTAAAAAAATATAGGACCTATAACTCTTCTTTTACTAATTGCAGCCCAAACCCCGATTTTTTGTGGGTGAAGCGGTTCTTCAACATAAAAATTGGGATTCTCAGCGTTCCACATCCTCATACTTTGTGAATTAATATAGCCAGATAAATAGAAGTATGCCTCATCAGTAAAGAAAGTTTTCTCAAACGCATTATCGTTATTTCCTAAATTATTGATAAACCAGTTACAAAATTCCAATCTAACCGGAGGATCGTTTGGCAGCAGTTCCTGATACACTTGCAACCGGTAAGAAAAATAATGCAAATTGCTTCTTAATATCCTATGAGATGTTGAATATGAAACATTTAATTGCTGTCCTAAATGGCGAACAGATACGTGTGGTTGTTCTTGGGTCTATGACACATTGTCGAATGTACACAACGTCGAATCGATTTTGAAAGATCCACAATGTCGAACATGTACACAACGTCGAATATCATATGATGACCATATCGCCGAACGTGACCACAACGTCGAATGCTGATGAAGGACACTTTGCCGAAAGTGTCCACTTCGTCAAAAATCATTAAGCAGTATTTGCGAACCCGATCTTACCCGATCAGAGTCTAGTTTGCCTGGAAAGTGTAAAATGTAAAGCTCTGATTGACAGGGGGTGGACACTTTGTCGAAACGTGACCACAACGTCGAATTCACGAGAGGTATACTTTGCCGAACTTGGTCACAACGCCGAATGCTAGAAAGGGCCACTTTGTCGAAACGTGACCACAACGTCGAATTCTCGAGCGGTACATATCGTCGAACTTGGCCACAACGCCGAATGCTAGAAAAAGCCACTTTGTCGAAACGTGACCACAACGTCGAATTCACGAGAGGTACACTTCGCCGAACTTGGCCACAACGCCGAATGCTAGAGAGGGCCACTTTGTCGAAACGTGACCACAACGTCGAATTCACGAGAGGTACACTGCGCCGAACTTGGCCACAACGCGGAATGCTAGAGAGGGACACTTTTTGTCGAAACGTGACCACAACGTCGAATTCACGAGAAGGACACTTCGTCGAACGTGACCACAAAGCTGAATGCCCACCGGCAATGCCTCGCCATGTATTTTTCATTAAATAAAATTGACTTTAACTGTTTATACCATGAACAGTGTTCCACATACCGAAATTGGATGAAAGCCATCGTACACTTAAAAGTGTGTTTCTTACATAAAAATTCCGAATTCTACCAAAACTAAGTAATTTGTTTATGCTAGATAATAAAGCCTATTGACTAGATTATTACTGTTATATATTTTATTGATTATTCAACACTATAATAAACAAACTAATGAAATTGGTCAACTAGTCAGAAACGGTCATTTGACAGTTCGCGGAACAAATTTTATTTTCCACATTGTTAAACATTTATACTAATAGCATTTTTAAATATAAACTGTAAGCTTCATCAATGATTTATTCAAAAAGTAAAAAAAGGGACCGTTAATTTCTCCCCAATTAAATCAATTTATACAATGGTAAGAATAAAAATATATATTGTATATATGTAAAATCTAACCTCATTCTCCTATTTTTAGTTCATCAAATAATTAATTGTTTAAAATCTTAAGGTAAACGTCTGAAGAAGTTAGCTTTTAAATGCTAGCGAAACGCGCGTAAAAATAAATTTGATTGAACAATTTAGCAGC
The DNA here is from genome assembly GCA_940337035.1 of Agriotes lineatus. NCBI lineage: Eukaryota > Metazoa > Arthropoda > Insecta > Coleoptera > Elateridae > Agriotes > Agriotes lineatus. Next base: position 60,230,882 of record OW679202.1, read on the forward strand.
ATAGTTACTTTTCAAACCCAAAATGTTAAAATATGTAATACTTATGTGTGTTTACTTTACTCTTTAACCAATAAATATAATTAATTAAAGTTCAATATTTTTAGTTGTTTTTACTTTATAACATAGATACCCACCTTCAAGTTACAGAAAGCCTTGCTTTGGGAGTTACAACTTTTTGACAATTTGTATATATTTTTCCTATATCAACTTTAAAAAAATGCAACTGGAAAATTATAGTCCAGTCACATAGTGGAAAATAGGGGAAAGTTTTGGAGTTTTTATATTTGGTTCCTATTTGTTTTTTGGGTCGCTTACGCGAATATCAGGTTTGCCAACATTTCATTTATAAAGATTCATTTCAGATACCATTTTGATTTACGAAAAATTAGTCTTCGAGTTACTTTGAAATAAACTGGGATGATTCCCTCTTTTTGCTTTTAACACCTAACTTCGTGGTGCTCTCGCGGCTGAACGATTGGTCGGAGAAAAGAAATCTGGTACATAAAATGTAGGCAATTGTATCCTCTTTCATTTCATGTTACAAAACAGTTACAAAATTGGCTAGTTTTCGAGTAATTTTAGAAAAACTAAAAAAAACTTTTTACCCCGTTTTTTGTTAAAAAAAACCTGTTTCCGGTCAAAATTCTTTTTGGAAAACCTGATATTCGTGACCCAAAAAACATATAGGAACCAAATATCAAAACCCCACCAAAGCTTTTCCTTATTTTCTACCATTTGACTGGACTATAACTTCGTGGCGCTGTCGGGGCTAAACGATTGGTCAGAGAGAAAAACCTCAAGTACATAAAATGTAGTAAATTTTATCTTATTTCACTTCATATAGGTTCAACATTTACGAAAAATGGATAGCTTTCGGGTAATTATAGAAAAACTTTAGAAAAACCGTCTTTTACACCGTTTTTGCTTAGAAAAACATGTTTCCGGTCAACATTTTTGTTGGAAAACCTGATATTCGTGTACAGCGACCCCAAAAACATATAGGAACCAAATATCAACACTTCACCAAAACTTTCCACTATTTTCTTCCATTTGACTGAACTACATTCTCACAATGAAAACAAGGATGTCCGACGCACCAGTGTGATCAGGCGTGGTTCTCGAACATCGCTCTGAAGTGTAATGTTGGTGGCACTGTAAGTCTTTGTCAAATTTGAGGTTAGTAGGTTAAGTTTTGCGTCAGTCTGTGTCAAAACTTACGCAAAACTTAATTTGATAACTTCAAGTAAATATAAATATAGACTGACCGTGCCACCAAAGCTACACTTGAGTGTTGCCAAACGTAAAACGATGCGCCGTTGCTATGCTGTAATGGTTGCTATGGTGAAAAATACCACGTTGCTCAACGATTTTGAATGTAGAAATGTAGTATGTTACCATGTGAAATGCGATAAACTTATAAAAATTGCTACAATATACAGGGTGTCCCAAAAAGAATGCGACACCGATTGGTCCAAGACTCCTTAGGTTATAATAAACCGATTAAACCTAATATACCTTACTACAAAGTCCCTCCAGTAAGAAGTTATAAGGCCTTGAAGTTCAATTTTTAATTTTTTATTTTTATGTTAATTCCCACAAATGTAAGGATATCGATTTTGGTGCAGATGCTTACTATTATGTAATGCACTAATGGAATAATTTTCATAAACTAGACTGGACTATAAGAGGCACTTTATCTATTTCTGAAAACCTTTGTAATCTGTAAGATTGACATCCAAAACCTTTGATAGGCATTTTAAGGCAAATGGTTCCTTTTACGCTTATGAACTAAGAGCACTATATTTTTACGCGTTTTAATTCCCTTTCAGATAATAACCTAAAATTTTAAAAAATGCTACAGTTTACAAAGTTAGAGCTAAAAGGGGTTTTCAGAGATAGGTAAAGTGCCTCTTAGTCAAGTCTAGTTTATGAAAATTATTCCGTTAGTGCATTACATAGTAGTAAGCATCTGCACCAAAATTCAAATCGTAATCTTTACATTTGCGGAAATTAATATAAAAATAAAAAATTTAACTTCCAAGTCCTTATACCTTCTTACTGAAGGAACTTTGTACTAATGTATTAGTATTAGGTTTAATCGGTTTATTATAACCTAAGGAATCTATGACCAATAGGTGTCCCATTCTTTTTGGGACACCCTGAAACAGCTAAGTGTAATTATTATACTGAACAAATAAGTAAAAGTTCCGACCCGAAAGACCCACGGAAAACTGCAAACTATAGTATAAATATTAGTGCTTGTAAATAAGGATGTGAGGTACGATCCGATATTTTGAAGTACCGGTACTGCTTTGTCTTTCGATAGTCGATATTTTGTACCGATATTTCACTAAGCGATACCATACGATACGATTTATTTTTGGTCAGCATTGTCAGGACCGATCCCAAGTTTTAGCCGCACGGGTTCAAATAACTCATCTTTTAACAAAAATTAATGAAACAATCTCAATGAGGTGTTTGATATTTATAATTCGTGTTCTATGTAAGTAAGGACGAGATGGTCGAACGTCTATAACTTTCAATAAGTAATTTTCAGTTTTTACAAACTCGAGAAAAATAAAAACAAAATGATTTTGTTGAGCCGAAATCTTCTTTAACATGTATACAACTACACTTTGGGTTTCAGCTGGTACAGCAAAATCGTAATTGATAAATTCTAAGGAGAATGGCTAATTCCGGCGAACTGGAGCTCTCATGTAGCCAAACAAATTCTATGATAATGATTAAATATCCAACAAAAACTTCATTATTCAGATTAAATATTTATAACATGCTGCTTTATACAATTGTAGTGTTTATATACGTTTATAAAACTCAACTTTGTTGGAAAATATGAATGCGTTTCAGCTTTTATTTTCGTGTTACTTTTTAAGTTTTCAAGCGTTTATAAAAGTTAGTATACTATTTAATAGATGTATTTCTAATACTGATTTTGTAATTATTTTTTGTTGATTTTTACGTCCTTTTACGATAAAGGAAGTATTGGATTCACCCCAAAAATTCTAAATTGAGTTTTCAACAGAGCTTCACGTTTTAGAGTCCCCTGAACCCAAAAAACATATTTTTGTGCATTGGTCTGTGTGTCTGTCTGTCTGCCTGTGAACAGAATATCTCAGAAACAAAAAGAGGTATGGGGTTGAAACTTCATATATACGTTTTTTGTACTATGTAGATACGACAGTAAGCTTTTGAAGAAAATCTCATAACCGGAAGTAGGTGTTTACTCTTGTGATTTTTCAGTTTTTTTCGATTTTTTCAAAAACGGCTGCAACGATTTTTTTCAAACGTTACATTTTTATTACATTTTTAATGTGTATTGATGTGAGATAGGTAATTTTCCAGTTGCATACTTTTAAAATGGGTTTTTTTGTTTCCTTTTCTATTTTTTTTTTATTAACTCCAATTTTAAATAGAACACCCGGTATATTATTACATTTTTGAATTCAGCTTAAAATTTTAGAGAAAATTTGTTTCTTGAACGAACGCTTTATTTTATATAATTTTTGTAGAATTTTTAATTTTTAAAAGTTTTTGAGAAATGCTTAAAAATTAAAAATCAAATTTTTGGTTAATTATAAGATCACTGTAAAAGGAAGTTGTGTGAGTGTATCACACCAGATTTTTTATTGTTACTGCTACTATTATGTGTACCGGTATTTTATGTAGCGGTACTTTTGTATACGACACTGCCCCGAACCGATACTTTTAAATCGATACGATACGATACGATTGTACCGGTACTTTTCGGTGTATATCGAACATCCCTACTTGTACCGGGTGGCCATAAATATCTGATATCACATTACCTTTGGAATCAACACCGCTTTATTAAAGTGATGAATCCAACTAAACTAAATGTCATTAATGTCATCACAACTAAAATTCCTATCTGTCAAAAATTATTACAGATTGCAATAAGTATTGAAGTTAGAACAGGATATTGTTATAATAGAGTATTAGGCTAACCTGCAGAATCCGGGGCACATTCCCCTCCTCTTATTTGCATTTTATTACATTTCATACCAATACTTATTATAATAATTGAAATATAATGCTAACCAACATTTATAAGTAGCTAATTCCATGACTACCGGGATCTCAGATATTTATGGCCACCCGGTATATCTACCATAAAACAAATATGTATCAAAAAATGGCACATAACTCAAGAAAAGAAAGGAAATCGCTGATGAATTCAATGGATATTTCAGTGGGGTAGCTAAAGATATTGCTGATGTACCTACTTAGGGTAAAAAAAAATTAAACAATTAATACATTAATTATGAAAATGGTCACCTAGACAATTTGATCATATTTTTATCCCCAGTAACTAATGAAGAAATAAGTGATTTCATAAACACCACATCATCAGAAATAGAAAACTTGACTAACGAAAACTTAAAATCAATCAAGTACCAATATTGGAAGAATGTTGGGGAAAATTATAGGCCGATATTGTTGCTACCATCTCTAGCTAAAATAATAGAAAAAGTAATTAAAAAGTGACTCAACACACTAAAGTAGTTGCATCTACACAATTTGGCTCAAAAAAATTAATTTACTGAATACGCTTTATACTATCTAATTTCAAAAATGTACACAAGTTATACAGTATAGAAACCTTTGACAGTGTATACCATGACTTTTTAATAAAGAAATTATTGTGAAATATCATAACTTACTCACTTTAAATATTGAAAAAGCTAATAAATGTAGACCATTTATTTTATACAAAAATTAATTTTCTGAATATACTCGCATTTTTCATTTCTCTAATCTCATTTAAAACTTAAAACCTGCCATACTCGTGGTATTTGCATTCATATGCAAAATAGTTAAAAATATAGTAATATTTTGCTGGAATTTGGATTCGAAAAATGTTGCCCAGATTACATAAATACACCTGCCTCGCAGGCGCGGCGGTACGGTAGGTAGTTAAAGGTAGATAGAAATACAATTGACCCACTCACAGGCGATTGCATACTAAAGTAAACGTGCTAACAACCATGCTGGAGGACTTATCTTTAATGGTAAGAAAGTTGCAGGTTTCCAACATACAGGATATTACCGGAAAGCTCACCTGCGCTTATGCCGTTTAAAATATTGAAATGAACCCAGTGCCGTTGTATAGCCACAGTTAGAATACCTATATAAGATAAGAGTAAAGCAAACGATGACATTTGGAGATCGAAAAAAAAGAAGTTTGTCGGAAATGCCATAGTTAATACTTTGTTATTGTGTAGTTGCACATTTATTAATAATAGTTCTACTTTTATGAAATACATTGATACAACACATAAGCAAAATTTATACAATTTAAGTCATATACAATAATATATATTTTTTTATACTTTTACCTAATTATTTAGTATGTACAGTAACAGTTTATTTTTATATCTATATATCTTAGTACAATTATACCATTTTAGTAGGTAATAAACTTTTGGTTATATTTGACCACCCAAAAGTTTATTATAAAGTCGCAGCTTACAGGCTGACTTGAGACAGTAGATATTTAACATTTATAATAAAAATTGTAAGCTAAATTCTTTGTAACTGTGCATACATAAATTTCTTTAATTTCGCACAAAATTTGCAATTTACTATCAGAAAACTATTTAATATTGAACAAGAAATTAATTTTAGAGAAAGCAGTTTTTGCGATTTTCTGGTTTGCTTTAAGATATATTTAATGAACCAAATTATAGTTTCATATAATATACATGGTTGACTTTGGCCAATATAATGTGCTAAGTTTTCTAGTCAAATGGATGCGTTTTACGGTTTTTAAAAAAAATATTTACCTTTATAAGATTACACGCCTAAAATTTACGTTTTAGAAAAGAATGTGATGGAGATTTTTTATTCGGCTTTATAAAATATTGTAATGCGTCATACCATTGAAAAAACCAGAAGCACACCGTCCAAACATATGAAAAATTAATAGTACTTTAATTTAAATAAAGGCAGTTATTTATTATACCCGGGTCTTGTTAGGCATATAAGCCACGCAAGAAAAGTTTAGACACGAAACCGAAGGTCGAGTGTTTAATTTTTCTTTAAAAAATTATCGGAAATATCCTTTGTACGAATTGTATTAGGCTTGACAATTTACCAAACTGCAACATTTTTGAAGTTAAAATATAGGCTTTTTAAGAATTATATTCGATATTTACAGTAACGTAACTGAAATTTCCCTCTGGGGGTGATCTGGGAGGGAAATTCTACTGCAAGTTAGCGTTACACTATTTTAGTAGCATAGTCTGTCCCTCTAGCTCGTAAGCTGACAGCCGAGTGACGTCGCTGTACGCCTTTTGCTTCGCGCCATTTCATTCAAATGCTTTTGCTAACTTCTAAGTAATTTAATTTTTAAACTGACTCCATTATAATAAGAAATGAAATAGTTGATATTCAATGATTCCTTAATAAAATGCAATTTCAGATCTTTTGTTTAAAAGACGAATTTTATTTAGGTAGTTCTTTCTTAAGCCTTTGCGGGTGATCTAATACCCATGTCGCCCCTCATAAGTACGCATAAATACTTGCATCCCAAAAGTCACTAAGCCGAGCAAAGATTTCAGTTTCACTGAGGTCGGGCCTGTCAGCTTTATAATGCCTGTAAGCCTTTGTAATTTGTAGTTTTGTGTCACCTTTAATGACTTTTGGCATATTTACTTTAGTACTACAATTTGTTTGACAGATAGATATCCATGACGGCGATGTCCATACATATTATGCCTAGTGGCAAACAAAGTATGAAAGGACTGGCAACATTGCATGTTTAACCTCAAAATGTCAAATTAGACACTTTCGTGAGCCTCCTGTACATAACAGCTGCTTCTGACAAAGTGTCAGAAAGAGTTTCTAGGGAGTTTTAGTTTTATTAAACATAAAAACAAAATTCCACGTCTACCTACTTGGCAAATAACTATTGAACGGTTTATATGCATTTTTACCGTTTTTCATTAGTTGACTTTATAGGGTGTGGTATAATCAATTTAGTGGAATCAATTATGATCACAGCGCCATCCATAGTCCTCCTCGACCACAAAGCTAGAATGGTTCTGCTGTATACATTGTTAATAAATATACACATAGGTTAGATCACTCCACTTTTGACATTACAAGATTAACATAATATTGACATTTATAAATGACGTGTACACTTTAAAAATATTCAAAATTCCAAAGCTACTGGAATAATATAGAAAATGAACAGGCTATAGTCAACTTTGGAATTGCTGAAGTCACGTCGTGCATTATATCATATGATTGAATACATAACCTGTTATTTGATTCAATATTTGCTTCAAATAATACACAAATTTGTGGTAATGAAAAGTTATTATTTGTATTTTAACAAGTAACTTAACGTAAAAAATTTTGTTACTATTGCTGGTAATACAGTTTACAAGAAGCAGTCACATATTATGACAGTGTTATGACAGTTAAAAATGTGCATGTAGAATAATATACTACGACTTACATAATATAACAGCTAACTAGACTACAAATTCAAACACTTCTTATAAATATGGTTTGCTTTTGTGAAGCTGTTTGAAAAGTCAAATTGTAGCAAGTTTAAGGTTATGGATCACAGCAGAATCCGCTGTTACCAGTTGAATCAATTTTGTCTTTGATATAATAATAGAATGTAGTGAATGACAATTATTGATATATATTGTAACGTACTTTATTTAGTACATTTATCTTTATCGGTGTTGTTATAGACTATTAACCAAATTAATTTTATTATCGTTAAGAACTTCATTACCGCACTTTTTTTATATAAAAGAATACATTGAACCAGAAACTATTGCGTTTGCTTATGGCACTTAACATGCTGAATTTAATCGAATTCTAGCGCCTGTGAAATATGCAATTCAAAGTGCGTTCTGAGCTTAGCTCTTTACCAGTCGAAAAGTTTGCTCATTTTTGTGCTTTGTCTTGAGACCATTAAGGTCTATTCAGACTGGCGGTAGCGGCACGGCAGCGGTGTGGTAGCGGTTTGGTAGCGGCGCGGATTCTGGGCGGTTTTTAGACTAGTAGGTATTCATACTGAGCGCGGTAGTTCGACGATGAGTTTATTTGCAAGCGGCATTCAGAGGCGTGCAGGTTACAAGTCGATAAGTTTTTAAAAAATGTTTACAAGTAGTTTAGAGAGTTCCGATGAAGAGTGGCCGATTTGTCTGAAAATTGAGTCTGCCATTACTCTTAATTCTAAGCAAATTTCCTTAATACTTTTTACTTCCTTTTACGATAAAGTAAGTATTGGATTCACCCCAAAAATTCGAAATTGAGTTTTCAACAGATCTTCACGTTTGAGAGTCCCTTGAACCCAGAAAACATGTTTTTGTTCATTTGTCTGCCTGTCTGTGAACAGAATATCTCAAAAACGAAAAGAGGTATGGCGTTGAAACTTCATATATAAGTTTTGTGTACTATGTAGACGCGACAGCAAGCTTTTGGAGAAAATCGCCTAACCGGAAGTAGGTGTTTATTCTTGTGATTTTTCAGTTTTTTTCATTTTTTTCAAAAACGGCTGTAACGATGTTTTTCAAACTTCACATTTTTATTACATTTTGAATGTGTATTGATGTGAGATAGGTGATTTTCCAGTTGAATACTTCTGTAATGGGTTTCTTTTGTTTTTTTCAATTTTTTTTATTAACTTCTATTTTAAATAGAACACCCGGTATATTATTACATTTTTGAATTCAGCTTAAAATTTTAGAGAAAATTTGTCTCTTCAACTAACGTTCTATTTTGTACCGTTTTTGCAGAATTTGTAATTTTTGAAAATTTTTGTCAAATGCTTAAAAATTTAAAATAAAATTTTTGGCTAATTATTAGATCACTGTAAAAGGAAGTTGTGTGCGTGTATCACACCAGATTTTTTTGTTATCTCTTCTAATAAAGCTAGTTTACTCTTGGATTTTCTTAAAATTGATTCTAAAAACACCCTGTATAAGAATTAATCTGAATGACTTTCTCAAAATCTTGGTTTGAGAACAAGCAGGGACGATTCCTACAATATTAACATCTAACTCGAAAATGTTTTGTCATTTACACCTTATGTGGACTCAATCCGCGGACACACTGTAGATTATAAAGTAAAAACAATTACAAATATTGAACTTAAAATAATTATTTTTATTGGTGAATAAAGAATAACGTAAACACACATAATATTACATATTTTAATTTTTGGTTTGGAAATTAACTATTAATAAATGGTTCAATCAAATTTAGTTAGCATTGAAAAGCTAACTTCTTGAGACGTTTACATTAAGTTTTTAAACAGTTACTTATTTGATGAACTAATTAGGAGAATGAGATTAGATTGTACATATAAACAATGCATATTTTTATACTTATCATTGTATAAGTTGATTTAATTGGAGAGAATTTAGCACTCCCTTTTTTATATTTTAAATTAAATAAATCGTTGACAAAACATTTTATTTTAAAATTATGCTATTAGTAATAAATGTTTAATGAAATCCCGTTGCTGGGAATTATTTGAACCAACAGGATTTCATATTTGACAATTCACAAAACAAATTATTTTCCACATTGTTAAATATTTATTACTAATAGCATAATTTGAAAATAAACTGTTTCGTCAATGATTTATTTAAAAATAAAAAAAGAAAGTTCTCATTCAGCCTCAATTAAATCAATTATACAATCATAAGAATAAAAATACACATTGCTTATCTGTAAAATCTAACCTCATTCTCCTATTTTTAGTTCATCAAATAATTAACTGTTTAAAAACTTATTGTAAACGTCTGAAGAAGTTAGTTTTTAAATGCAAACGAAACGCGAGTAAAAATTAATTTGATTGAACAATTTAGCTGCATAGTTAATTTCCAAACCCAAAATGGACACAAATATAATCATTAACAAATTTTAACAAGTTTTGTTTCTCTTCCATGTTGTAGCACAATCACATCTGCGTGCGACTACGGACGGTACTGAACTGCATATTTTACTCTAAATTATGGTTGTCTCTTTATCTAACCGCGCGGTTTCTTCATAAAAATCGCTTCCCGATCGATCGAAACCGCTCTGCCAGCCTAGTGCCCTATCACCGCCGGCTTGCCGCTACGTCTCTGCTTCCGCACTGCTTGTTAGTCTGAATCATATCATTTAAAAACGTGCAGAGCGATTGCTGAGCGGTTTCAGGACCGTTCCGCTACCGCGCCGCCACCACCAGTCTGAATCGACCTTTAGATGACGCACGCTTACACATTTCTGTATCGAACTACAGATGATTTGTATTGGTAAATCTTGACGTGATATATTAGCTCTTATTGCAATTGAACAATTCTGATGCCGTTCGTCGCCGTTGGCTCATGATTTGTAAGCGTCTTGATTTATTGATTTTTTCAAACAATTGAATTATTCGTCTGGCGTCCATCTTAACTTGCCTCAGAAGTGCATTTTGTAGTGCTTATATTGTGCATTCACTATAGGTGATGTCTTGGTACGTAGTCTCTTGTGTTTCTTTTATGTATTCCTGAGTTGTGGACTTTCATAGGAGATGTTCCCATGCTGCTCAGCTGGGTTGGTGCTTGCTGAAGATTTCTCATGCCAGATTCATTAATGCTGTTGTCTGTCCTCGTTGTGGTAACAAACTGGTTTCGTTAAGATGTTCATAATCACACTTGTATCTATCGTTAATATGTATTATCTTCATCGGTGTTGTCATAGACTATTAATCAAGTTAATTTTAGTATTGTTAGAGCTTCATTACTCCACTGAGTGCACACATAAAAAAATACAAGGTGCCCCAAAAAGGAGTGGTAACTTTTGCGAATTGACTCAACAGATGTCGCTTTATCTAAAGTAAAATTAATATACGAAATATGGCAACATAGAGACACAAATGCATACTTATAATTTTTAAAATGAGTTGGTATCACTTAACAATTTAACAACCGGGTTTAAGTAAGTCATGAGATTTGTCATAGCATATTTATAGGTTATAAAAATTATTAATGTCAAAGTTTAGGAGTTTAATTTGATTGTAATACAAACTTAACCAAACAGAGAGTATAGCTACAATATTTATACAATAGTAGTGGATACAAGTACATGGAAGACAAGCGCCAAATAGGAATTCGATTTTTAAATCAATGAATAAATTTGAAAGAACTGATAAAGAAACAAATCAATGCAGGAATTACAGTAGGTTTTCGAATTAGTGGCCTTCTTCAATGCAAAACCCAATACGATCTTCTACGCTTCTGCAAATGTTTGTGCACATTTCTGGTGTGAACGTTTCAAATGCCTGCCGTATAAATGCCATTAATGTTGGAATGTCGGGATGCATTGGTCCACTATATAGGTACCAAGTCACGTTAAATAACAACTTCTTGGTGGCCATTCTAGTGGTTCTCTTCGTCCAATTCAAGCAAGAGGAAACTGGTAGTTGAAAAACTCATGCACATATACCGCATAGAGGGTGGAGGGGGGGGGGGGCTGTCCTGTTAGAAAATCACATCCACAGGGCAGCGTTCCCGAAGTGAGGGTAACATTTGTTACTAGCGTTAAATAAACATTACTGGTAATGGTTTCCTCAATAAAAAAAGGCCCAATAATCCCTCCGCTGAAAATACCCGCCCAAACGTTAATACCAGGTGAGTGAAAGTTTCTCTCAATGGTAGGATGTTCATTTTTGTCTGAGTAACAAACACAATTGTGCCTAATTACCATCCCATTAAGGTGAAAACTTGCTTCATTCGTCCATAAAATGCGATCCAACAACGGAGCATGTTCGTCTGCTACCTTGTCTAAGAAAATGTTGCAGAATTTGAGCCTTCGGTCTGGATCATTTCATTTAAAGCATAAATTAGCTGAAGTCTATAACATTTTAAAACAATGTCGTTAATTGGCCGAGATACCGAACCATTAGAAATTTGGGTTAAAATGCAGTACCGTAGACCACTTCTGTCTCATGCCCAGGAGCTATTTTAGGTTAGCTGCAGCTAGATCCAGGAATGTTACTTCAAATTGCTGCTGCTGCTGTTACACAGAGAACTGCGCGAAAAAATTCAAGGTGCTTTAGAGTGGTCCACGATACTGCATTTTTCCTGAAATTTGGAGCTGGCGAACTAATCGCCCTTGAGACGTCGTGGACTCGTCTAGAAGATGTTGGTGGATCTCCCCCATATTTTCAACCGTTCTCACTGATCTTCTCCAGCCACTATTCCTCTTGCACTGATCCGTCACTTCACCAGTACTTTCAAATTTGTTCATTAATTTCAAAATCCTATTCTTACTTGGAGCTTGTCTTACATATACTTACACCCACTTCTGTTGTACAAGTATTGCAGCCATATTATCTGTTTGGTTAATTTTGTATTGGTAGAACCACTGCACTACAACAATTCGTTCCTGCAATTCCATAATCTTGACAGGTAATATTATGTGACATTAATGACATTTACAAATATTTCACTGCATCGTCGAAGTTCCAATGTTGCAACATTTATTTTTCTTTGTTCTTAAGTACAGTGGCTATATACAAGACAGTGTGGCCATAGGGATGTCTTCGCCGCTATTGGTCGATGCGAATATCCGCCATTAACAGGCAAAATATTTAGTTACTTTTAAGTTGTTCTCAAAGAGGTTGGTAGAACCTGTTCATTTGGTTATGGAAGCAAATAAAACCTTTCAAATCTGACAATTGTAAATTGTCAGTGTCAAATAATTCATTAGCGTCGCAAGCGGGTCAAATTTTATCATCTATTGCCCTAAAAAACTAATATTCTGCACAGTATTTAAATGTGACAATTTATAATTATGCTATTGTTGTAATAGCACAAGATGCGTTCGACTTGGAATATATGATAAAGAGATTACATCCGTGCTACGATAAATGGGGCCTTAGCATAAGTTTAGAGGAAACGGAGTATTTAGTAGTCAACTCGAAAGCACAATATGAAGTCTTAATAAATGGAGATGTCGCAGTAAGACAAGTAGAAAGGTTTAAATACCTCGGTGCTACAATACAATCGATGAAAAAGGTTTGGGAACAGAAGAGATCAGAACTCGAATAGTACAAAGTACTTAAAATCAATTTGATGGGACAATACTATCTCTAACAAAAACAAAAAAAGAATAGGTAAAGTAATGGTAGAGTCGGTGCTATGTTATGGCAGTGAGGTATGGACTGTAACAGCGGAAATGAAACGACGACTAAACACAGTTCAAATGGACGAAAAAGCGGAAAGGTATCGAGACGAGATAAAGTGACGAACGAGGAAATAAGACGCAGAATGGAGGCACCAGAATCAGTTGTGGACAGAATTGGAGAATGGAGGAGACGACGTGGCTTATGAAGATCTTTAAATGGTCGCCGCCGGTTAAGAAAAAAGAGGTAGACCACGCAAACCGTGGAATGAGGGTATTCGGAGAGCCATGGAGGAACCTGGAAGAAGACCAAGCACAGAACAGGGAGGTTTGGAGACAGGGAACAGGAAGACAGCATTTAGCTGTATTGTAAACTAGCATAACTGAAACCGGTTGTAAACTTCATGTAACACCTTAAAAGCACTACGAACGAACGCCAATGAGAAATGTCAATGTCCAAAAATAACACTGCACGTGTAACTAACATCAACTAGTTAAAATAACTAGCGCCAAAATAATGACCACTCAAAAACGTTCGATTATTTCGAAAAGCACTGTATATCTCTACGCTCAAATTTGCCTGTTAATGGCGGCCAACAATCGTATGGCCACACTGTCTTGTATATAGTCACTGTATTCTTAAGTAGAGTACCTGTATATAGTAAGAGTAGAGCAAACGCGGCAACAGCACTTCATTGGTTGGATCCCTTTTGGATCCCATTAGAATTTAAAAATTTAGTTGGCACGTGTGCTTTCGATTTTTTTAATTAGTGACATTGAAATTGTCACTTATAATACCATGAGTAGTCAAAGTTATGTCGACTATTTTTGCGGTGGTGTCACGAATGTCCATTGCGCTTTGGTACGATTAGGACGAGTGCGCTAGCACGAGTCCTAATCCCAAGCGCAATGGACATGAGTAGTGATACCACCGCAAAAATAATCTACTTAACTTTGACTAAGAATGGTATTCGAGGGACTATTTAATGAACCAAACTACTTTTTCAAATTAGTTTTCAGTAAATCTATCAACAAGCTTCGCAATTTCTATAGTAACGGAACACTAATATTGACTTTTTCTAATAAAAATCGCATTTGTTAAAAATAGTCACTTGAATACCTTCTAGGAAGATATATCCACTGATATTTTTTTGATTGGTCAAGAAACGTCAGAATTCTGAATTTTCATTGGTCACTTTTTGACAGATGACAGGTGAATTGAATAGTCAGATTTATTGCACTTTCGAAGTAAGTACATATTTCATTATCATGACCGGTTATTGCGTGCCGGGGTGTAATAACCGTTCAGAAAATGGTATACATACATACAACAGCATCGACAGAGAAAATTATAAATCCAAACGACCAAGAATATGTGAAAATCATTTTTGAAAGAATCAGAGGGAATTTGGAGTACGCTTTAGTTTTCATGTTAGGTAGGAAAACTAGTGTCATCTTAATTTTCTTTTTATTTCATTAATCCTTACTTTGAGGAGTTATTACAAGTAGATGGAAGCAAGCCAGTATAAAATATTAAGATTGAATCACTATTAAGAGTCCTATATTTAAATATTATTCAATCTATGTTCCTCAGGTCTAGATGTGAACAAAAAATAAATATAAAGTTGGCTTAATACCACTGTATTTACTAGTTAATAAATAAAAGTGCATTACATGGCATTAAGCACATTTAGGTTCAACTTCTTACCACGACTAAATACAAAATAATTTATAGTCAACTATAACCTATGACAGTAGTAACTAACTTCACAGGATGAATCCCTTCATTATATTAATGTAGTCGAGTGTGAAATTGTGACTAACTTCGCTTCATGGATCCCTAAATGTCATCGTTTGCCCTACTCTTACTATATACAGGTACTCTATTCTTAAGGTACAATAAGTGACATCTGTTGATATAATTTGGAAAAGTTACCACTACTTTTTGGGGCACCATGTACATTGAACCAGAATTTATTGATGAAGATAAAATATTGAACAATATACGTTTGCTTATGACACTTAACAAGACTCGTTTGATTGGCGCAAAACTCGGCTCACCGCCTCGTTTTGGCAATCAAACTCGTATCGTTAAGATGCTCATAACCAAACTTGTATCGGTAATGGATGTTATTTTAAGTAGCATTTTTCAGAACATTGGATTATTTTACAAAAAAAACTTTAGCAACAGAGCTGAATCTAGCATTTTGTATATGGCATTAGCATAACGTTTTAGGGTAAACTGAAGACCAACATAATAAACTTAAAGCATGGCTCCTTACTATGCAGATAAGAAGTGAATACACTATAAGTATACTGTTGTATGATTTTAGACTAGAGTAGGCCATGATTTCAACTTATTATGTTGGTATTAAATTTAATTCAAATTTGTATAGCTTGTTTGTATGTCAGATGTTGAATACGAGGTTATGTAGATAGTACTATGTTGCCAAATATACCTTATTAATAGGTATTGATTTATGGTATTGCTAAAAATATTTCTTACATTTTTATTAAACTATTAAACAAAACATTTACTTTTTTGAGGTTTTATGAAGTGCCTAAACCACTTATAACCATCATTATCTATTAAAAAAAAGTAACAAATCAAATATTTACCGATGAATTTATATTTAATTACAATGTCAAGGTTTAGCATACAACTTGTAACGCTGGTTTTCTCGTGAACCATAACCTTAAAATCACTTCAGTGTGACTTTTAGTAAAAAGACGGATTTATAACAAAAATAGTCTTGTTTACACCAACAAAACTGTCTCCCTAACATGGCCTGTTCCAGTCTAAAAACATCATGAATACAATATAGTTTTATGAATTTTTATTCTGCACCAGAGTCCATGAGATCTTACAACTAGTATAGGTAGTCCCGTGCAACTTGTTTTTTTAATTTAAAGTAAGACGAAATGTTAGAATTCCTTTATTGTATAAATTAACTTGAATAAGTGGTACATTATTTAAATTAGAAAAGAAGTGCGGGATAATCATTAAAAATATACAAGGTATTGTTTTAAAAAATTGCTTATATTTTTACTCAACTGAAAACGAAGAAAAATATGTAAGACTGGTGATTATTTTACGTATACACGTCTAAAAATAAAAGGTGTTCAAACTTTGTTTAAACATGAATTTAAGAAAAAAGTGTAAACAACTGAAATTGTGTAAACTCAAAAGTGCACACAACTAGGCCACAAGAGCTGCGTAATGCGTGCTAGATTAAGTGTTTATAAACAGACTTTGCAATTTTATCGAACGCACTAGATCATGTTACGAAGCATTACAGCGAGCACTTTGACAAGGTGTGTCGGGTTACAAACAATGTGTATACAATTACGATGTACTAAAATGCCTACTCTCGTGTTTTTTAATAATAGGTTAAAAAACATGACACACATTTACTGTATACAACCTCTGTAATGTTAGATTTAATTCAATATACTTTTAGCAAGGAGAGTGTATTCATTGATAGTGGTTGACAAAGGCAAAAATTGTCTGTAACGAGGTGGTTTGGCCTGACCATCTCACGCTATCTCTTATAACAACAAAAATAAGCTCCATCTCCTGTCAAGGAACTAACCTGGTTCTACAAACTATAAAAAAGTGCTAAGTTCCAAAGTGGATCTGGCTACCTCTTTTACAAAAGGTGTAGAATAAATATGCTTCAAAAATTACTGATTGTTTGCAAACCACACTATTAATACCTATCTATATTACTAAATGGAATTAATACCATATGATGGTTAATAATAATATAAAGTATTTGCAAGATATAGTGCTTGATAGAAGATTTTGGTAAAAAGTTATCATATCATTCGATAAAACCTTGACACCGAGTAATAACACTTCTAACATGTGTCTCAAACTTTCATTATTGAGAGGCACTGAACGTAGTTTTTAATTTATGAATGCAAATATAAGTTTACTTAAAAATCAAACGTCAGTTCTGAACACACGTAGTACTTCAGCTTTCAGCCAATGATAGGCAAGTCTGAAATTATTTCTTGAAGTTCACTTAGTTGCCCAATGAAGTCTAAAACGAAGCCAATAAGGAAATCCACGGCTTCGTCTGTTGATGTGGGGATACTGGCTTTCTTGCTGTTGTTCACTCTGCGATTGACATGACGGGTGCTGTTTACTCGGCGTTGGGTTAACTTGGTATTCTTTGTAGTTGTGTTTACATGATGCTGTGTGGTGGTGTTTGTTTGGTGGCGATTTATCTGCAAAATGATATTGCTATAAGTGTTGCAATAATTTAAAGAATTTATCTGGCACTTGTATTTAAACAAACAACAAAATTTAAATAGGAGTACAATAGGGCACAAATCTCAAGACCCCAGCAGCAGTCTGTGTGCGCGCATTAAGGTGTTAATAATTGCATTGATTGGACTATAAAGCGCAAACAAATCTAATATATGTTATATAAAATTCAACTAAATAATTAATTCTATGACTAACCGTATTCTACTGTGGATTTTTCAATATCAATAATAAAATTGGCTTACCCTCGTGCTATTCTGTCGAGGAAACGCTATAACCTGCACCAGCACAGCAACGACAAATACGAGAAAAGTAATTTTAATCCACACATTATTCATTGTGCATAAAAACTTCTCTACACGGGCTACAGAATGTTTGGCTCAGTTTCATTAGCTGCAAGGTAACCACGACGCTATCATTTGATCACTGCTCGTCCTGTATCCTGTGTACTGTCAGCTATCCTGAGGTCATAGTAATTATAGGGACATTTTCCAAAACATTTGCTTGTGGTAATGAGGTTCTCAGAATGCTCTGATGTGAGTTATGTGCTTAAAAATATTACCAAAATATTTTGCAACAATATTTATTTATTATATACCTACAGCTTCATTACAATATAGGTTTTATATAGAGTTACCTTCAAATTATTATGTTACTTTGCATATAACAGCTGTAATTGGGGACATTATTTTATTAAATTATAATTTTAGTAATTAAACTTTTATTTGCAAAATCTTTATAGTCAAAAATTATCTTGTGTAATTTTTTTAACGTCCCATGTTTCCTACTAGCTCAACTGTATCCAGTAGAAAATCGACGACACCATCAGAGAACTGGACAGAAGATGAATTCATACTAGCAATGTTTACTTCTACCTGACGTTTTCCCTGATAGAAACGCAAAATGTTAATTAATAAGCCTTTTTATGTTTACTTAGTTTGAAAACTAATCAAAATGTCAAATAAAAGTACGGAATACCAAGTTATTCATATAAATTTTATTCGAAACAAAAGAATCGTAATTATTAATTTTTTGAAATTTGTTTCTTCAAGCTTTCTGGTTGCTTAATCAAATAACACAAATTTATAAAAATGAACTTTTGTAGGAGTAAGTATTCAACTGACATTGTATTAATATGTATGAATCATGGTACTCGGCCAAGCCTGTGCCAAGTGGATTGTAAACATGGACAAATTGTGTGAGTTATACGAACTTTTGCACTGGGGATGGCCCACGTATCGCTCAACAACACAAAAAGCAGCACTAAATAATATATGCCACTATAGAACCGTACCATTGTTGAAAAATTTGGCTGGAAATGAGCAACTGAGTGGATTAATTATAGAGAGTGGCTAAAAATGTTTGTTTTTAAAATTATTTTTATAATCTAACCTTGAAATCAAGCTTTTTTATCTGCCTCATTAGGATCTCCTATAATTCGTTTATTATTTACATAGAAAACGTTATTATGAATAAATCAGATCATCAGTCAAGGTTTCAGCAGATATTAATTCATTTCGTAGTATAAAACTTTATTTTGGGTTTGTTTGTGGTAGAACTATTTGATATTTTTAATACAATTTAATAATCTTCAATTATTAGAAAAAAACCTTCAATTGATGTTTTTCATTCTAATTATGAAGGTACCAAAATAAATACAATAATTCTTGGTATTCGAGGTGAAGTTCAGCCGAGACGTCTTGTCAGCACCCACTGCTCTTTCACTTAACCCCCTTTTCGCGCAGTAGGTATTTGTGACAAAAAAATTGTTAATAGAAGTGAAACTAAAAGACAGTAATTTAAAAAAAACAGTTTCTAAAACGGTCAAAAGAAAAAGAAAGCAATTGGCTGTGATTGGAGACATTATTTTATTAATCGCTTTAGCGAGCTTTCATTTTCAGTAATTTACATTTAAAATTTTTAATATTAAATGATTTGAGATATAAGGGTAGCACGTTGTTTTGATATCAAAATAATCGCTTAAAAATCTCGGCATGATGGATAGGTGGGGTTAGTAATCCCTTAAATCTCAAATTTAAATTATGTGCGTCTGAACAATGAAGAAGTTTAGTGTAGAGGTAGTTAGGTTTTGTATGTAAAATAATTTTGTGGTATAAACATAAACCATGCAGTAACCTGTTATTTGACATATTTAACCAACGGGTATCAAGTAGTATGAGAGGTATGGTCAAACTTACGTGTTCCAAGTATTCTGTAGTCACTGAATCTTTTTTGTAAGATAGACAAGGATCATACACGGAGTCACAATAATTGAGTTTAGATAGAACTAACGATTCACATAGAATTTTTTGAAGCTTGCGATTTAAGATTTAGCAATCGTAGGATGTTATAACCACTACTGATACATTTAGGCAACCTGTATATGATATTAATGAAAAGGTGGACAACAATCAAACTTTTAAAATTAAATAATAGGAGTTTTGTTGCACCTGTCGGAGTGACAAGTGTATAAGTCGTAAGGTTTTTTTCTGGTTAATATTTTCGTATGTTTAGGGATTGTAACGAGGTTGGCAACTTATTTTGTTTCCAAAGTGAAACAAGAGCATGCGAATTGAAAAATAAGGAAGGTAACCATTCGTGTATAAACACACTATTTAGCTAATTTTGCTAAGAGCTGAGACCTCATTTGGTTGGTGTTATGTACTGTTAGGAATCCTAACTGTAACATAATAAACTCTAGACTAAAATGAGAATGGATGTTAGTAATTAATATTATTTCATCTTAGCTTAGCGTCTAACTCAAATGTAATTATGTATAAGTACAAATTTAGCATAATACTTGCCCTGAGAAAAATGTGCCGAAAAGTGTGACAGGTTTCTTCCAGAAAATGGCCGGACATGAATCGTAAATATTATTGCTTTTACGTGCCATGGGACCGATACAATTCTTAGGTTTCCATGGTCTAAATAGCTTTTACAAGTTTACCTGTAAAAGCGGAAATTTTGGTAAAGGCAGATCTTAACAGACCTCGGTAGTGGATAGATCGCTTCATAATTTGTAAATAAACATATTTTAAGCTACTGAAGTCTTTAATTTCTCAAGTAGAGCCTTAATGAGCTACCGCGTAATCAGGGTCGAACTGAAAAACCCCGACGTTAGACGTATCGCAACAGCACACAGAGTTGTTAGTGGTTCTCCTGTGAGGCATGCATGATTATTCCTGAGGGAAAATGTAATGTTTACTAACACATCATAAGCCCAAATGACATATTGAGGGTTTTTTATAGCAATCGAATACTTTTATATAATAGATAAAGTATTTCTTTGTAAGCAATTTGGTGTGATTAGAATATGTTACTGTTCTTCTTGATTTGTCGTTGCTAGACATTAAGGGCAGTGATAATCACTCGCAATAATTTTCACAAATAACAACCCGAAAGTGTGTTGCCTAGAAATAAACCGAGGCGAAGCCGAGGGTTATTTCTTAAAAGATAACGCACTTGGGGGATATCATTTGTCAAAATTATAAGGATTTATCACCGGCCGCGGTGAATTCAGGAAGATAGTTCTTAAATAAATTAATAATTTTTACCGAAGCGAGAAGCCCTTTTTCTGACAAATTAATTTGACACTTCATTATAATATGTTGGTGACACTGTAAGTCTATGTCAAATTCGACGTTATTAGGTTAGGTTTTGCGTCAGTTTTGAAACCTATCCTGCTAACCTCGAATTTGACTTAGATTTACAGTGCCACTAACTTGCCATAGGATACTACTGAATTTTAATTAGGTAGTTTTCATGGTGATTGAAAATCACCCTAGGGTCGTTTTCACTTCAAGTGTGATCTGATTTGTCAAACTGACTCACGTGATTAAAAATAATCAAATTGGATTGGTCTGCAATATATGTAAGAACTTATCAGTATTATAAACTTTGGTCCTTTGATTGAACCTATGACACTCTACCAATATCTTGGTAAGTAGGTAACGGATATCTTACCAACTATTATGAGGTAAGATTTGAGCAATAAGCATATTTCGTTATGTTTGTCAGTTTCTATACGTGATAAAGAACTGCGAACAGTGATCGAAAAGCTAAAAAGATGACAAGGAACAAAAAAAAATGTAGATTGTGGAGATGTCATCGAAAAAAATTGAACAGTCTTGCAGAAACTTGGATGAAAATGTTTATGAAAACAATATCTATCTAAAAAAAATCAGTGCCTAAGTATATGGAAAAGCAAATGGGCGCCCAAAAAACATTAGTGAGAAATTTAAAAGAAACACATCTGAAGCCTAGCAATCAGTGATGTGTTATTAGTTATTATGGATGATGCATCCTTTTTTACGTTGGATACATATCTGAGGGAGTGCCATTAGGAAGATTTTGGCGTCAATTAAAGCAAATATATTGTTCCTACATTTTTGTGTACGTATCACTATGTTATTAACAAGGCACAACTTATGACAGCCTTTTTAAAATTACAAATTTTAATATCATTGGAAAAAAGTGTGATGCAAAAGGGATATTTTGCAAATTCAAAAGGTTAATTGATTGATACAACATGACTAGTAAAGGATTCAGTGTGTAAAGGAATGTAAAATTAATTTAAATGTTTGTAATCATAAACAAATACAAAAATTTAATATTTCACAAGTCCAAAGGGCTAACTTTTCATAAATCATTTTGAATATACAGCAATGAGCTGTAGTCTCAAATCAATCGTAAAAATCAACGAGCATACGTAATAAATTATGTATGTGTGTAAATATGACAGAGTAATGTGTCGTGGAACAGTGTGCGCAGCTTCAAAAAATGCGAAAATGTGTGTTATCAGTGAACAATTTGATCCGGAATGTGTTTTCTTCAACCCCTTGCGATTACAGCAAGCTGGAGAAGCCATCAGCAGGTCATACAGCACTAACTCTAATCGCTGTTGAAGTCAGAAGACCTGGACAACTCGAGTAGCACGTTCCCAAAAGCACGAATGGAAACGGCAGATTCAGATGGAGGTGGTTTTGTATTAGAGCATATTGCAGCAAGGCAGAGCAGTGTACAAGCAATGGTGAACATTCATGGGAAGCGATAACCATGTTTAAAAACCAGAAATTATCAGAAACAGCCATGTACTTGAATCTCACATATGGGTCAACCTTCGGTGAATGTGGGGCACTATATCAGCTGTAATCTCAACGCCAGTTACTATGACAGCGGCGACGCGAAGTTTGGAGGTCATTGCTCTGACAGCAGGTGCGGAAAAATCAGCAGGTGAATTCGCGTAGCAACCCACCAACATGTGGTTCAAAGGGGTGTGAAGGACGTAGAGTAACTGTGATGACGTGTACATACGCATATTTCAGCTTATATTTAATTAATATCTCAATTTCCCGTTTTTATCTGCGTTACTCGCATAGTTGCCGCCAATTTCAGGTTTTGATTTGTAACGGACGTGGTCGTCTGATATTTATGTCAACAAATCAGATGCACCCTGATGTAACGCAAGCCAAAGAGGCTATTGTTATAAACATTTGAAATGCGATTAAGGGCGGTGAACTTTGAAAAAGCAAACGTTTGGCGGGCTTGTAGCATCACTTTGGTCTTTACCTTTTGGTGTAAAGGCTGGTGCTTTATGTGCTTGCATTTGGCGGTACAATGCTCAACTTGCCTCGGATTTGGGATAGAAAGTTGGAGCGCGCCTTTTGTGCGTCGCACAGCAACCATTGTGTGAAGTGTGTGTGATGTGTTGCTTACTAACAAGCCTACCGCTACCCAACTGCGCTACCCGGCTTCTCGGCAGTTTTATTTAATGTTGTAATGGAAAGTGTAGTGAGGTGCATTAATGATAAAGGTATGCTAATCATAAACGGGGTGCAAGTAGTGGCATATGCCGATAACTTAGTAATAGCAAACAGGACGAAGAATTAACTAAATGAAGCTTTTAAACAAATGGAAACCAACAAGGATACGTGAAGTTGACCTTCTTGTCGTAGATAACGAACCCGAAAGCAAATAAAAATAGGTTGGTAGTGCAAAAAGAACGACTTTTGATAACTGTTTTGAAGAAGTAAAACGCCTTGCAACAATGGTGCCAATACAAACAAAGTTCAGTCTATCACATGTAATAAAATTGGGAAATGTCTACACCAACACACAATATTAAAATGATGCAAAACCATAATAAGACCAGTACTTTGCTATGGAAGCGAAACGTAGACTCCATCCCAAAAAGCGAAAAATACCCTTAATTCCTTTGAAAGGAAACCACTGCGTAGGATATATGAATCAATTAACGACAATGGTCAATGCATACATACATAATTCGGTCCTCTTCTACCTTTCGGTGTCGAGGGAACAGTGGTCAGTGGCGTAGTAGATATAACTATGAGTTATATATCAACTTTACGGAGAGACTGATGTTTCCACCTACATAAAATTACAGAGACTGAAATGGGACATTTACAGCGAATGAATGTGACGAGAGTTGCAAAGAAAGTATTGGAGAAAAAGATGGAAAGCAAAATACCGGCAGGAAGACCAGGAACAGGCTGAGAAGACAAGATACAAAACGATGCAAGAAGCATGTTCGCAGTACACAATTGGAAAGCAACAGCTGGTTCGAAACATGTTTCAGTTTGGTGAAAAGAAAGTTGCCAAAACGTAGACAGGACATTAGCATAATATGTCGAAATTGTTGTCTCGGTGAGGATGAACACGATTTTATCGTGTATATAATTAAAGATTTTGCACAATCATGATGCAAGTATTATAAAAATAAGGGTTCCGGGTGGTGTAGCTTGAACAAGCGTCCACATACGATCAGCAGAGTTAAGCAACGCTCTCTCTGGTCAGTACTTGGGTGGGAGTTTCACTGCTGCTTCTCCCGGCGCCTCGTGGTACGGCTGCCACAGAAAATAGTTGGTCCCGGATGTCATAATAACATGATGACAATCGTTAGTGGGGTTAGAAGTCCCTATAAAATAATAATAATAATAATAATAAATGTCTTTATTACTACAAACGAAACACACTAAAAAGAATTGAAATTTACAGTTAGGGCGAGATTCAGTACATATGCCAGTTGAACACCACATATAATGACTAAATCCAAGCAACTAGCATACGTCTGCTCTTCCATCTAACCCCAAAAAACCCCCGGACAAAAAACCCCGCACAAAACCTTGTAAACACAACTTTTCACCATCCTTGTTAGAACGTATCACTTCCATTATCAACAGCAAAGTGACAAACAAAACCAAAATTTGAGCTTTATAGGGATTTACTTAAGTACTTTTGTAGGAAAAGGCAAATAGGGTTGCAGATTACATGTCTATGAGCGGGGGATACATTAGGAACGTAATTACCCATATAAAATTCTTTTATCTACTACGTAAATGGTTGCTAATTGCATTCTTGTCTTAATCATCAACCCCCTTACTCAATTTACCTTAAGTTACCTTTTTGAATACAAATATAAGAAGGACAATTTGAAATGGTTATTTATGGCAAAGAAAACATAAGGAGGCTCAAGATTAGTGCATACTACAAGCATGCTTTCTCCTTACTAGCTAATTTTAGGGTTATTATATGAATATTACTGGAAAAACCTAAATACAGCTTAAAGTAGGTAACGGCTACCGCTTCCCAAAAATGTTGTTGCTGTTTACAGATCTACAAGTGGTGAAACACGGATTATTCGAGTTCTTAGCCATAATATACTAATCCAGTAGGTTTATTTTTAAAACTACATTTAAGGATTGTGCTACCTTCTGTTTACGATTAGATATTGGAAATTTCCATATTCTAGCCCTTATAACAATCCCAAATGCCGCCAAATTTTACTTTAAATATTATTTAACGATAGCGTTTTTTCGACGGCTTTTGTATCCTAGATTCTGTTTTGTGTGGGTTTTTTGTCCGGGAGTTTTTTGTCCGGGGGTTTTTTGTCCGGGGGGTTTTTTGTCCGGGGGGTTTTCTGTCCTGGGGATTTTTGTCCGGGGGTTTTATGTCCGGAGTTTTTTGTCCAGGGGTTTTTTGTCCTGACACCGTAGAAAATACGGATTATCGTCGTCAACGGTTTCTAGATTGTGGAAAAATAAACAAACAACCTTATCAGCATTCGAAAACAATTTAAGCGAGTGTAAAAAGTTGACGCACTGTGAAAAACGTGACGTCGACAAAGGCCTCGTTAATTGGTTTAAAGTTCAAAGGGACGCCGGTTTACCGATTGGTGGACCAATTCTTAAAGCCCAAGCGTTGTACAGAGTGTCCCAAATTTTGATAGGAAACATTCATTTCTAGAGGAGATAGTAAAAAACTAACTTACATGTTACGACCTCGTTTTTTGTGTAAAAATGAATGGCGAAAACCGCACATCGATATCTTGATCTCTTTAAAAGATACAGGGTGATTTTCAATTTGGTGCATTTTCGACTCACCCCCGTAACTTGCTTATTTGTGAATATTTTGTGTTTCTGCAAAAACATTCTTGAGGCACTTTTTTAAAAGGAATCGAATGGTATGCTTAGGCTTAGTGTTTTAATTTTTTACTATCTCCTCTAGAAATGAATGTTTCCTATCAAAGGTGTCCAATTTGGGACACACTGTACACAATATGTAAGTCCATAATGAATATGTTAATTGTTAATTTGTACAAATATGTACGTAAGTACATGTATTTTATAAAATATATGAATTTTTTTTGAAATTTGTAATTTGTACTGACATTATACCTGCCTGCATTGGTTTTTGGGTAAACTTGGATACTACGAATATCGGGTATAACGAGCAAAAAACGCGGTCCCCGAGATCTCGTTATAACCAAGTTTTACTGTATTAACTTTTATAAAAAGCTAAAAAATATATAATTATTTTAGGAGATTATTAAAGTCAAAGTTTTATGTTAAGATTTGCATGATTGATATTATAGATAAATAAAAATCATTTATAGAAATTCAAAATAACACAGCTATGAAAACTTTAATTTTACTAATAAAAGATAATTATTGCTATTTAAATAAATTAAAACACAAACTTATAAAAATGCAAGATTACTTCAATAACTTTACTAATAAAAATATAATTATAAACTTCCTAGCAACAAAAGTTAAGCAGAACTTGAATTTAAGAAATGTGTTACATGCCAAATTAACCAAAAAAATCAACTCACTATTAAACAAAAATCAAATGAATAATACATCCAATATAAATCACCATATTAACACAAATAATAGAAACTCAAACAACCAGACCAACAATAAAAGTTCTAATTTTGAAAATCCAAATGAATTTATTTACAATATGACCGATATAGAAATACCATTAAATGTTAAAAATATTTTAAAATTAGGACCAAATTTCAACTATTGTAACCCATAAAACAAACTTCCAATTGAAAATATAATTTGCAATATAGAAAATGGTATTACAGAAATGACACAAACTCAACAAAATTCAATACGTGCTAATATTTGTAACATTTTAACAAATCATAAAAATAATAAACTTCAATCTTTAACTTTTGCACAATTAAAATATAACAAAGAATTAACAAAAAATATACAAGAAACTAAACATTTCCTTAGTAAAAATAAAGAACTAATTATAACTTTTGGAGATAAAACCCAAAAAACAGTAATAATGACAAAAACTGATAATCATAACAAAATGACAAATTTATTAAGTGAAGTTGACACAAAAAACTCTCTTCTACACAATTTCACAAAGAAAATTTAGAAATAATAACAAATATACTATGCGTAAATGATTATCCTCTAGATTTTATTAAAAAACAAATTAATATACGTATCAATAAAATAAAAAACTTTAACAAAATTAATCAACCAATAGAATTATAACCAAATTGTTTAGGCAGAATTTAACAATTCCTTTATAACAACACAAGATAAATACATTTCAATCCCATACATTCCCAAGCTTGCTGAAAAAATCAAGGAGCTTAACAAATACAACTTCAAAATAGCATTTAACAACAACAATACTTTAGGTAAAATGATTTTTACAAACCTTAAGGATAAAACCCAACTAAACATGCAATCTGAAGGGGTGTATCAGATTGATTGCAGCAATTGTAACTCCACTTATATCGGTCAAACAAAGCAGCTACTGAAAAACAGAGTAGCGCAACACAAATACTCTATAAAAGTTGATAGAGCTTCACCCTCTAACCAAAAAACTGCATTAACTGACCATGCCAATGAAAACTATCACAATTTTAATTTTAACAAACCAGCAATCTTACATAAGGAGAACAATCTAAAAAGAGATTATGCTTGAAAATGATTGAAATACAAAAAAAGCCCAACAGCAATTAATTATAGAACCGATATTGACAATCTAAGTTCCATTTATCATAATTTATTCAAATAAAATATCAAAATATCACATTTCTTAAATAATATATTTCATTTGCTAATATCGCCTTTTATAGTAAAATTTCAATTTTCACTTAGTACTACCCTGCATTAATAGAATGTATGCAATTTCAGTATGTAACCTTGCATTATTTATCGAATAAACTCAGACATCCTGCATTCCTCAACATAAAAGCAGCTAAAATATTAATTATGTGTATTTATAACAGTTTCTTATATGTCAAAATGTAAATTCACTAGTAATTAATTAATTATTTATATTTAAAAAAAAGTACATACATACATACATACATAATCGGTCCTCTTGATACCCGAAGGTGTCGAGGTCAACTATCCATTTTTAAAAATTTCTTCCACTCTTTTCTATTCCCTGCTAGTTCTTTCGCTTCTCTCCAGGATTTTCCTTTTTCTTTAAGTATTTCTTGCACACTTTGATTCCATGTAACTCTCGGTCTTCCTCGCCTATTTTTTCCCTGAGCTTTAGCTTGCCATATACTCTTCACCATTCTGTTATCCTTCATACGCAAAAGGTGGCCGAACCATGATAATTTAGCTTTTTCTTGAGACTATGAGTTGGCGTCACATCTAATTTTCTCCTGATTTCCTGGTTTCTGACCTTATCTGTTCTTTTTAATCCAAGTGTATATCTCAAGTACTTCATTTCAGTAGCCTGAATCCTACTCTTTTGTCTTTGTGATAGAACCCAGTTTTCACAGCCATGCAATAGTGTAGGTGTATATATTACTTTGTAGACCGTCATTTTTGTTTTTTGGGATATTGAACTATGGTTTAAAAAGGAATTTCTGAGGGCCTGGAACAGTCTACCTGCTGTTTGTAATCGATTATTAAGTTCATCTTCCAGGTTACCGTTGTTATTTATTAAACATCCCAGGTACTTGTATCTAGTTGCTTGTTCGATAAGGCTATTTTCCAAATGTACACCTATGTCCTCGTCTCCATTTGAGATCACCATTGAATTTGTTTTGTTTGTGTTAATGCGTAAACCATATCTCCCTGCCTCTTCACTCCAACATTCCAGGTTTCTTTGTAGGTCTTCTTTACCTTCGGCGCACAACACCACATCATCGGCAAAAACACACAGTTCAAACCGCACTGGCTGCAGGCGATACCATCCCACATTATACTTTTTCATCTTCTGTGTTGTCCTCTTTATGATCTCATCTATGGCAATAATGAACAGTAGCGGGCTTAACACCCCTCCTTGACGTACCCCTTCCTTAGTCTCAAATGACTCTGATAACTGGTTACACGTTCTTACTTGGTTTTTTGTACAGTTGTATAGACTTTTAATTACCTGTAGCAATTCGTTTCCAACTCCTTTATTTTGAAGGCTTTCCCAGATTGCCGGGCGATTTAAACTGTCGAATGCTTTCTTTATGTCGATAAAGCATAAATATACGTTTTTATTTTTAAGTAATGCTTTTTCAATTACTTGCTGCAGTGAAAATATATGATCTTGGACGCTTCGCCATTTTCTCAACCCACTCTGAGCATCTGAGAGGTTTGGTTCGACTATTTTTCTGATTCTTTTTTCAATTATAGCCTCGTAGATTTTGACAGCTACACAAAGGAGTGATATTCCCCTATAATTATTACAGTCTTTGGGATCTCCTTTCTTAAATATAGGTAATAGAATTGCCTTTGTCCATTCTTCGGGTACCTTTTTTAATTTCCAGGCTAATTTATATATGTCGAGCAGCTCCTAATTCCTTTGTCACTTAGATATTTGTACAGTTCTGGTGCAATTTCGTCACACCCTGGGGCTTTTCCTAGTTTCAGGGCTTTTAGCTCGTTTCGTAACTCCTCTTCTGTTATAAAGTTGCACTCTTGGTTTGCACTCTCCTCATTATCAGATGCTGCCTTGGTTTCGCTACCAAGCGTCTCATACTGATCATTTTTAGAACTTAAGAGATTTTCAAAATATTCTTTCCACCTCTCCATTATCTCACCAGTAGTACTTAATGTTTTTCCGTTTTTGTCCTTTATTTGCTTCATTACTTCTTTCTTTCCTGTTCTAAGGTTTTTTATAGCCCTATAAAATAATTTGACATTTTCTTTACTATTTTTTTCTAATTTTTCACCAAACTTGTCCCAACTCTCTTTTTTCGCCTCTATGACTATTTGTTTAGTTTTTATTCTCTGTTTTTTATATATTTTGTATTTTTCTTGGGTATTTTCGGCGAGATAGTCCCTCCACGCTTTCTTTTTCTTCTTAATCTCTTCTTTGACCTCGTCATTCCACCACGAAGTTTGTTTCCGTCCAGGATTTGTTCCGTTTGTACCACATACTCCTCTTGCACTCAACTGAATTGACTCTTTGAAGTTTCTCCATTTCATTTCCAAGTCTTTCCCGGAGTACTTGATTGTTGTAAGTTCTTCGTCCAGCTTCTTAGCATATTCCTGTTGCTCAACCTTATCTCGTAATTTGGACACCTTTATTTTTGTCTTATTTTCTCTTACTATTTCTGGCACTGGGTGTGAGATATTATTATTGTAGCACTTGATTGTCGTTACCACTAGAAAATGATCACTGTCGATTTCATAACCTCTTTTGACTCTCGTATCGTTTACGTCCTTTAACAAGTCTTTGGGTACTATCACATAATCAATAACGGAACTCTCTTCTCTACTTTTGACTTCTCTGGTTGTTCTGTGAATCGTTTTGTGTTCGAAAAAGGTGTTTGTTATCACCAGGTCGTTATCAACACAAAACTCGAGCAATCTCCTACCATTCCTGTTTACAGATCTTTCCCCAAACTTTCCTATTACACCTTCCCACTTTGTGTAGTTCATACCCACTCTCGCATTAAAGTCTCCAATTAATATTGCTTTATTTGTACTGCTTTCACATTCTACCTGAAGCCTATTCCAAAATTTGTCTTTTGTTTCCGCTTTTTCATTTTCATCCGGTCCATAGCAAATGATAAGATCTATCGTGGTTTTATTTAGCTCTAGCACCACCCTCATAATTCTTTCCGTGATAGCTGTCCAGTTTTTTAAAGCCTGGGTAAAGTCCTTTTTAATTAGGCAAGCCACTCCCGCTTGCGCCCATACGTTTTCCTGTACGCCACTGTACAATAACTTATTTCCATCACCAACACTTACACAGCCTGACCCTTTCTTTTTAGTTTCAGTCAAAGCAAGTATGCTTATTCTGGATTTATTTATTTCTTTTAGGAGCTCGTACTCCTTGCCATTTAAGCCCTTAACATTCCATGTACCCACAGACCATGTATTTTCTTTCAGATTTTTAAACTTTAAACGTCTCCTTCCAATTCCCAACTCTACTATCCTCCTTTTTACCCGGTTATCTATTTCACCTCTTGTTTTTTCCTTTGCCAGCTGTTCAAGTTTCCACGGGGTGTACCTTTGGATTCTTTTGTTATTACTCCCCTTTGATTTATGTACCTTTTTCTGTAACCCTTCTATCCTCTGAAGCAATAATTTTCTTTCTGTACTCATTTGTTCTTCTTGTACACTTATTTCCATTCTCAAGTTAGCTAGCTGTTTTGTACATCTCTCTCATTCTGTTATTTCTTTTCTATTTTCCTCTTTAAATGATTGTAATAGTCCTGAAAACTCCTCCATTTTATGCACGTCTCCCCTTGGTGAAGTCGTTCCTGATCAGTGTTTACAAATTTAAATTACGCGCGCACCCACTCGATTTGACCTTCACCCACTCGGCGAATTTCGTTGCGCGTTGTCAACACACGCGAGTTTGACCTCCCTGACCCTGGCGCACGTGTTCATCAAAAGCTAGTTTGCTGCTTGTCAGAAGCACTGCCTGTTCAAACTAATAGTTTCCCTGAACTGTACAACTTTCCTTTCACTGATTCACTGGGTAAATTGGAATTTACCACCCTACAAACTCGTATTCTACCGCGATATATTTTGAGCGTGACAGAGCCGAACTTGCCGGTACTCGCGCCGCCGCAGAAGCGTAATGATTAAGAAATAATGATCTCCAATACTTTAATAACCTGTAAGTATACATATTTGAGAATTTTTTTTCGTGTTCGCTAACCTATTTTTCTCTATAACTTTTTAGATTTGTAAATTTTAGAATTTTATTCTTTCAACATAATGTTTTTATAATTTAAAATGAAGAAGCCAATTTTAATTATGTGAAACGTATTAAAAATTAAACTGTCTAGGACTTAATGATTTTTATTTATCTACCGGGTGGCCATAAATATCTGAGATCCCGGTAGCCATGGAATTAGCTACCTATAAATGTTGGTTAGCATTATACATATTTCAATTATAATAAGTATTGGTATGAAATGTAATAAAATGCAAATAAGAGGAGGGGAATGTGCTCCAGATTCTGCAGTTTAGCCTACGACTCGATTATAAAAACCTCCCGTTCTAACTTCAATACTTATTGCAATCTGTAATAATTTTTGACAGATAGGAATTTTAGTTCTAATGACATTAATGACATTTAGTGTATAGTTGGATTCATCACTTTAATAAAGCGGTGTTGATTCCAAAGGTAATGTGATATCAGATATTTATGGCCACCCGGTATAATATCAATCATGTAAATTTTAACATAAAATTTTGACTTTAATAATCTTCTAAAATAATTTTAAAATTTAATTAATTGAAAAATCAAATTTAACGTATTACTAAAAAATATAGCTTTTTTTCGATATGCTACTTTGTTGAGTGACAGACAAAAAAAAATATTAGCAAACTCTACTGATGTGACATTGACATTCTGACGGGTGGTTAAAATTATTGTGGGTTAAATTTATGCATTGGTTATTAATTTTTTTAAGTAACGCGCTGTTGCTTTTCAGGGGAATCGAATTAATTTTTTATAATTATTTTTTTTACAGAAGGCTGTTTTAGGAAATTATTTTTTTAGTTAATTCTAGGATAATTTTTATAAGCACAATTCTAGAATAAGAACACTTTATTATACTCATTGATATCTCGCGACTGTTTAAAGAAAGAAGTGTAAATAATAGCAATTGAAATATTTATCACACATTTATTTCGAAAAATTACAATGGCAATATGTATGTACGTGCACGCAGTTCAGTAATACTATTAGCAATTTATTGTGCATTAAAATATATATCACATTAAAAAATTGTAATTAAAACAACAATTATTTTAACGACCAAAACCAACACTGGGCAGATTGTCCATTGTTTCTTGAAGTTGACCGGCTTTTGAAAAACCCTCCAGTGCGATGTCTATGATTGATTCGACTATTCCGTCAGCTTGCCGGGCAACCTGTTTTGCAAAACCAACTGTAATATCTATCTATTTATTTTTAGATACGCATAAATAGTTACTATACAATTTGTTTAATGGTATCAAATAGTAAAGCAATTATTGCATAAACATCAAACCTAAAAAAATTAAAATTCTTAATAAATAAAATTCGTAAACATTTAGTATAAAATCAGTATTTTTAAAAATGTTTATTTTTATTAAATTACATACAATTATCAACAAATCAGTAACAATAACTAGAATTTCCAAAATGTTTTAACGTCCAAAACCAATAGTTGGAAGATTTGACATGAATTCTTGAATCTCACTAAATTTTGCAAACATTTCCAGCACAAGATCTAAAATCATCTCGACGAAGCCTTCAGCTTGACGAACAACCTGATTTCAAACACTGTCTTAAATATATCAATTCATTTCAGGTTTTCATTTAAAAAATTAATATGAGAAGTAAATACGTAACTTACTCGAGATTTTTTAGCCAGTGGGGCGGAGTTGGCCTGGTGTGCTATTAAAAATAATAGCACCAGACAATACATGTAAAACTTGCTCATGGTGGCAGCGTATGGTTGCCTGACTCAACTATATTAGTTGTTGTTCAGCAACTACCTTTAAAAGTGGTGGGAAAAATCACGTGGTGACATTGTGATCAGATATTTACATCGTCATCAAAATAAAGCTGTGTGTCCATTTGAATGGCCATACTGAGGCTATCATACAACATTAATCTCTCATTAATCCTCTTTCGAGGCCATGGGGATTTTCAGGATGTAATTTACGTACTGCGCAGAGAATTGAATTTTATTGTACAATCAAACTCCCATAGTACAAATGACTATTTAGTAAATTTCTTTAATTAACGAGTTTTTCATTGTAATATACATATACAATTGTTATCTATCAAATAACAAAATGAAAACAAAATCCTTACTAAAAAAAATATTTTGCAGTTTGAAAATTGCATTATTGTCCGTTCGAGCTTCATTTAAAAGTATCGTTCTTGTGATATGCTCCAAGAATTTTAGGAGCTTTGTCAAGTTTCCCTACAACAGACATTAAATATTTATATAATGCTTCATATAAAAACATTTTGCGGGCTATTTAATTTGTTTTAATTGCGCAATGGCTTTTCTTAAGGAGCATTTGAAGATGAAAACTGTGTTGGAGTTCTTTTTTTACTTCAGTTTTGAGACCCAATTTACTTTAATTAATCAAATGTCATTAAACACTGTTAAATAAAAGTTGGGCTGCATACATAAATTTTATGATTTTTTTAGAAAGCAAGAATTTTCTTTGTGGTTATATCATTAAAATCCTTGTATAATTTATTCTTCTGTATATACTACAAACATGAATCCAGATATCATTTTGTTACTGACATACTACTTCTTAAACTTCATTGAAAATAATCAATTTTTCACTACCGTAAAACTAGCTAACTACATATATTGAGATGGTTTAAAGCTCACAATTTAATTCTGTATGCAGAAAGAAATATTGAACAAAGTCAATTAAAACACAGAGTTGAAATATTTTATTTAATTGCACTCTAAACAGTAGTTGAACTTATTAAATACATTCGTAATGAGATACAAGAAGTATAATTAGAGGGATAAGGGCTAGTATAAGCAAAGCAGATTTTAGTGGGATTGAATTTGAAGTTTGAGTAAAAGAAAGATTTAAGATAGCTAATATAATATAAGTAATATGATAGGTTTGAGCATATTTGAAGCCAGACCAAATGAAAGTAAATAATACAAAAGGTTGGTTATGTGCATAATGAATATGAGCGTAGAGTTGGTAATAAACGTACAGGCCAGTAAAAAGCAAGCAAGCTGAAAGGTAGATGGAAATCAAAGCAAGATAAGATAGAATTTGCAAAGAGCAATACAGAATGAGGGCAACTGAAATAAAGAATAATCAGTGACGTGTTTAAAATTGAACTCAAGTGCCAGTGCATTTTAAAACTAAGTGTTCATAGCAGATCAGAGCAGTGATAAAAAACGTTTTATGTGACGAGAAAGAACAATTTTAAAGAAATAAAGACAATTTCTAGTTTTAAGCAACAAACATGTTAATCAAATTTTATTCCTTTATGCGAAATTATAACTAAAACTTGTTTCCTTTAAACAACATCAGATCGCTGTTACTAGGTAACGCGATGCTTTTTTGTTAAATAATAAGAAATTAATTCCTGTAATTGTCGAGTTGTGGGCAAATGATGCTCCTGAATTTTAATGTTGTAATACAATAACAGTTATTTGCCAAGTAAAAAAGTATACAGAATTATTCTACCAGTTACCAGGCATATGTGGAAGTGTTAGCAAAAGTTTCTCCGATAAAAAAGTTATAAAATTAATCCTACTAAGATCCGCTGGAGTTCGGCCCTGAGCACCTGGATATTTCGAGCTGCAACACCGGTCCATTTGAACTTCAGAAACCAGGGATCGCAAGTCCTACAGGCCAGGAAGAGGTGTAAGAGCGTCCCAGAACAAGATTTGGGTCCAGGGAAGCGACTTCCAGCGAATAAGGACATCGGCGTCACCTGCACCAGCTCCGAGGCGAGATCGGCGAGAATTTAAAAAGTACAATTTGGCATGTTTTTATGTGGTTGGAGTCCGGAAAGCTAGTGGACTTCGAGAATACACCTTGCTGAAGAGATTCATCGTGTTTCTGAGCATCCAGATTCGTCCTATTTCGAGTAAATTGCGTGGCGTCACCAGAAAATGCGATTTTGGCCAGGATTTAGAGCTATCACAGGATGTAGAACAAAACATAGCTAGCGTCGTTTTACGTCACAATCTGAAACAAAATCAAGTTAATTGTTGCTAGGCGGGAGATTTGCTTCAGTTTACCTGTGGTTTCTTGCAAATTTCCCTTTTGAATATCAAAATAAAACGCTGTTTGCACCCGCGAACCTTTTGTGGTTAAGTCAAGTTTGTGAGGTTATGAGCAATTGAAGCGAGTATCGCGGTTGTACTAAAATGTGGCGTATTTGAGCTACTCTGAATTAAATATTCTAAAGAATAATTTTAAAATCATATGTAATATACATATATGTTTAAAATAAAACTCAAATTTGAACCTAACCTGAGATGTTAGTCTTATGTTTTGCCGGAGCAAGCCCAAAGAAATATTGCAATTCGATAAAATATAGAAAGGGGCAATTAACTATTTTATTAAAGAGCAATAAATACATTTCATTTTGATTAGCCGAAGGTACTGACAGGCAAAGTTTTACATTTTTAAAATTTAATATAACTACCCAGAGTATTGTGTGGTGATTTGCCTTATTTAATTATTTATATTTTCATTAAAGCTTTTATTAGTTGAGGGCATCATTACAATATAAAACAAATAGTAATAGAATATAATATTTTAGGATTTACCAGAGGTAGTAATCATGAATATCTTAACTTGTAATTTATTAGTGTTGTATGGAATTTTTATGGATCCCCCAATTAATTTCACTTTCAAAAGCCTTATTGTTTGAAGTTGTTGCATGCACTTTTTCCAACTAGATAATTCGGTTTATGAAAAAAATATTACTTTACACAAAACCTCAAAGTTAGATCATCTTTACAATCAATGTGGTCTTCTAACTTTCAGTTTGAGGTATAAAAAAAAGTCGGAAGGCAAAAGATCACTAAAAAGTGAACACCGGCAACCAAACAATGCACTGATGCATTGTTATGTCGAAGAAACCAAGATCAATCTTTGTTAAATCTGGTCCAAATGCGATGAATACATTTTATATAAAATCTCTCATCTATGGTTTGTTCTTTCAGAACAAATTCTTTATGAATTATTTTTTGAATTCAAAAATCTATGCTATACCTTATTCTACGAACATGTCTGACAAAATTAGATGAATTGGAAGTAGGTTTTTTCTTCATTTTTGACGAGCAGGGATAGCCACCTACTCGGCTAACAAACAAAGAGGACTTCTAAAACCACAATTTCTTCTTGCTTTTCTTCCTCAGCCCGTATTTGTCCACTGCTGGACAAAGGCCTCTTTCGATTGTTTCCATGTATCTCTATCTCTGGCGGTTCTCATCCATTCGTTTCCATCTATGTTCTTCACATCCTCAATCCATCTCTTCTGTGGTCTTCGTATTGCTCTTTTGGTTTCGTGTGGTCTTCAATTAGTTAGTCTTTGTGTCCATTTTTCTGTGTTTTCTCGTGCCACGTGCCCGACTCATTGCCATTTGAGTCTTGTTATATGATTTATAACGCCCGTCACTCTCGTTTTATTGCGAATATAGTCATTTCGAATCTTATCTCTCAGAGTGATTCCCAGCATGGGCCGCTCCATTGCTCTTTGAGTTATTCTAAGTTTTTCTGCAGTTTTCTTGTCAGGGCCATTGTCTCCAGTCCGTATGTAGTCACTGGAAATATGCAGCTATCATACCTTGCGTTTTAGATTAATCGGTATATCTTTGTTCTTCAGAACGAAGCTGAGCCTTCCAAAGGCTGCTCATGATAGTTGGATTCTACCTGGTTCTTTTTTCCGATCTTGATTATGTGGCTCCACGTTTTCCAGGGGAACATTATCGGCAGTAATTTTATTTTGTGTATTGCTCATTATTTTGGTTTTACTGAGGTTTATTTTAAGTCCTATTTTCTCTGATTGTTCATTTAATTACATAACTTACTGGAATTAAACAGGACACTGGCCTAATACAAGAGGAAGTAAAAGAAAGAAATAGATTTAATGTTAGGACAGTATTCAAAATGATGAATAGTCTTACACATTACCCTTTTTCTATGAGATCAGAAATAACAAAACATAGCATTAGAAGCATATGCCTTATATTAAATTATACACGACTCGAATGTTTCCTTCTTGTGCATATGACTTATGCTCCTCGTACCACGTCTTAGTAAGTATCTTGTATCCCAAACATTTTAAGCACACAACCGACTGGTTGCTTGCAGTTTCAGCTATTACAATCTCTTCTCCGTACTTTTTGAAAAGGCTTGATTTAGCTGTCCTCAAGTCTGCGCGAAAGTCTCCTTTGATTTGGTCAAGCAGTTCAGTCAGGAAGAACTGGCATTCCTCGGAATTCAGCTGGAGGTATGAGTAAATAAACTCCATCGCTTCATCGATATTGGTAGCTGGGCGAAATCTTCTTTTTATCCAGTCCTAGGTGCACGATACAGCTTTTTCTGGCAAAACTGATGGTATTTGGGTTCCACAGCCACTTTCGTGTTGAATTCGTGTTGATTTCCTAATTTTATCACTCTGCTCCACCAGATGAACCTCGTTTCTATCAGATAGAGGTTCCTATGCCGGAGCTTGTAGAAATTCCTGGGTTACCTCTTTTGCGCACAAAAAACAATGAGATTTGAAGTCAACACGTTCAGTGCCGGATCTTGTTACCTTTGCTTTAGGCGAAGGATCTATGTTTTTGCAACGAAGAGCAGCTGCAATCAACTTGGGATTATTATAGTGTTTTTGGCAAGCACTATGCACAAAAACCACTTTCAAGTTTTAATTCCTCTTTCCTTCACTTTCATGTCATCTTCACTCACAGTATTAGAGCATAAAAAACACACATTAGCAGTGGAGGAGGCCATACTGACTGAAAACGCAAGTGATAAAACCGTAGGGCACGTCCGTACAAGACCGAGTTTTGTCGGCAGCTGCAACTGTTGGTAATGGCCCTCCCCTCCTCATAAGGCTGGCCCTTTTCTTTTGTTTGGCAAGAAGGGTTGAACAAACAATGGGCCAGTAGTGTTATTTATGTAATGTTCTTATTTCATTTGCTCTAACTTCGAGATAAGGCCACCACAAAGACGACTAAAAATTTTGCACTTTTTCACTAAGTGTAAATATCGTATCGTGTATATTGAGATGGTATTGGGTCCTACGCCCCTGCTGTGATTGCAGTGCGATGTAAAAAGTAAATTAAGCACAGAGTAGAGATGTTGTATCTGGCCGCAATGTTAAAATCATTATAATTATAATCCAGTAAATGCATTTGACAAGTTTGAAATGCCTGTGTTCAAATAAATGAATGAATTTAGAAACGCTAAGGAGACAGCCGGCTTTTCACGGGGTTGGAATCTGAGTTTAAAGTAAAGTAATTATTATATTTAGCAGAATAAAGTTCCTAATAAAATCAAATTAACACAAAGAGGTTTGCTACGTGCAGGTATGAAACATAGAATTCATGTTAGCCAATTTAAAATATATTTTGTGAACGATTATAAAAAGGTATGAGGCGAAGGAATGATAATATTGCAATAGATCAAATGAATAAGGCAAATTAATAACTATAAGAAGAAATTACCAAGTCCTTATTTCTACTTGGCAAAATATGCAATAAAAATAGACAGTTAAGTGTTGTTAAAATTTGGAGAAAAGCAAACATGAGATTCAAACATTCTAAAAGGAAGTAAGTCAATAAACATACGTGAATAAACAATAAGAACATTTAATAACAAGTGCAGTGTGCCAACAGACAATTTAAAGACTGAACCAATGTGCATTGTAATTTAGTTTATAAGAATTGTGTAGTCTAGTTACTGTTAATAATAATTAAGATAAAATGTACTGTATTTGAACTAAGATAATATCCGGTTTTTGTAAATTTATTAGTAGATAGGCAATTGTTTATAACCGTTGAGGAAAAAAAACAGTGGAATAAATTATTTGATGTCACACCTAAATTTGCTCGGTGTTTAATTAAAGATTTCTCCTAGTTATCATTAACTTACATGACAATAAATCATATCACAACGATCAGCGCAATTTGAAGTTTCTATACAAGTGTGGGCAACGTTTTCTACGACAAAAAGTTGTTTTCCAAGTGGAGCCGTCCGATCTTGGGATCGGCACCGATGAGGCAGTTACGGGTTCGACACCAGCTAAACCAAGGATAAGCAGGACCGTGTGGACGTTGCAGAGCATCGTGAGCACCAGCAGCAGCGAGACCAGCAACCCCAACACCCGGTACAGCGAGTTCCAGAGGAATTCCAACTCAGGCGCCTGTCTGAGGAAGCTACCATTCACAAATGCAATATAAGGTACTGTAGCAACTTAAATAATAGCTTGAGGAGCCGGAAATTTACGTACCAGCGAGATAACACCGAAAGCAGCAGAGGCCAGGCGTATCCGAGCCGATAGCAGAATTATTTTGCCAGTAATTATAATTAAAAGCCAAATTGTGAGGTTAAGTGTCCAGAACAATCAAGTTCCGGTTTTGGCTAAAACAAAAGAAGTTAGAACCGCCAAAATAAGATTATTTGAATATTTACCTGATTTAACGTTCACAAAAGTTAGAATTTGCGAATCAAACGACATGTTATGCGAGGTTAGGAACCCCTTTGTACATTTGATACCAGTTCATAGTTGCGCGGCTGCGTAGTAAAATCGAATGGGAACGCAGTGGCGTGCCGTTTTAAATAAATTAATAGTGAAATTGTCATGAAGCCACCCTTTGATGAGAGTTGAATCTTTACCGGAGCTAGCATATTTTAAATGATAATTGCAGTCAGATAAAATAAAAGAGAGGGCATAATACAATTTAATTTGAAGCAATAAAATTAGAACCATCTGATTTTTACTCAGTTCAACATTTGAAAATTCTTAAATAATAACTTATTAATATATAAAATGTGTGGTGTAAAATTAAATTAATAGAACGAATAACAGCAGTTAGGGTCAACGCCATTACAATATACTCCTGTGGTCTAATAACTTCTATTATATTTTATTTAAAATAAATATTGTTCTCAGGGTTTAATTAAAATTGGGCTCTAAATCTTACCTTTTAACCACAGCTTGAGCACAACAATTGTTATAGACTCTTATATCTTTGAGTTACTGTTAGTAATGATTAAGACTTAAACAATTAAAAACCTATAATGCATAGTATGAGAAAAATTATGTTTATCCGCAAACGTCACAAAAGTGACAACTTATGTGGTTTTATTGACAAGGTAAAAGTGTGACTTTATCTGCCTAAGCAGATAGAATAGCAACTTTTGCTTACTTTATCTGCCTAAGCACACAAAATCGTTGCTCTCTTTCTTTCTTTCTATGTTTGTTCGCTATCTCCTCCGAAGATACTGGACCGATTAAATTGTATGATGGCATACAATTTTGCTAATTTTTAGACTTAGATCGTAGGCCGGTTTTTATTTACGAAAAAGTTTTAATTTAAATAAATCCTGCAGCAGAGCGGAGCATCTGTCGCCGTGGGTTATGGTGTGACAGCTGCTGCTGTGGCCGTGTGCTATTAGCTCGGGTGATTCAGTATGTTCATATATCATTACAGTAGTGCGTTATTTGAACAACAGATGTTGGCGCAGGGGTACAGTGCTCGCCTGTCACGCGGGTGGCCTGGGTTCGATTCCCGGCCGATGCATCCTTTTTTTTAAAATTTATATTAATGAAATTTACCTGAATACGTTTGTGGATAAAATAGTATATGTTATTCGGAGTAAAAGTGACTTTATGTGGCTTAGCTGAATTATTTGCCTCACTAACGTTCGGCTAAATAAACTTCAGCTTTGCCACATAAAGTGTCACTTTTACTCCTAATAACTTAATCTACTATTGTTTAAAAATAATCTGCAATTATTATACTTATGTTTATCACGTTTGTTTATAATGTTTGACAAATACTTAATTTCATTCAAATCAATGTTATCCTAATTATACTGTATGTTTACAATACAAAATTATCTAATTAGTTGTTCAATTGAATTTTATATTTGTTCGATTTCTAATTGAAATTGAATACACTTACTTTGTAATCTTCTGTCTTCGAGCTCTTTTATCTTTTGTGCTTTCCAATTCTCTTGATCTCAGCAACAGCTTTCCTTCTTGTAGTTGGCAGCAATTTCTGTAGTAGTGTTAGTTTATGCACTCACTTAGTTTTTATTAATTTTGCACTTAATTTTTCCATAGATCACTATTTATACGTATGACATTATGTATCTGTACATACCAGTATAATATTAATTGAAAATTGTCCATTAAATTCGATTTTAAACTTGGACTTGTCAATCTCATTCAATAAATTTCTACACACCATTTGTTGTTATTTTAAAAATACCCGCTAAAACCATTGATTATCAAACAATCGATAATACACATTTCTATTCTTAATCATTACGACTTTTCTAATTGTCATTAATCATAATTTTAGGTTAACAGTTTTCAATTGTGTATGTCTCTAACCACATTACGACACTAACCCTTTTATAAATCAAATATGTAAGAATTAATACATTTTACTATAATAGTTACTTCTTTCAGATAAATCTTAACTCATTTGTATTACAATTGCAACCACAAACGGACTATTTACAAATGAACTGCAAATACCGTTGTAGGAAATAGAAATCCCAATGATAAAACGAAACGATCCCAACCCATATCCTTTCAGGAACATTATTTTTAAACTGCTTTATTATTATGTAGTTATTAAATGCTTTGTCATTTCATGATTATATCAATATAGTATCAGGAACGTTTTGACATGCAAAGGTCATCTTGTGCTCAAATTGTAGCAAATTTATTCTATTTTTAAAAAGTAACTGTTATTTTTTCGACAAACGTTTAGTTTTTGAAATATACAGCAAAAACGGAAGCAAGTGCCTAAATGTTGCTGTTTTTTCGAGGTTCGCTGTGCGCAGGGTTGTGCCGAGGTCGAAAACTTCCTTTTTACACCACTGTGGCAACCCAAATAATATATCCGACCTTTTTGCAAGGAATTGCCATTTTTTCTGCTATATTGACTGGACTAGCAGCTTAGACCAACGATTTCAGTGTTTCACAAATTTACAGCACGAACTTTAGCAGCAAATGCTGAAAAATCATGCGAGTAAAAAATGGTTCAGGATTTTGCAACTCCTCCGTCACTGAATATTTGTCATCTATATGATTTAACAACACCCAGTATATTATAGACTTGGTTACTACTGGGTTCCTACCAATTCATAATAAAGTAATTTTCTGTCAAAATTTGACTCATACATTTTTCCTATTAATTTGTTGTTGTAATTTGAGTATAATAGTAGATTATGCAATGAGGGAGAGAAATGCGTTATTTTGCTGAGGTACAATTTGTGACTCAAGGGCGAAGCCCTAGAGTCACATTGCACTGAAGCAATTTAGCAGTCTCTCCGAATTGCATATACTATTTTTTCAACTTGCAGGAAGATTTAAAACTACAAACCTGTTTTTTTTAAATTAATTTATTGACATTTTTAAATTTTAAAGTTGGTAGCGCTGTAAGTATATATCAAATTCGAGGTTATTGCATCAGTTTTGACACAGACTGATGCAAAACCTAACCTGCTAACCCCGAATTTGACATAATTGTTGTTTCACTCATAATGAAAACTCCCTAGAGAAATTTTTGTCTTATTTTGTCTCTAGGGAGTAAATGTTTTACTTCTGTCAGAATTTTGATGCTATAGAAACCGACTTGTACTCCCGGTCGTGGAAAAAAAAGTACATAGGAAACACTTTTGTATAACTACACACTTTATTATTCAAATTTTTAATATACATGTATTCAGTTTTAGCAGTGAAAATACCGAGACTTCAAAATTGTGCATTAAAAATGTCAGTTAACATGTGTTTAAAGAATTTAACTCATGCCTGGAATGCCAGACATAGTTTCTTGTAGTTCGCTGACTTTGCCTACAGCATCTAAAGCAACGCTGATAGCTCCATCAACCATGTCTTCTTTTGAGAATCCCAGGCTGCGTCCCTGTACATAACATGAAATCACTTTTTTTGCAAATAGTTCTTATGTTGGTATAAAAAAGTATAAACCATATTAACTATTGCAATAAGTGCTATAAGTGCATTTATAAGTGACGTTTTTCTAGTAATGACCATGATTTAATAATTGCTGTGATTAATGGTGTGTAGAGTAATTTGTAATGTGAAAAAATGGACTAGATGCTTTCATTCAAGGTTTTTTAAAAATCATTTTTATGCCATTTTTTTAATGTAGACCA
>OW679202.1:60275027-60582717 GCA_940337035.1 Agriotes lineatus
AGTTTTAAAATTTAGTCTTGAAGCCCCTTTTAGGATGGGCCCTTTTTGGCTAGAAGTTGCTTTATGGTGGTCTTGGGGCTGTCTTGAAGATCATTTGGTTTTATTCGAAATGTTATTGTATACTTTTAAAGCGACCTGGAAGATCGCAATAAGAGCATTAGTGTTACTTGGGAGGGCATAATGTAGTTCGTAACAAAAGAGGGCAATGGATCAAGAACTATTCACGTGATACGAGAATAGTTTCCAAGTGAAATCTTGGTCTAAGCAATTTCGACGG
This sequence comes from Agriotes lineatus, assembly GCA_940337035.1. Taxonomy (NCBI): domain Eukaryota; kingdom Metazoa; phylum Arthropoda; class Insecta; order Coleoptera; family Elateridae; genus Agriotes; species Agriotes lineatus. Next base: position 60,275,305 of record OW679202.1, read on the forward strand.
GGCAGGGAATCGGTTCAAGGGGACCCAAAGTGGCCTTTAAAAAATCAAAAAGATACAAAACTTGCTATTCGTTAATTGAAGAATAAAGGTCTGAGTAATTGCAAATGAATTCGGAAAATCGGATTTTCCTTCAAAGCAACAGTCAGTGTAATGGATAGGTACACAAGGGTTCTCCAACATCAAGAATGGCCAGAACGCAATGTCTAGGAAAGCTGATGGCTAGTGTTGTATAATGCTGAGGCAATTCCTTTGACTGAATACATCCAGAAAGGCTCCACTGTTTAAGAATATGTATCTGAATTTATACTCTACTATGAAAGAGAATAAAGATAAAACCAAAATTATAATTATAAGAAGAGCTGATATAGAACTACGAGGAGATGAATTTGTAAAAATTTAAAAAGGCTCATTTATAAGCAATACGAGAAGCTGTACTTACGAAATTAAAAAATGAATTGCAATAGTAAAACGACCGTGACAAAATTAAACAAAATATGGAAAGATCATAGCATAACCAAAATCAAACTCGTGAAAACACTCGTATTCCCCATCGCATTATATGCAGCGGAAACCTGGACGTTGAACAAATTTATGAAAATAAAATCTCTGTCTTTGGAATGTGGTGCTGGAGATGGCTGTTGAGAGTTTCATAGGCAGAACATCAAACAAACGATTCTGTAATTTATGAAGCTGGCGAAAATATCAGACTAATAACTATAATCCAAAGAAGAATCTTGCAATTCTTTGGCCATATATCACGAAGAACAGACAATAATTTGGAAAAGCTGATGGTCCAGGAAAAGGTTGAAGGTTAACGATTAAGAGACAGATCACCTAGCAGATGGTTGGATGACATCGAAGGACTGACAGGTACAAAATTTGAAGAAAACACACAAAACACTCAGGATAGAAAGCATTGGAAGGATATTATACAAGCTACAAACCAAATACATCGCACAAATCACAATCTTCGGATACGAAGAATACGACGATGGAGAGGAGAGATGGAAGAAAAAATTACCGATAGCCTCAATGAAAATAATTTGCTGCTCCACGACATAAAGCTCAAAAAGTTCGACAAATCATCAAATGACTGCGGCTTCATAGAGATAAAGCACCCACCCACTATTATTTATTTCCAAAATCATTTACGGGATATGCAATCATTTGCTAATAAGGGGCTGGAAAAAACCATTGAAAAGTATATTGCTAGGTTGCCAACATATTTTCCCCATATTGCCCTGTTGCAAAAATCTGGAATAAGTGTGTTGGTGGGGGACCTGTGTTCAAACATGTTACTTTGCTTCCAAGTCTTTTCCTTCATGGTTACATAGATTAAAATCTCCCTTTGTAGTGTCCCCACCATTGTCAATTGTCTAAACTTACTTTTAACAATTAGGTATGTAGGTACTTTATAACATTACATTTAAAATTAAACTAGTATCATAATAAGCAAATAGTATCGAGTGATGCCTGGCTGTGTATTTTATTTTAATGTCCTAGCTTAGGATAAACGATCTCAATCTGTAACAATACATTTTAATTGAGATTTCTCAAAGCCGCACTTGTAAACCGCAGTATATGTAGCGCCCTTATCAGCAATATCCCATATTTGTCCAGCAAACTTGCTAGGGTGGCTTTCAAGCTTAACTGATTAAATATGATTTTAGATTGGTGCAACCGACCCGAATCGACCTGCATACAGCATGAGATTTGCCGGAACTAGATCGCAAACAATGCAATCAATGACGAGCAATTCAAGGTCGTCTCCACGGTTTGGCCAAAAACACGCCAATGGTGACCCCAATGCTCTGCCCAGCCCTAGCATCGAGGAAAGCTCAGTAAGTTAAATTTTCGTCTTCCCGGAGTTGTCAACAACCCGATTATTCCTGAAAAGGTATTTACTTTTGCCGATAGTGATAGTACTGGTAGACTGTGCTGCATTCAATCTTTTAACTGTAACTTAGGTAGAGCCAGTTAGTCCTCAATGGCAAAAGAAAGTAGCTAGAACAAGTTATGTAATGTCGAAAGAAAGGTTGGATTTTACGGAAGTCGGTTTTGGTGCATGGAAAAATTCGGTTTTCATGTTTGTATAGCTTTGTGTAATAAAATTTTCATAGTCGAGATAGTCGACACGTGCATGGTGTTCCATGTTCGTTGACACTAAACTGAGATCTCCGTTGTTATTAGAGCTAGAAACAAATATTTGCACACGATGGGGTGATTTTTAATGGTAATTTGATAGAAAAAACAGAAACCAATTTCTTGTTTTCTGAGATCTAATGGAAAAATAAAAATATTGCATCATAATTCAATGTCGCAACTCAGTTGGTTTTAAAAATATAAGAAAATAGTCTCAGGCCATCCATGAACTTTATTTAATATATATTCAATAAGTAAAGCAAAAACAGTAACTACTACCTTTTAACATAATATATACAGTATGTCTCGCAGAGTATCAGTCATAGATAAATTAACATTGGGAAATTATGACAAGAACAACTATTGCGGTGCACGCATCGAGGTACGCGATTGGTCAGAAATGAAAACAGTCATGTACCTCGATGCCTACACAGCAATAGTTGATTACCCAATAATTTTCCAATCTTAATTTGGCTACATCTGATAGTTGATGAGAAGCATTGTACAGGGTGAGGCAACACTTACAATATTTGCATATATTTTTGATTCCATACGCTATAGCAAAAAAAGTTCCTTACAAAACGTTAATGAGACCGACTGCTCTACAGTTCTGTGCAGTCAAATGTTTTTTACGGCTCACTGTTTTGTCAGCACTGCCATCTTGGATTTTTAAATGACTCGGTACTTCATTTTCGTAAATTCTGATTCCCTGTTTAATTAACGAATTAAAAAAAATTTATAGTAGTGAATAGAAATGGTTCTCAGTAAAATACAACAAACGTAACGTAGATGCAGGAATTCTTTTCGACAAAGTAAGCGTTGACTGCTTGGAAACCAATTAAAATCTTTTGACAGTTCTAACTAACATAAAATCTTCACGACAGTAAATTATGAATTTTTGCTATTACAAAAAAATTTTTAAAGAAATCCTTGTTAACAAAAGTACCTATCCGTGTTATTTAAAAAAATCTAGATGGCGGCGCTGACAAAAACAGTATACTGTAAAAAACAATTGACTGGACAGAACTGTATAGCAGTGTGTCGCAATAAAGTTTTGTAATGAACTTTTTTTGCTATAGCTTATGGCATAAAAAATATATGCAAATATCGTTAGCGTTGCCTTAACCTGTATATTTAAAAACTCAAAAGATATGCTATTTCAAAGTGGCAAAGCCAACTATAATTTGCACTTAAAAACAAACCTTTATGGCATAACTCATGAAATGCTAGTGTTGCGTCAACTTTAACTAGATTATATTAATTTATACAAAAAATTCATTAATGATTCCTGCTTTATTATCTTGATACATTGAAAAACAACTGAACTGTAACATTGAATTGATGTGTAGAAATATTAATTTGTCAACCGTCGTTCAAAAACCAAAAGTTATTTTGATTTCTGTTTTCTCTTTCGCATTCCTCTTAAAATGTTAGCCCCATAGCGTACAAACTATATTCTCCTAGCTGTAATAATAACGGAGATTCCCATTTAATCCCATTGAAAATGAGGCACCCTGCTCTAATCTCTCAAGGTATAAACATAAAAATTGATAATGAGCCCTTTTGCATGCACGCCCTTCTCTGGAACTCAACCTTTCCAAATGTTACATCCATTACTCCTATTGTACGATTGTATATTACTTAGATTTTTAGGCCTATAGATTTAGGTAAAACTGTAATGTGATCTCGTACTTTTTGTATATAGTTTTATTATAAGCATTGCTCTGCAAATAGTGCCAACTTTGTCACTCTATGCCCAAAAAGTCTAGTCACTCAGTCTTATGTGAATCAGTATTATTCGCATGTGATCTTTTAAATATTCCCTATTGAATATTTTACTAGTATTAGAACTTAAGAATCAAAAATCAACGTTAGTAAAAAATTCTATATGCTAGGGAGACCTAACTTTAATCTAAGGGTATATTCCTATAAAGTTGATAGCACTACAGGTTGCACTGTTTCAATACTCATTTTCAATGTGCTGTTTTAACCACGAAAAACTCTTGCTTGTTCTGTAGAGAGCAAACTTGTGCCTAAATTAGTGAATACCTTTACACAACGTTTGTTATAACTGTACACCCAATGTAGATAATTTGAACACGAGCTTTCGGTGTGTTTCTATATGGAGAATGTTATATATGTCAATTGAGCAGTTGTCTTTTGTAATTTCAAATAAATCTGTAATTAATTGTAAGTGTAAATATAGTGCATAGGTTAGACGCTTTTGAAGTTAGACACAACTGTGTCCACAAATTAGAATAAAATAATTAAAAATGTGTATAAATTGATGTAGTAGGTTATTAGTGTATTTTAATCCTTGAGGATTAAGCGAAGGATGCAGGAAAAGGTGCTATAAAATAATGCCTCAACATTTCTTAAGGAAATGTTGAAGTGATAGGAAATTTGTAAATTATGTGTAAAATTAGACTTCCAAAGCTAGAGACTTCAGAACTCAGGAGTGAATTGTTCCAAATAGATATAGATTAGATTCCTTCAACAAGCATGGTGAACTTATGAGATAAGTTTTTACATCTACAACGTCTTTCTCGGTTGTAAAAATATCAAAGTGTGTAAAATACAAGTAAAATCTTTTATTAGATTTGTTGTGATGTCCTTGTGTAAATTAGAAAATACCTGCAGTTTTAATCTAGTCTAAAAGAAATTAAATAGTATTAATTGTTATTGTACTAGTTAATTATTTACAAAGTTAAGTTTTATGAATCAACTTTTGAACTACTAGTTCTTACATGTCTACCATAGACTAACTGTATAGCTTTAATTTGTAGACTATAGAAATCATATCGAAAAATTGATAATATAGACTTAGTTTTAATTGTATTAAATGTTTATTAAAATTAATTATCTTGTGATATTAAAATCTAAACATAAGACGTTAGACGGCCTCTAGTGTAACTTCACATGCAATTGTTGTCAAATATCTTATATTAAGTCTATTCTTAGAATGTGTTTATTTCTAGTTGTTAATGATATTGATGGAACTGATTAAATAAAATTGTGTAAAAAATATTCGTTTTAATGATTCTACCTACTTCGTACGATGCGCTCAAAAAGAAATTACATAAGGGTTGGCTATGAAAAATAAAACTAATGTCAACAGCAAACTTTAGAGACAGCAATCTTTAGAATTTTCAATCACGTTACACTGGGGAACACAATTTTTGTTGTTGAGTTAGATCTGACACTTGTTTTTGGCTAACGTTTGACATCTGAATCCAAAAATTACCCCAGATTTTTTCTATCACGTCAACTTTTTACTCTGTAGAGTGCCCTCCCTTTTTCCCAAAAATTCATACAAGATATACAGTTTATTCATATTGTTACTGTAAATCAAACTGAAGCATCCGGACACCTCAATTGTGTAGAAGTAGTAAAGTTCTACTTAAAAATATACATGCCAAGTTCAAAATTTACTCTTATAGCTTTTCCTGGAGTGATCAATCTGCGGACAATCTCGCTTGATGCTCCAACAATATTCAGCAATCATATGTGTATCCCATCTACCTTGATACCGTGCCTCCATGACCTTCAAATCTTGGTGGAATCGTTCGCCTTGCTCATCACTGACTGCACCAAGGTTTTCCGGGAAGTCAGCAAGATGGCTATACAGAAAATGCACCTTGATGCTCATGTTGCATTTTGAAGCTCTGTAAGAGTGTCTGGACAATTTCGGTGTAATTCTGGCTCGTTTATTTCCAAGATGGTCCTTAACAAGGTTTTTGAATGACAACCAAGCATTCTCTTGCGGTTCTGACATTGGAGCAATAATATGTTCATCTTTAATGAGCTGCTGCATCTGTGGACCATTAAATACACTAGCCTTTATCATTTCAAAAGAAAGGTTACAAAATGCAGAAATAAGATACCTACTTGAAACAGTTCTCTTCAGTTGGCAAATCTTTGACGAATTGCTTCATGAGACCCAGTGTTATGTGCAGAGGTGGGAATATAATGTTCTTTCTGTCAACAAGTGGTTCATGTAGAACGTTCGGATCACCAGGTTTGAGGTCAGATCTTAGAGACCATTTTGATTCCACCCAATGCTTCTCACGAGCTCTGCTGTCCCGTAGACACAGAAAACAGGGAAACTTTGTGTATCCACGTTGCTGACCAAGAAGGAGGGAGACCATTTTAAGGTCAACACAGATGATTCAATTGTGCTTATGATACTGCAACAGATCAATGAATCTCTTTATGTCTCCATATTCTTCACGAAATTAAATTGAATGGCCAATTGGGACTGCATCGAAGAAATTGCTATTGTGTAGGAGTACACACTTCAAGCTCCGTTTTGAGCTGTCGATGACCAGTTGCCATTCAGTTGCGTTATAGATTGGAATTCCCAACAACTCCATTAGACCATGTATGTTATGGCAATACACAAATCCTTTGTCACTTCAAAAGTATCTACTGCAGAAATGCACTTTCTCTTGTTCGAAAGTAAGATACCTTTGCTCCTTTTTCAAGCAAGTTTTTCTCATTCAGTCGTGATGGTAGGAGGTCTGAAACCTTTTTCAATAGTCCCAAATCTCGTGCCAAATCATTCAACTCATGCTGATCAAATCCTTTATGAACTGAGTCATGGTTAATTTCAAAATCTTTATTGTTGCTATCACTTACTTCTTCACTAGACTCCTGTTTTTCGATAGAGAGACAAGCATGACCTTGTCACTAGTCTCCCAGGTCATCCCCACCTTCTCCACTTGCACTTGATCGAGCCTAGAGTGGACGCATTAAGATGAGCTATAAAGACAAAACTTTACGTGATAGAAAAAAACAGTTTTGAAATCAGCATGCCTATTTACGTCTAAAACAACTAGAAAATCCAAGTCAACAGGAATTATGTTGAAAATTGTTCCCCAGTATTATCACCGTATAATTTAAATTTAACAATAACAACAGTGATGACAGTTAATGAATTCTAAAGCTTACCGTTGACATTACTTTTATTTTCCATGGCCTTATGTAATTTCTTTTTGAACACACTGAGTAATATTTTCATGTACCTACCTACAAAGAACAATGTTTATACTTATCAATAGAACAGGAAACATAAATATTTTGACAGCTGCTGTACCTACTACAATTATGATGTTGCGAACAAAGGTTTCAGTGAATCAGTCTGTATGATAAACGTTTACATTTAACAATAACAAGTGATTTATTTAACCTCACAAAAACTAAACATGACACTTTAATGTAGGTAGCACTTTTATTTTTAAATACGCTTTGAAATGCTTCAGATAGTGCAGTATTATGATTTCAACCTCTGCAAACTTTTAAATTTGAACTCGTAGCTCAAACATACAAATAGTTCTTCAATATCGTAAAGGGTGCTTAATGCATAACACCTTACACTTGAATCTTGCACATAAGTGCACACTGTAGCAAAACAAATCTTTAAAACTCCAAGTTTATTTCAACATCTACACTTTACAAAAATACAATTGCTTCATAAATGTAAAATGTACGATTGAATCACTAATGAGTAATTTCATATTTAGTTAGGATACAATATACAACTGCCCAAAATAGGAAAGCTCCCAAGATAATCCAAAACCAAATGAATGCATTCTTGCTGTAGTTACAGTTTCCAGTAAAAGCACAGGGACGGTGTGCTGGTCTCGAATTAATCTGCACCTACATAGCAAAATTACCCATAGTTATATCAGCATTCGGCAAGAGAAATTGAAAACTAAATTTTTATTCTTACCGTTTCTGATTCTATAGTAACTGCCAGTGTGCTGCAAGAATTCATCATCTTCAGTTCAGAATCAGTAATTAATACAATTATATAGTATAAAATATAATTTCAGTTGAATGAGCAGTTTGCTCCAACTAATGACAAATAAAATATGACTAAAGCAAGTAAGACACAAGGCTAATTTGATTTTATATAAACTAATAATGTGATTGGCTTACTTAGTTTTCTAATAGGTAGGGGAATTAAATAAACCAATCGTATGCTTTCTTTCTAGATATACGGATGTTGATTATGAAATTATACTTTGAACAAGAACTTATACCGTAATCCTAATAACAAATACTAAATTGACTCGACTTTAAGCTACACTTTATATAAACAAATTTTAAATATAGGAATTAACCCCAAATAACACATCCATATTGCAATAATAATTTGCTCAATTGTTGTTCAACTACCCATTGGGTTGGTATAAGAAGAACACATACATTGTACTTACTATGAGGAAAATATAGATCTGACCTGAACTTTTAAAATCTTTCACTTGTAATAACGGAATAATAAAGACACTTATATAATCAATAGATAGCAGAAATTTTGTTCTGTTAGTGTAAACAATGATAGTTGTTTTAAACATATCTTCCAGCGATATACCCAGTTCTGTTGCACAACGAATTATTATCATATTGTTATGTGTTGGAGGTGAGAAATCTGATAATATTTATCGTCTACTGCATATATAATTTGGTAAAGAACTTTCAAGAACCTCAGTATTTAATGATATACCTAAATACGTTGTCATAGACCACAAACATGTATTAACTGTGCCACATGTTACAAGACCCGCTCCCGCTACTTTATTTTGAAATATTTGTGGTGGAATTGTGATAGATTTCTTAGTTGGTAGGAAGATTATAAATACAGAGTATTGCAGTCAACTTGTTTTGAGCACCAGAGAGCTTGTGAGAACTGAAGATGCGAACTACTGCTTAACCCACCTCATACTACTGGCTTCTCGTCCTGCGACTATCATCTTTTTATACTCTTTAAAGAGTATATGTGAGGCAAGAAATTTAAGCCGGCTGAGTAGGTGATGGAAGCGATGCAAATTAGGGTTCTCAGATAACCAAAAAAGGTTTTTTCTGTCAGTATTTGCAAGTTGCTTACATATTGGCATAAGTGTATATTAAAGCACTGGCATTATTTAAAAAAAAATTAAAGTCATCAACTTTCTGCTAATATTACTGTTTAGAAAAATCCAAGTCACACTTGTACTCCCCTTATATATGCCAAAACCGAGCTTTGTATGTTTATAAAACAGTGTCTGCTTAGCACTTGAGAGATCTTGAGTTCCATTCTCGCAGTCACCGGTTCTAATTCAAGTTTCTGAATAATTTTCCTGAGTCAACAAAGTACTTTCTGTACCAAAACAAAAGTAACAAAAACATTACCAAAGTCAAACTAAAGTTTGATAGTTCATCATTCATCAAGTGAATTACAGTTGTTGAAAATAGCATAACTGGTTCCTCCAGTATAGCAAGATGCCATAAATGGGTTTTCTATAATTGAAGTGCCTACATTTCACAAGTTATAAAATGTCAATATTCTTTTAACATTAGTAACTCTTTTGTGACTAAATATTTCATACCTACATGGTTAAAAATATTCATATTAATGGCCTGCCCAGAACCACAAATAAAGGGAATGGGGTATAACTATCATACTTTTCCAATCCTGCAACATTACTACCCCTTTAATTAGAAATTTATTGAATAGTGATTTAATCGCCTTTATTAATGGCATTCCTCTTTTCTTCAGCATCCCCTGTAGAATATCATTCTGTTCTGGAACTTAGGTTAGTGCTTTTAAAATATTTTTTCCTGAATTTCAGATAATTCATCAAAACCACTGTTAATTACTCTACGTTTACCACCTTGTAGCACATGTATGGTTTCGAGTGAATGAAATTTTACATTATAGCAAATAAAGTAAGTGAAAATGCACTCTTACATTTATTTTGCCCCACCATGTACTTTTCAACGACACTGTATATACTACTACACTAGCGCGATCGCGCGATGGCGCTCCTTTGTTCAAAATTGGGCGGCATATTCACTTGTTTAAACGGCAAGGTGATATTCATTTGTTTGAACTGCTAAAATCCGAATTTCTTCAACAAGTACATTTAATTATGATTAACTTATTAGTAAATATAACAGTTGCGTACATAATGGCCAGTTATTAGATTCCGGTGTAGTTTGCATTCATCGTGTTAAAGAAAAGTTGAAGATTTGCATCATCTTTCATAAATCACAGAAAACAAATATCAACCTGCAAATGAGGACCCACCGAACAGGGTGATGAAAATTAACAATAAAATAGTCACCAACTCTAAGGTATTTAACTAATAGGATAACTCCTAGTTCTGTTTTCGACATGAGTGACAGTAAGAAACCAGACATGAGTGATAGCGATCCTGTTGATAGCAGTCAAGCAGAAAGTTCTACTCACTGGTAAGAATTTCTTGATTTGCTTTCATTATTCATTAAGCTGTCCCGGGAGTTGATGACCATAGCTTAAGGGTGAAGTACAGAGTAAATTTTACATTGCAATGCCACAGATCAAATCAAGTATATAATAAATAATTTCGAAGGTTTTCTTATCCCATTGTCATTATATGACGGCTGATTTTCAGGATTGCGCCATGTCATTGTTAAGATAGAAGAACTCAACATTTTGCTAACTTTCATAAGACGCTTCATCAAAGGTGAAGCAAACCTGCACGGTAACTCAATGTGGAAACCACACCAGAAACAAAATTTCTATAATTCAATAGGGGAAGTGTGCCTATGATGGACCCCTTAAGGAAACTGCCTCATATTTTTCTTACTTATGGACTTACCGAGTTCTGCTGGGTACCTATTTGCTTCTCATATGTTGTAGATTGTAGTGGGCAAGTACTTTTTCATAAAAAAGTATATGGTAAAATTACATATACGTTTTGTGAAAAACCTGCAAAGGGGCCATTATAGGCACATATGCGCATATGACGGACCCTTCAGGTTATTCATTAAAAAGTGTATATTTTTCATAATTTCAAATATTTATTAAACGAAAAACTTATTCTGACTGAACTAAAATTGCACAAATGACACTATATATGAAAGTAAGTAAAATAGGTAACAAAAAAAAATTAAATACTTCACACACAAATATTTTGATTCTATCGTCGACACCAGCGCAGTCAATGTGGCACCAAGACTTACATGCCTGGCAACGAATCCATTTTTCTCTGGACTGCGACTGGGAATATAATTCGTTGCAATAAATGCAAGGTGGATCATCAGAGTCATCATCTTCCCCCAAAAATTCTTGAAGGGAAAGTTCATCTTCATCACTGGAACTGTTTTGACTTTGAGTAAAAATCTGCTTTTTTGCTTTCCTGGAGTGTTGTTTCCTTGCTTTGAATAGCTTTTCACCTGCCTTTTCCTTTAGTTCTTCAATTTCTGGCGTTGAATTCAAATATCCTGTTTTTCCACGTTTTCTGCCGTTTTTCTGGCCTGTCACTGCTCCAGCTGAAGGAGGAGGACAAATATCTTTTATTGAGATGTCGAGAACTCCTGCTGAGGATGATGGCGAGCTCTGAGCGGATGGTCCTGGTGATGAGTCCTGAGCGGATGGTCCTGGTTGCTGAACATTTTCTGATTGCTGTGGTTGATTTTCATAATTTTCACATTGATTGTCCGGAAGTTGTCTGTCTGTTGTAAGTGATGGAGCAAACTCCCAATCCTCGAACACATCTGGGTTAAAAGGTTGTATTCCTGTTTTTTTGAAGGCATTTATCGCGTTCAAAGGCAGTGCACTTTTTAAATAAGGTCGGTTAAACAGGCTTGCTATTTTAAATTGTGTTACTGCTTTCCCCGGGTTCTGGCGCAACCACAGTTCGATTTCTTGGCCGTAGTAAGTGTGAAGTGGCCTGAAGAATCCAACGTCCAAAGGTTGGAGATGATGAGAACAATGGGCTGGGAAACAGAATATAATAATGCCGTTCTCTTTTGCAAACTCTAGAGCTTCAAGGCCCTTGTGACTGCCATGGCCGTCTAGTAGTAACAGAACCTTGTTGTCCTTGGATGCCTTCGTATACCTCAAAAAATGCTTTAACCACTTAGAAAAAATTTCGGTGGTCATCCAACCTTTTTCTTGGACAAAAGATATGCATCCAGAAGGTGCATCATTCATGAGTTCCTCCTTCATCCTTTGTCGGGGAAAAATTAGAGCCGGCGGTACAAACGTTCCAATGGCATTCATGGAACAGACTACGGTCACATGTTGACCACGTTCTGCGCTACTAAGAGCACCAACTTGTTTGCGACCTTTGACAGCGTAGATTTTTTGGGATTTCTTTTGTACCGTCGTTAAACCAGACTCGTCCATATTATATATGTTTTCTGGGGGGAAGTTATATTTGTCCAAAATTGCAGCTAACGCTTTGAAATAGGGGCGTATGTTAGGCTTATTAAAAGCCTGGGCCCTGGTCAAAGAAGTATTTTCAGGGCTTCTTAAAGATATTCGTGGATTACACTTTAGGAAGCCTCTGATCCATTTCCATCCAGCCATTCTGGTTTCTTGGTTAAAACTATGATCAATTCCATTTTTTTCGGCCACTTCAAACACCAGCTTACGCAAATCTTGACTGGTAAGACCAAAAAACCGTGTTTCCATGTCTATAATATGTTCGGCTATTTCATTTTCTACTGGTTCAGAGAATGTTGGTCTTCGCCCTCCTAAGTCACCCTTAGAACTTCCCTGTTGCGTAGAAAATCTTCTTCGTAACGTAGTTTTCGGGACATTAAAGGTTTTGGCCGCCAGCTTAAAGCCCATGCTTTCTTCTCGAACGCTTTTAAGAGCTTCTTCCATATCACGTTCCTCCCATTGTTGCCTCTTTGAGGTAGCCATGTCTGCAAATACTAAAATCCGTAATAGTTATAGTTTGAGTAAGTGTAAGTACCATACATTACATTCGCTTTCCTATGATGGCCCCCTAGTCCATCATTAGAAAACCCTTGGGGGTCCATCATAGGCAGTTGCGCATAGATCTACTTAAAACCTGGTAACTACGGTTTTGTTTACTCTAACCCTAAATTCAAGTACATCAATCGACGCGCAATATGCAAATCTACTTTACACATAAAAAGCAGTTGTCAGCTAAGCTTATAGTAGAAGCAAAATACTAAATATCAAGTCTATTTTGTTAGATCTAGACTTACAAATTTCAACTTTATTTCATAGTTTCAGTCCCACAGTGTGCACGTGTCTGAAAGTTGATAACTACTGACAAATGCACTTGTTGCACAAGTCTAGCACGGTGGTAGGGCGATGAGCGCGCGCTATTTAAAAATGTAGCTGGTGGGCCATCATAGGTAGGGCGCCGTCATAGGCACATTTCTTCTAGGTCAACCCATGCCAGAGGCAAAACTCTTCTAGCATGGGTTACATGTTGAGTTATTGTGGTATTTTGTTTCACTCCTGATAAAACCCTTTGCAAAAGTGGACGAAGCATTGAGTTGTTTTATCTCAACAATAACACGATCCATTCTTGAACTTCTTCATTACATATGTAGTAAATGTTAACATGACATAAAAGCCATATCAGCAAAAATGAAGCAATTAACGATCAAGTTTTTCCATTAATTCTAGACTCTACCAATGTTGAAAAAGTATCTTGATTTAATTCACGTTTCAGAAATTAATGATTTATAACAGTAATACTTGTATATATTTTCAAACTAAATTGATTGATTGATTTAGATGGGTTCGTAGTGAGCCCAGTTTTGCACCTCAACTCTGTGGTCTTTTGTGCCACCCCTGACCCTATTAAAATAAATCTGCACCTTCAACGAGTTATAGGATGTTTTTTACGAGGTACTCATGTGTGAGAGCTGCTCCATGTGGAGTTCCCCCGAAGATTTGCTGTCTTTTGCGGAATAACGCAGGACAGTTGAAGATTATGTGTGAGACCGTCTCCTCTTCTTCCTGACATAACCTACAGAGTATATCCCCTCTGTATATACCTATTTTTTGTAGGTGTTTTCTCAGGTGGCAGTGTCCTGTGACTAGTCCTACCAGCCGTCTAATCTGAGTGCGTCCTAGATGGAGAACATCAGTTGTTAGTCTGCGAGAAGGCGTTCTAATTATTTCCTTCCCCAGTGTTTGTCCCTGTGTGGCATCCCAGCGAGAAGCATGTTGAGTAACGATCCATTTTTCTATGGCTGTTCGAATGCTTTGGGTATACCAAATACAGATTCTGGGTCTATAAATGGGATAGATGCACCAGCCTGCTGCTTCGTTCGTTTCCCTTCAAACTAAAAATGCCTATAACCCCATTATGATCGAGTTCAAGCTTATGTTTGTCAGATATTTTTGACAAATCAGTGTGCCCTTACGCTAGTGATGGGCGATTTTTCATAAACTGTGATTTAAACACAGATATTAAAAAATCACAGATAACAACTTTTATCGCATTTGCTAAAAACGCGTGATGTGATCACGACTCATAGATTGTGCCAGATCCCAGGTCTAATACTTTAAATGATATCTTGCTTGTGTGAGTGTGAGATGCAATAAGTATCACCTAAATACGGCTTGGCTTAGAGTCCATTTTTGCTTGTTGCCATAAGAATTTACACGCAAGTAAAGCCTATTTAAAAAGCACCTTATTAAAACCAAAACATATCTTAGTGAATGTTCCTGTATTTTTGCAATGTATGTATTATTTAGAGATCTGAACCTGCGTGCACTATTTTATCATAAATTGCTTGCAGAATAACGAGAAACGAAATTGCGCTTTTATGCTTTTCAGGGGTTAGATACTCGTATTCGTATATGAGCAGATATGAAAGTCATAATCACGTAATGCTTTAAAATCACTGGTACCAAAAAATTGCAGTAATGGTTCACGGTGCGATTAAAAAATCACAATATCGCCCTTTTACTATGGTCATCAAGTCCTACGACACTCTACATAATTATAATGAATTTTTCTCGTTGTTCTATGTATGCTGTTAGATTATAATTTCATTGTATTTCAGTCACTTGTTAAATTGAAAAAATTCAGTAGATTCCTCTTTTGTCCTATACCCAAGGCTAATGTTATTTCTTTTAACGCATTTAAAGGTAGCAATGATTGCTTCAACAATCTTTAAATTTTATAATTAGTTTATTTATCTATTTTCACTTTATATGTGTGTACTTATACGAAGATTGCTTGCTAAAGACTAAAGAAAACTGAAGGCTTTACGAAGGGGCGTCTCGAGCTTACCTGCTGCCGGTGTGCACAGTCTCATGTGGGTTGTGGCTGAGTGATTTGAGTAAAGCTAAATAGAAAAGCATTCTTAATATAAATACTTATAAAAATGCCTTTATTTATTATTAATCTCACAATCTGATAACATTAAAATATCACTCACAATGTGATAACATTAAAATATCACTTACAATATTGAAAGTAATATTTGTTGCTGTTCAACAATTTTCTTATTGCAAATTCTTTTATAGTAGGTATTAGTGTCATTTTCAGTACCTACTTATTATACTTAACTAAATTTGATAACCTTCCTTGTGTCATACTTGATCATAAATCATTTTTTATAATTTTTAACTTAGAAAATAATCTTTCACCCTCACTACTAGTGACAGGTAATGCTTAAAGCAATTGATAAATTCAGAAATGTGCTAATAAATAAATAAATAAATGTTGCAGCAAACGTCATTGTTTCGTAATACTTACACTACTTTTTAACAGCTACTGTGCAAAATTTCATCCATTTATGGCATATCGTTGCTCTCATGCCTCTTGTGTATTAAATTACCATTAGAGACTAGTTTAGTTAAGTTAAGACACCAAAGAGTAATACAATTCTTAACTTTGGAAGGCCAGAGACTGAAAATTCTACATGAAAGAATGCTGGCAGTGTATAGTGAGAATGGGCCAAGCTTGTATCAAATAAACTACTCAATCAGTGAATCAGTAGAAGACGATCCAAGACCAGGACAGCAGGAAACTGCAACAAATCCTGGAATGTACAAAAAGGTAGCGTTGATAGTTCTTAAAAATTGACGTTTGAAGATAACACAGATCACTGTAAAGAATATCGGAACCAAGTGTGCTATACATTTTGCAGGAAGAGCTTGGAATGAGCAAGGTGTCAGCCACATGAGTTCCAAAACTGTTGACTCCTGCACAGAAAGTTTGTTATCGAGAGATTTCTTCAAGGAATCTGGTTTTACTGACATGTGCAAAATAATGACAGAAGAGAAAACCTGGGTCTATTATTGGGACCTTGATACCAAGCAGAAATCAGTGCAGTGAGACCAAAAGGGTCTCATCTACAGAAAAGCTTATAGCGGTGGTTTTTTGGAACCACTAAGCAATTCTTATAATTGATTAAATGGATAAAAGCAAAATAATCACCGTCAGTGCCTATTCTATCACACTTGAGAAATTACATCGTGCTATAGAAAAAAAGCATCCAAATTTGTTGAAGAAAGAGGTTCTGACTTCACAACAATGCAAGAGTGCATATGGCTCAAACTGTTCAAGCTGTAATTAAAAATTAAGATTCTTTTAGCCAGATTATTCAGTGTATAGCCCCGATATGACCTCCTGTAACTTATTTATTCAGAAACTTAGGAAAAAAACTATGAGGTCCCAAGTTTTCTTCTGACGTACGAGGAGCATTCAAATATGAACGATAATTTGAATTGCGCGCCAAAAGATAAAAACACGCACAGAAGTTTTATACATTAATTAATGCTCTGGAATATGACCTACCTTCATTCAGTCGTTAAGTCGTCATAATGCATTTTCATTCAATTGGCAAGCATAAGTGAGGTGGGAGTGCATGCAAGCGTGGAACAACGCATTAGTAGTAAATTTCTTATCAACAAAGATATCAAAAGATAAGAAATTTGTATAAGAGTTAAAAGACAGTTTGATGCGCAACTACTATCAGGCATAAGCATTTACAAAAGGAGTAAAGCGCTTAAAGATGGCGCAAAGGTGCGGAGAATGACCGAAATCTTGCCCTCAAAAAACATTGACAACAGAAGAGAATGCTGACAGAGTAAAATGCACTTATTTGAAACGAATGTCGATTTACAGTGAAGGATATTACTTCTGCATTAAATATCAGTAGGGGTAACTTGAAAAAAAACGCGAGTTTTCTGTCTGCATCTTACAGGATAATGCTCGACCCCATTTCACTATTCACACGCTGACTACAATCCAAATATTTAATTGGACCATGCAGTCCTATTTACCATACATTTCGAACCTTGTTCTATCAGTTTCTTATTTGTTTGGACCCTTAAAAGAGTTTCTAGGAGAAAAATACCTCATTGTAATGAAGAAGTCATCAAAATTGTTCCGAAATGGGTGCGACAGCAGCCAAAAGAATTTTTTTTTCGTGGAATACAGAAACTTTCGAAAAGATGGCACCAGTTTATTAAAAGAGAGGAAGGCTGAGTAGAATAATGACATGATATACATTAGACTCCTTGCGTTTGTTTTTGAATAAATATTAAATTATCGTTTAAATTTGAATGCTTCTCGTAGAATTCCAGCAGGCTGTTGGCAGCTATTTTGGTGAACAGGAAAAGACTACTATTCCAGGACATGTTTCAACTCTCAGCGTGACGTCACTCGATCACATTATCTTATTGATTACTATGCTTTATCTGCTCCAATAGTGTTAGAGGGGAAGTCGAAATTTGGAATTTGAAAAAAACAGTTATGTAACCAAGACCTGGCGGCCACCCGCTGCAAAATGTTAGATTTTCTTAAGAGTGGGAAAAGTATACATGATATTAAACAAACAAAAATTAGGCACTTTGTTTCAACTACATTTCAAGAAGCATTATGTATGTTTTTATTAGTTATAAAAAAAAGCTTATAATGTAGCTTCCAAAAAAGTTATCGGTCAAGGTGAACATCCCAATGTAGAGAAGGTTTCTATGTATACCTGGTTTTTACAATAGAGAAATCTGTCATGTACCAACTTAGTCAGAAATTTTACTGAAAAAGCCAAATTCTTTTATAGAAAATAACAGGAAAAGATGATTCTGTATGAATATATGTAAGCTTGTTATTTGTTTATAAAATATGTATTGGAAATATTTTTCTTGCTTTATTTGTTTATTTTTCTAAATACTGCTATAATCCGTAAGATTTGCATGTTCTAACAAAGGGTAAATTTATCTGTCCGGATTACCAAAGCTGTACTGTATTCTTCACTGTAAGAACTGCTTTACCAACAGTCTCAGACTAGAGTCAAGATAGTCGAAATGCAGGCTTTCACCTCGGCTTTCACGGCCGTTGTCCATAATGGTAGATGCTTTCGAATTATGCCGTGGTCATCGATTTGGACTTGACGTTTCGCTGCTCATGCTGTCAGCTTCTTCAGGCATAACCCAGAAGCACCTACCATTATGAAGTCAAGATGGCCTACCGGGCCACAACATTTTTTAACAGATGTCCATGTCCATGTCTGCTTAGGTAAAATAGGTATATATTTTTTCAAAAGAATTATTTAATAAAATAAATACATAAAGTAATTACTTTTTCTAATATAACATATAACTATACTTACCTATAGATGAAAAAGTAAATATGACGATAGAATACCATAAAAAATTAAATCAAATGAGGCAGGCGTGTTTGGGTTTTAGAGTGTTAAGGGGATTGGACTCGCTATTTAGTTTTTGTTTGCAGCAACGTTGGCCGATTATACGTAGCACAACTTTATGTCCCACTCTCTGTAGTGGAATAAAGCAGGATACCAATATTACAGTTACTCAGTGCGCTTACTGCTATGACATCGCTCTTGCATACTGACAGAAGAAGTGGTCTACACGCATAGCCTAAACGCCCCTACTGGAGAAATTTTAAAATCGACAAGATAAACATCCAGTAATAGAGTAATACTGATCTAAAAAATTTAAAAAATATGACTATTGTAAGTCATGTTTTTTCGTTAGAAGATTTTGCAGCTAATTTTGTTGTTAACATCAATTACTAATGGTTGTAAGTGAAATCATTAGTTGTGTCATAGCATGTTAGTTACTAACATGATATTAACAACAAAATTAGCTGCAAAATCTTCTAACGAAAAACATGACTTACAATAATAATTTTTGAATTTTTTAAATTTATTAAATAATACAGCTGTGACAAACAATTAATAGTAATACTGATCGTTGCAATAATGAATGGAATAGCATTTTACTAAATTATTAAACTAAACAATGTATATCATTTTATAGACTTATGCCTTTACGCAATTACAGTGAAAACACTGCACTTGCTTACCAAGTAATCGGCAAATAATGCTGAATGCTACTCTGTACGCAGCAGTAGGCGTACAATTAGCCCACAATTTTCTCTGGACGATGCAGTGACGTTATTTGTAACAGGTAATTGTGCGATCCTGGATTCTTGCAGCGTTGTTTGAGTGAGCAAGCGCTATGAAGATTCGCGTTTGCTCGTAAGAGATAAATGAAATGCAAGAAAAATGAAAAACAAAATTACAGAAAAACCGGAAAACATTATCTAATTTTCTTTACACTATTGTGCGTACAACTAATTGAGAAATGGAGGATCCTAAAAACAAACCTTATATTCCTTAAATGTATACTGTTTTTATTGATTTTTTTACATTAATCCTAATTTTGAAAAAATTGTTGAGCCACATTTTTTTTTAAATGAAGTTCCCACAAAGTACTTTTCATAAGCTTTACAATACAATAAAAATTTTAATTCTACGTTTACTGGTTCTAACGTAATTCACTTTTTACAAAAGCAGTGTTTTACTCTCATTCATCTCTTTCTAACTAACGTAGACTTATAGAAGGAAAGGAATACTCCAATTGACGGCATAAAGTATTTACGTGTGGAAGCTTTATATGTGGAATTAAGTCATGTTCAATACCCTTAATAAATCTGTCTGAACACTTACTAACGCAGTAGCATCTAGCCTCTCCTGCTCCAGTACACCGTAAACAAGTTCAAATAATTTTTAATTTTGAACAAACTCTTTCACAGGCAACTTGTGTACTTGGTAAAGTAAGTAAATATTTATTCGCAATGCAAAGATTGCTTGCTGCATGTGCATGTCATTGAATGGAGATTGTACTTGTGAATTACGTTAAAAATCTGATAATAACGCCCAAATGAATGAAAGTAAAATAGCTTCAGAAAATATTTATTCGTAAATAGTCTAATTAACAAGAAAAGTTCTTTAAAAATTGGAGGCGGTCAAACTTTGTCATTTTCTCTAAACAATCTACATAGCATGCTGTTATATGCTCCATGCACAGCCAACATTTACAAATTTTGCAAAACTGTAATTCTGACACATCCTCCTCATCGATGTCTACCAGGCTCCTAGCTCAATAGCGCACACTTTCTGGTAAGTGTGTGACAATCTCTTTCTCGTGTTTTGTTGCACTAGATTCATAGTTAGATCTTTTTAAAACAATCTACACCTTTTAGCAGAATCTCCATCTGGGTCCTGGGCCCTAGTACAATATTGAAGTTATAAAGGACCAACATTGGCTAACGCTTCATATGTCTGGCAACATTACATGATGTGATCATTCATCAATAACACCTACCCAACTTTAGAGCACAGTTAATTTGGTGCCCAACTGTGAATGGTCTCACCAAGCCCGATTCGAATCGCCAAGGCTGCGGAAAAATTCGGCCCCCAGGGGATTCAAACCGAGGACTTGCTTAATGCAAGCCTAGCGCCTACCCAACTGGGCTACGCAGCTTTTTAGTATTAGAGAGTAACAAATATAATTCCAAAAAGAATCCCCTTTTTGCCCCGATATTATACATTTTGTTTGGCTATAAATAAAATAATGTTTTTTAATTGCTTTATAATTCACCTATTAGTAGAAATTCAGTTTTCCTTAAATTTACTAACTCAAAATTAATTTTATATTCAATATTTTTTTGCACAAAATATGTCGTAACTGCTAGAATATAAGATAACAAACTTTCATGTTCTTGTATTCTTTGGTAAATATGAGGGCGGGATGATAATTGCTTAACCTAACAACAAAAGACCAGTTATATTTTCAGAATTTTTATTTTTCAACATAACCTCTTAAACGCTAAATACATTTTGTCCAGCAATGCTCTAAGGCTTTTATCCCATGACGAAAGGTACTTTACTCAAGGTCTGCAAAATAGCTGTCAACAGTGGTGTTGACCTTTACAACGGATGAAAATTTCTATCCACTTAGGAAAATTTTGAGCTTAGGGTATAAGTGGAAGTCAGAGGGAGCCAAATAGTGAATAAGGTGGATGCGGATGCTTTAATTCGTCGACTGTAGCCATTGCAGCAACTCTAGTGTAAGGAAGTGTAAGAAAGTGTATTATCCTGGTAAAAAATAATTTTCTTATGCTCGATACCTTCTTTGTTGAATATTTTGATGCAATTGGTCCAAAAGGTTAGCATAGCATTCACTGTTTATCGTTTGTTCCTGTGGAAGTTAATCGATCAACAAAATCTCTTTTGTTTTGCAGAAAACCAATGCCATCACCATGGTAGCTGATTTTAAGTTCATTGCTTTTCGTGGCGCCAAAAGAGCTAGGTTCTGCTCATTGCTTTAATTTCAGTTTTGTCCCTGAGATATAAATTTGATCAGTAGTAACAAATTGATGCATAAAATCGGTTGCATTCTTTTTAAAACGGTAAAATACTTGTCAAAGTTGCATTCGAACACATTTTTGGTCGAATGTGAGCAAACGCGGCACCCATTATGCAAACAGCTTTTTCAGGCCCAATTCTTGGGTTAAAATATCGCACACCACATCTTTTGAGATGCTCACATTAACTATTTCAGTCGTTTGTTTTTCAACATCATACATCATTTTGATAACCATTTCTGTTGTAGTGTCACTTCTTTGGCATTCAGAGCGCTGACAATCTTGGACGTGCGTACTACCCTGTTAAACTTAATCACCTAATTTTTTTCGGCCGCATATGATGGAGCACATTCACTCAGTACACTTTCTGTCTATTTAAAAATGTTTGCACCTTTTAAGACTTTTGCATACAAAAATTCAAGACCAACTAGAGACTGGAGACTAATGCCCTCCAGCGTTCCAACAATCACAAAAGCCTCGGCAGGCCATATGAAGCCACCTGAAGAGGAAGAAGTATACAAAAATTAATTAACCGTGCAATGGTCAGTATTTTCCCTTGTTAAACAAATACAACATACGTTTTCTTTAAACAGCAAACTATTTCACAGATGGACTTTATTTTCAGTGTTGCTAATTCAAAGATGGAAGTTGTAATTTTTTAATATACAGTTATATTTATGTATTTAAAATAAGTACGTGGAGACTAACCAATTATCATCCCGCTCTCATATGTTGAAAATTGCACAAAGGTACACAAAGTAGGAAGTGCGGCTCCATATGGGGCGCGATAAATAATCAGGGGGGTTTTTATATTTCACATATCTTTATTAATTATGTTATACTTTTATAATCTTTCATATTTATGAGAGTAACAGGCTGGGAATCCCCTCACTCTGTTCAGCATGGCCGTGGCTTTGTTTACAGGGTGTATTATTACACTGTACCAGTGGGGGCTGTCAACAGTCGATCTGTGATTAGAAAAAAGTAACTATTCTATAATTAAAAATACATTTTATCATCTATGCCACCGTTATAATACAACAAGGTTTAAGTAATGAAATACGGCGAGCGTCATTCCCGCTTAAAATATGTTAAACAATATTCAAGAAGTATTTCAGCATAACATGATTTGTGTTCAACATACTTGCGTGTATCAATCTTGCTCCAAACTTATAAGGGATTACGGATAAAACGCTAACGTGGCAGATTTGACTGTATAGAAGTTTAAATGGACGCAACGGCTTTCCATGTCAAAGCCGCCAGCGCTGGAAACTCCTGGTCTTCTTGAGTATTTACAAATATCGCTCTCCTAAAAATGCAATTCAATTTGCAGGTTCAGCGACTGCTGCCAGATGTATAACCCCTTCGAAATATTACAAGTTTTGACATTGAAAATAAACTGCAATGTACAAGGTTTTGCAACGTGTTCGGTAATATCGGTTTCAGTTGAACCGTGATTGTTTATGTGCAGTGATTTCGGTTGTTTTTATTAAAGAATGGGAGAGAACAGCATAAATTGTATACTCAACATTAATTTTTTTAAAATCTACTGTTACCTGAAAAGTTTAAAATAAAAGGAAGACCTACACCAATTTTAAATCTCAACGAAAAAGATAAAGCTGTGACTTGTGATTATACAAGACTTTTTGGATTTGTGGATGTGATACAGTAAATGCCCTGTTTTGTTTTCCACATGTTCTGTTTTATCGTGAAGAAATGGACAAAACCTGGTCACGATTAAGATCTCAAACATTTAATTAGAGGGTAAAAAAACATAAACTTTGTGCGCGTCATATGAATTGTTGTATAGAATTTGCTTTATTGGGTTTTGTAAATATTGCACTTTAGTTAAATTCAGTTTATAGACAAAATATAATCAAACATAATGAACAGGTGACTAAAAACAGGTACATATTAGAGAATATATTTGGATTAAAACATCGTCGGACTATAGGTGAGTCACTAATTATAATTTTGTGAAAAAAAGCTGCGCATTCTCTTTCATTTGTAGTGCAGGAAAATATGCCACCAGTAAAACAAAGAACAATGGCATAGGTATTATTTTATTGTTTCAATTCTGTTTTTAAGCAACGCAGCGGTGATCAGCACTGCCTAGAGCCATACAATACCTGATACGACCATTCCCCACATAGCCAGGCAGTACCAGCTTTGTTATATATTTGAAAACATATTATACAAAACAGGAAAGAATTACTTACAGTGGATTTTGAATTTTGATCGCACCGATATTATTAGATATTACATTTTTGATGATTATTATCATGTATACAGGGACTTTAGTAGTAATTATTGTAACTTACACATATTCCTATTTATAAAACCAATTCGGCTTTGTCTGTTCCGCAAAATCACATTTCCTAACATATTTCATATAGGATTATTTCTCATAATTATCATCAACATAAAACCCCTCCCAAGTATCAAATATTGATAAAATCTTACCTATTGAGCTCCTCATTAAAAAAAGTAAATTTGGTTTGCTACATTTTTTGAGCCCGCCTGTATAATTAAAAATATTTTGGTAATGTGCACCACCTTTGCACTTACAACTTTCATGTAAGCTAATTTTATTTAATTCTTATTTTGGAAATATCCCTTCATCATTGCCGGACCCTGTATAGTTAAATACAGCAAACGGCACGAAACCTTAGAAATTTAGAACAGGTCATTTCGATATTACATTGTATATACTTGCTAATAATCCACTCTGTTGGAAACTTGCGTGAAAAGTATATGTCAGGATCAAAGACTCTGCGTTTCAGCACATTAAGGTTATTGTTTAAAATGTTTTTGACGCTTTTCAAATGTTACAACTTTTTTTTCGAAGTCCATTTGCTAATAGAAAAATGTAATACGCTAAATATTTTCAAACAATATTAATGAATTTTTTACATGCCAAATTTCAAATTTATAAATGTATACAGGGTGGCCAAATTCGGATGATTTCATAGGGAATCTCGATAACTATAGGAGATGTGGCAAAATGAAGACCCCATCCTCAATCTCTTTTTTCGCGAAAAGCTCGATGGTGAAAACCAAAATTAGCTATCGTTTGTTTTCGAGTTATAAACAGAAGTTCGATTTTTCGTTTTGACTACATCTCGCGTATTGATAAAAATAGATAAAAGTAATTTCTAGTTTCTTCAGGCACTTCTGTGGTACGAATGCAGCGGCATAGTCAGTTTAAAAAGTTTCTAAATTCGAGTTACAACATACAGTTTCTTCTTTATACAAAACCCATAGTTGGCTGTGACATTATGAGAAAGAGGAGTTTTTTCCTATTCTAGTGATATACAGTGACCGCCAAAAAGTCGGCATCAAATGGGAAAAATTTTCAGGTTTGAAAACCTATTTAGTCCCTATCAGATATAGCCAGTAATTTTTAATTAGAAAATACGAAAATGGTGTTTTTCGAAATTGTCAAAATCCAAAAAGTAACATTTTTCGGAAATTAAGTAAGGTTTCAATGTGATTTTTTTAAGCGTGTGTTAGTTTTAGCTAACTGAACAATCTTAAAGCCAGAAAACAACTTGTTTTCTTTAACTTTTGCAAAAATAAAATTTTTCAATAGTTCACATAACCAAGACTTAATTTTAAAATTCATTTTTTTTTTAGGTGAAGACTAAAGATAATATAAATATAAAATAATAGATTGTGTATATTTACCAAAAAATAATATGTTCGCATAATTTTTACTTTTTTGAAGGGGCTTTTTAGGTGATAATCAATATCTATTTAAACGTTCTAGAAACTTTAATCTACTGCTGTTAATGAATTACTCTTACAAAAAAACCTGTAAATGATCTTTTACAGTTCCCTAAATAAGATGTTTCTTTATTCACTTTACATGTTCTAACCATTTTGGATTTTTTTTCAAAATTTTGTATTAGAACATCACATTTCAAATAACTTTTTGTTATTTCTCTTCTATCTTGTCTAGTAAATACATTTTTTGCAATTATTTTAAAAAATTGTAAAATTTGATAAATAACGGAAGTCACGTAACAACTTTTGTTTGGCCCAAATGTAATGTTTTTCAACCACCTCCGATCGCCAGGGTTTTGATTTTCCAAAAAACTTTTCCCGTTTGATGCCAAATTTTTGGTGATCACTGTATATCATGTGGAATCGATTTATTCGTTTTCAAGACTATAGCAAAACTCATAATTTTCAAAGTAGTTTTAATATTCTTCGTTTTATAGTAGAAGGCTTCTGCCATATAGAATATAAGTGATTAAACACAGTATCTGTCTTTGCGTTGTTACAATACCACCATTTAATTGACAGAATAAATCGCATTTGATTATTGGGTATAATATACTGTCTGTCATACATTTGGGCACATATCGAACATTATTTCATTATCCATTTATCAGAAAATTTTGGTCTGTGCAGTTTCTTAAATTAAAAATGCACTTGCCAAAATTTAAATATCCCCTTCTGTATACAGGTGAGGTTCGAAAATATGAAAATGGCACAAAAATAAAGTAGGTACGCTATTTTTCAAAATACACAAAAATTTTAATTGAAGGTATTTGTTATATCAATTCTATTAGAAACTATAATTGATTGAATTGTTATTGATGTTTGAATCGTTTGTTATCAAATTTTTTGAAGATACCTGTTTTTAACTCAATTTTTTTTTTTTTAATTCCGCACTCCGCCAACAGCCGTTAGGCCAATTATAGGCGTCACTGTACATTTTGTTAGCACTAATTTCGATTCATGTAATTTTCTGGTTGCTAAGTGAGCGAAATTCAAGTTCTACGGTACACCTTTCTCATATCCGCTAATAAGTTAACTTTGAAGTATCTTATTTGGTAATACACAGGGATTTCTTTCAATTCTGAGCAACTTTCTAAATAACATTTTTATCTATTTTGACAAATAAGGGTACTTTATTCTTGAGCCATTTTCATATTTTCAAACGTATACGAAAGGATGTATTTAGATTCTGCCAAGTGAATAAAATTTCCTGATAAATGGATAACAAACAAATTCGTGTGTTCAAATTTATGACGGACACTGTATATTATATATGTTATGATATATATCACTAAAATGGGGAAAAATCCTCTTTCTCACAATGCCCCAGCCAACTATGGGTTCCATATAAAAAAATACAACTTTATGGTATAACTCAAATTCATTTTTTTTTTTGAAAAACTGACTATGCTGCTGCATTCGTATCAAAAAAGTAGCTCAAGAACGTAGCAATTACTTTTCCCTATGTTCATAAATAAGCGAGATATGGCCACAAAACGAAAAGTGGAAAAATCGATTTTTGTTTGTAATTCGAAAATAAAATGATAGCCAATTTTGGTTTGCACCATTAAGCTTTTCTCGAAAAAAGAGATCGAGGATGGGGAGTCCATTTTTCCATATCTCCTATAATTATCGAGATTCCCTATGAAAACACCGAAATTTGCCCACCCTGTACATGATGAAATCATTGAAGTGAAACTAGATTTGCGACTTGATTTATTAATTAATTTAAATAGTATATTATTATACTAGTTTAATAAGAGGGCCTATTGTAGCACGAGTGCTCCAATGCCTCTTATTATATGAATAAAATATACTACTATTTTATCTACTTTGCATAAAAATAAAACTTTGAATTTTGACATCTGATAACTGTGACAATCTGTCAGTTGTCTGAAATAAGGTAGACGGCTGTGTTGTCGTTTTTCATATGAAAATAACAATGCAAAAACAGTGCTATAATGCAGTGTTTCTCAAAGTGGTGGTCCGCGGACTGGTGGCGGTCCGTGAGCAAGATGTTGCCGATCTGCGAGGTCCATTGTTGATTTTGATAATCGATTCGATTATGTTGTCAGTCTACCACTACAAAATATAGGAATAGTATGAAGATTCTTCCCTTATTTCGCGTGGTGCTGTCATTAACTGAATCATAAGGTCACTAGATTAATACACTTAAGTGTAAGGTATCGCCATTAATGATTTTTTGTATCTGTCCTTGTCACACAGTCACATAATTTGACTTTAGAGCAGTGCCATTACACCAAAAGGAAAATCCTCAAAATCTAGTGTTTCCTACTGCAGAAATTTGTATTTGTTAGCTTTATCTTACAATTTTCTGATGCAAAAACTTAGTGTGTTGAGCTAGTGACCTTACTGAACCACGGATAGAGAAATTGACAAAGACTAAGCAAGCCGATTTATCACATTAATGCAACGTTATACGAAGCTGGTTGAACTGTTTATGTTTACATGTAGTTTTTTTAGAATTACGAATAACTTCGTTATTGTTTCATTTGTTAATAAATGTAGCGGTCCGTCTTACATTAGTCAAAATAATACCGGTCCGCCACATTAAATAGTTTGAGAAGCACTGCTATAATGGACTCTATTGTAGCACTGTTTTCGGTATTATAATAACCATATTGCGACAGCAAAGTGGATAAAGAATATTAAACGGCTATGTAGAGTGTGATGAACTCAGTTGGGTAAGAACTTTCCTGGATCATTTCCCTGGATCGAGCGATATGGGTTTTTTGGCTGATACCGATAGGCGGATATATTCTCATTGCTTTCTCCCACTGCTTTTTGAATACATGCATGCATGTGTGTGCCGCTGCTTGCTGGATTCAAGCGGGGTAATCCCCTAAATACGAACTCATGTTTATGCAGGTGTCTTCTTGTCTTTTCGTTTTAATATTGCAGTTTCACACAATCATTTTTACTTGTGGCGTATTAGTTAGTATTGTTAACAATTTCTGATGATGCAAGACCTTGAAATGGCATCGCCTGATCGAATGTTTTTGCTGATGCAATGCATTCTAGAAGCGAGGCGAAGCTGGAAAATATTTCGCACACTTGATCGAGTGGTTATAATAATTTAGAAAAATGAATATTTTATACTCCACATTGTTTGTTTACATTATATTGTTCATTCTTATAAAAAATAATAAAATATTAAATTTTTAAAGGAAATTCATTTTTGAGAGCTTTTATTGGACTTGTTCTACTGTCTTGGATGTTTATCAAACGACGTTTAGGGAGTTTTTGATCTACTCCTGAGAAGGACTAACCAAGAGTTCATTCACTCAAGGACGAGAGTAGATCAAAAACTCCCGAAACATCGTGTGATAAACACCCAAGACAGTGGAGAAAGTCCGATAAAACATCTCATAATAGACCACTGTTAAAAATGACATTAATCACAGCACAAATTCATTTTTGCCGATATCTCGTTTACTTTATTTTCATTAATAGCTTCATCAAAACAGTATTACAGTAGCAAGTTGGTAGGATGGTACACACATAAAACCTCTAAAACTTCCGTAATACACAGAATAAAGCAGAAAATCGGCATTGGCTCCACAGTAAATATCATACGTTAAAAAATGTTTCATCTGAAATTTAGTGTTTCTAATTTCGAAGTTCGAAATTCAAATAGGAACCTCTGGAAGCTATTTAAATGAAAGAAAACATGAATTATCTTTCGAGTGTAAACTAGTGGCTTTGGCATTAATAGGGTGCTCAAAATTTGCAAATTTAATAATTTCGCATTTTTTACATCTTCCGCTATCTTACTTCATACTCCTAAATTCAACCGTTTTTCAGATATTTGAGTTTGAACATTAAACAGCAACCCCTCAAGATGCTTTATTTAGAGCGATCGACATGCAAACGCAGTTAAAATGCAACTAAACTAAGTTAGTGACTAAATTGTGCTAAGAATTTCACCATGTTTTTCACGTTAAGTCATAACATTCATTTTATTTTTAAACTGATTTCTTTTGTTTCCTTCATACCTTGAAAGATTTTAATTTAGCGTAGCTTTTTGTGCATTAAGAGTTATGAGACTGCTTATTCTCACATATATAACGTTAGATATGTCAAACACCTGTGTTTGAACTGAACTGCAGAACTTCAACCGGAAAAGCTTTATCTATCCATATATCCATATCCAAACAATGCAATTTAAAATTTAAATCGTGTTATAGCTCACTACTTTTTTTGAGTTATTTTAGACTTTTCTTTGCCAGACAGCACTATCTCAATAATTGTCTATATTGAGTGTCATTAATTTATTTTTTGCAAATTGTTTCGCAGTTGGATGTTTGAGTGTTCGTCCCTAACCAATTTCACTACCATTTGTATGATCCAGTAAAACATTACTTATACAAAATTATATAAATTTATTCCATATATAGTACTGCTGTACATTTATGTATATATTTTACATTTTATATACATGGGTACTTATTTTCAAAAACATATTTAAGAAAGATCCATTGCTATTACTGCCATTATTGCAAAGTTATACTATGCTATATCACATATTTAGGTTACACAGGAATTCAATAGCAGTAACATAATAGATCGTTGAAACTTAGTATAATTTTATGACACACACACTTGTAAATATCCTAAAAAGAATACAAAGAGACATTACGTCATAATGCCCTGTAATATATGGTTGCCAAATGAGAACTACTGTTAATAAAAGCCATAATTTATACCTTAAAACATGCAATGAGTAATTATGCAGTGAAAATTTAGCTATGATAAGTTAGTATTTCAACAGTAATGCAACGTACAGATATTACGAACTTTCGCTTATAATGTACAGAAGTCGTGCAGGTCCATCACAAGCAGTCATTCAGAATATCTACTAAATTTGTTGATTTCAAATTCAGCTGCTACAATCCTGTAGTTTTTGTTTACTATCCAAATGCGCTATACAAGAGCCAAGGCTTAAGCTGTTTTTAATTCTAAACGATTTCAGTGTGGTTTTAGTGTTGCTGTGCTACGTTTAAAAAATCAATCAAGAAAAACAATAATTACGAGGCACGACACGAAAATTTATCAAGAGCATCCAATGTAAAAGTATGTTTCAAGCAACTCATTTGGCAACTTAACGCAAGTGACTAACTGCATAAAAATAAATGTTACGATAAACTCAAAATCGTATTTTTTAATACATTTGATTTTTTTATAATCATAAACTCTTTAAACGCCAACGATACATTAAATCTCAGTCTATGGAATGTAAATAGGTCAAATTCTAAAACATGCTTTTGACCATTTACTACTAAACTAATTATTACTGTTGGTGGAACTTGTTTCTTTAGAACTCTGAAAAAGAAAAGTCAGTATAAATTAAACATAAGCACATAGTACACGGACTAACCCACATGCGAAACTGATATCCACCCTCCACTTAAAAGACGACAACTTTTGAATACCCCTGTAACTGCCACTTAAAATTACACTTACGGGTTGCATCTTATGTTTCAACGGGAAGTTGTCTACGAACTCAGCGCTGAAGCCAGCTCTTTCCAATACTTCGCGGAATTGCTTTTCGTCAGTTTCCATATAGAGACGTACTAGAGATATGTACAGCCCCAACAACTGCAGAACATCGTCAGCTGACAATCCAGACAGCTCGGAGAAGGTCTGCACTTCATTTGAGCTGTCATAATTATTGGTAATCGCTGCTTCTATGGCAGCTGTAGAAAATAAACAACTAAGTACTTGTTTACTTGTACGGAGATATGTTACCTACATAGCATTAGTTTTTCCTGAATATCTGCGGGAATACGACAGGCCAGCACAATAGCGTCCTTGTTACGAATACTTGCTACCAAATCACTCATGATTATTAACATGCAATGTTAACCAACCGATTGTATAAGTGTAAACAGAAATGTTGTACAGATGACGACTTTCGACACACCGAACACTAGCACTGACAAAGAATGAATGCACTGCCACTCGCTCGATTTGAGGATTTCGTCTGTAACCACAAAACAGTAACAATCTGTTCGTTGGTGAATAACCAATGCTAATTCATTTCACTTAACGTTACGTATGCCTCTGACCAATGAATTTCGTGGCTCGTTACGTAAGGCCAAGCAATGGAATTATTTCTTCTTGTACTACCAACTTAGTAAACTTCAAACTAATAAATTATTTGTTCCATTGTTTTCACCTTTGCAGGCTTTGCCACTTTTTAAATACCTCGAATTATTGTTATGTTATAACATGTGAGCAAACGAAAATGAAATCAAGCTTGGCTATGAAATATTTGTTTGTGTTGGTGGCTCTGTAAGTCTAGGTCAAATTCGAGGTTAGGAGGCTAGGTTTTGCATCAGTCTATGTCAAAACTGACCCAAAATCTAACCTGCTAACCTCGAATTTGACATAGACTTACAGTGCCACCAACACAAACAAATATTTCAAAGCCAAGCTTGATTTTATTTTCGTATTTGAAAAATATTTGGAAAAGTACATTGGAAGTAATAGATATACAGAGTCATGCAACGATGCGGGAGTGGAAGATATTTCTAAAGATATGAGACTAACATAAATTTGCTTGTGTAAAAATTGTATCAAGAGATCCAAAAAAAAACTGTTCCTCAGCGGGCTGTGGAAATTCAACGAATGAATAATATGTTGGTGACACTGTACGTCAATGTCAAATTCAAGGGTATCAGGTTAGGTTTTCCGTCAGTTATGACACAAAATGACGCAAATCCTAACCTGCTAACCCCGAATTTGACATTGACGTACAGTGTCACCAACTTATTATTCACAAGTTTGAATTTCCACAGCCCGCTGAGGAACAGTTTTTTTTTTGGATCTCTCGAGAGATACTAAAAGGGTGCACATTACTACAATATTTTTGATTATGTAGAATGGCTTAAAAATGTGGTGAACCCAACTTACTTTTTTCTTAGAACAAGCCCCATATTTAAATGGGTAGTTTACAAGTTTTGTGTCGAAATGCTCATCGTTTTAATATAAAGTTAACTGTTTCGTAGATATTAACGATTGTATGCAACAATTCTAAATTTAAGGCGGTTGCTGTATGTTATAGACAACAACTGAATAAAAAACGTTTTAATTAAAAACATAGCATCATGGTAGAAGTAGCGTACACAGAAAAACGCTACTGTAAAAGCCGTTATATATTTTTAATGTAATTATTGCCAGTATAAATTGATGAAAATTTTTTGTTCTTGGAGAAAAATTAATATTAAAATTTAAATACCTATTGAATCTTACAAAGTCTATATTTAATGTTTTCAACATCGCCAAACACATTTAAAGTTACGTAAACTTTAAAAAATCTTTGTAGTAATTAAAACAGAATTATTACAGTAAAAATGAATTGCAATAATCGGTGAAATTTTATGTTATAATAATAGCAAACCTGACTTTTACGTGTTATCTAACCTTACAGCTGCAGATTCTTGTGAACACACCACAATTCCAAATGGCTGACGCTTATCGGTTGTGTCAATTGCAAGTTGAGAAAATTTTTTGAATTTTGCGAAATGTTGACGGAGTGTAAGTTCATAATGAAATTTTGAGAACTCTACAGTCTGTCAACTTAATTTATAGCAAAAATAAGTATCAGGGCAGCATCGATGAAGGTAGGAATTGAATCCTTTGTAAAGGGCGCGCTTATTTTATAAGGCCTAACCTCACTTGTTCATTGTTTGTTTACTAAAAGTTTTGTATCTTGCCAATACAATTACATGCGTTGGTTGTTCGTTTAACTGCGAAGCATTGTTACTAATGATTTGTATTTCTGTAAATTTATCAGACCGTTTTTTGCAGTTGTGCGGTGCAAGACGGCAGCAAATGTGAGGAATGCGTTCAGCGTTGTAACATGGCAGACGTTGTAACTGTGAATAATGATGGCACGGAAACAACTTCTGCAGGTAAAGATAAGCTGTTTGATCCTTCTGTTGATATGCTTGTAAACGACTTTGATGACGAACGTACATTAGAGGAAGAAGAAGCGTTAGCTGCTGGTGAATCAGAAGATCCTAATGCGGAACTTTCAAGTCTGCAGAAGGTAAGTTGTAAGCAAAAGTATTCGCAAACAAAGTAAATGCAATACACTAAAACTTCTGTATTTATGTATCGTTTTTATAATATACTTTAACGCTCCACAAGGTGCGTGCGTGATTCTATTTTCATGTAAATCTCAGCCGAGTATTGAACCGGTGGTTGGGATCACTTCTTAGTTTTTTATATATATATTCCTAATTTCATTATACATTTTCAGCTCAATGTGATCATTTATAATATACTAAATATGACATTGCGGACTATGAGTCTACACATGCGTTTTCATGTTAGAATTTTTGTATTAATTTATTTATTAAATGATAAGTACTTATAAGTACATTATTTTGGAATGTGTACCAATCAGTTTTTCTTCATAGAATATGTAATATACGATAAACATTTTGTGCAAGCTACACTTTTGTAGATTTCATTAAGAACGCTCAGTTCTAGCTAATTTTTGACGTAGATAACTTTTATGTTTCCTATTAAGAAAAATGCGTTTATTGTTTATGAAAATTCTAAGAGAAAGTGGTAAAATTCAGATAAAGAAGTTTGCGCAGCCTCACAGTTCGCACGAATCTTAGCATCTTAGCACGTTACAATTTGAGCAAGTCTGCCAAGGGGTTAATATATCACAATTTATGCATTTTACATGTAAGCAAGTGTTGATGTTTTAAGTTGATTCGTACATTCCTTGTTGTCTTTAAATGCATTGCATAACGATGAAGCAGCTATGTTGGTATTTAAACTTCTTGTGGATGTATTTTTGTTAAAGGATATATAGTTAGATATTAATGCACTACTGTATTTTAGTAATTTATTAAGAACGTTTTCAATTGTTATCAGCTGAGAGGCTAGCTCTGATTAGCTTGTCACGCAAGATTGGCCAAATATCCACATAAATATACAGGCAGACCTCGCCGTTCGCGGCATTGCGGTTCGCTGATTTGATTTTGCGCGGGGCACATTTGTGCTCCCTTTTCTTTGCCGTTCGCGGATGAAATTGCCAACTGTTTCAACTTTCACACACTAATTTGTTTACTAATGAATAATATGTCATAAGCGCCAACGTTTTGATGAGCTTTTCTTTATTTTAACAGCGATTTAAAGTTAATGTCAGGTTAGTGACCTTTATAATACCGGCCGTAAGTAAATAAAGCAGACGTATGCGGTTTATGTCATGACCACCTAAATAACATTATTTATCACAAACTTGTAAACACACTTATCAAGCCTATTCCTTTGACTCTCTTATTACCAAATTGAACCTGAAATAAATAGTAAAATTATAACTTGAATAAACAAATGGACATTCGAGCTCTAGATTCAAGTGGCAGACTTATGTTACGTATGGAATTTTAGTTCAAGCTTTACTGTCTTTTCGGGCGTTTCTGCCGAAAATTCAATTGAGTTTAATTTTTAAAACACGGAAAATCATGTCAAAGCGTAAAGTTTCTGCTTCAGATTTGCCAGACAAAAAACGCAGAAAAGTTTTGGCTTTTTGAGGTTGCATGAACTTCAGCCAAGTTAGGAAGGTGAGCAAAGTAAACAAACACTGAAAATCACGTGATAGAAAGGCGTTCTGTAGTTGGCCGTTTCGAAGAGAAAGTCGAATACCGTGTATGTGACCCTTTACACTAGAGGAGAATGAGCGTTGTTTTGTGTTGGGCGGTAATTTCTCTTACAGCAACATACAACGGACGTTTACGTAAAATGCACACCGTATGAAACTGGTTTAGGCTTTACTGAGAACGGTCAGAATCTTTGTTTACATGGCTCGCCTTCGTAACCTGGCCCAAGTTTAGTGTAAATAAATCTAGTTAATGGAACCTAACCTCGTTTTTATAATTTATGTGTTTACTTGCGCTTTTGCGCTTCACGGCGTTTTTCTGGAACGTAACCCTCGCGAACGGCGAGATCTGCCTGTAATAATTCAAAATGTTTTGTCAGTCTGAAACGGCTTGCAACTCCAGGAGCCGTAACTCTGGACTAAATTATTTCCGGATTAATCTTAGTTGTTTAGTAAAGCGCTCTGAACTTTTTAAAATGTTTTGGTCTATGGCTTTTTCATCCAATTTGCTCCAACTATTGTTTCCCTTTGTTGTTCCAGCGCATTTTTTTCTTTTAAGTAAATTTAATTTCCATTTAGTTGCTTTTGTAATCCACCTCCGTAAGAGCCCCATAACCTACTTAATATTTTGCATTTATATATTATATCTTCAGTTTAGACCAAACGCTACATTTTTATTTAGTGTTTTTAGTATTCCCTCTACTTTGTAGGAACTTATGGCAAAGACTACATCATCTGTGAATCTCACGTTATTTAAGATTGACTTTGAGTAGGGGTGGGGGATATTAAAATTTACATATTGAGATATCGATGAATATCGAATCGATACATACCGATATCCGATAATTCCATATATCGATATGCAAATAATATTAAGATATCGCCCAGCCCTATTTCTCAGTTTAGTTGACTTAATAGATAATCCAATTTATTATTAACAGATCTGGTGATAATAATAATAATATCTTTATTGCCGACAAAATCATTGAAAATGACAAAGCAACGTCAAAACACAAATGTTACACCACAAATACAATTTAAAATGAGTTTAAGATATAAATAAACACTATGGTAGGACTCTGACACAGAAATTACGTCGATCGGTAGCTATCGTTCAACATTTCAAATGCATTTACTAGAATACGTCTACTCTGACGTCAAACGGCCACGATCGATCGCGGTCGATATGGACCGTCCCGCTCGAAATTCAAATCAATTGGAAAATTTTGTTACTGGACGATAGCGGATAATGACTTTGTATACTATAAAAACTAAAACACTAGAACATTTTGAGGTTAGATGTGTTCATGTAAGACCGTTCACGGACGCTGGATGCCATACGACTCTGTCAGATGTTTGCCTATATTTCAAGCAATTGTGAGCGATCATAACCATTCAATTTCGAATGCTTCCTAGCCTGTCAGAGTCCTGCTTATTGGTGTTAAATTATAGGTTAAAAAATAAATTATTACAAATTTTTTTGACAGAATACTGAATAATAAAGAAACAGACATAAACATAAAGTTAAAAGTTAAATGAGTAAAAATATTTTTTGATTTAAAATTTAGTGACTTCGGATTTGAAATTGGAAACATTCTGAATTTGCTTCAGTTGACCTGGCAGTGAACGAAAGGCCTTTATTCCCTTGTAAAGTGGGTTTTTTTAAAGACAGAAGAGGTATGGGCAGTTATGACCAACTCAGCTCCACCTCTGGTGTTTACTATCATATTTTCAGCATAATATTGATCATAACGAGGAAACAATTCGGGGAAGAGAGTAGTAATATCGGCAGGTACCCGGGCCGACTCAGGTACTAGTCAACCCGGGTATATTTTTAGGACCCGGTTACCCGACTAGTAAATTGTAACTTCCAGAAAGTCAGCCTTTTTCGGAGAAGATGATAAAACTTAAAAACAATCGGAATAAGCTCTAGAAAAACAACCATGCAGTCAGTTTAAAACTCGCGGCGTAAAGAAAGAAATTGTAGCTATCTCAGATGTTCTGATGTACGCTAACATTTTTGTTATATATTTCGGGTACCCGAGAGTACCCAGTTACTGTTTTCAGGTATCCGGGTTTGATTTTAGACTGGGTACGACATTCCTAGCAGAGAGTCTCCGTCAGGCACAGGCTTTAAATTGAGATCAATTCAATTGTATTATAAACATGGTATAAAGAAAAACGTTTTTAACTGATCAGACGAAAAATTATGTTGCTCCAACATGTTTTCAGACCGTAAAATGTAGATCTGAATGGGTCATTTTGTTTCATATACCAGGTGGTGCCTTGCATGACGCAGCATAGGGAGTTATGTAGTAAGTTCTTTATATTCAATTGTTTGCTTTTGTAATTATTTTAGGGATGAAGTAGTATATTTAGGTTTTTTGTAGAGAAAAAAATTCTACATCCGTACATACTATCGTCACAGTCTATAAACAAACCAGTTGTCTCACTTGCCCTAAAGTGTGTCAC
This sequence comes from Agriotes lineatus, assembly GCA_940337035.1. Taxonomy (NCBI): domain Eukaryota; kingdom Metazoa; phylum Arthropoda; class Insecta; order Coleoptera; family Elateridae; genus Agriotes; species Agriotes lineatus. The sequence goes on from OW679202.1 coordinate 60,312,778, forward strand.
CGAATAACTCCCAGCCATATGCGCACATGGCATTCGCGCAGATTTAAATACACACCTGTTGTGCTATAAACTGAATTATTAATTATTTGTGTTTATTGTTCCGTTCTTCAATGTCATGCCCGTAATTTTCAAATATAAATAAAGGGCTCTGTACCCAGATTGACTCCCGGCAATATGCGCAGTAGATTTTTAGGGGACACGAACATCAAAGATACCTACAGTAAGTGAGACGACTGGTTTATTTATAGACCGTGCTATTGCTTTTCAATTTTCCATATTCTGAAACTGGAAAAACAGCCGTCTGCCATCTAACATCGAACGTGTTCTTATTTTCTTCCATTTTAATGTCAGTTAAAACTGTTACACTTACAATTCTTAACCTTCTTAATCTAGTAGGTTTTGAATTTTGTTTTGCATGTAAATTTTTATGTGCCCTAGATTGTTATTGGTATTGCATAATGGAAAATTCAAAGCATACTAGATGTAATTCATTTTAAGGCACCCGGTATAACATCATTACTGGCGTCAGACATTAAAGACACATGTTGTTTGTTTAAGTAATTTCAAGGCACCACAGTTTTTGAAAAATGGAATTTTTATTTACATCGATTTACACAATTCTGGAAAATGGGAAATTGTAAACAATAGCACCACGTAAAGATGCAGGAAGTTTTTTCTTTCAAAAGACTTAAATGCACTTTGGCTCTGAAATAATTTGGGAAGCAAGTAATTGAACATTAGGAAGTTACTATGTCATTCCGTACGCTGCTGCGTGTAAGGCAGTGGTCTCCAAACTTTTTTGATCGCGTACCCTTAAGACAAAGAAAATTGATAATATGTACTCCTGATATACATATAAGAGTATTTAGGTAAAATAATCCAAGGAAAAATGGTCCATGAAAAATACATTTTAAAAAAATCATTCTCAAAAAAAATCTAGAGGAAAAAATGCAGGGCATAAAAATTAGTAGTATAAATTTTGCAGGTGCAATTTATGAAATTACATAAAATGCCTAGTCATTATATAAAATGACTGAATTATACAAGTTGCCAGTAACATATACAGTTAGTTTTTGTTATTTTGCAGCTCCAACAATATACTGCTGTAGTTTCGGTTCATTGGATGCCATCTCTAATCGCATTTTAATGATTAAAGTCCATACTATTGGGTATTTATGATCAACAAGACTCAAAAATCCATGATTCCAGCCTTCAATGAGATGATGTATACACAAGCATCGAAAGTGAAAAGGAAAAAGTCGATTACATATTATTCCCTTAGTCATGATTCATATTTATCTTATCACATTTGTGGTGTTTCAAATTATTACGTATAGCAGCAGAGTTAGAAACCTTCCTTTCTTATAATTATTAAAATGTACAATGTATCAATAATAATGAAAGAAATGGCTAGAATTTATACTTTGGATTTTTATTCCCGTGGTTTTTTCCTTTGGATTTTTTCTGAATTTACTTTACATGGATCAGTTTTCCGTTTACAGTATGTGATAGTATCGCCGCTATCAATTCCTCATCTATTTAGTGTTCGTCATCGTGTAATTTAAAAGTGCTAGTTAATCTTTAATTGATTTTCTTATTTTTTCTGTCACCTGGCATACCCCTGCGTATTAGTGATGTCAAAATAGTAATTATTCGTTACATGAGTACTCGTTACTCGACACGATCTGAAGTAACGGATATCACGTATTCGTTACACTTTTGAAACAGTTACTTTAGTTTAACCAAAAGTATCAGGTTCGACATTGCTTTTTATTTTATCGCCATCTTACGGTCCGAAGATTAAGTTTGAGATTGTGTTTAAAATTAGAATGCTATCTGAAAAAATAGGTGTTTTATGAATATACTTATTAGGCACATTCGAACAGCGATTGGTGTTCTTAGCTAGGACTAAATGAAATAGGTAGGTAATTTCCCGAAGAAATGCATAATATGATTTTATCATATAAACGAGACCTCTGACGAAGCGCAAGGTTGCCAAGTCAATAATGTAAAATTTGATAGGTACATTACACACACGGACTTTTGATAGATTGAAAACAAAAGAACGTGAACATACAACGTACTTCACACAACTCCAAACCTTAGCGTAGCATTGACTACGTCCAGTAAAGACTATTGTAACAGAAGTAAAAAAATGTGATCAAGTAGATTGCTATCGCCTGTTTTTCCATAAAGTTACTTTGAAAACAAAATAAAAGCAAGCCTCTTAACCAGGTTGTTTTAAAACCTCTTTTACGTACAAATTCAACTCCCGATATTATCGTGTGTATAAGCCCCGTGCGCAATGCACAATTCTGAGAAATGAAGAAGTAAGCATTCAGTTTTGTTTGTTTATATCAGCTTTTGCAGCTCCATGTGCGGGGAGTATTTGCCACTCAATCTGAAACCAACGGATACTCTCACTGAACTTTCGGGTACTCCATCCGAACTGGTTGTGACGCACGTAGGCTTTAGAGTGAATGAGTACTCGGTAACGAATACAAAGTAACGGATACTACAACGAAAAGTAACGAATAGTTACAAGTATCAAAAATTAACTAAAGTTGACATCACTACTGCGTATAGACCCTACTTTAGAGGTCACTGGTGTAAAGCACCACCCGGTATGTTGATTTCTTAAATCTTATGACGCTTATTTATAGTTTGTAAATTATATAATTAAAAATTTTGTTTTCGTAGAATTTTAACAGCATTTTTTTCAGCCAAAAGGGCTTCTCTTTGGCCCAATTAAAAATGGCAAAAATTAATTTCATAGAAATTTTAAGTAGATACTGAATTATTGCAGACTTTTATTTTAGAATTTTGAAGAAATTAACTTGACAATTTCTTTCATCAAAGCTTGTAGTCATATAGACTAGTGATGGGCAGAATCGAATACTTTTCAGAATCGAATTCATCGCATTCGAATACTTTTGAGAATCGAATGATCGTTCGAATGCAAGCAATTCGAATGCAAAATCGCACTTCCGAATACAGAATCGAGTTGTGCGCTGTTGCGTTCGAATGCAAGCAATTCGAATGCAAAATAGCACTTCCGAATACAGAATCGAGTTGTGCGCTCGGTCTCGTATTGCGAAGTGGTGACGTGTGACCTCGACTCGGCGGCACGCACAACCAGGGATACCGAGACCCTGCACGTGCACAAAACAAAAATAAAAATTTGTTTTGATTGTAGGCGGTTCAGCTTACCCTATTAATAACGTATATTTGTTTTGTAATACTTAAATGTTAAATTTATAGTACCGAAAATGAATATGAGAAAGGGACCGTTTATAAAATAGTTTTTTTATTGTTGTTACAGGCCTATATGTATTTCTTAAACATAAATTATTAAGACAACCCCAGCGTTTGTTTCTCTTTCCTTTCCATGTATCGGTTGAAATTTTTAGTAGATTTTTAGTTGCATTAGTGATTTTGGTGGTGCTGTATCGTTTGAGTGTGCAATCTTCAGTATGTGTGGTAATATTAGTCTAAACTCATATGATACGCAGCGCTGTGCTAGTGAAAACTGAATCTGAAACGATTCGAGTGCAAAACAGAGTACCAAGCGCCGATGCATTCGAATTCAGCATCTGATAAGAATCGAGATCACGCCGAATTCAGCATTCAGATCGGAATCGAGATCACGCCCGGCGAGATTTACAAACGCCGATTAAGTATTCGATTCGAAGCATTCGAATACACTCAAAAGAATCGAATGCATTCGAGATCTTGCAAGAATCGAATACTGTAGTAATTTGCATTCGAATAGTCCCATCACTAATATAGACCTATTTGAGAATTATTATTGTTTAATGTGACATTATACTTTCTATAAATTATTAAACTGTAAAACTTTGAACATCTGTAGTTCTACAGCAAAACAAGTTGGTGCTATCCTCTGAGTTGATAACAGTACTTTTAGATTTTCTTTATAAAATAATAATGTAAACCCAGCGATTCTTGTTATTCCAAAATTTGTCTGAAATGTCATTCTGTAATATATTTGAAAAACAAGACCTGTTACCGTATAATTCAAATTAATTTTACTGTGTTGATAAATAATTAACGATCATATAAAGATTTAATAACTAGGAAAATTCCCAGTTAGTAGGATATAAATACACATATAAGATTTACAGGACTAATAAAATCGTTCAGTGATGGAATCAATCACCAGGGATGACTACTGCAGGACACATTAGTGAGTTACCCAAACTTCAAATACTCATTTACTTTAAAACGGTTACAACTACCCCATTTTTACAAGAATATGAAAAATATCTTGACATTTTATATGGCTGTAATAGTGAAAGGATTATAATTTTCATTCAAAAGCAATTATCGAGAATTAGTGTAATTTTGGACAGTATTGATACAGGATAAGCAAAACAATTACTAGGAATAGGCATAATTGAAATTCTCTATATCGTAGTGATTAAGTGATTATTGGACCGACTTGGTATGTGAGAGTAGGATTCTGCAAATGCAGAATTGTCTGAACTAATTTTTCGTAACTTTATAGAAATGTATGTAGAAATGGCAAAGCAAGCAACAAATTGAATAATTTTTTCCAACATTACTAGCTTTAAAAATTATCGCAAAATATTTACTAAATTTGAAGTGTGGAGTCCCTTTCTAAGAAAAAATAAATTTGACATTGAAATTAATTAAATGTCTAATTACTGGTTTGATACAGTGGAAGTCGAGAGTTGTTGCCCGCCTCTCCTCTTAGAGGAGGTTTAGGCATTAAGACCCCATCGTTATTAAGCCGGATTGGGGGAATCGCAGCAGTGGAGATTACCCAGAGTTCAAACTCCAGTCACTCCAACGGTCTTCACTGCCATTCCCCAATCCGGAAATGAAGAGGAAGATCGGTTAAATTAGAAAAGCTGCTGAGAATTTCACAAGAAATTTCATTTTGCAATTTAGTGTGTCAGACTTATTTTAGAATTTGTCGCCGGCGGCCGAAATGGAGAGATAAGGAAAATCGGCCGCCGGCGACACATGCTGTATCTCAGATACCGATTTATCATTGGAGCATATGGAGCATATGAGTCCACGTGTACCAGAGCCTGGACACGCCTACTTTTGCCAGCCAGAACATATGATATCATATCATAGGCGTAGCAGATTTTCTTCAACTTCTATTTAAATCGAATGAGCAAGGCGTTCCTTACTATACAACGATCATAGAGCGTACATTATTTGACAATGAAAAATTTGTTAGCTTAGTAGAGCCCAAGCCCTGACTTTAAATACAGCTCATCTAGACTAATTCGACAGAAACCAAGAACATAGGTCCATAACAGCACGGCACTGCAAGTGACTGAAGGCCCGCGTCTGAGATTCAGTCGCCGCGTCTGAATAGACCCAGATTCTGTATCCCGCATACCGAATCTCGGATACGGAATCCCCGTGTGTTCAGGGCCTTACAGGACACTTAATTTTTTTGTAATTTTATGTTACAGCCGCTTCTTCTTGTGACTGCAACCCACCTTACTCATACTCAATATTTAACTAAAAGACATTGATCAGAGTTGTTACTGAAACTTAAGTCATATTACTAGTCTTTGAACTTACAGCTGTCGGAATTGACTGTTAATTCCTGTAACGTCAGAAAGGTACAGCAACTCGCATCAATAGGTACTTCTTTTAGATAAATATTGGGTATCTGTGTTGCCATGAACCGTGTATGTTGGGCTGCAGTCCCAAATAGTAAGTGACTAAATTTCCTGGCCTAGCCCGTATATTCAACTGTTTGAAGTATTTTCCACTAAACACACAAATAAAAATATCAGATATGAGTAGACGAAATATAACAAACTAACAAGTGAAAAGTGAAAATCTTATATTGGTATACAATCAGACCTCGCCGTTCGCGGCTTTGCGGTTTGCTGATTTGATTTTACGCGGGGCACCTTCGTGCCCCCTTTTCCTTGTCGTTCGCGGATATTTGCTTTGCCGTTCACTGATGGAATTGCCAACGTTAACTGTGTCAACTTTCACACACTAACGGCCGGTCTTCTGAAAGCCACTAATCTGACGTTAACTTTAATTTGCTGTTAAAATAAACAAAAGAGCATAAAAATTTGTTTACTAATGAATATGTCATAAGCACCAACATTTTGATGAGCTTTTGTTTATTTTAACACCGATTTAAAGTTAACGTCAGGTTAGTGACCTTCATAAGACCGGCCGTAAGTAAATAAAGCAGACGTATGCGGTTTATGTCATGAGCACCTAAATAACATTATTTATCACGAACTTGTAAACACACTTATCGAGCCTATTCCTTTGGATCTCTTATTACCAAATTGGACCTGAAATAAATTGTAAAATTATATCTTGAATAAACAAATGGACATTCGAGCTCTAGATTCAAGTGGCAGACTTATGTTACGTATGGAATTTTAGTTCAAGCTTTACTGTCTTCTCGAGCATTTCTGCCGAAAATTCAATTGAGTTTAATTTTTAAAACACTGAAAACCATATCGTCAAAGCATAAAGTTTCTGCTTCAAATTTGCCAGACAAAAAATGCAGAAAAGTTTTGGTTTTTTGAGGTTGCATAGTATAAATAAATCTAGTTAATGGAACCTAACCCTGTTTTTATCATTTATGTGTTTACTTGCGCATCGCGGTTTTGTGCTTCGCGGCATTCTTCTGGAACGTAACCCCCGCGAATGGCGAGGTCTGACTGTATATGCAGAAATTCTGCAAGAATTACAAAAAAAGTAATATATTTTTTGCTATTTCCCAAAATGATCCCCTTGTATGACCGCTAGCAATTTTAGCATATTTTAGAAAAACGCTGAAACGGCATAGTAATTGTTGTTAACCATGAAGTATAAACTCATTCCCCTGCATAATTTGAAAGAATTTTCGTTTGGAAAATTTCATGTCCATCCAGTAAATTTCATTTATTGTGCATGACAAGCATTAATAAACACAGTCAAAGGGGGAAATTTTATATACGTTTGTTTTTCTTATTTTTTGTTTATTAATTACTTTACAATCGTTTTTATGTACGCTAATACTATTAAATCCATTGTTGCTTAGTTGTTGTTAGTGTTTTGATACATTACAGTAAGAACAAAACGATTAGTTTTCACTTTAATTAGTCAATGTTTACATCAACTAGTAGCGCATAATTAATATTCGAAAAATCGTTAACAAAAACAAATCAATTTATCAAGAGTATAAGAAAGAGACAATACACATTAAGTAATTTGAAACAATTTATACAAAAAGTTAAAATAAAAAATATAAACGAAGAGATCAAAGAAAAAATAAATAACCTCAATATAAAAGCTAAACGTAATAAACGGCCGCAAGTTCCAAGTAATAAAGAGAAAGTGTTAAAAATTGGCACGTGGAACATTCAGGGACTAAACAAAGAAGGCAAACTCAAACAGCTAGTACAAGAAATGAGTAGATATGATGTCGATGTTTTGGCAATCCAGGAAACAAACATAAAAGATACAAGTCAAACAGAAATCGGAAATTATGTGTACTTTAACGGAGGAGGAACCAAGAACAGGCTAGGAACAGGCTTCCTTGTAAAAAAACAGCTAAAGGGAGCAATTATAAATTACAACATGATCAATGAAAGACTAAGCACACTAAGAATAAGAACAAAGTATAGGAAGGTAAACATAATAAATATTCATGCCCCAACAAATGTTACAGAAGATGAAATAAAAGTGGAATTTTACGATCTACTGGATGAAACCCTCGACAGCTTACCCAAATACGACATCAAACTCATAATAGGAGATATGAACGCTAAGGTGGGAAAAGAGGATACATACAAAGTAATCACTGGGGAAGAAAGTCTACATAATGAAACAGATGACAACGGGCAAAAATTGATAAACTTCGCCGCTTCCAAAAGTTTGGTAATAAAAAGTACAATGTTTAAAAGAAAAGATATACATAAAGTGACCTGGATAAGCCCTGATAGAAAAACAAAAAACCAAATAGACCATGTGCTAACACAAAAAATACATGCAAGCAAAATAACAAAGATAAGAACATACAGAGGCGCGGACGTAAGCTCAGACCATTTTCTAGTTCTAGTAAGAATAAAGTTAACGGCAACGAACACCATACAAAGGAATGAACAAAGAACGCGAAGGAACAACGAACTACTAAACAAAGAAGAAATACAGCAAAAATATAAAGAATGCACAAAAAACCTAGAAGAAAAACAAAAGAAAAAAGAAAATTTAGAAGAAGAATGGGAGCAATTAAAATTTATATTAAAAGAAAGTGCCCAGCAATTAGGGACCGAGAAACAACAAAAAAGAAAAGACTGGTGGGATGAAGAATGTAAAGTAGCTACAGAAGAGAGAAAAAAGACAAGAATGGAATACTTGAAAACAGGGGCACAAGAAGCATACGAAAAATATAAAAGGGCGAGGAACAAAGCACATGACCTATGCAGAAAGAAAAAAAGGAAAGCAAGAAATGAAAAATTAGAAAGAATAGAAGAAGCATACAAAACCAAGAATATAAAAGAATACTATAAATGCATAAAAGAAGAAAAAAAGGGCTTCCAATATAAAACATTGGGTTTATTGAATACAAAAGGAGACCTCTGTATGGACGAAAAATAAATGGCGAAAATATGGGCGGACTATTTCAAATTGACACTAACAGTAAATAATACAGAAGAAGAGACACGACATCCACAACATAAACATAAAAACAAGACAAAAATTCCAACCTATGAAGAAATGTTGGAAACAATAACAAAACTAAAAAATAATCGAAGCCCAGGGTGTGATAACATAGAAGCAGAACTAGTAAAACAAGCCGATAAAAAAGTAATCGAAAGGTTATACCAACTAATAAAGAAGATATGGGAAACAAAAACAATTCCAACTGAATGGACAAAAACAATTATATGCCCAATTTACAAAAAAGGTGCCAGAAATAGGGTATCAAACTATAGACCAATATCACTGTTAAATGTGGCTTACAAAATACTGGCACATTTGATAAATAAAAAACTAAAACAAGAATCGGAGCACAAAATTGGGAGCTATCAAGCTGGCTTTAGAGAAGGGAAATCCGTAATCGATCAGATCTTTATCATACAACAAAGTCATCAAAAATGTAATAAGAAAAATATCCCTATACATGCACTATTTATAGACTTTAGACAGGCGTATGACAAATTAAAAAGACCGGAAATATTTAAGGCGCTGGAAAACTTAGAAATCTCGGAAGATTTAATAAACCTAGTTAAAATGACCCTAAAAATCACAATGAATGCAGTTAAATTTAAACAAATATTATCCAGTGAATTCCAAAGTAACTCAGGGCTGAAACAAGGGGATCCCTTATCCACAACAATCTTCAATATAGTGTTAGAAAATATACTAAAAGAGACTAATGTAAACATGAAGCAAAATATTATAACAGGGCCCTATCAAGTTCTAGCCTATGCTGATGACATAGTAGTATTAGCTAGAACAAAAGAAGAGTTAAAAAGAATCGTCATAAACATCGAAGAACAAGCAAGGAGGGCTGGTCTGGAAATAAATGAAGATAAAACCAAATATACGATACTTACGAACAAAACACAAGAAGTAAACCAGAACATGTCCATCCAAATACCAAGCACAGAGAAAAAATATAGCTTCAACTATGTGAACAAAATAGTGTATTTAGGAGTGGAAATGAATAGTAATGGTCAACAAGGATCAGAAATAGATAGAAGACTAATGATGGGAGCTAGATGTGCAGCAGCCCTGGACAACGTGCTAAAAGACAAAAACATACAAATAAAAACAAAAATCAGACTATACAAATCAGTAATAAGACCAGCAGTAATGTTTGGTGCGGAAACGTGGGTGATCACAAAGGTATACGAAAATAAGATAAGTATATGGGAAAGAAGAATACTAAGAAGAATATTTGGAGGAATAAAGGTGAACGAAGAATGGAGAAGGAGAACTAACCAAGAAATTGAAGATTTATTCCATGAGCCAAGTTTAATTGCAGTTATTAAACAAAGCCGACTACGATGGTTGGGACACATAAGTAGAATGAACAAAGATGACCCAGTACGAAAAAGTCTAGAAAGGGAAGCAGAAGGAAGAAATAAGAAAGGAAGACCGAAAACCACTTGGTGGGATGATGTGCAAGAAGATATAAATGCGTTGGGAATAACAGATTGGAAAACAAAAACTAAAGACAGGAAAGCATGGAAGCATGCTATCAAAGCCATAGGCCAATAGGCCTGCTAGTGCTGTGTATATATATATAAGAAAGAGATGTAGTCTCTGAACCCTTTTTCTAGTGCTTGATTATGCATGTTTTTTTTAGGTATTTCGCCACACTACAAAATGAAAAATATTAAAATACGAACGATTCGGAAGACAAATATATGCTTCCGTTGTCACTGTCAAACTATTTGCTGCATCCCCAGTAAAATAACCTGAGTTCTTGTAGCTACTTTTTAAATTAGTTAATCGTTGAAAACGGAAGTACGAGGGAAAGTCAGTAATTAGGTCACAAAAGCTGTTAAAAAATATTCGTACAAATATTTAACCGAAAACAAGTTTTATTTTTTAACCGAGTCTCCACCTACATTAATACGCTTATTCCATCGCTTTATCAATGCCCCAATATCTGCTGCATAGAAGTCTTTGGGCTGATGTCTCAGCCACATGCGCTCCTCACGTTCGACATCATTATCACCTGCGAAACGTTTGCCGCCACGTTATTTTTTAGTGGACCAAACAGATGGTAGTCACTGGGGCCTAGGAAACATTTCCTTATGGATTTTATTTGCAGGAAGTCCTTTGCCCAGAAAGAACGGACAACGGCACGCTGCTCTTTTACAGTACACTTTTCCAGTGCACTCGCCATTTTCACATGCCTGCGCACGCATGTTATTGGAACACGGCAACTGTTACTTGACGATCATTAAGCTCGATTGTGCTTCCACCTAATGGCAGATTTGAAAGTAGCTCACTGTTATATTCAAATATTCCACATCAGTTTGTGACCTAATTACTGACTTTCCCTCGTACATTTGTCGTCCGAATCGTTCTTGCTTTGATATTTTTCATTTTGTAGTAGGCAAAATACCCAAAAAAACAGCATGAAAAATTTTTACAAAATATCTGTGTTATAATTTTCGTTAGAATTCAACAAATTGTTTTTTGTTAGTCGTTTTCTTTCAATTATTGCTATATAATAAAGTTACCCGAGTGTTGGCTCCTCTTTTCAGTTGTAGAAGATTTTTGATAGGTTACCATAATGTATAACAATATTTTTAAAATACTAACAGTAACCAAAGATTAAAATTAAATTTGAATTTTGCACGTCTTGGTTATGTAGGTTTTGTTACATGTTTTATGTAGATTTTGCAGTGAACTCGATACAGAGCTGTTCCGAGCACACACAAAAAGTACTCGACTACGAAGTACAAATACTCGAATACCTATACAAGTACAGAGTACCGAGTAGAGAAGAATAGAATAACTAGGGACAATGATTAAAAAAAGTATAATAATAGAACTTTATTGAGCAACATAGGAAAGAAAGAACATTATTAAAAAAGCGTAATAATTCTAGCAAGGACCATTTGTTAAAGCCCTATTAGTTCAGTCATTGACGACAAAAAAAAACTGTTGTAGAAACATTAAATCCCGGAATTTTAAGTTTTGGACTCGGTGCCCTAATAAAAATATCCAATTTGGGGAGGCGTCGCTCGCGACGCCATCTTATAAAAATGGCGGGCAAAATTGCTTTCTTGGGAATTCTTTTGGGATTTTCATTAAAGCACCGAGTTTTAAAACACATCCAAAAATTAGAACATCGGGATTTAATGTTTCTAAAAATTACCAAATAACTGGACTATATTTTACTGGCTTTCAAAATAGTAAGTTTTTCAAAATCTTCATCTGTGAGGGCTGGCGATGTGGTACCTGCAGGTCAGGTTGCGGGTAGTATTTATATCAATATTGCGAGTAGCGGGTCGGATGCAGATTTGCAACTGCGGGCCGCAGGTCGGGTACAACTTCATTTCTTCAAGATAAATATTGTTTGTGTATAAAAAATATATCTAATAATAATTTGATTTCGGAAGTGTGAAAATAACTTTCTTTATTGCGTATAGGCATTCTATGTGAAGCAAGTTGCTGGTCTAATATTCGAATTTGGTTTCAAGTACGTCTTAAAAGTGCAAAACTGGCGGGTCGCGGGTCGGGTGCACATTAAAAACGGCGGGTCAGGTGAGGGTATAAAAATGTGAAAATTGCGGTTCGCGGGTCGGGTGCGGGTTTAAAATTTCAGAAATTGCGGTTCGCGGGTTGTGTGCGGGTCCTATATATTGGACTCGCACAGATCTCTACCGCACAGTTGTGACTATAACAAACCATTGTTTTCATAGTAGTTTGAATTGGCCCTCAATGCATTTAAGTAAAAAATTATGGTATCCCCAGTGGCATTCCAATAGAGTTTTTAAATGTTATACGCAAAAAATACATTTTTAGGACTGCTTTGAAACATGAACCCTTAGTGATACCAGATTCTAAACCTAAACCAAGGGTTGTATCGCAGCTAAGCCCCAGAATATCCGACAGCCCAACGGTCTAAGAACAATCGTGGATAGCGTTGTTCCCCGTTGAGTCCTAGAGCTATGACCAGTTCACATTTTTACATGAAAATATATGACACATTTACTACCAAAAATATATTGCATGTCAAAACATTCGTAAGGCTTTTCTCTTTTGTTTTGTTATAAACGTTTTTTTATAGAATGGAACTTTATGCTCCTCTAGGCAGCTACCTATGATTGTAGATCCGGCTCCGAAGAGGAGTGTGGGCCGTAATTAATAAAATATGTAACATACCCGTCATTGCCGTTATTTTAGTTTCTGCAAATTTGAGGAAAATATCCTTTGTTACGTAACAACCTACTTCCGGGATTGAACCGTGTCATTATTGAGGTGGAAGAACTCATCGTTTGACCCACTTTCATAAGGGCCTCATCAGGAGGAAAAGCAAAAAAGCACAGTAACTCAACGTGTAAACCATGCCAGAGACAAAACTTTTTTTTGCAAAGGAAGGGATAGAAGAGCACGGTAACTCAACGTGTAAACCATGCCAGAGACGAAACTCTTATAATGATCAGAAAGAGAAAGGCGAGAATTTATAGGCAAGTGCCGTCGCAGTTGAGTGACGGTGGATGGGGCTTAGAAATTAGCATTTTCCACATAAAAGGAAGGGGAAAGCCTTCGTCCCGGTTGAGACTATTAGGGTATTTGGAAATTGCTAAAGGACAATGAGGATTTGAAAATAATAGAAGTTTTATCAAAACGGATCTTATGGCCGGTATCGCGTTCGTGTTCTGCAATGGCTGATGATGTTAGTTTTTACGAAGTATCCTGTTTTACCATTGTATACAGCATTACAAGAGCAAGGGCTTGATAAACACCTTTAGATGACATAGTGTTTAATTTATCTTTTGGTGAAGGAAGAACTGTGAGATTTTGCTCGGGGGTTTGAATACTGTTTTTATGTTTTGCTATTGAAGAAACTTTCCTACGCTATCGGTGACTTGGTGAATATAGGGAAGAAAGGCTATTGCTGCAAGAGGATCGGTTTTTGGAGATTTGGGTGGCCGTGGATGAAGATGGCGATTGATGGCAGACTGTATATCCCTAACACGGTAATCGTTGTTCCTAAGAGCTTTCCGAATATGGTTTAATTTAGCGTTAATATTATCGGGTTGGGATATGGAAACAGCCCATTGTACAAGTGTGAGTGGGTTTGCTATATACAGAACGACCAAGTTTTCCACTGGGTTGGCGAGAAACCTGTACATCAGATAGGAAGAGAGCCATTACTTTCTATATCCATGGTGAAATTAATGTGTTGATGTTGACTATTGAGATGGTTTAAGAAGACGGGTAAAGTATCTTATCATGTGGCCAAATAATAAAGGTATCAATGTATCAGAGACCTTGGGTTTCAATTCCGAAGATTCCAGAGAGACAAGTGAAAGAGGAGAATCCATGGCCACACCAGAGATTCCTTTAAAGAGCTGGCCTTGAAATGGGAAATAGGTGGAAGAGAAGCATTTTTGTATAAGGGCAGGTAGACTTGAAGACCCCATGCTCTGATAACAAGTGTTGGATTATAATCCTTTTTGTTGAAACTTCTTTTATCTGCAAATCCCCATTCTTCTTTAGCAGAAGGATTTGCGAGGCCATTGAGATTTACAAACACCGTTATAATCTCAATCGGGACGAGGGCTTTCTCTTTCCTTCTATGCGGAAAGCGTTAATTTCTAAGCCCCACCTGCCATCACTCAACTTGCCTATAAATTCTCATCTTCTCCTTCCGATTCTTAGAAGAGTTTCACCTCTGGCGTGGTTTACACGTTGAGTTACCATGCTCTTCTATCCCTTCTCTTGCAAAAGAATTTTGCTTCTGTCGTGGTTTACACACTGAATTACCATGATCTTTTGGTTTTCTCCTGATGAAGCCCCTTACGAAATTGGGCGAAACATTGAGTTCTTCGACCTCAATAATGACTCATTCCAATCCCGGAAGTCGTTCGTTACGTAATAAAATTACCTGTTCTCTAAAATTTATTCTTTATCCATGTTTTAGATATCTACATGTTTTTGTAATTCATTCAATAAAGTTACTAATATTTTAGTTATGTGCTACCGATCTCTTGTTAAAAATTCCAAACTCAGTTATAATTATGTACAATCTCTAAAATAAATTATATTTGCAAATTAGTAGCTTGAAAAATTACTCATTGTTAAATTAAAACAAATATGTGTGAGGCGTGCATTATTGACAAAAGAATTTACATTTATTTCTTAACATTTAGTTTATAAACTTAGGTAAAATATTATGTGAAATTGTGTTTTATTATTTTCATAGCTTACTAGTCTACCCTGAACATGAGCCATCAAAAGTACATCAAAGTACATGAAAGCGCACTAAAGAAAAATTACTGTATTTGTAAGTATGGAATAAACGACAGAAATTGTAAAAACAATAATAGTACTAATATTCCTCATCCAAGTTTATTTTACCAAAGGTTTAATCAAATTAGATTAAATGCAGCACCCAAACATTTTACTGGCTAGTTTTTTTTAAATTGTTTAAACCAGTGATTATTTCGGCCGCATGCTAATTGTTTTCTTGCGGCCCACCGAAGTTGTGTACGAATTTATGATATAATTTTTGAAATAGCCATATGTTTTCAATATCGATAATATGATGTAAACCAGTGTTTCTCAAAGTGGTGGTCCGCGGACCAGTGCCGGTCCGTGATCAAGATGTTGCTGATCCGCAAAGTCGATTGTTGATTTTGACAATCGACTCGATTATGTTGTCAGTCTACCACCCCAAAATATAGGAATAGTATGAAGATCCAGCCCATATTTCGCGTGGCGCTGCCATAAATTGAACCATAAGGTCACTAGACTAACACACTAAGTGTAAGTGATTTTTTATATCTGTCGTTGGCACACAATTTTCTCAAACTGGGGATAAAAAACACAAACTAACAATAATTTGACTTTACAGTAGTGCTATTACACCAAAAAGAAAATGTGTTGATCTAGTGACCTTATTGAACCACGGATAGAAAAATTTACCAAGAATAAGCAAGCCCATTTATCACATTAATGCAACGTTGTACGAAGCTGGTTGAACTGTTTATGTTTATATGTAGTTTCTTTTAAAATTATGAATAACTTATATTTCGTTATTGTTTCATTTGTTAATAAATGTAGCGGTCCATCTTACATTAGTAAAAATAATACCGGTCTGCCACATTAAATAGTTTGAGAAGCACTGATGTAAACAACAGTCGGTGAAACATATCAGCAAAGAGCAGGGTGGTGTGTAGCCTGAATTTACTTTAAAAATTAATCCTGATTTTTATCAATAAAAGTTGTTCATTACCTATGTTGAAAATATAATACCCCTATAAATTAACAAGTAAATAAGTAGGTTTTGAAAGATTGCAGTCCTTGCGGCTCATGCGGATATTGTAAAATAGGTTACTCTTCACTGGTTTAAGCATTTCGTCTGTGAAATTGAAGCTGATTTTTTTATAATTAATGATAAATGTTTCGTGCATCACAAATGATGTATACGTATTGAATATTTACAGAATAACTGCAATTGGAAAAGTAATTACAGGATTGTATCATCTGAAACACAATTTTTATCTGTTATACTGAAAATCCAGAATACGCAAGTAAATTATATCTATACGTTGTTCGTCGTATTCACATAGGAATTTAGTTACGCTTCCATTGTAAGAGTGGTTATTATAGGTGTATTCCACTATATTAATACTCGTTCTCATTTAGCGTTCCTACAATCTCGTGTTATATTTCTATGACATTAAATTTCAACAACTGTTACAGCTTTGCAATTAGTAATTAAATTTGATTAGTTGCCAATAAGAGTTAATAGGGTTAGTTTTGTTACTTGAAAAATTTGTTGGAAAATTATTGAAAACATTCATCACTTGCTGAAATGTAATTTTCAGTGTAGTCTTCCATTTGGCAATCATTT
Source organism: Agriotes lineatus (assembly GCA_940337035.1). Lineage (NCBI taxonomy): Eukaryota > Metazoa > Arthropoda > Insecta > Coleoptera > Elateridae > Agriotes > Agriotes lineatus. The sequence goes on from OW679202.1 coordinate 60,329,351, forward strand.
TATTGGTACGAAATCAAGTGCAAAATTAATGTTGCGTTTGTGAATAATAAATGTCTGCAAGACATTTGACAGGTTACAAATAAAGAAATCGTTCATATAAGTAAAATTAATTCTGTACTGGATTATATCTTTTGGTAGAAATAAATTGAATCAATAGTTTTTGTCTTATAAATATTGAAATTAACGTTGGATTGCAAAACTTTACATATTTTTTTCTGCTAGGAGAGTAATATGCCACTAGAAGAGCTGTTAGCCTTGTACGGATATAGAGAAATGCAAGAAAACGACAGTCCTGTTGAAGAGGATCCTGAGCAATCCGAAGCAATGGAGGAACAGGAAAGTGAACCAGACCCGCCAGAGCAATCATCAAAATTAAGGGCACTCTACGAAAATATACCTGAAAATGAACAAGATGCTTCCAGATTATTACGATGTATGTTTTTTAACCTCTGTTATTTTATAATTTTACAATGTAAATATTTGTAGCTGTGTCTCGCGTAAGTGAGGAAGAAGAGGAAGATTATGATTACAGCCCCGACGAAGATGAATGGCGAAAGGTCAATAAGGTTATTCATCAATTATCATTCATGACTAACGTATAGTTAAGTAGAAAGCGTTCACATATAAATTGCATGCTTTATGATCATTTCTTGCTTTGTTGCTTGCTTTTAACTACTTCAAAAAACTTAGTGTTGCTTGCAATATCAAATTTAAACTATATATAGTTGGAACTAGTTGGTTTTATATTGCAAAACATTAAGGAAGGTACAGGCAGGTACAGAGGAAAATACACTATTTTTGAATATGAAGCTGTTTATCATGAAGTCGTGCGTTGCTGAAAGCCATTGTTCTGAAATGGCAACAAATTTTTACAGCATATATTGTTTCATGAAACGCAATAATAGTTTAATTTTAGCAACGTTAGCAAACTGACTATTGTTCATTTCCATTTTGTAAGCTACACTAAATTAATTTATAAATAGCATATGTCCGATCATATTATAGGTAAATAGACTAAGTTACAGCTCCTTCATTTGATTCATTAATGTGAACTTTGTCACAAAATTCGGTAGTTTGCATAAAACTTCATAATTTTACCACGTAGTAAATACCACTGGATCTTTATCTGAAAAATATTTTCGCACTGTAATATCCTAGAAATTTCTTTGAACTTAAGATAAAGTCTCTCTAAAGCCAACCATACACATTGCAATCGTACCTTGGTATTGTCTTTAGATTTCACCTACGATATGTGCCTTTGTTTCATACAAAAAAAATTTATTTAAATCAGTTATATGTTTGCTTTTCAATCTTTACTGACGGTTCCTCAATGATTATGGGCCAAATTCAGAAACATTTCCCGAAATATTATATCTAACTTCAGTCATCAGAGGATGGGCGGGCAGCCTGTCTTTGACTCACTTTTGATATTTAGACAACTTTTTATCCGAGTTGCCATCGTTAGAAGTGTTTGGCATTTGGAATGTCTCAACATTTTTACATAATTTTAAATTTGTATAATATGCATTTACACATGTTCTATAAGTTGGACAAAACAATGCCAATTAGAAATAACTGCCAGTTTAAGTACAGTAGACTTGTGGTAAATCTGTTCAACAAAATATATGAAACAGGAAATATACCACACAACTGGCTAAAGTCAACGTTCATCTCTATACCAAAGAAACCCAACGCGAACAAATGCTATCAGTATAGACTAATCAGCTTAATGAGCCACGTGCTAAAACTATTTTTAAAAATAATACATGACAGAATACGCAAAAGAAGCGAGGAAAACATAAGCGATGAACAGTTTGGCCTCCGAGATGGCCTTGGCACTATTTGGACTATCAGTTTTACTGCAAAAATGCAGAGATCAAAGAAAAGAGGTATATCTCTGTTTCATCGACTAGTCAAAGCATTTGACTACATAAAACGAAGAATTAATAAATATACTACAGAATAAGGGCTTAGACAAACAAGACACCACAATCATTAAAAACATATAAGAACAACAAACAGCAGCAATAAGACCAGAGAACTCAAGTACAACCGAAGTACCTATCAAACGAGGAGTTCGGCAGGGATGTGTTCCGTCACCACTTCTGTTCAACCTATACTCGGAACAAATATTACAAAAAGCACTTGAAAACTAGGAAGACGGAATCAAAGTCAACGGAAGACTACTCAATAACTTAAGGTATGCAGACGATACCGTAATAATTGCCGACAGCCCTGGAGCCTACAACGTTTAATGGAGCGTATCACAGCCGAAGGAGATACTATCGGACTAAAAATTAACAACTAAAACCAAAACAATGGTAGTTAGTAGAACACCAAACACAAGAGTCAACGTAAATATATACATATATAGAACAAGTCGATAAATTTAAATATCTTGGCTGTTGCATAAACGAGGATCTAGACTCGGAACTGGAAATACGAACAAGAATAGAGACAGCCAGAATGACCTTTCTGAAAATGAGAAATTTGCTATGTAATAAGAGCCTCGCCCTAGAGGTAAGATACAGATTTGTGAAATGCTATGTCTATTTAATATTGCTGTACGGGCTGGAGATGTGGACACTAAACAAAAAAGAGACAAACAAGCTAGAAGCATTTGAGATGTGGGTCTTCCGAAGAATGCACAGAATATCATGGGTTGAACATATCACAAAGGATAAAGGATGAAGTGCTAAGACATATGAACAGGGACTGAGAACTACTGAATACAATTAAAAAAAGGAAAACCTATCTCTGCCACATCACAAGAAACCACAAAAACCAATTACTAAAAGTAATGATAGAAGGGAAAATAGAAGGAAGACGCAGTCCAGGACGAAGAAAATTTTCATGGCTGATAAACATAAGAGACTGGACAAGTCTAAACACGCATACATTAATCAGAACAGCACAAGACCGAGAAGAATTAGTCACAATTGTTGCCAACCGTCACTAAATGGAGATGGTACCTCAAGAATAAGAAGACTTGTGATTATCCAAGAGCAGAATACTTCAATTGCTAGTTAACCTTCAGGGCAAGCAGCATTACCTATATGAGGGATGTTACAGGCTAAATTCAATATTACGACACTGCGCCAGTTTGTTAGAATCGAAATTCAACATTATGACAATACGCCAGTTTGTTACAGGCAAAAACGACAGTTACGAAATAATTGGGAAAATACAAGGATCGTTTGCCCCTCAACTGTGTTACGATAACCTGTAACAAAGTTTAGCAGCTAAACTCAGTGGGAGGACGGGGTTCATTACGATACTTAATAATTAGGGCGCCTAACTATTAATCTGAATGAAGACGTTAATTGCCTTAAGCACCACGGATTTTGTTAGAAAACTACCCCTTAGAAGTCCGAAATGGGGAATAGTTACTTGGTTTTGGTGCCAGCTGTATATGACTTTGTAGCTCAAACATCCACGGACCTACCTTGTGATGATTTACTTGCAGGCCACCGGCACACTTTACATAACAGTACATAAAAGAAAAATACACAACTATATTGTCACATGCAAAAACCAACAATAAAAAGCAGCAAGGGTTACACAGGTTACATTTGAATGCATTCTTGTTTTTCGGGGCGTATCACTGTAAAAACTACGTCACAATACCTTAGAGCTTTCGGGCAGCTAATTTCCAGAAGCGACGGCAGGGCCAACTAGGGCGCCTTACAGCAAAACCCCCCTTAATGGTTAATGGGAGCTGGTTCAGGCTGTGTAGCATGAAATTCTTGAGCACAATAACGACGTTGAGGTAAAGTCTCCTTTATGGAGGGGTGTGGGGTGTAGATCTTCTGAACGATGAATAAAAAGGAGTTAGCGACCTCCCTTGTTTAGAATCCGCCACCAGGTGTTTTTGTGTAGAACTACAGCAACATGCGATGGAAGATTTTTGGCCATGAATGCATACACGGCCCCCAAACTGGAAAACCGTACACATAAAAGCACTGACCTCGTTAATTAACGATCTTCGGCTTTGCTATCAGTTTGGTGACTCCCAAAACATAATTTTCTTCTTGTACTTTTACATAGGCCTAGGGCCTGTTTCTTCCTGGTAGGCAGTCTTTCCATCTCTTGTAGGGCCTGCCGATACTTCTTTTGCCTCTAGGAGACATGTCTCTCGCTATTCTGACCATCCTGGTGTTGTCCATCCTTGATATATGGTTATTCCACTCTTCTGGTCTTGTTCTTGTCCACTCTCCTATTGCTTGTATTCCACACTCTTCTCTTGTCCTGATTTCTAACTCAGTCTAGTCTTGTCTTTCCAGCTATCTTTCTTAGGGTCTGCATCTCCGTTGTTTCTAATATTTGTTCTGTTTTGGCTATATCGAGTCTGGTTTCCACCGCATAAGTTAATATCGGTCTGATGATACTTTTATAGATCTTTACTTTAGATTCTTTTTTTTAAATATTTATTATGCCAGAGCTAAGCTTCACTTCCTAATTTACTTTGGCACACATACGAATTCCCTCTATTTCACCATGTTACGTCTTATGTTCTAATGGTGTACGAGCTAGCCATCATGTAAGCTAAGACGCAGAAGAGCCTATCATTCAAAGCCGTCTCATAAAAATATGCGGCACGTGAAATGATAAAACCTCGAAACGTAACACGGAGTGCCCCTATGGGCTAACAGGTGAAACACTTAAAGAGACCTATAAAAAGCGAGGCAGTAAAATAGAAATCTTGATAGTTGCAGAGCTCTGCAGCCAGACGACGGGTGAAACAAAAAGGTGTCGCTAGTTGTCTTAATATAAATGGAATTTTACCAAGGGTACGAAGATAAGACTTCATTCACACTTCATAAATTAATGACATTTTGTGGGAAATCACTGGAATTCGGAGAGAGTACTAGAATATTAAATTGTCCTAACAGGGAGTTGTCACAAATTAGGCTACTTGTTAGGGCGCGATTGTCTGTGTTTGCATATTACAAGCATTTAGACACGGCCTCCAAACAATTGCAAAACTGTTGGTAAAAGCCATGAGGATTCAACTATGGGAAAAATGCATTTAAGAGCGGGACCGTAGTAGTGGGGATTCGATTGTAATTTTAATTTCAACACGAATTACGGAATAACAGCACAAGAGGGCGGTAGTATAAGAAATGCCTCTAATAAATTAATTTGGGTAGCAGATGTATCGTTCACGCTTCTAACAAAGAGAGGGCACTAAAGTTTTAGACAGAGGCTGCTACTGCGTGCATTTCCAAGAACTGATGTGTCGCGGAATGGCTGTTATCTTATCGCATTGTAGCCGCCCCCGCGTGTTTGCTGGTATGGATCTTTCGTTTTTTTTAATGTTTTCTTACGTTTTAGTTTTAAAAAACTAATTTTTATATGGATCGTATGTTTTTAAAATCTTTTCTTATGTTTTTCTTTAAAAAAAACTCTTTTTTCACGTGAATCTTACGTTTTTATATTTTTTCTTACGTTTTAGTTTTAAAAAACTCTTGTAATCTAGAAAGTATTATTATCAGATACTACCATAAATAGAATGAGCATCTTTTTTTTAGAATTCATAGCTTATGCTAAAATTTGTAGCATTTTTATGTACTTATTATTAATTACTATTTTTGTTCAATAGAGAGGACGAAAACGACGATGTATTGAAAATAATGTAGTTTAATAATAGATACTCTCTGTTTTTGTTATTTTCTCTGCGTTATAATGCGACTATAAAGTCTCTTATTATTTCCCATTAATGGTATGTTATAGATATTAACGATACAAGTTTGAATATGAGCATCTTCACGACACGAGTTTGATTGCCAAAAACGAGGCGGTGAGCCGAGTTTTGCGGCAATCAAACGAGTCTCGTTAAGATGCTCATAAGCAAACGTGTATTTTTCAATATTTTATCTTCATCAATAAATTCAGGCATTTGCCAGTACATTGCAAAGTTTAAATTTCCCGCCATCGTGCTCTGCATGTCCATATGAAACTTCTAACTTGATAATGAGTTTTATGTAGCACTGTGTCCCCATTCCTTCATCATAAGCCGAACGCATTTCAGTTTTACCGCTTTCAATTCAAATTTTGCGATAAACGCGCAAAATTTTGCCGCTAAAACTGGATTCCATTTACATAACCAAAATCGCAATCACAAATCAGCAGGCATGTCATGTGACGTCACAGAACAGTTGACAGCGCCATCTATCAAACAGTTGCCCAAGTTTAGGGCAGCTATTATGGCAAACGCATATTCCAGTGTCACAATTCTCGCACTAAAATCTGTCGTTTAGGTTTATTTGTCTAGCAATGTGGTTTATATTCCACAATTAGTTTTATAATAACATTATCTAGGGAATAAGCTATTAACATGTCAAGTTTGGACCACAAAGAAATTCAAATATTTATATTTTATTTATTTAACATTTCTGTTATTTGACTTCGCATCCAGGTGAAATTTGATCACACCCTTTAGCGTGTTGTTTTCTAACAATATATATGAAAATAATTGGTTAATTTTAATTGTGAACGACGTCTAACAGATTTTAAAATACCGTGTTGTTTCTATGGTGCTGCCATCTTATAGGAAAAAGTGCAGCGGTCCCCGTCTTAAATTCAGTGTTTTTGTATTATTTTACATTTAAAGGCGTTTCTTTTATAGAAAAAGTTTTTACATTTTCCTTCAGTGATTTTTAATTACCCTGAATAATCAAGAGGCTACTGTATATAATTTTATTAAGTTTTGCTTACTGTAGCAGCTGCTGATGTAATTTATGTAGGTATATTTTTACCATAATTAGCTGTTAGAACTGCGTGGGAGAAGGTCACCGTTTTCAGTTATTTTTTTCTGTTGAAGAAAACTGTTTCTCATTTCGTTTGTGAACCTTATTACTGACCAGTGGAGCAAGTTCTAGTGCTTTAAGATGTAACAAAAGATTGGGGCACATGTTGCTGGTACTCGAGTAATAACATAGTCATCATTCATCAATTATGATTTAGCATTGAATAACTTTAAAACTAATACTTTCGCTACACTTGATTATTACAATTCCCATTTAATGGATCGTTTATGTCTGGTAGAATGGTTCTAAAAAATTAAAACTTGTAAAATATGTTGAAATGATCTATAAACATTTCAATACTGTAGTATTTATGTAGGTAGGTAATTGATTTTCTAATGCAATTCGTAATATTATTTTAGATTTGTTGGTACAACTTAAAAACCGGTCAGTTCTCATTATAGATGCAATAATTTAGATTAATAAAGATAAAAATTTACTTTTTTATGTACCACAGCCACCACAGGTATGAAATTTAAATCTGTAGTTGTTGGCGATTGTCAGCGGTGGCTTCAGTGGGATCGCAGCAATGATTTTAGTAATGTCGGTTGATGGCAGTTAGGGCAGATGGTGGTGGCTCAGTGAGACTATAACTTTATCAGGTGATCAACAGAATTTTACGTCTAGAGTGTTGTGGCATGATATAATTTAAAACAGTGGTTCCCAAACTTTTTTGGGCCAAAGACTCCTTTCTCAAAAATAGTTGATACTATAGACCCCCCCTGTAACTCGTTTTTTTATTTGCTTATAGCACGTTTGACAATCACTGGTTTTCCAAAATATGATAAGTTCTAATTTTTTAGAGTCGATGCTGTTTGTAAGGCTCAATCCACACTACCGGGCTGCTCTCGGTTCGATCTCGCTCCGCTCAAATATTTATACATTGTTAGCAATGGACACATTCACACTATAGGTAACGCTCCAGCTCAGGTCGCAACCATTGCTAACAATGTATAAAAAATTGAGCGGAGCGAGATCGAACCGAGAGCAGCCCGATAGTGTGGATCTAGCTTAAACGAGCTTAAATTAAATGACACTTTTCCAATCGTATTGAACAAAGCAAGTTCGGGCATGCAAAAATTTGCTTCAATGAACGTACATACGTGCATTCGTCCTGTACATATCCCAACTCGTGTACCAGCATTGTGTTGAGACAAACTTAGCTAGTTACAATTTGATATACTTAAAGTTAATTTTGTGAAGTTTTAGTACGTATATACTTTACCATTGAGTTAAGATACAATAAGTTGATATTGAAAGATGTAAACAATGGCCTGTTTAGGGGTCGATTTTTATCCACTGAATTTATCGACCACTTTGTCAATCGCTGATTTAAAACAATGCTACTGGTTGCCACTAATTATTATACTTCTTCGAACTTTTTAACCAACAACAGTGATTATTTTTTCTTTCATGAAACCATCTATATTTGCAAATAAAATATTAAATTATAAAATTATATTATTAAATAAGTTAAAATTATTAATACAAAATCAACTTTTACTGAACTAAATAATAATAACAATAATATAGACATTTATTTCCAAAAAAAATCATATTACATGTGTAACGAAAAATAGATTTTGGAAAATGGGCGATGTTTAGTTTGACCCACAGGATGGTAGGTTAATTGGTCTTCCACAGCACCCGTATGTGGTTTTCGGTGCAGAATTTGTACTTCTCATCACAATAGTATCTTAAATAGGGTTTGAAAATTGTGTGATAGCTAGAAAAACGTATATACTACTCTATAAAAAGCACGTAAATAACAATTAATGCTTGTAAACACCAATTATTTTCAAAGTAGTTGGATTTTTAATTTCTTCACAAATCTACTAAGCAGAAATAATTTGAATATTTTAGGTTCAAGTCAATATTACGAGGGTCGATTGAAAACTAAGGTCTCCAATCCTATAAAATATGTTTAAGACAAGAGGAAATAATGAAACCGGTGTCAAAATAAAGTAAATTTATTGTACTTCAAACCTACATTTTTATTTTCTACATAATCACCATTTAGTGTCGCACATTTTTGCAAATTTCCCCATTCCGAGCATGTAGAAACTTTCTGGTTTACTCTTGATACACTTGCGCGCAGCAACCTGAACTTCGGTATACGATGAAAAATGGTGACCATTCAATACTTCCTTCAATTTTGGGAACAACGAGAAGTCTGAGGGTGCCAAATCGGGGCTGTACGGAGGGTGCGAAGCAACCGTGAATTTCAGTTTATTCATTGTCTTCGTCTTCCCCTATTGCAGATTTTTGCACGTTGAACCCACTGACGAACATTCTTCACATCTATACAAACATTGCCATAAACAGCTTTCAAACGCATGTGAATTTCGATGGGTGCTTGGTACGCAACTCAGAAGTTGAGCTCATGATAAATGGCAGTATTACGCAATGGCGCGACACGGGAAACTAAAACTTTGCGCGTTTAGACTAGACATTCGAGGCTACCGAATGCAGGCTAGAACTTGTTTCTATCCACACTACTCGCACCACGGCGCTGTTGAAGACCTTAGTTATCAATCAATCCTCGTAAATACCAAAATTTTGTCCACTTACGTGGTATATTGTAACAATCACTTATACAAAATTTGGAAAGAATACATCTTTTAAAATGCTCTATCTGGTCTATTCTTCTTTAAAGCCCCTCTTCTACTGTAAAAAATTATAAACAGGCTTTTGATAGTGTGACGACTCACAGTTTTATAAAAATTACTTCACATAATTATCTGTTGACGGTGGTTGCATTTTGATGACCTCACATAAAAGGTTTTTATAAAAATATTTGGAATACAAGTTCTATAATTTTGATAAAAACAGGCATTTCATTGGATGTTGATAGTTGGCCCAACCTACTGGAGATGTAAAAACAAGCTACTCTTTGAACAAAATGTCTTTCCTTACTGTAACATAATATTGTTTGGTCGAGTATGTGTGTGTCGACCGGGAATAAACAGCTCCACTGAAAGAGTTTTTCTCAGATGAATAATGTGTGGACTGAGGAGAAAACTCGACCATCTTTCTGGTAAAAACTAATTTAAAGTATATTTGCAATGAATTTTTCAAGATGCTAAGAAAAACTGATTTCGTTTTAAAAGTGCTTTTTAAGAGAAAAGACGAATAGCAGGGTATTCCAGTTGAAGATAAACTTTTGTAATTGTGTTTACTACTTTTGAAAATATATTTTATTTTTTGTAGAATAATTATTGGCACTAATTTCATTATTATTCTGAAAATGTTAAAACGATTTATAGTAGAGATGTCGTACCCGGTCTAAAATCAAACCCGGGTACCCGAAAGCAGTACCCGGGTACCCGAAATATATAACAAAAATGTTAGTGTACATCTGAACATCTGAAGTAACTACAAATTGCTTTCTTTTACGCCGCGAGTTTTAAATTGAACTAAATTAAAATAGTACCTACTCGCCAATTCAAACTGCAAGTCGTCTGTTATTCCTAAGTATTTTCGCACTTCCAAGTGTTATCAAATTCAAGTACGTGACTTTTTGTCCGAAATTGGTAGCAGCATCAATCAACATCACACACAGGATGTTTATGTTACTTCATCCCATACTGACGCAATTTAATGGTACTATTGACGGGTTGAATATTTCCGTGAAGCAGATTTATTGCCGTATATGAACCAAGAAACAAAATTATGTGGTATGGGATGGAGCGATTCTTGTTATTACTGCATGGTTATGTTTTTCTAGCGCTTATTGCTATTATTTTTATCATCTCCGAAAAAGGCTGACTCCTTGGAAATTACATAATTTACTAGTCGGGTACCCGGGTCCTGAAACTACACCCGGGTCGACCTGGGTACCCGCCGACATCCCTAATTTATAGTTACAAGTTAAAAATTAACAATGTCAAAAAAATCAAAATCTGTGTCCGGGTTTCTGGTTTTCTACAGTTGGTCGCCTTAATTTAGTTGTACCCGATTTTATTAGCGACGATTGTACAGTTATAGGCCAAAAAGTAAAAATGCTTCAATTGGCGTCAGTCGGATTAAATAGGCTTCGACAAACATACATAAATATTTGTCTCATCAAGCAATTAGTAATATAAACACGTAGATCTGATGTATCTATCTATGTATCGGGAACGCTTTGAAGTTAGCGTTAGTTGCAGTCACCTATGCCATCTAGTGTGAGACTAGCAAACTAATTACAGTTTTCGATAATTAAATTCTCAGTTACAGAATTTCAAATTAAGATGGAACATTTAATATAATAACAGATATTTTTATGATAGAACTGAAGCACAAATAAAAAACTTAAAAGCAAGGGATCATATCCCCCGAATCTTAACTACATTGATAATTTAAAAACCGGTATAGTTCAAATATAAACAGAAACTCATTTGCACTTTATATGGGCACATGATGCCTACGGGTTAAGTGACACCAGTTTTGATATACATTCAACTTAAATTTTTAAATGGAACTTCCCATTTAAGCAAGTCCAGTTGAAGTTTTCTGTATATTAGTAATACTTAGTACAACTGATCGGACAGCCACACACAAAACAATTTTTGCACTTGCTGTATTTAGCTGTCTTAGGTTGCAAACAGGTCCATGCAATAGATCACTACGTTACATTAATAGTACATATACATGTAGACACTTTTGTCTAGAGAAGGTCTGTAGACCAGATGTACATGTCTATACACCGAATAGAGCACTATCGCTACACCAGATATTTGATCTAACACCACCACTTTACGAACTGAGTACACCACCGTATAAATATTGAAAGCAATTTGTGCCTAGACCTGGTCTAGGTGTACTGGATGGTTTGAAATTTCTTGCTAGAGCAACAACTACTGTTGAAGGTTTTAATGTATTTTTTATTATATTTGTATACAGTCAATGTTCCAGGGAAAGACAAAAAACTCGAGTTATCAAAAGTTTGAGTAACCGAATTTTCAATATTTTAAAATATTTATGCCATAAATTTGTAATACATAACGTAGAGTAACATATTTATATGGATTATTTATAAATCTTAAAAAAAATACATAGTATTTGCATACAACGTGGTGCGAAGTGTATAGGAATTATATATAGCTACATACAGTCCATATGCATACATAAGTATTTTCACTAATACTTTATGTTTTTAGTTTTAGTGACTGCATAACTTACGTAAGGTGTAACCTAATGCAGTAGTAAAAACACACTAAAGCATAGTTGCTCAAATATTTAAAGTACAAAACTCAACCCAGTAAATTCTTACGTCATTATCGGTCTTATCAATAATCCCAGGGGTCCCTGTCTGTATAGATAAAACAATTTATGCGCATTCAACACGAAGTGACTATATTTTGGGTTTTGCAAGCTTGCAAGTGCTTGGTCACCATTACGAAATGTCAATAGTGAACACTATTTTCTTTTCACTAGTGAAGAAAGTCACTTTGTTGTACCTTGATGTTGGTGACGTGCAATAAAAACGTAAATCGCACGCATTGTCATAGATTTATACGTCAACATAACCTAAAATATCTAACATTTTTATACTTGTGCTATGATCGTAAAGAAATATTGTATGTAACACAAGCAAAAAGTATGTTCATGACTTTGCCATGCACTTTTTGCTCTTGATACATGAATAACTATTTTAATATGCCATATGCCTATAAATTGAGTATATTACATGCATATTTTTAAGTGAAAATGTGAAAACAGTTAATATCTCCATTTTAAAAATGTGTATGCAGTTTCATGTTAAACACCGTACAGCTTCGCTAATTCGGACAGATAACATTTTACCCGCGTCTGAATAAATAAAATAAAACTGATAAAGCAATAAGATATTTCAAATAAATTCTAAGTAATACTTACTTATATAAACAAATTACAAGCAGTGTGTCTCAGCAACTATCAAACAGCCAAATTAACATTGGGAAATTATTGGGCGATTGACTATTGTTTTATAGGCGTCGAGCTCCGTGATTGGTTAGAAATGGTAAACCTCAAATTTATTGTAAATAAAACACGTTAAAGCAAATGTCAACTCTTGCAAATATTTGGCCAGGCTGCCATGGACTCATACTGAATATTTGGCAAATTATCCGCTGTGTTAAATACTTACTGGTTATCAATGCAGTGACTAGCTGCACCGTGCTGACGAATAGAGTTTCTTAGATTAGAATGACTCACTGTATTAACTGTCGAAATATTTGGAAATCAACAATTTTAGGTGGTCTTCTTTGAATTAAAAAACCTGTTTTTGCACAAATATAGGCAGTCACTTTGTATAACTGTTCAAATACAATCGCATTTTAAAAATTTTTAACACTTGTAACACAATGTATCGTTTGACACATACATGCTATATAGGTCCCGGGTGGTGTAGCTTGAACAAGCGTCCATGTTCGATCAACAGAGTTAAGCAACGCTCTCTCTGGTCGCAACTTGGATGGGAGTTCCACGGCTATTTCACTCGGCGCCTCGTGGTACGACGGCCACGGAAATAGTTGGTCCCGGTTGTCATAATAACATTATGACAGTCGTTAGTGGGGTTGGAAGTCCCCATAAAATGTACTGTGACGCCTATAATTGCCCTAACGACTTTTGGCGGAGTGCAAAATAAAATAAAATACAGATAGGAGGAGGTATTGAGTTAAAATTTCAAAATAGGAGGTATTGTTTTTTTTTCCTGTTTTGCCGACATTTTCAAATTATCTGCACATAGGAGCTATTGAAATTATGCGCAGTAAAGTTAGGAATCGATTGCTGTATAAATCGTAATTTTGAAAATTTTGTCAGATAAGAGGTATTGTTACTTCACTGACGATATGCATTGCGTGTTCAGCAAAAATATATGGAGGAGGTCTAGGAAAGACTTCCGGCGTTCCATCTTTAGTTAACATTTAATATATAAACCAAAGGTTTGTGTTTTGGAATTGTATTTTCATAATAAATTTGCCATTTAATATTTTCTTATGGTGTATTTTTTCAAAATTTCTGGTCGCTTGCAGCCGAATAATGACAATTATTTAACTTATTTGAGGAAATTAGTAGGCAACTTCCAAAAAATACTCGTATAAGGTTTGATCAATTAATGATGAGAATTTTGGATTTTGCACACTACCGTAAAACAGGGCAACTTCGTCATAGCAGGCAACTTCGTCAGTTAGGCAGCCGATGTACGATTGTGTAAGCATAACCTCAAAATCTACAGTTATCGTTTCGGTTCCGTTGTGTTTACGTCGAAAGTGTATCTATTCCTTTAATAATACCAAAGAAAAACAGAAAAGTGTTGGGAGGTAGGAGTTACCAGCGTTATGATCCCCAGTTAGTTGAAAACGCACTGAAGGATATTGGAAATGGCCTTTCGGTGTCGGCTGCCAGCAAAAAACATGGAATACCGCGAACAACGCTTCAAGACAAGAGGCATGGTACACACATTAAATCAGTAGGCCACCGAAAAGCCCTGACGACCTTGGAGGAGTCTGAAATTGTTGGTGCCATAAATCAACTTTCAGCTTATCCATTAACAAAGTTAGAAATAAGACTGATTATCAAAGGCTATCTCGATAAAAAAGGACGTAAAGCAGTGATTTTTCGAGACAACCTTGCTGGTGAAGACTTCATGGTGGGTTTCACGGAGAGAAACAATTTAAGCCAAAGTCATTTTGTGCCTTAATGTAACCTTAAATCTGTTTTAAAATGATGCAATTATTTATGTACCATGATAAAGTTACCAAAATTAGTTATCTACCATGACGAAGTTGTCCCTAGAAACGTACAACTTCGTTTATAGATGAATTTGGGTTAGGTGACGAAGTTGTCCAAAAATCTATACAACTTCGTCAGGAATTGTTTAGCGATTTATCAGACGTATAAACGTTATTTATAAAAACCGAAGGACGGATAATAATTTTCCATCTAACTGATAGGTATCATTTCATTTTGTTATCCTAAAAAAATACTATATGGTTACAGCGCGGAAAATGTACAAAAACCCTGACGAAGTTGCCCCGTTTTACGGTATTGGTTTTCGATTGAGCCCACTCGTATTTCCTTAACGTTGGTACTATTGTCTGTGACGTACATGTCAATTATCAGCCATATTGTACAAATAGTTTGTGTTTAGCAGCCAAGTGTTGACAATGGCAATTTTTGTATTGTAAAAATGATGGAACAAAGAATTTGCATCAATTTTGCATTAAAATGGAAAGAAGTGCAGTAAAGTGGTGCGAATGTTGGAGAAGGCTTTTGGCAAGGATGCTATGTCAAAACCAGAGGTTTATGCTTGTATCATTTTTGAGAGCCTGAAGACATTGACGATGACAAGAGAGTTGGGCGTCCTAGCACATTAACCACTGATGATAGTGTGTAAAAAATTAGGGATGTTGTGCTTAGTGATCGTCGAATCACTATAAGGGAGACTGCTGAGAAAGTTGGCATCTATATGGCTCATGCGAAGCAATTTTTGCTAAAATTTTGGGCATGAAATGAGTGGCAGCCAAATTT
Source organism: Agriotes lineatus (assembly GCA_940337035.1). Taxonomy (NCBI): domain Eukaryota; kingdom Metazoa; phylum Arthropoda; class Insecta; order Coleoptera; family Elateridae; genus Agriotes; species Agriotes lineatus. The sequence goes on from OW679202.1 coordinate 60,344,653, forward strand.
GTTTCAAAATTTTTGAATTTTCAACAAAAACATTGCTGAGCAAATGTTGGCTGAAGTCGCTGATGACCCAGAATTACTCAAACGTGTCATAACAGGTGAAGAAACGTGGGTGTATGGTTATAACATCGAAACAAAGGCTCAATCGTCCCAATGAGAGCGTCCTGAAGAACAAAGACTGAAAAAAGCTCGATCAAATGTCAAGGTCCTCCTTACTGCTTTCTTCGATTATAACGGCATAGTCTATTATGAATTCTTACCACCAGGGCGTACAGTCAATAAGGAGTATTACCTTGAAGTTTTACGCCATTTGTGTGAAGCAGCCCGAAGAAAACGTCCAGAATTGTGGGCAAACAACTCCTGAATATTCCAGCATGATAACGCCCCGAATCAAACTGCTACTAAGTCGTGAATTTTTGGCCAAGAACAGCATCGTCGTGGTGCCACAGGCACCATAGTCACCAGATATGGTCTCGTGCGACTTTTTCCTGTTCCCGAAGATGAAGAGGACATTGAAAGGACAACGTTTTGTGAAAATAGATGATATAAAGGCAAAATCGCTGAGTGAGCTAAAGGATATAAGTACTAAAAGTGTGTTCCACAAAATGTTTTGCTGATTGGAAACAACGTTGGTATATGTGTATTATATCTGATGACGTGATGACTACTTTCAAGGGAGCATGAATAAATAAATGCTTTCTGAAAGAAATTAAAATTCTCGAATAGTCGGTAGGTCCGTACTGCACTTTATATATGTTTTAACATTTAAAGTTAGAGCCGCATTTTCGTCACGCTCATCATTTAAAAATTTTCCTCATCAAGGTGCTCGATGTGTTAGGTTTCACCTAAAGTAACGTAACTTTTTTATGATCCATTTTTCTACTGCTAAATTCACAATTAATGAGGTTTGAGAGGTTGCTGCCATTTTTTGAATTTTTTAAACAAATGCATGTAAAATTGTAAATGTATATTGTGTAGCTCCGCTTGTCTTATTACCTGTTAATTAAGGTTGTGCATGGTATCATTTCATTATTGCAATGTAAGATGAAAAATTTGCTTGCTTTTTACTTGCTATCTTTTAACGGTGCATTTTGAGCAGTTAATTCCATTCACATACTTAAGAATGTAAATACAAAATATACCATCAATATGCGTTTGTAAGACATCTTGCTAAAACTGCTTAAAATGCACTTTGTATGCATGGTAGATATTTTACAGGATGTCTGAGAGTTGGAAACGTCCAGTAATTTTTTTCTTTTTTATATGTATACTATAAATATGAAAGAATGAAAATTATATTTGTTATTTACGTTTTGGAATTTGAAATTTTGAGTTTTTAGTTTCGACTCGATTAAATGTTTGAGTTTAAAATCAGCTCAAATAGGCATGCAGTGTCTTCGAAAATTTATTTGTTAGTTGTATTTTATTCGAATTCAAATTATCGGTGAGTCATTGTAAAGTTGAGAAAGAAGTTTGGATTTTTATTTCACTTTAATGTAATGGTTAATAGCTCAAGTTTAATTCCAGATTACAGCTAATAAAATGGATAGCTGGAGATTTGAAAAGCGGAAGGTTTGTAAGCCCTTTATTTAATAAAATGTATTTTTAAAAAGTGGAATGTGAACCAGGAAAAATGTTCAAAATTTTAAATAAATCTTGAATGTATTGTGCCACAGTGTATGGAAGTTGAATTAAAAAAATATCTTGCGTACGTCCTATTTAAAAATATATATTACGATTACCTAACCTAATATTAGTAGTATTCTAAAAGTTTGCTCATTTAACATTGGCGCTTATTTTGATACTACTAACGAGTTACGGATTGTTTCCAATTAAGCAGACATCCCTCGTTATGCAATATCACATAAGCCACTTCTTATGTTGCTAGACGATAATGGTAGGCAGTGACTACCAAGCAGTGATCCCTGAAGGTTTATGCCATTATGACGACGCCTTACCCTACGAAAATGAAGACAAACTTTTGTGGGATCCCAACCCACTGGAGAAGACCATCATAGAGGATTTTTTAAAAAAGGCCGCTTCCCTCGCTAAGCCTCCCCTGCCGCTAGGATTACAAATACGAGATGACGAACAAGCGCTGTACCTGCTGCAACAGTGTGGCCATAACGTTGAAGAGGCTCTACGTAGAATTCGTATTAATGTGATCCCTACTGCAGACACGATGAGCCTTTGGTCCGAAGAGGAATGCAAAAACTTCGAATCTGGGGTGCGGTGTTTTGGAAAAAACTTTCATTTAATTCAGCAAAATAAGGTGAGAAATTCTCTTATCTTTTGCCTACTTTTGCGCAAATATAAAGCATTGGTTGCAGTTTAATTTCGTGCATATTAAGACTTAAATTTTATCTAGTTTTTAAACTCCAATAAAGAACTGGAGTAGTATTTGTAATCACCTAAAAATTCGAATTTTTCTTCTTTTTGCTCTTAACCCTTTTAATGTGAAAGCCGTATATATGCGGTTTGGATTTTTCGTGCCTCTACTGCAATACATCTTATGCGTGCGGAACCAAATATTTGCATTTCTCAGAGTGGGGGTTGTTTTATATGGTGGGAATAATTGTTCGCCGCCACCTCATGTCCGCGACGACACAGTGACACTTGTGCAACGAAAGGTGTGTGACGATATCTCACAAATTACTTACGCCAAAAAGCGGCAAATATTACACGCTAAACAGTTCTCCGCACAGGCAGTTGAATCCGCCCCAGGAGCGCGCCGCACGGAAAGGGTTAATATAGGCTGAAAGCCTTTTACTACCGCACTAAATGCAGTTCTATAAACCATCTTCGGTTGCAGCCCGAGCAGGTGGCCAGCCTAACCTGTTGATAAGGAAGAATACCCTTTCACAGTGGTCATGACCACCAAAGTTGTTTTTATGATGGCCGAAGAGCATAAGATGTAACCAACTGCCCGGGTGTGAGGTTCAAACTCTACCTACCGACTAGAAATGTAAACGCTATTTACCAGCCGGAAACATGTTTTTAAAAATTTTCTGCTTCATTTTTTTTAATATTGGTAATGTTTTCATTGCGGGAATTGTACTAAAGATAGTTAATAAATATACAAAGCATGAGAAATTGATGACGATGGAAATCAGTTGCTATATCAGTATTTTGCATCATAATTAACTTTACGTAAAAAACGACTTCCGGGATTGGACCATGTCATTATTGAGGTCGAAGAACTCAACGTTTCGTACTTCCGTAAGGGGCTTCATCAGGAGGAAAAGCAAAAGAGCACGGTAACTCAACATGTAAACTCTTCTGAAGAGAGTTTCGCCTCGAGCATGGTTTACACGTTGAGTTACCGTGCTCTTTTGCTTTTCCTCCTGATGAAGCCCCTTACAAAAGTGGGCGAAACTTTTAGTTCTTCGACCTCAATAATGACACGGTCCAATCCCGAAAGTCGTTTGTTACGTAATGACAATGGCCGTGAAAACTGTTGATTATTTCTTATTATTGTTTGAGAAAATGATTGATATTGAACTACAAATTTAGCGTAGCATTAATTTCTTTTATTTAAAATTTTTTAAATATGTTTTCTACTATTGAATGCCTTTGAACAACACAGTTAACCAGCAGCATGGCACTCTGGTGCATGTTATAATGTCGAAGTGGTCAATAAATAGATCTACTACAAATAACCAAAAGTGTATTTAAGTTGTACACAATGTAATTCTGTTCAGAATAAGCTGCAGATCTGATACAGTCCAATATTTCAAAAATACTTTTATTTGGTCCACCTTAAATAACTGACTTTTGCTCCTATACGAGGCGAGATTTTTATATAATTTATCTGGCCATGGAAATGAATTGAAGCAATTGTCATTTTGTGCTGTTCAGTAGCTTTCGCGTCTGTAGACGTATTTAATAAATTTAGTCCAATCAAAATTAGTTTAAACAAAAGAAAATTAATTAAAACAAACTGCATAATACGGAAACATATAGTAACTGCAAAAAGTGATTGGCTTATATAGAGAACATCCACAGTCATATTTCGAAGAGACATTTCTGGCTAAGTTAGCAATTTCAATGCGGAAAGCGTGTGGACACAAGAATGGAGGTCATCAAAAAAATTTAAGACTGGTATTCGTAGCTGTTTTGATAATTTTACATGAAGACTTGGAGATGAACAAAGTGTCAGCACAGCATGCTGGATTCCAGGATTGTTTATGCCGGAACAAAAGTTCTGTATACAAAGCAAGAATCAATGCAATGGGCTCACCAAAAGTCTTCTTCAGGAAAGCCGATGGCTACAGTATTCTGAGGTGCTAAGGAAATCTTAATTTAATACATGTAGAAAGGCTCCACAGATTTTTGCTTGTAATGATGTGCAGTGACCAAAGGGGTGGGGTAGCAATAGAGTTCATTTACTTCGTAGTTGTCTAACTGCGAACTTCCGATACATTGTGGTAAAAAGTGAGCGCAATGGAGTTTCGTAGTAAAATTAAAGGTGGGAAGGTTTTGAGCGGGCAAATTCGAGAAATTATGAATGTTAACACGTTTTATGAAACAAGATGCAGAAGTGAAAATACTGACAATGTCAAAAACGAGAGTGCAGCAACGCGTAGCGGTAGCAGCTGGTGTGAGTATTCGTTCAGTGGCAAGTGTTTATAAACCGTTAAAAGAGGTTGATGGGGAACAAGTGTCTTTGTAAGTCCCAGTAAAAACCAAAAGAATAAAATAAAGTGGTTTCGATCAGGATGTGTTACACCCAACTATAATAAACTTTTATACAACTAAAAAACAGTGCATAAAATTAAAAGCATTCATAAAAAAATTGTGGAAGATACAAGATATACTGACAGCTGTGAGAGCATTCGACTGGCTATTCGAGACAGGTTGTTGCTGATGTAAAACCAAAACTACTATAAAATTGCTTATGAAGAAGCCCGAGGTATAACAGCTACCACTTAATTATTTGAGGAATATTACAAGTTATTGAGAAGCAAATAGTCCTATTGTATGTATGGATGAAACATATATACATTCCTATCATATATGGCGCTACAGCCCTACTTAGGCCTTAACCTCCCCAAGCATGGTCTTCTAGGCATCTCTGTCTGCTGCTGTTGCTGTAGGCTGTTTCTCACCCATCCTCGCCCAGCCCATCGAAGTCTTAGAGACATGACATTCCATGTATAGACTTTGAGACCGTTGTCAATAGCCATTAAACGTTTGCAGGGTCATCATCGTGTCCATTCGGCTTTCCATTTTTGTGTCTACACAACAATTGTACCAGTGGTACATTTTTACAGTTCGTGGATGTTAGCTCCTTGCCCAACCCCCTTTCCAGAGTGCTAAAGCAGTACATAGGAGAGCGTGAAACGTAAATTTTAACATTACGGATGCCGGCATAGACACCTGTGACTCCCTGCACATTACAAGAAATAACAATTGTTTTAACATTCTAATACTTACAATACCTAATTATCATTCCTTTTACTAAGCTGGCCCTAAGTTATTTTCCTAAACAAGTGTGCTCGCTATTGCAGAATGTTAATTATCTAATTTGAGCGAAAGCCTGGCTTGAACTTCAGCTTGTCTTTATTCCTCCTAGGGCACAGTCTTTCTCGCACCGCGCAGGTCGACATACAAGCTAATATCTGCCACGTTGTACAAGAGATGTGTATATAGAAATAATTAAAAATGTAAAAACTGCTCTAGAAAAGAAAAGGTCCGATAGTCATGATAAAATTAGTTTGACTGCGGCCTCATAGAGTTAGCGCATGCACCATACACCCTCGATTTTGCACACAGTGACTTATTTACTTCCAAAACTAATAAACATCTGTGGGAAAAACAATTTTCTTCTGATACGGAACTGAAAGAAGCTGTTGACAAATACTTTGTAAGGTTACCAATAGAATTTTTTAGGAGACTACCTTGTGCATATATGTAATACTTCTATGTTGCGAGTAGGGTCTTGGAACAGGCGAAAACATTACGGCGCCGACATATAGTACGTCCGTCTCTTTCTGAGTACTACGCGTCTTGTGCGCATGCCTGAGAATTCAAACTGCACAGCTTTGTTCACGTGTTTATGGACGACGCTTGCACGCAATTCACTAAGGGCGTAGTAAGAGATGGTTGTCTGTTTCACTTATGCTGTGTCCCGTCCACTTACAGCCGATAGCAATATAGGAGTATTACATATATGACCTTGTGTTAAAAATCAGTTTGACTTTGCTTCTAAGTCTTTTTATGGCTAGATAGGTTACATGAAAAGCTTCCCATTTATTTGTTGATTTAATACTAGAACCAACCAATAATTTTTTTAATTAAAGAACTTCATTTGTTTTACAACTAAGTTGATAGAAAGTGGTTAGACTCCTCCAAATTTTCTAGTGTACAATTGATAATAGTTCCTAGTCGCAATACATAATCTGAACTTAACTCCCAGACCATCATCATTTTAAAAATTTATTTATGAGATACTAATGGTCTATTGAGTAGGATTTAAATTCTAAGTTATGATTTCATGTATAAATGATAGTAATTACCATAATTACCTGACAACCACAATTTTAAATAGGTGTAAATATTAGTAGGATTTCATAGTTAATCAGTCCTAAACTTCTTTTCATTTCTGTTAGTTTGTGCTAAAGTTAAAGAAGATTGTGTTACAATTTGTCCAAAAGTGAAAAAGGGGACAAATTACTAGTTCATAACCGGTACATACGAGGGGGGACCCAAAAAAAAACGGGAATTTCGTCATAACTTCTTGATTTCTTAATATTTTTACACCAAATTTTGATCACCTTCAAAGTATTCTCCCTTGACCACAACGCACCTCTGCAAACGATCCTTCCATTGTTCAAAAAAATTTTTTAATTCACTTATCGGGATGTTCTTTAGGACTTCCAACAATTTTTGTTTTACCTCCTCCACAGTGGCAAAACGCTTTCCAGGTGTCTTCCACTGGCTTGATTGCTGCTTTGTTTCGGGGTCGTATCCATAACACCACGATTCATCACCAGTAATCACCTTGGAAAAAAATTCTGGGTCCTCTGAGCTGATTTTGAAGCTCAAAACATGCCTGAAGTCGACGCTCCCTTTGCTCGCCTGTGAGAAAGCGAGGGACAAATTTGGCTGCAACTCTTCTCATGTGCAAATCTTCGGATAAAATCCTCTGAATTGAACTCCATGATATTCCAGACATCTCACAGAGTTGATCAATGGTTCGGCGACGGTCTTCACGAACGAGAGCATTGATTTTGTCGACGTTGAGGGGCGTCCTGAATGGGGTTGGTCTTCAATTGACATTTCTCCATTTTTAAAACGTGAAAACCACTCGTAGACTCAGGTTTTACTTAGGGCAGCATCCTCATATGCAGTCTTAAGCATTACAATAGTTTCCGCGGCCCATTTCCCCAACAGGAAACAAAATTTCACAGCCGCGCGTTGCTCTCGACAATCGGCCATCACGTTTTCGGCGAAATGGAAAAAGTTGTTTCACTACAAAAATTATAATCGAGTATGCAGTAACAAGTAATTGAGAACCATTTTTGTTATATGACAGTGGTAGATCGGATTATAGAATGTTGGTGTTTACGACAAGGAAATATTTGAATTACATGTTCGAATGTGATCATTGGTATGCAGATGGAACTTTCTCGACATCTCCAGATTTGTTTAGTCAAATATACGCTATACATGGGGTACCACATTCAAATACCATTCCAACTGTGTATGCTCTTATACCAAATAAAACTGAGGAAATTACAGACTCCTATTTGAAGCATTAAAAACATTAAAACTGGAAATTCAGCCAACTTCCATCCTTATCGACTTTGATAAAGCCGCTATGAATGCAGCTCATACTGCACTCCCCAATATCCAAATACGCGGATACTTTTTCCATTTTAGTCGATGCATATAGAGACACATTCAGAGCAACAAACTTCAAAGGCAATATGCTGAAAAAAATTACTGCTTTGAATTTGCTACTTCTTGCTGCTCTTGCATATGTTTCCTAAGATGATGTCGAACAGGCATTCGAGACAATACGGGAGAGCAAGTTCTATGTACAAAACGAAAATCTTCCAGCTGACATTGTTAATCATTTTGAAGACTTGGATTGGAAGATTGGATAAAAAGGGAAGACGACTGTTATCACAATTTCCGTTTTTTATCTACCGCTCGTGAGGGCTCACGAAGACCAAACTAACATTTTAGCATTACCATTTTCGACTCAGAATTGTATGACCAACATCGACACGTGTAGTTCTTTCGCTAATTAATACACACCAACACACCCTGTATTACTATCTAACTTTGATTTATTTTTTCTAATTGTAATGTCAGTTTCTTTTCTTCTAGTTATTTGTAATTCTAACTTTGTATATAATTATATTATAATAAATATATATTTAATATTGTATTATTTATTAAGTATGATAAATAGGTGTCTCCTTTTTTTTTAATCAAGATCTCAAGTACACGTAAAAAAACAAGTAAACAATCATCATATATGTATATTACATACAGGGTGATACATATCGTACGGAGGAGGGAGCGAAAGAGTAGCTGGAGGGGGACCAAAATAAAGTTTTCTTCCTGATGAGCTTCTGACCAAAACCCAATAATACGAAAGTTACAGCAAGTTAGTTGAATGAGCATTAGTTATGGTAGTAACTTACGTTTTAAATTCAAATTGGGGATATTTGCAAGTTAGTTGAACAATGCTTAGTTAAAAAATTAATATAAAAGTAATACCTATTAAAAGTTTTCATTAGGTTAATATTATCTAAAACAAATAGAAAACATTAATGAAGAAGGTGATGCCAACGTCCTTGACTTGAAGAAAACCTTTGATATAGTAGCTAGGCAAAAAACGAAGGTGCTGGCAGAATGTGAATTATGAGATTACCGAGATTAAATAATAATGAAGGAACTAATAGTTAGGATAAACATCATATTGGTGCGTAACAAAGTTGTATATTGTTAACTACAACTGTTTCTAATTTCAATATGTCGGTTAATGGGAGGACTGAGAAAGAAGAACATAAAAATAGCATGAAAACATTCTAAAATTAAAAGATTTAATGTACTTAGCTCTTCACTCTAAAACAAGCTATCGAGAAAACGAGGAAGAAAGGAGTGGCAATACATGTCCTATTTATCGATTTCAAGTAGGCGTACGATAGCCTAGACAGAACTAAACTGATTCAGACAATGCGAGAACTAGAGCTACCAAATCATTTAGTAGAATTAATAATAATGACAATGAGGGGAATCTTGGTGCCAAGTAAAAATAGATGGAAATATATCGGATACCTTTAAAACAAAAAAGGGACTCCATCAAGCAGATCCCCTGTCGCCCACGTTATTCAATGTCGCATTAGACGACCAATAAAAGAGTGGATCAAAGATGTGGAAGAGGATTTACATGAACTAGGAATAAAAGATTGGAAAACACTAGTATACAGAAGAGACAAATGGAAGAAAGAAGTAACAGAAAAAGCCAAGGGCCTCAAAGGCCTATAGTGCTCTATATACATAATATACTTAGCCAATACGAGTCTAGTCAGAAGATAAATAAGAATAGACGAATGCAAAAGATTATTTTGAGTTTTTTGAGCAGACCGTAGTTGTTTCACTTACTGAACAAAACAATGGTGAGGTCTATATTAACGTAGTGGTTCATTCCTTAAGTTGCTTTAGGGTGTATATCTTCTAAGTTTTCTATCCTGTTCCAGCTCTTTAGTCTCCTTCCATGTTTTGCTGCACCATAAATTTCTTAATAGCTTCCCTCCAAACATTAGCAGGATGACCTACTTTCCTTTACCCCTAGAGGTTCCACTCTAGAGTAGTGTTGCCGCAAAACGAGATTTACCCAATTCTCGAACTCGAGAATATCGATTCTTGAATTTTAAATATGTGCTGTGCGTACTGAATTGAGACTGCGGTTACTTTAGGATAACCCTTGTTAAAATCCTGTTAACTGTTCCATTTGGTTATTATGCGGGGTTTAAAAATACTATTACAAACTGTCGTGATCGAAATTTAGTTAATCACGCTCTTTTCAAATATTCCAGATTGAAAAATGTCAATCTCGAATTTCGAGACGAGATCGAGAATTATCTCGTCTCGGCAGCATCACTACGTTTTTATATGGGTCTTAAAAATAATATTGAAAAACTTGAGAGATAGAGAATTTGGTTAATCTCATCTCGGCAGCATCACTACTAACAGGCTACGTGCTACGTTTTTATATGGGTTTTAAAAATGGAATTGAAAAACCGGCGAGGTAAAGAATACGGTTAATCTCATCTCGGCGGCATCACTACTCTAGAGCTATGAGGGTCAGCGCTGTAGTCCTATTTAAGAAAGTGGGTATACTCTCAAAACACAATATTTTCTAACTTTAACCTCGTTTCAATAGTACCAAAAAACCAGTAACAAAGTAATTAATTATAGTTACTTACCCTATAAACTTTAATATTTGAAGCTTGCTAGTCTTTTAGCAATGATTTTTATTAATAATGCAGAAATAATTAAATAAAATTCTTAGACACATTTTTTATTCAAACCAATTGTGGTAAATATTACACGATATTAAATTTATACTAATCATATTTACATCAGCGCCCACAGCTCTTTTATTGGGTTGTCGTCTCCTTTCTTGCCGCATGCCTTTCTGGATTGGTTATCATTAGCATTTCTGTGGTTTTTGAGTAACCATGATTTAACATATTTTTCGGGTTGGAACGCACTCAAAGGTGGCCCATTAATTTTTAATGTCATCACGTTACTTATGTTTTGCACCAATATTGCTGATCGCAACTTTGTATTTATTAGGTTCATCGCGGAAAATCCTCTTTCGCATTCTGCCTTACTACATGGAAACGTTTTTACCAGTCTTTCCATCTCTTGTAAATCTTCTGGAACAGTATTGTTGGAATTGTCCGGATCGACATATTTTCTCATTCCATTAATTGCCTTTCTTGTATCTAAGCAAAATCTCGTACATAATCTCTTTATTTCACTCTCACCATATCTGACAGATGGATTATCTGGCCAAGACGACTTTTCTAATACCTGCAAATCCACCAGTATAGAACTTTCGTCACTGGTAAGCCTAGTTTTCATATTGTCTACTAAACTTTGTAGAAACTGTCCGCTATTAATTTCTTGTACACCGCTTGCTCTCAGTTTTACCTTTTGAAATTCTCCAATTGCAATTGCATCTAGTACATCAGAGGATTTTTCTCCCGGTTCATTTTTAAAAGATTCCAAAACTCGAATAGTTTGCTTCACATGTTCATCTGCTTTTTTAAGAGTAGTGGATCGTCTTTGTAATTCTAGAGACAAATTAGCCAATTCTTCCAAACAATCATACATAATACCCAAATACTTCAAAAAATCCGGGCTAGCTAATTTTCCTGCAAGACTTGCAAATTTCGTTCTTGTACGCCCGTCACGGGACACATCCTCTGCAGCAATGCTAAAATGGAGATAAAGTGCAGAAAAATTTTTCCAAACCGCTTCAATAGTCCTACAACTGCTTGCTACCCAACGTACATCAAATATACGTCCGATTTTAAGAATTTCCACTTCAAGTTGTGCTGCAGCATCGCTTAATTCTTGCTGATTTTTATTTGATTGACTATATAAACTGTATATACAATCTAAAAACGCTTGAAAATGATTTGTTGATGTCACATTTTTTAACGCATCTCCAACAGCTAATTGCAGTCTGTGGCTCATACAGTGCCAACTCAAAACAGATGGAAATATGGAAATAATACGTGAAGCAACACCAGACTTTTTTCCAATCATCACACTTGCTCCATCAGACACAAAAGATACCCAGTTATTTGATAAATAATCACTCGTAAATCCATATTTATTCAAAGTTTTAATCAATGATTCTGTGATATGTTCAGCACCTTGGTTGTTCAGTTCCACTAAATCCACAAACATGAAAATTGGTTCAGTTGATAAAACAAAGCATATATAAACAATAAGCACACTTTTTCGCCCGATAGTAGATGATTCGTCAACCAGAACTGATAATTTGGCTTTTCTTTCGATAATGTGTAAAATCATTCTGTTTCTCATTTCTTGCGCAATATGTTCCACAATTTGTGTGGCGCTATATCTAGAATGTAACGTAACCCCTAGATCAGCTCCATTGTATTGTTGAAGTTCTATTAAACCATAATGATCGGTGAATGGCCGATCCGACTTCGCTAAATAATACACCGTACGGAAAACTTTGGCAGTTGCTTCATCTGCTTGTTTACATTCTTTTCTTAAAAGTTCCCCGACAACATTTTTTTGAGCCCGTTTTTTAATTTCTGCTGCTAGTTGGTGCGATTTTGATTCGGCATGTTTTTTTAGTTTTACACGTAAATTACTTAACTGGGTGGAACGTTTTTCATTTGATGATGGTGTAACTTTACCCTCACACCATTCTACGGACAGTGCTAGTCCTTGTTCTTTGAGTGCTCCAAAACCCTACAAAATATAGGCAAATTTTAATTTTTGTGTTACGCTAATTACATTTTTACTATAAATTAATCTGGGATGAAGTAATGTTTTTTATTTCATAATGATGTCAAAAATGACATTTTTCGGATTATTTATGGTACAAAAAATGGAACATTAAAATCCTAATACTTTAAAGTAAAATTTTAAAGTTTAAGTACCGGGTGGCCAATTAAGAAGGGCACTCGGCCCTATCTCGAAAAGTAATTGTCGTAAAGACTTGGGGTAAAAAAATTTATGACTAAAGCGGCCAAGAGAAAATGCTGGAAATTATTTTTAAGTTTCTAGAATGGCCGCCAGGAGGCGTAATCGCATTCTTGAATTTTAAATCCCGATTTTTGAGAAATATTCTTATATTACAGATAGCTAAAATGGACACCGTTTTAAAGCTGAGATAAATTCGATTCTTTTTTGTTAAATGCTTTTTGCTCTATCTCTTAAGGGAAAGTGGTGGGGGGTGTCCGAACATTTTCGGAAAGAAATGTCAATAACTTCAAAATGGCTGAACGGATTTTGTCAAACTTGGAGTCGTTGAAAAGGGCTTTTCTTAGGCTATCAATGCTGCCTTAAGCGGATTGATTTAGATTGCTTGTGTCGTCGCTAGAGGGCGTTTTGCGACAACACTACAAATGAAATGGATTTTCTCAAAAAAATTAAATGCAACGATATCACTTTTATTGGAACAAAAGATAGCCAAATAAGGGCCTAACACGCTAGTGAAAACTGCATTTCGATATTTTTTTCCTAACCTAAAATATCAGTAAAGGAAATTAAAAATCGAAATAATGTCGCATCTTTGGGAATATTATCAGTATACCTGCCATTATTAAATCCTAATTATCCTTCTTTTAGCAAAATATATATAAATTTACTGTTAAAATACCAACATTATATTTAAAATGTCAATAATAATTAATCCTTTATCTAATAGAGTTGTCTGTCCGGGACGCTGTTTTGTCTGTCCGGGACGCTGTTTCAGCAGCCAAACCGTAAGAGATAGAGAAAAAAGTTATGAAAGTTATGTTTGGAATGGTCATGTCAGGTCAGGAACCGAATTTCAGTCACGTGACACTTCCGGTTTTCAAATCACGTGATTTCTCGAAAACCGGAAGTGTCACGTGACTGAAATTCGGTTCCTGACCTGACATGACCATTCCAAACATATAACTTTCATAACTTTTTTCTCTATCTCTTACGGTTTGGCTGCTGAAACAGCGTCCCGGACAGACAAAACAGCGTCCCGGACAGACAACTCTATTAGATAAAGGATTAATTATTATTGACATTTTAAATATAATGTTGGTATTTTAACAGTAAATTTATATATATTTTGCTAAAAGAAGGATAATTAGGATTTAATAATGGCAGGTATACTGATAATATTCCCAAAGATGCGACATTATTTCGATTTGTAATTTCCTTTACTGATATTTTAGGTTAGGAAACAAATATCGAAATGCGGTTTTCACTAGCGTGTTAGGCCCTTATTTGGCTATCTTTTGTTCCAATAAAAGTGATATCGTTGCATTTAATTTTTTTGAGAAAATCCATTTCATTTGTAGTGTTGTCGCAAAACGCCCTCTAGCGACGACACAAGCAATCTAAATCAATCCGCTCAAGGCAGCATTGATAGCCTAAGAAAAGCCCTTTTCAACGACTCCAAGTTTGACAAAATCCGTTCAGCCATTTTGAAGTTATTGACATTTCTTTCCGAAAATGTTCGGACACCCCCCACCACTTTCCCTTAAGAGATAGAGCAAAAAGCATTTAACAAAAAAGAATCAAATTTATCTCAGCTTTAAAACGGTGTCCATTTTAGCTATCTGTAATATAAGAATATTTCTCAAAAATCGGGATTTAAAATTCAAGAATGCGATTACGCCTCCTGGCGGCCATTCTAGAAACTTAAAAATAATTTCCAGCATTTTCTCTTGGCCGCTTTAGTCATAAATTTTTTTACCCCAAGTCTTTACGACAATTACTTTTCGAGATAGGGCCGAGTGCCCTTCTTAATTGGCCACCCGGTACTTTAAAACTTATTTATTGTACAAAAAATGGAACATTAAAGTCCTAGTAGTTTAAAGTAAAATTTCGAAGTTCTTTCTCTTTCTTTCTCCCCTTCCTTGTACCCTTGAGGGCGTCGGATTTGGGTTGCTTATCCAGTCGTCCATTTTTTCCATTCTTTTCTATTTTCAGCTAGTTCCTTCATCTCCTTCACTGTTTTCCCTCTATCTTTTCCTATTTCTGCTATTTGTTGTATCCATTTCTTCCTAGGTCGTCCTCTTCTCCTTTTCTTATAGTGTTTTGTTTCCCATACTTTCCTAGTCAGTCTGTCTGGGCTCATTCTTGTCATGTGACCGAACCAGTTAAGTTGTTTTCTTTGTACCTTACTCGTTATTGACTCCAGTTCTACCATTTCCCTTATTGTTCTATTAGTTAGTCTATCCCACTTTGTTTTCCCAGCTATTCTTCGTAAGTGCTTCATTTCCATAGCTTCTATCTTCCCTGCGTGTTTCTTCTGTATCGTCCAATTTTCACATGCGTATAATAGTGTTGGGATAGTTATTACATTATGGATTCTTACTTTTGTTTCTTGTTTCAGTTCCTTCTTCGATAACAGTGGTCTTAATGCATAGTAGAGTTTAGTTGACTTCCTCCCTCTGTTTGTTAATTCTGCGTCTATGTTGCCATCATTTGTTATTAGACTCCCTAAATATTCATAGGTTGTCACTTCCTCCAATGTTGTGCCCTTGCACTTTACTGTTGTTTTGTCTTCATGCTTCTTATTTATCACCATTATCTTACTTTTCTCTGTATTTATTTCCATTTTCATTCGTTCTATTTCTTCTGTCCATATGTTCACTAGTTTCTGCATCTTATTTCTTGTGTCTGCTATTAGCACTATATCGTCTGCGTACATTAGTGTATCTACTTTTACCGGCTCTAGATTTCGATACCCTATTAGTGTTTGTAGTTGTTTTGTTCTTTCCCTTGTGTTTTGAATTAATTTACTCATTACTATTATGAACAAAAGAGGGCTGAGACTATCCCCCTGCTTAATTCCTTTCCTCCATGCGAATTCATCTGACCTTTCTCCTCCTATCTGCACCTTTCCTTTAACATTTTTGAACGTGCTACGTATTACTTGTATGAGTGTTTTCGGGGTACGAGTTTCATTCAGGCATTTCCATACTACTTCTCTATCAATCGAGTCAAATGCTGCCCTGAGATCTATAAATGTCAAGACGAGTTCTTCCCCGTTTTCTAGTACCTTTTCCATCAAATTCCTTATAATGAATATGTTTTCGTTTGTCTGTCTTCCTGGCATGTATGCTGCCTGCTCTTCGACTATTTCCTCCTCTACAAATTGTCTCGTTTTTTTCTCTATTATTTTTGTGTAGATTTTAAAGCATATCGGTGATAGGCATATGGCTCTGTAGTTTCCACATTGTGCTCGTTCCCCTTTTTTGTATATAGGTACTATCAGATTTGTTTCCCAGTCCGTTGGTATTTCTCTCGTTTCCCATGCTCTTCTACATAACCTCCATAGCCAGTTTATTCCATCCTCTCCTAAGTATTTAATCATTTCCGGTTCAATTTTGTCTTCCCCTCCTGCCTTCCCTGTTTTTATATTTTTTATTGCCTGTTCTATTTCTTCTAGACATATATTTTCTACTTGTGCCTCTTCCTCCTCCTGCTCATTATTTATTTCCTGTTCTTCTGTTATTTTGTCAAACTTATCCTCATAATATTCCTTCCATACCTTAACAATGTTGTTGATGTCTACCTGTAGATTATTCTCTTTATCTTTTATTCCCATTATTTCTTTTCCTTTCTTGCCTTTCATTGCTCTTATTCTTGCCCAAAAATTCCTGTTGTTTGTTAAATAGCTTTCCTGCAGTTCCTTTCCGTACTCTTCCCATGTTTCGCTTTTTGCCTTTCTGACAGTTATCTTTACTCTTCTCCTCAATCTAATGTATTCATTCTTATCTTGTTCGTTTTTGGTTGCTAGATATTTTTTCCATGCCTGTTTCTTCTTTTTTACTTCCTCCCTTACTTCTTCATTCCACCATCTGGTTCTTTTGTTTTTCCCATTCTTGCATTTAACTCCACAAATCTTTTCTGCTACTTCAATTATACTGTCCCTGAATATGATCCATCTTTCTTCCACCGACCAGTCTGTTTTCGTCTCCTCGTATCTTCTTAATCTTCTATTAGTTTCTCTTTTATATTCTTCTTGTATATCAACCCTTTTGAATTTATTTATTTTTATTTTATAGTATTTCTTGTTTTCCCTTATTCTGATGATTCTATCTTTTAGTCTTGCTGTGACCATCCTGTGTTGTGTTGAAAGCTCTGGTTCTTTTTCTGTTTTTATGTTTTCAACCATTTCTTCAAGATTTCTTGTGTAGACTATGTAGTCGATTAAGCTTCTCGCGTGCCTTTCCTCGGCTACAAACGTGTATTTTTCCTCCATATCCTGGCACCAAAATGTGTTACCTATTAGTAGGTCGAAGTTCAAGTAGTTTAAAATTGTACGTCAGTTGTTGACATGAAATTTGAAATGATTTACAACTTTTTATTTAAAATTCATTAAACTTGCAGTATGATATAAACCGTTGTATTCACCACGAACGAAAAGTGTTTTTAAAGGTAGTCGCAAGTAATTTCTCATCTTTAAAATGCCACTTTTCGTTCTAGATAAATAAACTACTATTATTATATTTTGACAGTTTAAAGTGACATTATTAACTCTATAACAGCCTTCATAAACAGTCTATGATTCACAAGTGAAATAAAAGTGTTTTAATTCACTAGAGAATGAAAAAAGTTTAATTCACTAGAGAATTAAAAAAGTTTCAATGAAGAACAACATATTTTTATTATTTCTACAAATATTTACATTCAATTATTCTTTCTCTGTGTAGTGTGTAATATATGTATAATTACTAAAATTTAGATCAAATCGACGATGAATGGGCAAATTTATATCTTAATTTGAATATTTTTAAATTTTTTATTCAAAATTTCGTCAAAATTTAATAAAAACATATATACGCCACGTGAATTAAACATTTATTAACTCAAAGATATGATTTCACGAATAAATATATGTTTAATTTACCTGGTGTATAATATTTATTAAGGGTAGTATTTAACCGAACACAAAACAAATATTGATTTAATCTCCAAATATTTTTCTTTTGTCACTAAAAATAATATTGAAGCCCCAAGATTTTAGAAATAATTCATAATTGATAACCAAAACATAGAGTTTGGTTGCCTATTTACCAGTTTGAGCACTAAATATTTAAATACATGAAATCTATAGCAAACAAAATATTTAGCACCGGAAAAAATATTTGAGCACCAAAGATGAAATAAAATAAAAATATATTTCCCACGAATTAAAGATAAAATCAACTGAAATATATCTTATATCAATAAATAATAAAGGTATATACATATTGTATTATTTATGAGATAAATTGATGCCGATAATTTTTAGCGATCATTAATTAAGTATATTGTTTTCGACTTTCTTTTTTTAAAGCTTATTTAATAATATTGGATGTCATTATGTCAATAATTATTGTTGCAGATCTCTTATTATTTCTGATGCTCTTTTACTAGATTTGGCACTTCTTTAATATTTCTGGTGGTAAGAGTAAATTTTGGTAAGCGTTTAAAAAATATTTTTGGCGGTTGGCAATGATACTTCTGGAGTAATAGCATTATGGTGCTTATATATTATTTTTGGTGCAGAGTATTATTCTGGTGTACAAGAACTAAAATTGTCACAAAAAGTTGATGCTCGAAAATTTTATAAGAACCTCAGTTAAATGATTTTCGTTTTACGCGTATAACATGTATAAGTTTACTGTCGTTGGAGCTAAACTGAATACTAAATTAGTGAAAATATATCTACCTGCATACTGATTTCTCCACACAAGTTACATCCTAGCTTTCCACCTGCAGCTGTCAACCATGGATTTTTTGCACTGAAATTATGCCATTGTTCAGCTGACCATATCGAAGGGTAACTTGCAACTTCACTTTCACAGTTTGACTTCAACACTACTTCACTTTCTTCATCTTTTTTCGATCGTGTTGCTTGTTCACTATCATGATTGTCTTTTTCAAAGTCTATAGATGTTTTCCCCACTTTACTTCCTCTTACATTAAAGAAATCCAATAAATTACTTTGACTTTGTCTTTTCATTTTGTTTATTCCGCAAAGTGCATTCGAAAACCGCTTGTTCCCGCTCGAACTCAAATGACAGACTAAATACTAAATACATTCCACATTTCTTCCTACAGGCGTTCAACGGTCCTGTTTATGCATAACATGTCAATGTGTGAAATATACGAAAAACGCACGTGCGCGCCTGTCCGCTAAAAGTCGCTACGTCCACTTTAAGGGCTGGGTCATTATTCATCCCGTTCAGGCATGGGACGAATTTAGTAATCTGATATTTTCTTTCTGTCGGCAATAGAATAACTTTCTTGGGCTACTAATTAGTCGCCCTCGGAAGTGTACTAAAGTTTCTAGGAAAAAAGAAACGATCGACCCTTCCAGTTTTTGCGGTACAAATACTAAATTATTCTGCAAAATTTAAGCGTATGCCCTCCGTTTTTAATAAAATAAGTAATTATACACATATACCGTAAGTAAAAAAGTTGTTATACGCCGTATACTTCCGTATACCCCCGACTACACCACTGATGAGGGTGTACCCTATCCATCTCCGTTTGTGTTGTTTGATGACTACTTAATTGTTCTTGTGCAAAAGCCCCGTCATGGCAGTTGTCAAAATAAATGAATGGGAAGAAAAAATGAACGTAATGCAAAACTAAAAGACACGGAGATATTGATTGAAAACAATTTAACCAGGGTGGAAAGAAATGTGCAACAGATTATTAGAAAAAAAGGGGAAGAGGAAAAGCTAAATGGAAAGAAAACAAAAGTAGGATACAAAAACTGTGGGTTTGAAACTCAGAGCTAGTACAATGGTTCTGAGACCATATACGTTTTGGCCACCTTTCTTCTGGCATCCTCTGCACGTGTCCGTACCACTTAAGATGTTTGACCTCTATGGTTTCTATAATGTCGATTATCTACCTCCATCTGTTCCCGAATTACGTCGTTTCTTACTCTGTCCATTCGCGTAAGTCCACAACAGCGTCTCCAAAAATCCATTTCCATGGCTTTTAATTTTTGTCTATTACGTGTACCTATCTCCCATGTCTCCAAACCATACGTACTTATGCTTTCTACTATTGTCTTATAAATTCTTCGTTTTGTGTATTTTGTTATTTTTTGGTTCCAGAGTACGCTATTTAGCTGTCTAATCGCAGTTCTTCCTTGATTTACTCTACTTCTTATTTCTTCTGAGCTGTCGCCTTTGTTTGTAATTTTGACCCCCAAGTAACGTTAAATGAAACAAAGAAAAAAGGAAGGTAGTATAGTAATGAAGGATTGGCACATGTATGGCAAGTGGGGATAGCATGCCTTGTGGAAAAGCAATGGGTTAATAGAGTGATAACCTTGAACTATACGTCAAAGGATAATGAGCGTAAAAATAAAGGTAAGCAAAAAAGAACTGTACACCATAATAGCAATATATGGACCAAATGAGATTGACAACATGGAAAAGAAAGAGAACTTCTCGGAACTCTTATAGAAGAAATGGATAAACACGAAGGAACACTACTTACTATTGGTGATTTCAACGGCAGACTGGGAAACAACACTGAGGACTCGGAAGGAGAATATAAAAAACAGTAACGGACAAAGAATAATTGATTTTTTTTACTCGATTTGATGGTCTCCAATACATGGCACGAACATAAAGACATACACAAATATATGAGAGAAGAATTGATTTATTGCTAATCCCAAAAACAAGTAAAAACGTAATAAGAAATGTGAAAGTCAATAGAGAATATGAACTGGGTACTGACCATTTTCTAGTTGAGGCAACATCCAGAATATAAAGAGTTATAAACTACAGCAACAGGAAATACAAAAGAAATATGCAGAAGAAATGGACAAGAGAGATCCATAAAATACAAGAACCTCTGGAGCCTATGGATCTAGAAAACTTATAGAACAAATTCAAGGAAAATTAGCAGTAATAGAAGAAGGTATCACTAAAATATGGCTTGAGCACTTTAAAGATTCATTAGGAGCAAAAGCAGAATAAGTAACAATGCGAAGGGCTACTGAAACAGAAAAAGATTATAACCAAGAAGAGGAGTAACAGAGCAGGATACAGGTAATAGAAATAAAACTATGTAAATGAATGCATTTTATGCACACAGAGAGACAAATAAAACAAATACATCGCTGAGCCTGCTCGGCAGTCGTTGATCATTACCAAAATTTAGTATGGGCGTTTCCCTATGTTCTGTATGGCATCAGACACAGTGTATACCAGTTCCAAGAGAGAATTCAAAAGATCTGCTGATGAAGACACACTGATTTGAAAGAATTCAGCATCATTACACAATTTCATTATTGCAGCTATAACTTCTGCTCTGTTTGGATGGTGACTATTTCAACTTCTCTCGGTTCATTGGCATGAGCAAAATTGAAGCATTCTTGTGTATTCATAACATTATGTCGCCTTCATCTTTGAAATGCTCTCTCATCTTTGTTTCACAGGTGGGATAATAAAAAACACCAAACCTTCCCAATGTATAATATTTAATAACAATTAAGCAGCTAGTTATTAAGCGACATGTTGTTTTTATATCCTCTTTCATGAACCAACCTGTTCTCATTCTGAATATTTGTTGATTTTTCAGCTTCCCCAGCTAATTGTAGATATCTTTTTGCCATTTTTTACCTTCCTAGCAACTTGTTCACATTGATTCTTTAACCCTCAGACTGCGGAAACCATCTCTAGTGACCCGGACTTTCTTTTTTTTTTAAATAATTCTACCGTTTTCCAATATACTGCTTTGGGTGTTTGCGTTTTCCTCGAAGCTGTTATGGAGATGCTATAGAATAAATTTCGTGGAAAAATGTCTTGGTATACCTGAGATAAACCGCTCGGGCCACTTGAGACCCGGTTTCCGCGTTTTGCGCTCCATTGGTTTTTTTCTTGTTGTCTGGAGTATAATAACACTGTTTAAAATAATAGGCAAAAAGAATGGATCCTAATAAAAATCCCCTTACGGAACAACAATTGTATGACGAACTAATGCGTGACGATGACGAAAACGACTTTCATTTTTGTTTGATGAGGACAGTGGCAGCGATAAAAGTGACGCAGAATATGAATAATTTTTTAGTCTGCAGGTCAATAAAAATAAAGTTTTATGATTATATTATCATGTGCAAGTATGTATTAGAAAAACAGACATTGTGGTGCTTTAATACTAATTTTAAAAAATTGAATTCGATCCAGGTCCCTAGAGACCCACTCTGCATAACTGAAATTATTTCCGCCAGGGGAGGGTTAAACATGGCTCACATGAACTTTCAAATTTTTATTTAAGCGTCATTCGTTCTTCTGTCTTGCTCTATGTTTATTTAACTTTTTATGTATTTTCTAATCCATCTGTAATAGCTTCTTGCCCTTTTATATGTATACGTTTCCAGCTTTAAGCCGTATATGTCAAATCTTGTACTGAATGTTAAATGTAAGCAACTGAAACATGTGCAGAAACAAAATACACAAAACATAAACTTCAAACCATCGAACTAAAGGTTAAAACAACAAAGTATGTAACGTAGTATAGGAAAAGTTGAAAAATATAGAAATGCATAGACCTAGAGATCCAGTGTTATGGTTCATGCAATAAGTATATGAAAGATCATCAAGATGAATTGAATTTTAGCGATGGTCATGTTGAGTAGAGTACTGCATCGGGTCGGGTACCCACAGGTTACCCGCATTGCGGGTCGGGTTGCGGGTAAGATTTATATCAATATTGCGGGTAGCGGGTCGGGTGCGGATTTGAAACTGCGGGTCGGGTGACGGGTACAACTTCATTTCCTTAACATAAATTTTCTTTATTGTGTATGGGCATTCTATCTGAAGCAAGTTACTGGTACGTGCTGGTCTAATATTCGAATTTGGGGTCAAGTGCGACTTAAAAGTGAAATACTTGCAGGTCGCGGGCCGGGTGCGGGTTTGAAATGGCGGGTCGCGGGTCGGGTGTGGGTATAAAAATTTGAAAAATGCGGTTCGCGGGTTGGGCGCGGGTTTAAAATTTTAGAAATTGCGGTTTGCGGATCGAGTGCGGGTCCTATATATTGAACCCGCGCAGGTCTCTAATGTTGAGTTCGTCCATGTGTCTTTATGACCGGGTTTTCTTTTGCCATAGGGGTTTCACTCCAATGCCCACTTACATATTTCTGATCTATCGTATCGTATACTCCAACCATCCTAGCAGTCGTCTTCTTATCTATGTGTTAATGTGGCACTGACTTGTTCTTTTTTCTTTACGTGCACTATTTTCTCCGCTTATTGCAATACCTGAATGTATAAATTCGTTAACCTGTTCTAATGTTAGGTCATCTATTCTCACTTCTCTTTCCGAGTTTGTATTTACACTTAATAACGTGGTGTTCCTCTTGTTGATCTTTAATGCTTTTTTTTTGTTTCCATCCTTAAATCGTCAAACCTCTTGTTACATATTACTGAATGATTATTTTCAATCCGGAACATAGGACATAAGAATGGCTATTGATTTGTATTTTTTGTTCGAATATTACCTGTTAATTTCAATGTAATGGCAATTATCCCTCATACATTCTGATGTGACACTCACCACATTTTAAAATTTTAAGTAAAACTGTGTACTGTGGATACAGGTGGAATAGGCTACTTGAAAGTTTAACTCAGAGTCACGCACATGGCTTAAACTTACTACGTTATAAAATGTTTTTATTAGAAATACCATTTCTTCAATGAAATAAATTGCATTCATTAGACAAACTAATTTTAACAACTCATAACCAAGTTAACTTTAAAATGTAATTATCAAGGATAGTCACATGGTATGTCCCAGATTGACAATGATCACCCGCCCATGTCATCAGTCAATTTTCGAAGGCCTCTGCCATTTTCCATGTTTTTGCTTCACTGTTATTAACACTTTCATTCATTGCTATAAGTAAGATCAAGGGTGACATAATGTACAACTCTGCATTTGTACCCACAAAATTACTGAATTTGAAATTCTCTGTGTGAATGATGTATGCTTAGTAGCTAACTCTCCTGAAGGTCTTGAAGGCATCATGCGACTCCATTGTGCTTGCAGAAGATTTGGAAGGAGGTCTAGAATTGTATATACCTTGGCAGTAATATCTCGGCAGATACAAAAATTGACATTGAAGTTAATAGAAGAATCGCTCAAACAGCCATGATATTCGCTAGACTACATCGGAAACTTTTTTAAACCCACCAATAGCTCTGCAAACCAAGTTTCGCGTATATAAAACTGCAGTCATTCTAACACTTATGTATGGGTCAGAAACATGGTGCAATGTCTCCGTTCTATCACGAATATAAAGTGGCAAGTATGTTCGTAACGTTGATGTATTGAGTAGAGCTCAAATGCAAGGCACCGAAGGCCTATTTATGCAACGGCGGCAGCGTTGGTGTGAGCATGTTCTCAATATGCTTTCAAATAGGCTTTCAAAACAATTACTCTACTCTGAGTTATTGTATGAAAAGCGTAAGGTCAAGGGATAACCCTTCAGATATCAAGACTATCAAACGATACATAACACGATGTGATATATTCTTAGCCACTAGGGAAAGCGATACGACAAATCTTTGGAGGAAGCATATTAACACTGCAGTTGACGTATTTCTTGTTTATTATGGTGACTATGTTTTCCCCTTCAGTTGCCAAAGCTTTGTAGATTCCGTTCCTTTGGTAGCTCCAGTATTAGACCTTTCCAATTTGATGGAAACTATTCCTCTGCCCATATTTATTTTTGTTATCAGCTCAAGTATGTACAGCTATTAGGTCAGAATCATCTAACTTGGGGGGGGGGGGGGGGTGTTGTAAAAGCATTCAAAATCCTAATACAACTTCTAATTTCCAAATCTGGATTCTAAGACACTGACAACTTTGTCCATAGTCACATTAAAAGCCTCAATTCTAAATTTGTCCACTGGAGTTTGTAGTTCTCCGCAATAGCGGAGTATTACGAGCCAAGGAGCAATGGCTCTAGCGTAACAAAACAATCATTCACAATCTTTTTTATTTCGTGAATCTAGACTGTACGGTAAGTGCTTACTTGTCTTTCCGGACAAACTGGCTCAGATCAAATTGGCCCCGCGTTTCGACAGTTTATGGACAGCAGCGGTACTGTGAGAGAAAGTACGCTAGTTAGCACACAACTCTTTCTTAACCGTTGGCGTGATTTCATTTTCAAAGAAATTCCTCACCTTATTTATAAATCCTTCAGTCTCTTCAGCAATGTTATGAAATTCTCGGGAAAATTTCTTCAGGGATTGTGTTCTCGTCCATGCAGTATCTTTATAAGAAATCCATACCTAATATTTGCAGACATTTTGAGTGAGGGCAAGTACGTATAAAAATTATTTGCAACATTACGGTATGAATTATCGCATACTGCCAATATTCATAGCGCGTTGAACATTTTTGTGAGCAACATTTCGGTACAGCGTTCAAGCACAAAGCATAGTACATGTTCATACATGGTTGTAATTAACTAGTAGACCACCGGTCCCTACGATACCGGCCCCGACCACCAGCAGCCTATCCGGCTAGCGCCCGATCGCCCAGCCCCCCAGTCCGGCTGTGGACATTGTCGTTGTGCTTGTTTTTATTATTTAATAATTATGTATGTTAACTCCAACTGCTAAAATTTTAAAATTGAAGATACTTGAAATGCAGGGTGTATACAGATTGGTGCAAAAGCTCCAGGTAGCGATATTCCTTGTACAATCCTGAGTCGAAAATCTTAATACCAAAATGTTGGATTGGTCTTCATGAGCCCTCACGAGAAAGCAATTGTTTTTTTCAGGTAAACTACCCCTTCTGTTTTAAATTTCATCAGGAAGAGTTGTTCAAAATGTAAAATTATGGGCCCATACAAAATTTCAGAAGTATCGACGTACTTTTATGAAACTGTGTGCATTAGATGAAGTACTATTGCGAAAAAAATATTTCGCACAGTTTGTTTGCCTTGTGTACATATGGTTTTATCAAGTGGACTAAAGTCACTGAATTGTCAATTGTACAACTGATATTCTGCCATTAAAACTTAAAATGCCGAATCACGTTCTAGGCGAGGCCGAAAAAGGCTTTGTTATCGCAAAGCTAGAAGAGGGATGGTCACTGCAATGTGTGGCCGATGAAGTTGGTTGCGGAAGAAGAACATTTCTTAACATAACCTGAAAAAGCTAGTAATTTAACAATAACCCCAAAATGTGAAAAATTACAAGTAGTCAGATACACACTAAGTCACTGTGGATAAAACCAAGTAACTAGATTAAGTATCGTGCGAAATATATTTTCCGCAATAGTACTGTTGTGATAAAATAGTTTCATAAAAGTAAGCCGATATTTCTGAAATTTTGCATGATAACATGATTTTACATTTTGAACAACTCTTCCTGATGACATTTTGTCGTATTTAAAACAGAAGGGGTGCTTTACCTGAAAAAATAATTGTTTTTATCTACCGCTCGTGAGGGCTTATGAAGACCAACCCAACATTTTCGTATTAAGATTTTCGACTCAGAATTGTACAAGGAATATCGTTACCTGGAGCTTTTGCACCAATTTGTATACGCCCTGTATAAAGATTTGATAGCTTTAATAATTTAATTGTTATAATTTCTGTGTCGAGGTAGTGACCATGAAGTCACTGAAAATACTAAAATTGTTGATATTTTTAGGTGCGAACCAGATCGGTGGGTGAATTGGTGCAGTTCTACTATTTGTGGAAAAAATCTGAACGCCACGACATATTCGCAAATAAGACAAGATTGGAGAAAAAGAAATACACTCTTCATCCTGGACTAACTGATTTTATGGACAGATTTTTAGAAGATCAAGATGGTAGGGACCGGAGTTCTTCGCCAAATGTGCAGTTTAGTGTAACCGATAGTAAAAAACCGGCAGTTGATAGTGCAGTACAGCAAAATCAAAAACCTCCACCAGAGGCATAGTTTTTGTTATTCGTTTTTTGTTAAACCCACAATTACCACAGTTATCAAGGGACAATTACAGTATTCCTATTTATTGTTAACGATCCTTTAAAAATTTATTTACTTATGTAGTGTAGGTAAAGATAACAAACATTACTTTAAAGTTAAGGCTTTATATTTATTGTTGCATATAAAAAGTTCTTATATTTTTAATAATCGAAGAAAAATTTTACGTTTTGTATATTTGATACATTGTAGGTATTCTAGGTTAAGTTGTAGAGTTTATTTTAAAATTTATATTGTAAATTATTCATCAATCATGTACCTTTCGAGTATTCGTAAATTAATCTAAAATGAGCTCGTTACAGCATATACAATTTTCCTCGTTTTTCTAAAGGAGGTATAGAATACAAAAATATTTATTTAGCGATGGCTTTAGGTATGAGCTTTCCAAGTACAAATTAATTATGAAACTAATATAAATATTTTCCAATTGCACAAGTAAAATGACAGTTTGTTAGAAGTCTACACGCAGTAGAGCTCACGTGCAGGATATGTGAAAAATGTAGGTTATATTTAGGTTTTATTTTGACAGTTCTTAAATACGTGCCATTTTAAGTATGTAACATTACAATTGTCGAAGCGTATTTTCCATTTTTAATACTATTGACAAGTGCAGAACTAAGTCTAATTGTATGCCAAACCGTAACATTTATGTATGAATTGTGTTACTATTGCACTTGGTGTAGTTAAACGATATAAAATTTGTTAACCATGAGTACGTTTACCTTGGAGCTTCTATCGGATGGAAACTCCATCCGATCGTGACAAATCAGTCCCTGTTACAAGCTACACCATTTTTGTCATACTGTTTTTTAACGGACTCAACAATCCATAACCAAGTCCGTTATAATTGAACGAAGACGAATGATATATTAAATGAAGACGACGATCTTGATTAACCAACTTCACCGCGTTGTCTTTGTAGGTAAACACCCAGCATTTGTTGGCTTAAAGTGCCTAACGCCTTGTGAACTCAAGCAAGGGTTTGTGTAACAGTTATGTTATTTGGCCTTTTTACTGTTTGTGCACCCATATAAGACGATATAGTCTACATGGGTCTACTCATCTACTAAGACGACGGGGTCTATGCCGAAATTTAATTCTAATATTGACAATTCGAGTAACTGCGAAATCCTCAAACATTGTACAACTTCACTTTGCTTTATCGTATGTCAAACACGCAAATAACTTTACTTTTCGTGAGAAATTTGTATTTTGAAACTCGGGTACAACCTATAACGCACTCAAAATCAAACGTTAGTAACTAGATGGTTTACCTCGTAACATTTAACTCGATGGACACGAGCCGATCGAGTTTCTATCCGATAGAAGCCTCGACATAAGTGTACTGATTGTCCCCAGAAGTATGATTTCTGTATTTTTTATTCTTAAACGTGCTACGTATAAAACCATATTCATTTTTTATACTTCTAATTGAGATTTAATTTTAACCTTGAAACTTTTCTGCTTTTGTTGACCATAGGTAAAATTTTTTTTGTTGCCTTTTTAATTCACATTCGCAGTTTAGAACTTTGTGCATATACACAGTGCGATATATCCACATTGTTCATCACTAACCAATATTTGAAATTGTTTTACATACATGACTACGTACATTTAATCAGTAGTATAGTTTGATGGAAGGGGCTGAAGGAATATATCATTTTTGCAACAAATTCGCCATCACAAAGACCCCCTGCTAAGGTTTCGCCGATAGATAGCGTTTGATTTCCGATACATATCAATTATGTAATAATTAGTAGATCATCTAAGGAAGAACATATGGGAAAGGCGATACACTCCCAATTCTATCGACATGTGGAGTGAGAGGGTTTGTCGTCTGCGGTCACGTTTGCCATTTTGGCAGAAGGTTTTGCTCTGTCATACTAGTACCCATGACTTTCTTAATATGGTTGTGTATTAGAATATTATCTTTTAGGAAAATCCTCCTTCGGAGAAAGGTTTTCAACAGAAATTACATGTCCTTCGGTTAATAGTATCTCGAAAACGAAGCGTTTTCGAGCATGTTTATCAAGAAAAAAAGTTTGTTTCGATGTCCCCTACCACCCGTAAAAGTTTGTCGGTATATTTATGGAACACCCTGTATAATAGCTAGTTTGATTACATCCGGAGCCATTTCTCGCATCCTCTCCGCCATCTATTACCCATCTATTCTGAGATCTCTCCATTTTTTCTTTCGGGTGCCATCTTTCATCTTCCATGCGCCTCATATGTTCGTACCATATTAGTCTTATTTGCTCAAACCTATCTGTGATATTTCCCTTTATTATTATACCAGCCACCAACATGCTCTTAATATAGATTTTTACCCTGTCCGATTCTGTAATGAATTTCTTCCGTACTGTTTCCTGCAGTTGTCATTATTGCGCCTAAGTACTTAAAATCATCGCAGCTCTTGATTATGAACTCATTGATTTTTCTCGTAACTTGGCCCCTTTACCGCAATACAATTTGTTTTGTCTTTTAGAACCCATTTCGTAAACGTGTATAATTTAAATACTAACCTGGTCATCAACAAACAACACGGTGTACAGGCTGTCATCTTGTACTGGGACACCTAT
This sequence comes from Agriotes lineatus, assembly GCA_940337035.1. Lineage (NCBI taxonomy): Eukaryota > Metazoa > Arthropoda > Insecta > Coleoptera > Elateridae > Agriotes > Agriotes lineatus. Next base: position 60,373,952 of record OW679202.1, read on the forward strand.
AAATCTACATTTTCAACACCATTCCTGAAGCAGCGATGTCAGATATATAAAAAGTTTAGGTAACAACCAATAACAACCTTATCGAAGACCTTTAGTAGTTCCCAGTTTCCAGTACTATTGGATTTAACCTCGGTCAAATTTTATCCATACTGCACTTTTAATTTTCAGCATTTTGGAGACTTCATTTCACAATAATAACACCTTAATAGTTCCTCTGGTAATATTCATGGAGGAATGAATGAATTTTCTCTATTGATATTAACAAACCGATTGAAATAATGCTAAAAACCCCTTTAACACGTTGACTGCTGTTAGTGTATAACTGAGGCATTTTTTGCACAGTATATTTCGTTACATTAAAATTTAGTTAATTGAGGTACTTATGACACATAAATATTGTTTGGATTATTTTGGACTAATGACGCGGAACTGCGCCGTCAGCGTATAGGGTGGAAAGTCCGACGTCTGTGCTATTTGACGCGTCTACTTTTTTAAGTACTTTCTAGCTTTTTTTGGAAATAAACGGCATATATTAGGCAAATCAAAGGTTTATTTATTGATAAGATATTACACTGTTAATGCAATATTACACCACAATATAAAAAAATCTGGAAACTGCATTCAAAGAAGGTTTTTGTAATGCTTTTGCTATGTGCTAGCCGAGAACGAAACACTACTCACTTGCTCAGATGGTATTGAATGCTAAAAGTCTTGTTGCTCAAGTGACGCGGATGATGCTACCAACAATTCAGTAGTCAGTGACTTATGGTCTTTACATTTATTTAATACTACTATATCGTGGGTTCCGCTACAATTCATCAGCGGTTAGAATGATCTAGAAGTATACAGATTTGCACCTTCACAGAACCAAACAAACTGCGCACCGTATTGGGCAACTTCACGTATCTCGTCTGTGCATTGTTGCTGCCTTTTGCTAAAGTTTTCACCAAAGTATCAGATTGGTAATAAAATCACCGGATCTGATCAAGTTTCACCAGACCTGGCAACACGGCATTTTATTCAGTTCAAGTAGTGTGCTTCGTCAAGTTTATCATAACTAGGCAACTGCGAGACATTTGGTCCCGCTACGGTACAAACATATTGTATTCTGTCTCCTTTCGTCTGCTAAAATTGAGAGCGTTGGCAAAGTAGGGAACCCACAATATAGTAGTATTAAATACAGGGTGGGGCGGAATGGCAGGACGTTTTTGAAATGAGAATAATTCAACTGTTTTTTTAATTTAAAAAATTTTTAATTACGAAAAATTAAAGCTTTGATGTTGCCATTTAACAATGAAAAATGAAATTATGTTGTGAAAATGATATCAGGCCGTTTTCTGCAATGCACTGCTGTAGTCGTTCCTCAAAGTTCCGCATCACCCTCATACAAGGCGATGTCAATTGCCCTAAGTTCTGTTGTGATGGCTTGTTGGCGTGTTGATTGTGTCACATTTCGGAACTGAGCCATTACGATCAATATTGAAGCATTGCCGAAAGCGCTGCTGCATGACAATAACAGACTCGCCCGATTTTACTGCGAATGCACGATGCTCTCTTGTCCAGATAACCATTGTGACTACGGTTAACAAATGGTAAGCCCTCCTGAATCAGACGTCGGCCCTCTCCCCTTCGCGTGTACTACCCGTTCCAAAAATGCCCTTCCATTCCACCCCACCCTTGTATATGGGTTCTTACCTCACACGACTTTGATTTTTTAAATGGAACCCCATAATTTTTAAATATTTTATATTAACGCTAAAAATGGCTTTATGATGGATGACATGCTTAAACAAAAATGTTTGAACTTATTATTAACCTAAGGTAGAGACCATGAGGTCGGCAAAATCATCAACAGTCGAACAAAAAATGCAAAACAAATTCCTAAAAGTTCCTTATACCGAATTATCATACTAAAACAATTGAAAACCATGTTTTTATAAAACTATTAAAAAGTTCCTTTTATGAGCTTTCTTCCACTTTGATTTCCGAGCCATAAATTCAATCGTTCGGATTTAATTTTCTCCTGTATTTCGTTTTTAATGTATTTCTGTTTCAACAGTGACTGTATTTTTATTTTTTAAACCTGATTTCTTGTGTTCGGAGAATGCATGATATTTATGTAACTCTCATAGTTACAGAAACATCTTCCAACCCACCCCCCATCGTTGCCTTTCGGGAAGTAGGTCTTCCCAATCTCATCTGTTGTGCGCCTCTCTTGCGAGTTTTATTATTTAAATTATTAACTACATACATGTTACTCAAGAATAACTCTTACCTGTTAGTATATGTAGTCAACAAGATTAGCTCTGCATCGTACATAATTGCATAAATGCAGTTTGGCTATAAGACTTGCAGTCGCATAAACTTTTCCAAAATACATCGTGGACATCTTGCTCAATTTTATTTTTTTTAAGTTGTTACATATGCAATATTCGAGAGTACCTCTTTGAATATGTACCGGGTGATTATAAATGCTTTTCCATCAAGTTCCCTTTGAAATATTTGTTAAATTTGAATATGTTGGTAGTACTGTAAGTCTATGTCAAATTCGAGGTCATCAGGTGCTAACCTCGAATTTGACATAGACTGTATAGAACTCGTTAGTAGTAATAATGACCATATATGCTGCGGGGGATCAACTCACGACCCACCATAGACCACCTGATGGGTGCAAACATCTTTCGGTAATCCAGGACAGCCTGGAAGCCAGCGCAGTACTTCAACAAAGGGCACAAGAGGAGCCTTGGCTTAACCGGCCTCGACCGCGTGGGTGAAGTACTACTGTAAAAGCCTTCCGAATTCCGTAGTATGGTGCTCGCTCGAGGGAACTTGATGGAAAAGCATTTATAATCACCCAGTAGTAATGCAGTTTGGGTATAGAAGACTGTCGTTGAAACTTTAGGTACTTTATCAAAATATAAGGAAAAATCTACGTACCTGAAATTTATTGTTACACTTTTAATTATGTAGAGATAATGTAGCTCTCGACTTTTTTATTATATAGATAATTGGTCTCTTTTACCTGATTTTATGTTAACCGCCAATTATTGGAGTTTGTAATAAATTGGCAATTTTTATTATAGTTGTATAGATGAAAACGCTTCCCAAACAAAAATTAAATCGTCAAATGAATAATCCGATATTACATTAATGGATAGGTGAATTTTATCAATAAACGTACTATTGTGCGAAACCAGTTTAGTTGGTTACAAGGTTTGAGAAATAGTATATGCTGTAACTGGTGTAGTGATTGTAAAAGTTGCACATTAATATCCGTCGTGTACACTATTCAAAGTTGACTCCGAAAATGTTATAATTTAAGACTGAGCCATTGTAACGTGTAATCAACAATAACATTTAGCTGTCCTTTTTGTCACTCGAGTTCAATTACTGTGCAATATGTTGAAAGCTTGCCAGGAAATTTGTGTAAGTATAAATTGTAACTATAATTCTGTACATTTTTAAGCACTTGATTGTATTTTTTCAGTCGCGTAAGATAAGCTTTATTGTATTTTTCACTTTTAGGGTCCGTCTCGATAAAATTTACCAAAGACTATAAAATGTTTGGAAAGTTTGTTCATTGTTATTTTGTCTTTAATAAGTTTTTACCAAGCAGATTGTCAATGTAAATAATTGTAAGTAAAAATGTATATTTTGTAATTTATACGTGTAACATGAAATAATTTTGTAACGTACACTAATTTTCATCATATTTCTACCGAGTGTCGAGGCTTATTAAACTGCAAAGTGAGCGATGTTTGCCTTAAAATCCGCCGCCACAAAATTTATATCGTAATTGGCAATAAACAATTTTTTACGGCGATCCTAAGGGCACACATCGCTCACGAAGTATTTCGATATCTACAGGCCTGTAATACAATTATTATAGAAAATAGACGATTTTGAACTAAAACAAGTTTTATTCAATTAATCGATCAACTACCATTTAACACTAATACTGTTTAAAGTACAAAAATTGAAGTTTAGATTATAAACATTAAGTATTCTCTTAGAACTTAGAATGTGAAACTAACAGAGTATTTAAGTACAACATTGCACTAGATGCAAAGAAAAGGGGCATCCTTAGTGTTAACTACGCGAATGGCTTCAACGCTGCAGAAGTACTCTGTTAGTTGAGCGTCCGTGAGCAAACCACTCGCAAAGTGCACAGAGTGTGGTCGACTCACCCTGAATGTGGCGATATGTGGGAAGGGGCAAGAAAAGACGGCTTGAAGAGCTATAACAATGTTTATTGAAATGAACGTCGATGCTAGCTACAACTATAACGATGACACAGACGAGCAAGCAGATTCATCACCTTGTGGTAATATTTGTACCTCAAATTTTTAGCTTCGCTGATGAAAATCCAACCATAATGGAATCGTGACTTTTGATATTTGAACTAGAGAAATACTACACCGAAAAACACTTAAGATGTTATTTAAATATGGATATTTGGCTAGTCTCATATACTTCAAGATGCTTAATAGCTTAAACATCAATACGTTTACGTAAATTTTATTCAAAGCCTTCTTCCATATAGCTTTTGTAAGTGTCCCGTCTTATTTCTAGGTTTTGTATACACTACAGAGAAATTATGAGTACGTACGAAAATAATTTCTAGTGATGCTGGTAGATGTCATTTGTATTATGATTAAAATATTTTCTCAATCGTGTAAAGTAAAAATGCTTAGATTCCATATTTTACCAAACCGTACAAGCTAAAAAACAAAATATTGCAGTAATATACTTAATTATAAACAATAAACTCACTAAATAATAGATTTAAACATAATTTCTGCTCTGACAGTTGTAGACTCCTTGGGATATTTACAGCCAGTCTTTAAAGACCACTAATCTGACGTTAACTTGAATTCGCTGTTAAAATAAACAAAAGCGCATCAAAATTTGTTTACTAATGAATAAAATGTCTTAAGCACTAACGTTTTGATGCGCTTTTGTTTATTTTAACAGCGAATTAAAGTTAACGTCAGATTAGTGGTCTTTATAAGACCGGCCGTTAATATGCTAATAAAATTTTGTATTAAAGCATAGACTAGTAACATAAAGCATATTCTGAAAATTTAAAAAATAAATGAACGTTATAAACACTTCTGAAAAGGAGTAAAACTAATATTTTATTAAATTACCGAACATTTCCTAAGTACTAGTAACTTGTATAAGTGATGGTTTTTGTTTTTTATACACCGTTTCGGCAGTAACATTTAAAAAAATACTTATGCCTGGTTCTAAGTGTCATTTGGTATTACCTACAATCAATAACACCATAAAATGTGTCGTTTTTTACATTATGCACTAATAAAAGATGTATTTTGACTAGGATTAATGTGTGGTGAAGAATTATATGAATAAAACTACTAGGTAACTATAGACTACATAAAATAGATGCATGTATACAGGCCTGACCATAAGTACAGAATGGTATAATAGTTTTGAAGCTTAAATGACTTTCTAACGTAAACGTAGAGATCTAAACAAACGTAAAACAAAAATGTGCGGGCAGAAAACGTTTTCATCTTAGAAATCACACTTTTCTCAATCGTGCATACGTTATATTTTGTTGTGCTAGTGCTAATGTGCAAAAGTCATACAAATAGTCGCAGTAAGACTTTATAATGTTAATATTTTATTTAATATTAGAATCTCATATATACAGTGCTACTGATGGTTGAATTTCATTTAACGTCGTTATTTTTTCGATTGGCATATAATGTGCACAAGTAGTGACTATTATTTCTGCAGTTAAAATTAATTTGTAGCGCTTTATTTTTTACCTGTCTACTTTCAACGATTTAAATCAATAAACTAATACAGAGCCCGAGCTGAGAAAGTTGCTTATGAAACTAACGGGTGGACCTGGGCGGCTATGGAAATTCAAACGTATGAATACTATGTTGGTGGCACTGTAACGCTATGTCAAATTCGACGTTAGCCGGTTAGGTTTTGTGTCAAAACTGACGCAAAACCTAACATAGTCTACATAGACTCACAGTGCCACCAACATACGTTTGAATTTTAGCCGCTCAGGACGTAAAGACTTTTTGAAGACTTGTTATTTTACTGTTCATAGCCTCGAGTAAGTATTAATATTAAATCAAGTGAAAAATAGTTTATTTTCGAAACTATATTAAAAAAATTAAATCTCCATCTAACTACAACTGAAAATTAACACGCACAAAAAATCAGTAATTAGGTATTGCCGAACAGTGGAATCACGTGGGCCAGTACAATACGTCTATTCAACTGATATGGCAGTATAGAATTTGAGGTAGATTGCCACAAATATTCTACTTTTACGAAAAATACTCAATCTCTTGATTAAAACAAATGCATTATTTGTATCTCCGAGGTCCGATCTGCATAAAAAATCTGCGGTGCTTTGCTATAATTACATCAAATATTCTGTACTTGTGCGCAAACGCTGTATAATGCATTGCTGCATATTCGGTACTTATAAATAACACCTCGCACACTGCTAAAATTAGAAGTGGGAAATTTGACAGTTTTAGATTGAGTACTTTAGATTTTTACAGCAATGTTTATTTCAAATGTCAGATGTTTTGTACATAATCCAGAAATTACATTAACAGTGTTAAATCGATAAAACGTATATCAGACAACTTCAAATTTGCTATACAAAAACTGCCACGAATTACTCCAAGTTGGTCAACAACTCTCACACTGATTCTACCACTTAAAACATTACCATGACAAAATTTAACAATTATGATTATGAAATATGCACACACACTTTCAAAGTTTCATCATTAATGTATAATCTTACTTAAAATGTTAAATAAAGATTTAGCCAATCTTTAAAAAATAAACACACAGATTAAGATTACTAATATGCAGTTCCATGATATACAGTGACTAGTAAATACAAATTTGGATTTACCACCACATTATTATAACGATAACAAATATTTTAACATTACGTACACTAATATGAATTATTCATTCTCGAGTTATAGAATTTTGCATAATTTTCTTAGAAATCAAAAAATTTCGATTAAGTAGTTGCCTTAATGTAAAAAAAATGAAAATTTTAAAAAGGGATACACCAATAAAATTTGAACTACGCCTTAACTGATACCAGAGACGAATGAACATAAATTGTCACTTTGACAATAATTGTTAAATCTAACATCCACATACTGTAAAAGACTTAACTGTATCATTAAATAACATCACTATTGCCATGGACATTGCGTTACGATTGGTCAAGAAAGCCATTGTAATAGTGACCACTTTTATATAGGTACTGATTTTTTTAAATAAAGCTTGGCAAATGTAAAACTATTTTACAATGGAGTTTAAGAAATAGTAAAAGTAGACGGACGTAAAATATATCACTTTAAAATGAAGAATGAAGAAAGTCTACAAATTACCCTTTTTCTGCAAAGTCAGAAATATCAAAACGTAGCGTTTAAAACTTACGTCTTGTATTACAGTGAAATTCAAAAAGATCATTTAGATCACAGCTAGTAGACTTCAGAATAAATCTGACATGTGAGGGGCGCTCTAAATACCACATCATTCAAACCAAGACATTCTTGACGTATGTAATCCTACGTTTCTCTTATTTGAAGAAGTTCCTAACTCTTAAAATAAGATTTTAAACTTGCTCGCTTGCTTGTTATTGCGTGTTAATTTACTGTAGTTTTGGGCAAATGTCACATTGACAGTATTATAAAACTGCACGTTTCTTGTTTCGTTCAGTTAGTTATTGTTAAATAAAGAGAAGATTGTTATGTCACAAAAAAAGGGTAATGTGTAGACCTTACCAAGTAGCCTAGTTCATTTATATGGCAACTTCACTATTTTTAATTTGAAATTTTTTCAAGCAAAATAATTCAACGACCATTTATCTGATACCATATAAGCACGTACGGAATAACTAACCTTGTCAGAATGTTTCTCCATGTTTAAATTAGTCTCTGGAAGAGTTAAACAAGTAAAGGTGATGGTGACTCCAATCACGAAGTTATACAAGCTGAGGCAACATTTGCATACCCTCATTTATTGTGTTAACACGTTGACTGCTCATGACGCGGATCCGCGTTACTGCGAATGTTTGAGATGTGCGCCCAATGCGGATCCGCAATTGGGCGCACATTGCAAACATTTGCAATGACGCGAATCCGCGTCATGAGCAGTCAACGTGTTAATGAAAATATTCACAAAAATTATTGTATAAAAGAGCATTTGGAATATTTAACATCAGATAATTTTTTTAATTTAAAAAAATCATAAGCACCATGTTCGGTTTTCAAAATTGCATTGTATATGTTTTTACACAGTTCTTTGCAAAGAGGAGTTAATTTCAGTTTGAGACAGAATATAATCTATAAATGTTACGAAAACAGTAAGATCGTAGTATTATCATCATGATTTATTACAGTAATCAGTGATGCAGTTCCAAAATTTTTTATTTAATTTGAAGTTGTACAGAAACTTTAATAGCTCGACTCCGTCTATGCGAAAAACTTCATTGAGGAATTACGATAAGAACTGATAAGTACCTTTAAAATCTGTACAATCTTTATCCCATTTAACTTATTTATTGCAATACTCATTAAAAGCAATTTGAAATACAGTAACAATTTTTACCTGTTCAAAACATCTGGCGGGTCTAGACGCATAGACTTGAGTTTATTATAAATATGTTTAAGTGTACGAAAACGTCTATTATTGGGTCATGGAATCAATTTGTTAAAATGAACATTTCTGATTAAAAATAATACCAGATACCCATTAACACGTTGAGTGCTCATGACGCGGATCCGCATTATTGCAAATGTTTATGATGCGCGCACAATGTGGATCCGCGTCGCTCGAGTAATATCATAACGAACGGATCTGCGTCGTATGCAAGTCGTAAACATTCGCAATGACGTGGACCTGCATCATTGTGAATGTTTACGATGTGCGCACAATGTGTATCCGCGTCGCTCGAGAAATATCATAACGAGCGGATCTGCATCGTGCGCACGTCGTAAACATTGGCAATGACACGAATCCACATCATGAGCAGTCAACGTGTTAACTACTGCAAATGTTAAAACATAATTTCTGGTTTTAATTAGTTGCGATTGTTTTCTACGTTTTTGAAATACAGGCATTTGTTAATTATATTTAAAATATTTTCAAATATATCTCAACTACCAACTCATGTATTTAAACAAAATATTTTTTTTATAAAAACATAAAAGTGTTTGCAGAGTAGAAAGGTAATTTTCATTAAACTAAACGTGAAGTAAAAACACACACAATTTAAAAATCCTAATAAGGCACCTATAATTCTTGAAATTTTATAAAACCAACGTTTTACATAACAAGATTCTAAGGATCGAGCAGTTAAATAACGTTTTGTAGGATTTTCATTAAATAAGTTAGAGTATAGTGACTGTTGTCTTACCTTGTATGCAGCATATGTATATTTTAATGCATATAATTCTTTACCATAGGAGTACTTGATTATCTCTTAAAATTCTGAACACTACTACTGGGCTTTCTATCAGTATAATAAAAATTAAAATAACTGGCATTAAAAATAAATTACAGTAACATTGTTAAACTTAAAGTACCTACACTTACTTGTAAGCATCACATAAACTTGTGATAAACATTCAACGCGACATGTTAGAAATCTAATTTTAACGTTATCACGAGAACTCTCCACTATAAAAATATTAAATTTAGTCATCTACGTAATAATTTTTGTAGACCCATGCAGTAAGTCGTGATTAAAAAATAACGTTTCAATATTTCGGCTACTCCGTTTTTGACCGAGTTACTCCTATTGCAGATCTATCCACGAGTGTATTGAAATATTGGAACGGCTTTAATTTATGCACATTATGAACTCTATAACCCCGAGTGCCTCATCAGCAAGTGACGTGTGTTGCATAAATAAATGACAAAAGGAATGCCCGATCTTTTGTTTTATTTACTTAACTGTTTCGAAGTATTCAAATACGTAGTATCTTGAATAGCAGCAAAATTGAGATACTACTATCCCTGTAAGGTGATAAGTCTACTATAATGTAGTCTGTGACGTGATCACACACTCGGAGTTAACACGCACACTCAACTGAGATCCGAACGTAGAATAATGCACGAAACCCTTGGCCTATCTAACATTCAAAGTTTAGAGAAAATACTTATGACAAAAAAATATCACCATTTACCCTGTGCAAGTCTCTGTTGTTGTCGAAATGCAAGTAACCAACTGTACCGAAGCGCACAGACTTGCTAGGTACTAGCTCAACATATGATACAGGTACACGACATGAATACACGGTGACGGAAACCAATCAGAAGCCGCCTAGATAGGGCGGGTAGCCAGGCGGGTGCGCAGGCGTGGGCTGTGGGTAACTGTAGTAGGGATAGTTGGGGCTAGGTACGTGCAAACCGGGAGCGTAACCCTGCGCATATGGAAGCTGCGGGTAGGCCAAAGGCATAGGTTCGTAATGGCCGCTCCATGTAGGCGTGGGGTACAGCGGATACCCCGGGCTAGCCGGGTAACTGTAAGGCACGGGACTCGTCCGTGCTGGCATATTGTAGTTGATATTGTTGTACTGACCACTGCTAAACTGCTCCGAAGTTTCAGTCAAGGTGGAGTCTCCTTCGGTGATGCTAGGAATTTGGTCCACGAGGGACTCCAAGCCAGATAAACTTTTGGAAGCTATATCTTGCGGTTGCCGGGGAGCCGGATAGTGATTATCGACCGGAGGTTCTATGCTGTATGATGATGGATACGGATAGTGCGGTTGCTCGCTCGGTGTTGACGACGCGGGGCTGCTAAAACGACAATCTGCTTCCTCCGCCATGTTAGAAGGGGGCTCAAAGTCAGGGGGCCCTAAACTGGGCGATGCTGGTGATCCCAGTTGTTCAGAACTGATGGCAGCGCTGATCTCCGAACTAAGATCTGAGTGGGTAAAAGATTGTGAGTGCGGCCGGGGAGACTGACTATAGGGGGGCCTAGGCGATTGACTATAAGAAGCCGGTCGAGGAGATTGGCTGTAAGAAGGAGCTGCTTGTGGGGCATACAGGGCATTGGGGCCATTGGGCGGTGTAACTTCTGGAGGCAAGTGATAGTAACTATTAGTGGGTGACTGTATAGGCGACGGATTTGAGAAACACTTATTCATATTGGTCGATGTAGTGTTATCAATAGGAGCGGTGGAAGTAGGACGTTCCCCATCCTCCAACTTCACTTTCTTAGGCCGACCTCGCTTCTTCTTGGGGAAATCACAGTTATTTTGGGAAGGTGTTTTACGAGCCACGGGTTTTGGAGGCTCCTCACCTTCTACTTTTATCTTCTTAGGCCGTCCTCTTTTCTTTTTGCATGGTACAATAGTGCCATCTTCTTTCTTAATCACAGCATTACTAAGGTCCATAAGATCCGGATCTGGCTTAGGTTCAGGCTCATAGCACGCTTTAAGTGTCGGTTCCGAAAATACCATTTCCGACTCTTCGATTGAGGACACAAGACCGTTCAGGTAATCACGGAACTTCTTCAAACCGGCATAAAATGGCACTTTATCAGCAGCTCGGGGTAACTGTGCACATCGTGCGCTTGAAGAAGGCATAACCCACATGTGCTAAATAAAAACAGGCGTCAGCTAATCAAGACGTTTGCATAATTTAAGGTACTTACAGTGTTTGTGCCTTCTATACAATCTGGTTGTCTTCCGAAGTGAAAGTCCTTCTTTCCGGAGAACACCTCGTAGATGAGCTTACCGTTGAAAACGGCAATCTTAGGTCTAAATTTTCGTAATTTTTCTAACAGAATTTGACTACCTTCTTTTATTTCTTTTCGAGTGAGATCGGCACTACCTTTGGTTGGGCGTTGCACCATATTGGTGAAACCTATCCCAACCTGAAGAAGCTTATAATCTTCATCCGCCGTCATCTGTTCTTTTGTTAGCCCTGATAAATACAAACACTTCCAGAAGTGATTGCCAGGGCCCGCATAGTGATGTCCTTTGTAAGCAGCAAATAATCCAGGATTTATTCCAATCTGAAAAGAAACAAATTTGATTATGTTACTGGAAGAAATAATGTGGCTATTATGCATAATTTCGTAAATACAGTTTTTATGTCTAACAAATCTTATATTATAAGAGCCAATGCCGCCGGCCGTCCAGACCGTAAGCACAAGTGGCGCCGGCACACGCAGCATGAAGGGCCTGCATACTACTACCACACGCGCGCTTGCTATATTGGTTTCTATGAGCGCAGGTTTCTGTAAGCGCACATGTCGACCGTAAGCACGTGGCGCAGCCAGACGTAGGCTGGCTACACGCGTTCTAGTTTGAAATATAAATTCTCAACAATGTTACGTTATAACATAATCGCAATAAAATTGGCAAATAAAAAAAAGTTCAGTGTCTGTGTAACAGATTGTGATACAAGGCAATTTCTCTTAACCTTAAGAACCGCATTATTCTTTGTTTAGCAAAATGTGGTTTCTTTAATTTTGTTTTGTTGAAATTGATGCTGCGGATAAATTTTGTTTAGAAAATTTCAGTAAGTAGATACTGTAAATTCTAAGTAACAAATTTATATCTGTTACTGGCAAAGCCGAAGTTTCGGCTAATCCAGGATTGCCTGTGCAATGTGCGAAGTGCTTCGGGCTTTAACCATAACATATAACCAGTCAATTTGGGAATTTTTATTTTCGTTTGAAAGGCTTGTGTAGCTAAGTTTGTGAGCACGTCAACTACTAATATGAAGGTGACAATGTCAATCCTTAGTCACCATTAGGTTTGAGATTATAAGAATATAAAGCTTGGTACTGACTTGAGCATTTTTACGTGCACGAACAGTTTGCGCGTAAAATTGCTCTAATCAGTACCGGGCCGAATTTGCGTGCACGTACGCCCAACATGGACAAACACAATCCATCGCTTGTCGGTTTTATGGCTGCGTACTGACTTGAGCATTTTTACGCGCACGAACGGTAACTGGTTGTGTTATACAGGGTGTTATGGTAGTCCATGCAATAATTTTAACCCGTGATAGAGCTCACCAAAATAAATAACTTTTCTATTTATCATTTTTCATTTAATCCCATATTGTCTTCCCTAAATTTGACGAGTCGCTTCGTAAGCAAATCTAAGTTAAAGGTGAACGACACAAGTATATTAAAACTGCAAAGTTCCTGCACAAAAAAACATGCGGTCAATATCTTACCTACCTCAATTGGTGACCAGACGTGAACTAAAGGTTTTATCAGTACCTATGCATTTTTGTTGGTTTGCACATCAAAGAAATGTTTTTTGTGTTGTGTGTCATTAAATTAAAATATTATTCCATAGGCGGGTATGCATTTTTAGAGTAAAACTGTTTTTAATTTTAACTCAGATTTGAGGACGTTTTCGAAAAAATGATAAATGGAGAAGTTGTTCAGTTTAGCGAGTTCTATTACAGGTTAAAATATTTGCGCTCATTTCCATAACACCCTGTACAATGAAAATTTTCTTTAAAAGTATTTGATTATTTGTGGTCTTGAAATGGATCGACAAATTTCCAATCTTCAAAATCAACAGAAACTATTATCATTTTATCAATTTCTACTGCGGAAAATTCCTCCTCAAAATTCATTATCGATTCGCAATCACTGTTCTCAAAATCTAAATAACTGAAATCGTTACTGTTCAAGTTTTATTCCTGACATAAACACAGTGTTCAATGCAGGACTGAATTTTAAAACTTGCAAAAATACGAAAAATCAACCTACAATTAGTTGTAGATAAGGCATGTCCAAATTTTTATAACATATTTGAAATACCCACAGAATGATGCAAACCCTTTTATCATGGTTATAGACTGAAAGATGCACGATGCAACAGTGTGCATCGTGATATTTTTAGTCGTATATGTGATAATGCAACTTTTGAGTCATAGCAGTGAGAGTTAAGTACACAGTAAAAATATTACCACCTATGATATGCCAGCGTATCAAATAGAAGTCGCCCCTTTATGAAATAACAGCAAGCTGGATTCTAACTGCCAGAATTCTGCACAGACCAAATGAACACGTTAAGAGCATTTAATAATAGAACAGTCACCAAAGTTAAATGTGGGTCTATATTTAGTATTTGTAGATTTTGAGAGAGCTCTGACTGCCTACACCTCACAAGAATATGGAACACATTTTGCAAAAGATACGAGGGGCGTTCAAATATAAATTATAATTTATTATTTATTCAAAAACAAACACAAGGACTCTAACGTATATGTCACTTTTCTTTCCTAAAGTTTCTGTATTCCACCAAAAAAAAATTCTTTTAACTGCCGTCACATCCATTCCCGAACAATTTCGATGACTTCTTCATTACGAGGTATTTTTCTCATAGAAACTCTTTTAAGAGTCCAAACAAATACAAAGCTGATGCAGCAAGGTCCGAAATGATGGGACAGCATGGTCCATTCCAATTTTTGAATCGTAGTCAGCGTATGAATACAGTGAAATCTCTCCAAACGGGCACTCCATTAAGTGAACCCCTCTATTAAGCGGACATTTTTCTTGGCACTGTCGGGAACCAATGTAGTTTAAATGCAAGAGCATCTCCTTTAAGTGGACTCTCTGTTAACAGGACGGACGCGGACAGAAAAATTCTGGAAATTTATAAATATTTCCCTCTTTTAAGCGGACATGTTACTAATTATGTGCTTAAATGCAAGAGAATTGGGGAAATGACATGTTTTCGTATCTGTGCGTTATAAATTGCGTGTTCAGATGCTAACTAGGAATTACCTCTTTTCATATGCGCCTCCAACCTTAATCCTCAGTTATGTATTTGAATTTCGGAAGTGAAAGAAGTGTTCTGCAAAAACGATTTTATTTATTTATAGCAAAGTGCTCTTTGTTTATAGCTGCATTTCATTAAAATCAGGTAGGTTTTCTTCATTACAGGCTCCAGTTGATGTTGTTCCAGAGCATTAATTAATGTATACAACTTCTGTGCATGTAGTTCAAATTATAATTCATAACGCTCCTCGTAATTGACTTAATGAAAATGACATACACAAACACTACTTGCACAGCTACCTAAGCAACAGCATAAAAGTACATACAAGCGGTTATTAAGCTGCTTCTTAACCCATAAAACCATGAAACCTATAAAACAATGACAATGGTGTAATATGGGACTATCTGATAAACTCTCGTCTAATAGACTTAGACTACACGATGACATACTTATACAATAATATTCCGAAAGGTATTACTATCTCCACAAATACACCAAAAATTAATATAAAAAACAAAGGAAATGCAACTTAGCAGAGTAAACTAAAATAGTTGTACATTGAAGAATAGGAGATAAAGTCAATACTACAGAAAATGAGCACTGACTATAAACTTGTAACATCTTCCTCGCACAATCAAAAGGTTCAGTTTTGAAGGTTGGACTTATGCCGCATTTCAAGCTGTGTAGTAGAGAATGATGCAATGATGCTCCATCTTTGTTACACCATTTTGAGGTGGCACTAGTCAGAGCTCATTTTTCCACAGTATCGAGTTTAGAGCATATACAACAGCTGTTACCTAGACCATATAATGTCATTAAATGGTGGTACAGAAGTGGATAATAACTGCAAATCAGTGAGTCAGTAGAGGTACTAAAATTAGTCTTTACTTTTCTGAAATCTGGAAAATTATGAGAGCTATTGCACAAAAACTACAACGATGTGCTGCTTAAGACGGATTTGCAGAATCTTCCGAGCCAATGACTTATGGGCTACATCAAAGCAAAAGCATATTACACAAGAAATTGAATACAGAAAATAGAACTCGATAGAACAGGGGTTTTTAGGAGCGTCGGTAAGTGACCCATAGGTTAAGAAACCCTGGGATAGGACATCCTCTGACAAAAAATAAACAGAATATTACAAAAAAGATCGGCCAAAAAAACCCTAAAGAAGTTCAAGAATGAGGCAAACATTGGAGAAAATCGAGCGAATTGAAGAGAAATGAGTTTCGTATCAACCCTATGTTTCCCATAAGAGCTTCAGGAACTCACTAAATGCGATCAAGAACTTGCTGCTATACACAAGTATACTGGGTGACAATGAGATCAGGGCCATGTCTCTATCTTCTTTACTTATCAACGGATTTAAATGAAACTTGTTACAAGGATAATATACATAATTTTGAATTGAGAGATAGATATAATCAAAACGGCCGACTTCCGGTTTCACCGGAAATGTCATTAACGTTGATTTTTTAAATGGGTGGTTCTGTATATTTAATGTTTTTCGGAATCTACGACTCAAATTACATAGGGCAGTGTTGCCAAATTTGCTTAGGTATTTCCCAAAAAATATTTAAAAAATTTATTAATTAAACATTTTTCCGTTTTATATAAAGATAAAGTGGTGGATGATGCATATCGTTAGATTGGCAATTAAATTTTCTATCTAACGGCATGATGGCCCTTGGTAGGTGTCATTAAAAAAACTGACTTTTTCTCAAAAAACACGTTTAGCAAATTTGATTCCTTCATGAACGATTTGTTATTGATCAAATGAATAAAATATGTATTATTATGGATTACTAGAGTCATTTACAACACATTTTCTCTAATCACGGCTTTCTATGAGAAAAAATAAAATTTGAAAAAGAATTTTTTGTTTAGAAAAATTAAATTTAGCAAAAGTATCGTACGTAATTTGAGCTGTACATTCCAAAAAACCTAAAATATATAGCGTGATCCATTTAAAAAATCAAAGTTAATGGCACTTCCGGTGAAACGGGAAGCTGACCATTTCAACTATATCTATCGGTCAATCAGAAATTATGTCTAGTATCCACATATCAAATTTTATCCAAATCGATTAATAAATAAAAGAGATATAAGCATGGCCCTGGTCTCATTGTCACCCGGTATAGCTTCTTTATTCGACTTGCAAGAAACAACAAGAAAAATAGACAAATCTCACTTAAGCAGAATGTATCGTTATCCGGAACAAACACAATTTTTAATTTTTTTTTCAGTAATGTATCCTTTGTGTACACTGTTTTATCCAGTATGAACTAGAATTTGCTGATACATATACAATTTTGCAAGCTACATGTGGCACTGTTTATACAGATTGCTATGGTCGTCAAAACGAAAAACTGTAAAAAAAGGTTATTTCTTTGAAGGATGAACTAAAGGCGATAAAACAGTACATAAGAGGGCCGTTTTTTTTTTTAACCTCCGGTGGGCCGTAACAAAAAGACAAGTTATGTACATTTATGGTTACTTTTCGACATAATCACGTGGAGATTGAGACATTTGTCGTACCTGTGGACAAGCTTTCCAATACTCTCTGCATAAAATGTTGCCGGCAATTAATTAAAATGAGTCTTGACGTTGTCTTAAAGCTTCTCGTTATTTTGGAAGCGCTGCCCTCCTAGTCACTTCTTCAGTTCAGGGAAATCATGCAAGTCACTCGGTGCTAGGTCGGGATTGTATGCCGGGTGATCAAAAATATCCCATTGAAATTGCTCAAGGAGCCAGAGGGACGCCCTGCTGTAACCCACCGGTTCCTTGAGCAATTTCAAGGGGATATTTTCGATCACCCGGCATTCAGTCCCAACCTAGCGCTGAGTGACTTGCATGTTTTCCCTGAACTGAAGAAGTGACTAAGAGGGCAGCACTTACAAAATAACGAGGAGCTTCCAAACAACGTCAAGACTCATTTTAATTCATTGGCGGCAACATTTTATGCAGAGGGTGTTGGAAAGCTTGTCCACAGGTACGACAAATGTCTCAATCTCCACGGTGATTATGTCGAAAAGTAACCATAAGTGTACATAACTTTCAGTAATGAAATCATTGTTTTATATGTACTTGTCGTTTTGTTATGGCTAATCGGAGGTTGAAAAAAAGGGCCCTCGTATGTTCAATTATCTGGATAAAACGGTTATCCGAAACAGGCCCGGTCCACATTATTCTGGATAATCGAGCGTCTACTGTAATTGTGTGCTATATAGTAGGTAATCATTTCAGAAACAAATTATTGAACTAAATATGAACCAAAACATTAATAAACCATTGGCCTTGGTTTACTAAAATAACAGACTCCAGCCATAAGATGAATGAAAACAGGATGGATCCACTACATTCAAAACTTCATAACAAGGTTTCGCTTTAGAGATGCGAGTTACCTTATTTGCGAATACTAACAAAACCTTACAAAAATTGCTAAACCAGCTAAGTGATTAACATAAAAAAACAGTTTGAAACACATAAAAAGTAAAAAAAGCTTATTTAAAACAAACCATCTCCTTTAAATGAATGTAAAATAAAATTTTACAAATTATACAAAATTGGCCAAGTGTGGACTAACGATCTTAAGAGTGACAAAGCAAATAAAAATGATGGTCGATTTTAACTGGAGTGATATGAATTTTATGGCCAGAAAATAGAATAAAATAGCTGTACGATAATACGCAATACTTCAGTTTCTGTTCACCATAAAATTTTAAAAACTAAAATTTTACAAAATGGCAATTTGAGTTTCTACACTCTTTCATAGCAACTGAAAAAGTTGTATACTTGAAATTCCTAATTATAAATACACTCCCACAATAAAATTATACATTTTAAAAATCCAATCGCTATTAAAGCAACTTTTGATTCCGAGACATTCTTGTACTATAAAGATAAGAAACACCAACTAGAAATCTCAAATTTTTAAGTCTCCGAAAAATTAAACTAAATACTTGAAAAGTTTTTAGAAAAAGTCATAGAAGCTATTAAAAGGTAGTAAGTAGCTACCAACACCTATGGTGGTCATGAACCTTGTGCAGGGGCATTCTTCCTTTAATTTAAGCAGTCAGGCTAGCCACCCGCCCGGGCCACGATAGAAGATGGATTGTAAAATCACACCTTGTGTGGTCAATAACAGACTCTCAGCGTACAATAAGAGGAAGAAGATGTAATATCAAAAGTATCTATTGGGACTACGAGAATTATTTCAAATGTCTCGTCAAGCTATACTTCAGCGTGTGCGTTTACGCATGCTGCAGCTGCCAACTTCTCGGACGTAATTAAGGGCCATGTTAAGACGGATTGCAGTAACAGTACGATAGAAGATAATAAACTCTATATATGTAATGACAGTTATATTATCCATGGTTAACCTATACATATTTCTCATTCGGACACCCTTTACAATTTCTAGGAAACAATTAATTCTTCTTATTACTCTTCTCTAATGCGTTTTTTGCATAATATTTTAAGGTGAATAAATATAGCAAAGCATTTTCCACTTTTAGCATAAACTATTTAAATCGTGGCTTCCTACTTTTGAGTAGCGATATACGACTGGTTTTTTTTATTTTTCGATATTTTATATCAGCACTAAAAATGCCTTACGATAGCGTGCTTAAACTAAAATAGGCCATGACTTAAGCAACGTTGCTAATAATTAAACAAGAAATGTGAAACAAATTCCACTTGGCTCTTAAAATTTCTTATGACGAATTATTGCACCAAAAGTACTAAAACAATTGAAAACTATTAAATGGAACAATATGAGTTACATTAAACAGGTGAAAACTGTAATAAAAGAGCTTTCCAACGATTTACCACATTTGCCATTTTGTTAAAAGTAACTTTTAAAAACTCAAAAATAATTGTTATTGCGTAGCATCTAGTTAGTACGTAGATTTAGGCGTATGAATAAGAAAACAATTGCTGTGATTTTTAATACGCATAGCTTAACCTTTAACTAGTCGCATGATGCCTGGCAGAGAGCAACCAATTTTTAAAAGGAAATACATTTTTCCATTACATAACCTTTCATCGTGAACCTCTAACGGTAACTTTATTTTGATTTTCTGAGAATGTACTTGAATTATATCAACGAATAAGACCACTCTGCACCTAGGGGAAATTACTTACGTTTGAGATTCAAGAATGCATTCGTGTGTTTATGTAGTTAGTTCTATATTGTGTGTATAGAAAACATTGGTAAACAAAATTATTTTTTTAGTTGCCAAGGTAGTTTCAATGAATTTAGGGTATTTAAGAGACAATAAATCCAATAATGACTTTTGTTCCATCAAATTGTCACTAGTTTTTGAGATTTGCTACCATAAGCATCAGTGGTCCATTTGTGTTGACCTAAAGATGATGACCACAAAGTACCATCGTTTCATATGCATATGGGATAGTAGGACAAAGCAATATCACTGGAAAAACAAAGTGATGTTAAAGGAAAAATATAACAGTAGTTGCAGCAAACTTCAGTAATGACCCATTGGTAGACCCAGACAAAATCATTCTTCTCACTTAATATCAAGATTGGATTAATGAAGCAATTTGTTAAGGCGTTGAACAAAGATGTTGATTGCTTCAAATACATTTGTAGATCATTCCTTGCACTTAGTACTTAAACACCAAAGGCAAGAATCTTCGAACATTTTCAAATTCGAAAACTAATTAAAAGATTGTATGAATGATGTTAGGCTTCTGCCTGGTCTAGTTTTGTGTCGGTTGTCAAGAATTTTTTGGGAACCACAGATGGGACACATATGGCAGATTACAGCTGGAGCCTCCAACGCGATTGTCGTGATGAAGTACATGGTTTTCTAAGAGCTGATTGTAAAATAATCTGAATCGGTTCACTTTGTTTTTGTTATTATTATCCATCAACTATGCCATATGTTTGCTTTTATATGGTTTAAGACAGTTTCCATGTGATTCATGGCTAGGTTATGTCTCACCATTAAGGTATTTGTTTTTTTCTACCCCCACACGTAAATATTCTGTTTTCTTCACAATCCACAGAAGGGATAAGCAGGTAATTCTAGTTGACTGAATGAATATGATTTCATATCTACATACGGACGTATATGAAATCCACCAATCACAAATCACATTAGTCACGTGGATACCTAGGCAACTTTCATTTATTGTTTGTTATGGACATGGTAAAATGCCAATTAGCGTAATCTGTCAAACTAATAGTGAATAATGAGTGATTCTAGTGACGAATCGATTAACAGTACTCCGCCAGATATACGTTCAACAGCTAATGAAACGTACGACACGTTACTACCCCAGAAATATGTAAGTACGTATTTACCTACATTACGTTCAATAAAAACATTTAAATCCATGAATCCTATTTTCCTTTTCTTCGTTGATAAGTCGTAGAAAAAATATACTGTACAACTCGAGTGGAATGTCCATATCGCCCTCGAATAATTGAACACTCCGCTTCCAGCGTCAAACTTCATCCTCGTGCGTTATGGACATGATAACCACTCTCGTTGCACAAACTACTATTTCATGTTTTTCAATGTGGATATTAGGGTGGTTCTACGTTATACTTAGTGGAAAAAACTTTTTCGATTTTTTTTGGTCGCACCCCCTAAAGTCGTTCTAATGCCGAAAAAATAAGCCTATAAAAAATTTGAGCCCAATCGAATAATATTAACACGTGCCACCGAGCCCCGGAAGTTTCCAAATTGCAGATTTTAACTTAATTCACTCATTATCAATTAATATCTCGCGAACAGTAAAACGTATCGAAATTTTGATAATGACATAAATAAAAGGAAATTTAATTTTCTACCAATTTAGTTAAATGCAATTTCTTCGTAAACTTGTTGGAATTTCAAAAAATATGCGTGAAGTATTAGAAAAAGGTAAAAATTCTTGAAAAATTGCTTTTTTATATTAATAATTAAAAATATAATAGAATTGAGCAAATATATTTATTTACAAAAAAATTAAATAAAACGAACACTATTAAATAATTACTGAAATACATATCACAATAGTTACTTTTTTGTTGCTAAAGAAGCTTTACTGGAATCCGGATATTGACGCCGATGATCACTAATAACTTGTAGCAAGCACTGCTTTTGGTCCTCTTTTTTTGGTAATCAAGCTATTATATTCTTCGATTAGTTTCATAATTCTGTCCGCAATATAATTTGTAATCTGAAGTAAACAATTACATATAGGTACTCCATCTCTTCGTAAGTTCGTTTTTTGCTTGTATCTTTTCTTTCCAATCGTTATTCAGTTTTCTTCTCTTGTTGATGTAACCTGATATCAACACCAAGCATACTACCTGGTCACCTTTTTTGCCTTTGAAGAAGCAAAAACTGTTTATCTTCTACATCTATTAATTCTAGAGCGTTCGCATGTGCGATATCGAAAAGGTCGTAAAATTTTTCAAGAAATTGTTGTTGCTTCCTTTTTTGAGTCCGTTCTTTTGTTTCCTCGTTTTTAAAGACTACTCCATTCAGAGTATAATGATTCCAGCTTTTGTACGAAATGACGTTTTTTCTTAGCCGGAATCCGCGCTTTTTATAGAAACACTACTTCTTGAATAATTAATGTTGCACTTTCACATAAATTCAATTTAACTATATGCATATTAAAAAATAGTATATTATGATACAAGTGTATAAGTACGCCTTTAAAGCACGTGCGACGAGTTTAAGAGCACGACGCGCTAGCGGAGTGCTTTTAACGTCGCTAGTGCTTTAATGGCTCTTATACCCGTACAGCATACGCTATTTTTTCTACGATCGTAACAGAGATATAAAAACTTAGTTGGGTGACACTTTTTCCGTCATATTGTGTTAGATATTCTAGGTTATGTTGACATTTCCTGCAAAGCGTGTTTTAATATATTATTATTACACGCCTCCAACGGCAACGTGCGAATAAGACGAATTTTGGGCGCTAATATTAAGAGTGCTACAAACGTCGCTTTTGACACTAGAAAAAGTTGTCATTTTGACACGATCGTAGAAAAAAGTACTTTGTTTGTTTGAGAGCAACTTACTACCAATAATTGAGTGTGCATCATTTCTTATTAAAAATATTTAGTCTTTTTCACGAAGAACCTTTGACGTTGAGGACATTTTATGCTTTAAAATTTTAAATTACGCACGAGGCACGACACTAGTTCAAGGTATTTAAACACGCAACACAAGTAATACCGTTCACCTTTCGCACTGCTTTTAACTAGAGTAACTGAAGAAGGGTTCCAGATTTCAGTAAACGAGTGGCATCGCTAGCATGTCATTTGTTTTTCGGATCTCTTTTTCTGGTTGAATGTTCTGAAAAACAAATGGCATGCTAGCTGATGTTATACCCTCCTTCTAAACATCTGGTTTGTATTGACAAACAAAGAAACTGTGTTCGACAGTTCGACTCTGTTTTTTTTTAAATAACTGATTCTAAAAATATTTCAATATGCTTAAACTAAATTGGTAAAAAAAATTTATTACTGAATTTTAAAAATGTTATATATCATAAGATCTATTTACTTGTATTATAAAAATTAGCCTAAAATTGAATAATGGATTACAATTTACTTCAAAATTCTACGTTTTCAAATTAAAAATGGAAAAAAATGAATTATTACGTTTTTTTAATACTTTACGCATTTTTTATCATCCAGTATATTGCGGAGAAATTGCATATAACTAAATTTGTAGAAAATAAAATTTCCTTTTATTTATCTTATTGTCAAAGTTACGATAGCACTTCCGGTTCGTCAGATATTAATTGATAACAAGTGAATTCAGTTAAAATCTGCAATTCGGAAACTTCCGAGGCTCGGTGGCACGTGTTAATATTGTTCGATTGGGCTAAAAAAATTTATGGGTTAGTTTTTTTGGAATTGGAACGACTTTAGGGGGTGCGACTAACAAAATTCTGTGGTTGCAAAATTAGAACCACCCTAGTGGATATCCATTATTACAAAAATTAGAGACAATTTAGCAAAACCAATACCATATTCAGAATCAGTGACACAAAGTCACCGTAAAATCGTTGTAATATCGTTGGCAATAAAATTAGTGTTGCCCTGTGAAATGAATTATGAACCAGTAGAAGTGGTATGTACCAAAGAAAACCTCCACTTACAGAAATGGAATCAATGCCGTAATATCCATTAGCCACACTAGACATGTGTCTGGGGGGCCCCCGACTTTAGGGGCCTCCCAAGCATCAAAGCAAAAATTTTTAAAGACATATGTCTACAATTTGTATCTTATATTATAAGAGCTGATGCCAGCCGCCGGCCGTCCAGACCGTAAGCACTGCGCGCGCACATGCCGATCCTAAGCACGAGTGGCGAGACCGTCAACAGCAAGTGTTTGTATTGTTAACGCTAGCAGGGCCGGACGTAGGCTGGCTACCAGCTTAAGCAAGCATTTTTATTGTTAACCGTTTCTTTACACTGGCACGGCCAGACTTAGGCTGGCCAACGCGTTCTAGTATTTTTATAAGAACTTCTAAAACTACAAAACCCGTATGCATGCACGATTAATATAAACAATAATAATTCATGTTGTCAATACATACAGATTGGAATAATCTCCCGACAAAGACCTCAATACTATAGAAATCACGTCATGTCTATGGTTTGACTACATTGTAAATACAATGAGATCTTATTTTGTTTTGTATAATAAAGATACGCATTTCACTCTTTTACTGTATTACTCATTAACTTAAAAACAGATGCGATGTTTTCAACTACAGTAAAACAAATGCAGTTGTATTCGGGCAGTTCTAAGAAGTAAGAATGCATAAACACCCACATTCTTACGGTTGGCCTTCGCTCGTGGGTTGCAGTGCGTGGACTCGGTTCACTTTTGTGCACAACTAAATATGCGGTAAAACTTCAGTCTGTAGTGATTTTGACATTTTGTGCTCTCTATGGTCTATAGCGCGGTGATAAGGTAAAATTGAGATTAATTTATTACTTTATTAGAAAAGTATGTGTACATAGGTAGATTTGTCTTTGTGTTTTCCGTTTTAGATACATAATTATGAAGTGAAATTACTAAGTGGTGCCGAGAAAAAAAAATGACATGCTAAAAAAGCAAGAATATCTCCGAAAGGCCAGAAATCCTTATTTGAATTTGTACAAACTTCATCAGCGTCGACTAGTAAAGCGTCCAAAGATTTTCAAAGTTGTCTTTGATTAAAAATTTCAAAAGAAGCACAACGCTTCAAGATCGGCTCAACTTATTGAGCCTAATATGTATTGAAAGTAAGTTACTCAGAAAAATATATTTTTCCGAAATCATAATTTACAAATTTGCTGCTGCAAAAGTGAGAAAAGTTAATTTGTAAAGTTGCAATTATTTAATCTGTATATAACAGAGTTATTATTAATAGAATTTAAGTTATATAAGTATAATAAACTATATAAAGTAGCGCAATTTGTTTTATTTTATATATTCCCACCAGTTTAAGGGCTCCATTAAATACTGTGCCTAGGAGCCCAGCATATCTTAATCCGGTACTGAACGAAATTGGAAAAACTTTTATATGAAAGTGCTACGGATTATTCAGATAGACATCGAGCAGGGTGAAAACCATGGCAGTTTTAGTGACCACAATAGCAATTCTGTTGTAAAAGAAATTAGTGTTAATAACAATGATAATAGTCATCAACCTTCAGCTGATGGAGATTAGTATTTAGGAAAAAATAAGTCGACTAAATGGCCCAAAAAAAACTGCCCCCGACTGACTACAAGAACTTTAGGTAAATTCATTCATTCTTTAGCCTCTTTAACCTTTACATCACTTTTTTTTATCTTTAGATTCGCTTCAAGTCATTATTTTAAAATGGTTTTTGATAAATGAATAATTACGTGTATTAATAATTATCGGCTAACTTTGTAGTTTTTCGGGAGTAAGTGCAGCACTTTTTTAGGTTAGGTTTTCTCAAAAACTACTGATCGTAGCGATTTAGAACAAGAGTGTATATGTAGAAAAACCTAAATTTTTCGAATATGTAACTAGTGTTGGCCAAATATATTAATTAAAATAGTCATCATAAAAACACCCCTCATCCTTGTCAAAACTACACCTCGTACAATAATTTTATTCCAACACCAACACACTGAGGATGAAAAGTTACAGAAGTTTAACAAATTTCATCAAATTTGCTCTTTTGTGGTAATTTTAATTAAATAAAAATAAGTGCTTTCCCTGCTCTTTCTTAGGACTTTAGCTCCCTTAAAAACAAAAACTGAACCTATATCCATAGAAACTTTTTCATTCTTATGATGAGCCCAATTATAGCCAAATCTACACAGCCGGTGATTAAAAAAAATCATTGGGCTAAAAATAAATGAAAACAAAACAGAAAAAACAGAAAATAGAAAAAGAGATCTACAAGTCGGAGACTACTGCTTTTAATCGGTAACAAGTTTTAATTATTTTGGAACAACTGCAAGGGAGGAGAGTAAAAAAGAGACTTACTTCAAAACAAAAACAAATATCAGAATATAGACCTTCATATACCACACACCAGCATGGTTGAGTGGTTAGAGAACTCGGTTATGGTGCGGAAGGTAGGGGGTGCAATCCTTCAATTGGCGGGTGGCCCACCCAGGCGCTTTCAAAATTGGATACAAAACTGAGCGCTAAACACATCACCCAGTACGCTGTTCAACTGTGTTTTGGAAAAGCTAACTGGCAGCCCTGACCCGCCGAGTCTCACGCCATACCCCTACATGAAGTCCACTGTCTGAACTTTACTTAATAGGAACCGTAATAATATACGCAATTGAAACAAAAGCAATTACAAGCGAAGAGAAATTGAGGCGGCCTGAAAGAGAAATACTAGCTTATCGTAAGACCAATTAAAAACGAAGAACATATTAAAAGCAGAATAAACAATGAAATAGAAATTAATAAGGAAGATAAAGTGAGAGATTCATCAAGCCTCAAGACTCAAGTAGTTTGATCACGTTATGAAAAGCAAAAAGGATGAAATCTTATGAATGGTGACGCACTAGAGACCACGTATAACAAGATACAGAGGTAGACTAAGGTGTAGGTAATAGGCCACGATTCTGTGGGATGTAAAAGCAATAGGCATACAAGAATGGAGAGGTTTGATTAATAAAAAAAGGTAGAAAGTAACCGAAGAGGAAAAGGAGGGAAAGAAAATAGGAGTAATCCATTTCGAGATTAAATCTTCTTGTTCGAAAAGGCTATAATCTTTAGATAACAGCCTGATGATAATGATGACCCTTAAGACATTCAAAAACTACTGCCAATTGTGAGCACGTTTCTGGCTATCAATTACATTATTTTCCTATAAATAAATTTTAAAGTAAAAAGCTTCAAATTTCCTATTTCGTTAATTCAAAAACTGAACATTTTCTTAATCAAAATGTATTTCCTTTAACATTAAACTTGTTTTACATTCCGTTTAAGATTTTGCAACCGCCTTACAGTTATCAGCCTATAAACACCATAAAATAATTGCTGTTGTACTATAAATCAGTATACGGCATAAAACAAGGAATTTCCTGATAAAACTTTACATTACGAAGACTTAACAAAAGTAGTTCTGTACTCATGGCACTCTTAGAGAGCAAGAGATTTTGAAAGAAAATTATGTCCGTTCCAATATTATGGAGTTGAAATTATTAACACATGTAGATACTGTAAAATCTTCCTTAATGGACATCTCTGTATAACAGAAATTCTCTTTTAAAGATAATTTCGTGAAGCCCAAACTAATGCTATATTTTAATATAGCGGACAGTCTCTAGTGCGGACATAGAAATATTCCAATAATTTCATTTTTTTCTTAACCAACACTGTTTCATAGTTCAGTGAACGCTCATAATGCAGCAGTTCCCATCAACATTACAACCAAAGCCTACTCAGACTGGCGGTAGCGGTGCGGTTATGAAACCGTCAGCAATCGCTCTGCACCTTTTTAAAATGATATGATTCAGAGTCGTAAGTGGTGCAAAAGCGGCGAAATAACGGCAACTCGTCAACAATAGGGCAGTATGTCGATGGCACGGTTTGGAACGACCGGGCAGCAATTTTTATGAAGAAACCGAGCGATTAAATAAAGAGAAAACAATAATTTAGAGTGAAATAAGCAGTTCAGTACCGTCCGTAGGTGCACTCAAGAGGTGATTTTGTAATTTTTTAGTGGTTTTCCAGGGCGTGAAGCAAACATCTTCCTATTTCTAAGCCTATTATACAAGAGAAAGCAAAAGTAAAGTTCGGGCACTTCATTCCATGTAGGAACATGGCCGGAGACAAGGCGAGTCAGGGTCGACAAAATATCTCTTTCCGAAACCCAGTCAATCTGGCACATGTTAACGGCGTACTGGGTGATGTAGTTAGCATCACGCCTTCGACGACTGCCTTACTTTCCTTATTTCCACAACTGTGGTTTTGGTACCCAATTTTTAAAGTGACTGGACGCCAGTTGCTAAATGTTAAGATTGAACCCCGTACCGTGGCACCGCAGCCTAAGCTCCCTAACCGCGCGGTCACGCTGGTGACGAAGTTACCACAAAGGCTGGGACAAATTGGTGTATTGCGGACAACAATATTGAGGCCGTAATGGAATTTGTGTACTTAGGAAGTAAAGTAAACAGCAACAATGACATCACACAAAAAGTACATCACAGGATTATGAAAGGCAACAGAGCAACTTGCGCTCTCCACAAGCTCTTGAGATTCAAACTAGTACAGAAAAGTATCAAGATATCGATATATAAGTGCCTAATTAGACCGTTTTTCATCTACATGACTGTGAAACATACACCCTCACAAAGGTTTAAATGAAAAATACTGAGGAAAATATATGGTCCTATCAAAGAGAATGGTGGGTGTCGAATCCGGTTCAACTACGAGTTAAAAGACCTATACAAAGAACTGAATATTGCTGAAGTTGTGAAAGTTCAGTGCTTTACATGGGCTGGCCATGTCGAAAAAATGAGTGAGAATAGAAACCCGAAAAGGGTTATGAAGGGCCAACTTATCGCCAACCAGGCCAAGGGCAGACCACGAACTTGATGGCAGGACAATGTGAAAAAGTATACACAGGAGATGCATGGAATAAGGAACTGGTCAGCGTCGGCAAGAGACAGAGACTGGTGGAGGAGAAAGTTAAAGGTGGTTAAGGCTCAATGATGGACTGTAGAACCACTAAAACCACTTCGGAAAAGTGTTTTGGTCCCATGCCTGTCTGTTATAGAGAGATTTCATAACCTACACAACGTCTCTCTATATTAAGTTTATTAGAAGATTTGCATTAAAACGATGGGAATATCAAAATTAGAATTATATGCCGAAGCAATAGAGTAAATTGTAGCACTTATATACCATTGCATAAGAATTTTAAACAATAAATGGTTAAATTAAAAACTAAAGATACGCATTTAGTGTTTTTACACAGAGGATAGATATGTGGTTAACCTTGACAATTACTCGTAAGCAAAAATAATTTGAGAAGTATACGTCTAAACATTCAGCCTGAGAATAATTAAATACCTGTTTTTTAAACCTCAAGCAGGCACATTCATAAGCCGAGTGCACCAGTGGTAAATAAACTTGTGCAAATCAACAATTATAAATATATTTTTCACTTTGGTAGTTAATGTTTTGACGAGTTTTTTGTGATTGTTTTAGTTTTACTCAGTATATCCCCAAAAATGACTTTAAATCAATATACAACACCATTTGTTTTTTTATAAAATGTAACATTAATTCAGGTCTCTCATAATAAGACATAATAAATGAAAGGATTTTATTTTGATTTTACATAGACATTTGAATTTAAAAATATACAGCGTTTCCAGAACATGTAGTCAGTATGAAGATCTCGTAAATGATAACAGAGATAAAAATTTCGTTAAATTAGACAAAACGTTCTAACATCCAAAAGCTGCTATAGTCCGCAGCTTCTATAGATTTTCACTATAGAATAAACTGAATTTTTAGTTTTGGCTTTTTACATATGTAATTCAGGTATATCAATGGTACCGCAAAACAGAAGAGTTTTGCCTCTGGCGTGGTTTACACATGGAGTTACCTTGCCCTTCTATCCCTTCCCTTGCAAACAAGTTTCGCCTCTGGCATGGTTTACATGTTGAGTTACAGTGCTCTTTTACTGTTTCTCCTGATGAAGCCCCTTACAAAAGTGGGCAAAACGTTGAGTCCTTCGAGCTCAACAATGACACGGTCCAATCCTGGAAGTCGTTTGTTGAGTAACGCAAAACAGTTTCGACATGATTGAGACACTTTGTCATCAATTTCGAATGCGAACTCAAATGTATTATAGAAATCTCAAAATATTCACGTTAACAGATACAGTGCCACCACAGCAATGAACATATGAGGTCTCTACTGGCCAATACTGTTTACGTCTGGTGTGGTTTAAACATTGAGTTACCATGCTCTTTTGCTTTTTCTCCTGATGAAGCCCCTTATGAAAGTGGGCGAAACGTTGAGTTCTTCGACTTTAACAATGACACGGTCCAATAACGGAAGTCGTTTGTTACGTAACACAACACAGTTTCGACATGATTAAGACACTTTCCATGGATTTCAAATGTGAACTCGAATGTTTTATAGCAGTCTCAAAATATTTACGTTAACAGATAGTGTCACCACAGCAATGAACATATGAGGTCTCTACTGGCAAACACTGGCTAGTTTTATGTGCATGTTTGACTTGTACAGCAGTGTCCACCATTTCTAAAACCAAGCTCGACATCAAATTGCTAAAACGATAAAACATGAGTTTTATAAGGCTATAAACTCGGGCTATACAGCGCCAATCCGATCCTACAAGGCCCCAAGCATTTTTGAGGCTAATAGACACAATCTATGGTCACCATGGTCACAGCCATAATAATTGGTTTTATCAAATGGTGCATTGGGTTAACCCAGCACGACACTTTACATGCTAACTTGGCTTTTTTAATAGGCATCAAAGGTGACTATACCATGATTTAATACATCTACCTTTTTTAATGATGCCAAATTTTTTCTTTTAAAAATATAATTTATAAAAAATATTTTATAAAAATGATCTCCAAGATAAATCTATTGAAAATGATCAAAATGTAAAAAAAATATTTTCATAATTGCAACAATTTTGTTTTTCTTTTTTCTACCGAAATCTAGTTCTTGATACCATATTACTACCATTAGTATCATGTTTTAGATAGTTAAAATAGCAGTTTCAAATGTGATACTTGTACAAACAAAGTGAGAAGTGGAGCATAACCACATCTACATACGTTCATATTGGGTGTAAAAATTGGTGCGTGGAGAAAACGCCCACGTTAAAAAATTTTAACCAGCGCTAAACCAAATTCACAAATCAGACGTAAGTGAAAGCAAATTTCTATTTTGTGGTTCTGGCAATGCTTGCTACGTTCCTATTCAAATTTGGAAGATTTTTTAAATCCAAATTAGAAGAAAATAAAGATGTGCCACCAATCCCGTTTGGAGAATAGCCAATCGGTACTAATCTATTCAAGTTAAAAAGGAATTTCGGCTTAGACCGCGTATTCTTTATAGATGAACGTCCAGCATGTTCTAGCTTAATGTGCCTTGCACCTTGTGAAATCGAACAAGGATCCACGCGATGGCCATGTTCTCAAAGCGACTTTCACTCTGATGATGCAAGCTGCAAGGTCTTGCAAAACATTAGTCACTACGGGTGCACAAACAGCAACAAAGCCAAATATGCCTATGTATGTTTGTTCTCAATTTCACAAGGTGCAAGGTACATTATGCCAGAGAATGCTGGACGTTCATCTACAAAGGCTACATGGTCTACGCCGAAATTCCTTTTTAACAAGAATAATTCCGAGTAACCGCAAAAGCCTCAAACAATATATGGTACTTATCTATTTGGTGACTAATGAGAAAGCATATTAATTTATATAACATAGTTGTGCACAAAACTTTTTATTAAAATTTTGTATATATGCTACAGTTACAGTCCATAATCCGTTAGTGTATAGAATAACGGATTTGTTCAGTTAAAGTGTAAAATACGACATTATTCCATACTTTAGCTAGATATTGCATAGAATAACTGTTGGAAGACAGGTAGTATAAGCTTGTAATGTTTTTTTATTCCATCCTTTACGTAGGTAATCTACAGACTAACATTATTTAGTGACCACGGTTTTGTGTATGACTATGTGTCAATTGTGATGGAATTTCGGATAAAACGTCACGTTCTTGAATTTGATAGCACTTGGAAGTGTGAAAATATTTACGACGACAGACTACTTGCAGTTTGAATTGGCGAGTAGGTACTATTTCAAATTAGTTCACTTTAAAACTCGCGGCGTTATAATGCGTAGAGCATAGAGCTTGAACATTCTATGAAACTACTACAAAAGTACAAACAAATAAGAAAACAATGTCATCAAAGAAGTCGCCTGTATGGAAATATTTTCATTTGCCAGAAAATAATAAGGCAAAATGTAAAATCTTCGGGTACCCGGGTTTGATTTTAGACCGGGTACGACATCCCTCGTAAATACTCAATTTTGCCACTATTTTGATTCTACGAAAAAATAGAACTACTAGTACTTACACTCTCTGAAACATTTCCGCATAATTCTTAATTGAGAAGTTTGTAATTGAGGAAGAATTACTGTCACAATTAAA
Source organism: Agriotes lineatus (assembly GCA_940337035.1). Classification (NCBI taxonomy): domain Eukaryota; kingdom Metazoa; phylum Arthropoda; class Insecta; order Coleoptera; family Elateridae; genus Agriotes; species Agriotes lineatus. Next base: position 60,406,426 of record OW679202.1, read on the forward strand.
TATTAATTTTTAGCAATTTTTTTCCGGCTTGCTGGAGCTAAATTTCACCTGTTTCCAAAAAATATGGCGCAATCACCTAGATTTCCTTTTCTTTGTCTAAATCGTAACATATATCAAAAATGATAAAAATACGAACATTTTGACTAATGAATGTTAGTTACTGGAAAAAATATAAAAGCTATCGGATTTGCTATTAAAAAGTTACTGTCTGATATACGTCGTTCTATCCGTGTTCTATCCGCTAGTAATTCGCCGATAATAACCGGTATGATCTCAAAAAATATGAAGTGTTGTGCAGAATATCATTCAAATTGATGCAAACGTTCTCTTGTTATCAGCAAAATTAGTATTTTTTTAACTTTGAAGGACAATATTGGCTTAACGAGATACATCTGGACATAACTATGTTGAACTAAATTGTCTTATTTTAGGTTCAGGAATCAGTGATTAGCTATGCCTAAATATTTTGAAAACACCCTGTATTAGAGTTGGTGACAGGTACAACTTCATTTCTTACAAAAATAACTTTCTATATTCTGTATAAACATTCTACCTGAAGCAAGTTGTGGGTACGTGCTGGTCTAATATTCAAATTTGAGGTCATGTGCTGCTTTAAAACTGCAAAAATTGAGTCGCGCGTCGGGTACGAGTTTGAAACGTCGGGTCAGGGGTATAAAAATGTAGAAAATGTGGTTCACGGGTCGGATGCAGGTTTAAAATTTCAGTTCTCAGTTCTCAGGTCGGGTGCGGGTCCTATATATTAGACCCGCGCAGTCTCTACCCTGTATATTTGGTTTATTTCTTTAAAACATCTAGTTTTCGTAATGACGTTGAGAACTTGCCTCAAACTTCCATCCCATATAAATCCTTTATTTCTACTAAACAGGTATTGTATTGTATTATCAGTAACCTCACTTTACCTTGCGGTGTAGAGGCTGGTGCTGTATACCCTTGCATCTGGCGGTGCAATGCTCAACTTGCCCCGGATTCGGGTTACAAAGGTGGAACGTGCCTTTTGTGCTTGCGCAGCAACCATTGTGTGAGGTGTGTGTCATGGTGATGTGTTGACCTTGTTATTCTATTTCTTAGGTCTCTGGTTCTGCGTAGAGCACAGTTAATTTGATACCCAACTGTAAATGATCTCACAGAGCCTGATTCCAATCGCCAAGGCTGCGGAAAAATTCCGGCCACCGTAGGATTCGAACTGAGAACTGATTGAGAAGTGACAGATAATTTCTCAATCTCTTGAGGTATTACTATTGATAATTTTTATTCCATAGCATTTCACAGATTAACTGACTTCAGATAATAATTATTGTATAGAATAACTAGGTAATCCATAGCTTCGCTAGATAAAGCATGGAATTATCTAGATGATTTCTGAGGCTTTCACGGCCATTGTCATTAAGTAGGCCTTTCTCCTACCAATAATTAGTCGAATTTCGCCTCTGACGTGGTTTACACGTTGAGTTACCGTGCTCTTTTGCTTTTCCTATGGATGAAGCCCCTTACGAAAGTGGGCGAAATGTTGAGTTCTTCGATCTCAATCATGCCACAATCCAATACCGGAAGTCGTTTTTTACTTCATGGTATTATCATTTTCATTTCATACTTTGACTAAAGGACTGAATTAGCGGCATTTCACACTTTAACTGTAACATATACATATTCTTAAGCCTCTACACCTACACTAGAAGAGGAACCGATAATGTATGTAGGTATATACTTTCTATTTGTGTCCTCATATATTAATATAAAAAATATATTAACTTTTTGCATTCTTATGCCAAACAAAGCCATCAAAATGCAAAAACTAATCAATACATGAATAATGGCCATTCAAATAATAAGGGAAAACACACGAATTTATATGTAGTGAAGGGAAACTAGAACTAGCATTTGATGTATTAGCAATAGCAGCATAGAAGCGGAATTATCAACAAGATTAAAAAACAACCCACACATATTAGTCGATCAATAAAACAATATTAAGAAAGCAAGAGATCCGAAAACAGCAGCAAATATACAAGATAATAATAATTCCAACACTATTCTGTGATGGAAGTCGTATCCGTACTACCAAACCATCAAAAAAGTTATTGAAATGAAATATGACGGATACAAGGTAGGTGTAATGAAGCTAGATAGACAGAGAAACAAAACAATCTACAAGAAACTAAAGCAAGAGAAGATTTGAGAGAACCTTCCATATTTAAAGCCATGATTTGCTCAAAATATGGCTAAATAACAATAGGAGGGAATTGAAGATATGAAACCTTCTCCATAAAATGGTGAAGGTTTCATATTTCTGAGTGAAGGTGGAGATAAAGCAGTTGCCGTGGTAAGGGCACGGAATCAGAATGTATCTTCACAGTAAAACAGCAGGCCGACCAAGGAAAAACTAACGAACATTACTGAAGATACAACAAAGGAGTACCAGAATACATACAAACAATAGCAGCCTATCGAAACAACATAAATCCCGATGCTATGGAAGAGAGGTATTTAAACCAAAAATACCAAATTATAATTTCAACAGCATGAACTTCAACGACTGCAGTCTTTAACAAGAAAGGATTTGCATGGTGCACCACGTATACCCACTAGTGTTGTAATAAGTAATACAATCCCTATATGGTCAGCGGACTTGAAGAAAATTCAATTGCTTTATGACGATATACCTAATGTGTTACAAAATTAAGCTAAAAATAATTCTAAAATAGACCAAAACGCTGACAAACAGAAGGTTAGTGTGCAAGACACTTTTTGATACTTGATACTGTCATTAATCATTGGATCAGAAGCATTGAATCTAACTAGATCCCAATTTAAAAGTGACCCAAAGCAAAATTATAGAACTAAGACCAACTAGTAGAGTAAAGATAGAAGAAATAAGGATGCCAGAAGATTTTATGGATACATAGGGCCATAGTGAATTGCTTCAACATACTTTCAGCATAAGGAGATACATAAGGGGACATGGGCGTCGCCGGACAGAAACGTAGTAAATCAAATAGACCACGTACTAGTAGAAGGTAAGCACCTACAAAGTATCAAGGATGTGAAGACCTGCAGAGGTGCGGATACAGACTCGGACCATTTCCTAGTAAGGATAAAGATCGAGCAAAAAAGCCCAAAAAAAGAGATGGTGAAAAAGAGGACCATACAAAGATATAACAACAGCAAACTTTGGGATGAGAGAGATATCCAACGATATAGGAGTAACCTACAGCAAAGTATTATTAACGAGGATAGGTCTCAAGATATAGAGGGAAGGTGGAGCAGTTTAGAGAGGTCGATACTACAGGCCGCGTAGGTAATGAAAGACGATAATAGGCATCAGACCCGCACCAAATGGTACGATGAAGAATGCAGAAAGGCAGTAAAAAACAGAAATGTAGCAAGAATGAGAATGTGGCAGAAAAATACACCGGAAGCAAAAATAAAGTACCAGGAGACCAGAAGGAGGGCCAAGCAGATCTGCAGGAGTAAAAGAAGGTATTTATGGATCAAGAATTACAAAAGATAAAAGGATAATTTTAACAGTAAGGATATAAGAAACTTTTACCAAGAAGTAAAAAAGGAAAAGGTGGGCTATAAAGGAAAACCCTTATTCTGTAAAGACAAGGAAGGCAACATGTTGGGAGGAGTCAATGAGGGACGGACTAAAGAGATGGGGGGAACATTTTCAAGAAGTGTTAAATGACGAAAGAATGGAGCCCGAAATAAGAGAAGATGAAATGAAAAATGTGTTGGAAGAAGGCAGAAGAAACACAGTGGAAGAAGATCCAAGTCTAGAAGAAATCGAAACAGCAGTGAGAAAATTAAATAAAAATAAGGGTGCGGGAGAAAATGGTATGGTGGCAGAGCTGGTAAAAATAGGTGGTAAAATTTTGTTAGAAAAAGTACACGAGCTTATACAAGAAGTGTGGAGCAAGGAAAAAATGCCCGAAAAGTGGTCAGAGGCTATATTATGCCCGGTATTTAAGAAGGGTGACAGAGCACTCTGTGAGAACTACAGAGGGCCAGCCTTGCTAGATGTAATGTATAAAGTACTAGCAAATGTCATAAAATTCAGGCTGAGTGCAATGCTAGAAGAAGCCATCGGCGATTATCAATGCGGATTCAGAGTGAACAGATCGGTCACCGACCAGATATTCATCATGCAGCAGATAATAGCACGTAGTTACGAACACAACCTGGCATTGCACATAGTATTTATTGATTTCAAGCAGGCATATGACACCATAAATAGAAAGAAACTATATAAAGCGATGGAAGAGCTGGGGATACCTACCAAGTTAGTCAGAATACAACAAGAATGACCCTCGAAGAAGCTAAAAGTAAGGTGAAGGCTAACGGCAACCTATCAGAAGTCTTTGAGGTAGACAGGGGGACCCATTGGCAACGGGCCTATTCAATTTGCCCTGGAGAAGACACTACGAGACGGTAAAATCCACACCCAAGGCACAATTTATCATCATAGACACCAGTGTGTAGCCTTTGCAGATGACATTACAATTATTGCAAGAACTAGAAGCGAATTACAAAATGTGCTACAAAGACTGGAGAATATCGAAAGGGAATATAGCTTACAGTTTAATGAGTGAAAGACTAAGTACATGGTGGTAAGCAGTGGGGAGGAAGGAAGACAGTACGGGGACATAAAAATTAAAAACTCAGAAGGGAGGGAGTATGTGTTTGCAGAAGTAAGCGAATTCTGCTATTTACGAGTGGCATTAACTAACAAAAGGGGAGACAGTGCGGAAATAAGGGCGCGATTAGCAAAAGCAAACAAGAGTGCAGGAGCGTGTCTAAGAACATTTAAGTCTAACATTATATCAAGGCAAGTAAAGTTGTGAGTATACAAGACAGTTATCAGACCGGTAGTGACGTACGGGAGCAAGTTGTGGGTATTAAACAAAAACGACCACAAAAGATTGGAAATATGGGAAAGGAAGATTTTACAAAGAGTGTTCAGGGGCAATGGCCAATGGCAAAGAAGAACAAATGCAGAAATAATGGAATTATACAAAGAGCCGAGTATAACACAAGTAATAAAATCATACCGGATTCGATGGTTGGGAAATGTAGAGAGGATGGCGGAGGAAAGGGCTACAAAGGTTGTGCTTAAACGTGGCAACGAAGGAAGAAGAAGAAGAGGGAGACCAAGAGCCAGATGGTTGGATGCGGTGAAGGACGACCTCGCGAAATTAAAGATTGGGAACTGAGAGATGGCGGCGAGAGACAGGAAGCGATGGAAGTCAATAACAAAATAAACTATATATAGGGCCATAGTGTGGATGGGAGGAAAAGGCAGTTCAGGAAGATGCTGAATGGGTGAAATAACAAAGCATACTGGTAACAACATGGCAGACATTTAAAATACTAGTACATAACTAAACCCAATAAGAATCTGGTATAAATTGTTACAAAGTAAAATTAATTAGAAGCAATGACCATGAAGAGACAAAAAATATACAAGATACAATAAATGGATAAAAGAGGAAGAAAAAATTGCAAGAAGTATCTACATAAGGTTTCCATCCTATGATCCATGGACTCCTATGGGTTTGTAGTATCACTGACAGAGTCCACAAAAACTTACAAAAAAATTAATTCTACTGTTCTGCCACAATGTACGATAAAATTTGTGAACTACAATCCTCCAGCGCCCCTCCTGTAAATGTTGGCAACCACTGGAATAGAGAATTAATTTGAAATAACATTTATAAAAAATGGAGGACTATCACAAAAAAGAATTGTTCCCGACACACTAAATTGTTATATTACGAGGCTGATTCAACTGCAGCATGTTTGTATCTACTGAGTCACCACTATATCAATAAAAACCAAGGAAGTTTATTTATGCTGTTTATTATTGTGTTACTGTCTATTGTCGCTGAATCACATGTTTTAAGTGTTTTACTATAAACTCATACAAACAGAATCAATTTTTACTGTGAAAAGGTTTATACCTCAGGAAATCTACGTAAGAACGCTTGCGGTTAATGGTGTAACTTGCTATTAAAAATTTGACAGCATCAACAGAAAACCTGTATGCAATAACGAATAAATTCAACATACTACACAAACCAGTAAAACTAACTGCCATGACAATAACTATGTTGTTCATTTAATAAAGTAAGAGTCGGCATTTGAAGTAATCCGAGGCCTAAGACCCACTGTCTATAACACTTTAATATCGCGCTGGAGGTTAGTGTAAGAAAAGGCGGAATCAACAACAAAGCACAAAGAGTCACCAATGCTTGACCTACGCGGACGATGTAGCACTAATGGCAAAATCAAGGAGTCAAAGGAGAAGGTGCAATTAGAACTGCAGATGAAAAGGTGGTAGAGGTAAAAAAAGCGCAAAAGTTTACGTACTTGGGTATTTTAACAACAGCAGAGATGACAGTATGAAATGTCCAAAGAGTGCTAAATTACGAGTGTACAAAATGGTGGCGTAGAGCAGTGCAACGTGGGCAGTGAATAAATCAGAGGAAAGTAGAATAGAAAAGAGGCATGGGCGAGAAAGATTTTAAAAAATAAAGTAGATACAGGAAGGGTAGCAAGAAAGAAGAGGGTAGGGCTGCTTAGTGATGTTAATTACCCAGATATTTATTTTTAGGTGTAAATATTCGAGGTGTTTACCCGGGTAAATACCTAAAATGGGTATTTAAACAGGTATCTATGGCCTGATTTACAAATACCATAAAACTAAAATAACCAGTTGTGATTGATTGGCAAGTTAAGGTGCTCCATGCGAATTATATAAAAATGTAGAATAAAATAGCCGCACTGAGAACATCTACTGTCCAAATATTGTTCTTTATATAATTCTGTAATTCTCTTCCTTAATAAGATTGTTTCTTAATATAAGTAAACTAGCAACCAGTGAGACAAATGTCTCATTTAATAAAACAAAAAAGACCGTTTTTCAAATAGAATAGCGTCCCGGACGGACCAGCGTCCCGGACGGACGGATCTCACTTGATTTCTCAAAAACCGGAAGTGTCACGTGACTGAAATTCGGTTCCTGACCTGACATGACCATTCCAAACATATAACTTTCATAACTTTTTTCTCTATCTCTTACGGTTTGGCTGCTGAAACAGCGTCCCGGACGGACCAGCGTCCCGGACGGACCAGCGTCCCGGACGGACGGAAATCACGTGATTTCTCGAAAACCGGAAGTGTCACGTGACTGAAATTCGGTTCCTGACCTGACATGACCATTCCAAACATATAACTTTCATAACTTTTTTCTCTATTTCTTACAGTTTGGCTGCTGAAACAGCGTCCCGGACAGACAAAACAGCGTCCCGGACAGACAAGTCTATTAGATAAGTAAATATTATAACAAGATTGATGGTTTCTTTATCAATCAGATTGCAATTTTCATTTAAAACAACGTTTCAACCATGCCGTGGTCTTTTTCATGTTTATTTCATATATACATAAGTATAATATGGTCATTAAATTTCAGGGTACTTAAAGTACATCAAGTGGAATAACTTTGCAAAATAAACTATACATCAAAACTTAATAATAATCCCACAAAAAATTAAGATGTTTAATTGCTAAAACTGCTCGAAGGTCACTGGAAGGAATTTCCATGAACTCGAGTCCGGACAGATGGTTGCGATAAGATCGATTTTTGATAAAATACACAGCAAAAAAAAGTTGTTTAGGTATTTCAATCACATTTGGTACGTATACTATCACTTGATTTTACCAGTGGTCTTCAGAAGTTTGCACTCGTTTGCACCAAACCCCTAATACATTTTTTCATCAGCAATTCATACTTGTGAGTCACCCTGTATAAAATGAATATAAGGTTCCCCATCTTTTGGCATCCATGATGAACTTTAATTTTACATTTTACATTTTAAAAATTTAAAAGTGAAACGGCTTTTATTATATGTACCTCATGGCAAGAATCATAAAGGTAGAAGGTACAGCTAATATTTGTAACTTGGGTTGCAGATTTTACTCTATCTCGATTCAGAATGAAGTATAATTTATTTTGTTGAAATCCCACTATCAGGTGAGTAAAAGTTAGCTTAACATTATAAATATTAGAAATTTGATAAATACGCAGTATTTAGGTATTTACCCGAGTGGGGGTAAATACGCAGTATTGAAGTATTTACCCGAGGCGGGGTAAATACCCAAATAATTACCCATTTGTAAATACCGCACCCACTAGGTATTTACTCAACCCACATCACTAGCTGCTATAGCCAAAAACGGTAATCGCAGGATGAGTGAGAAAAAGGAGGGTGAAGAATGGAAAAAAGGTGGGAAAATACATACTGTCCCAGTAATTGTCTCAGAAAAGATACTCTGTTGACTCATGAAAACCACAAAAAAACCTGAATCAGAGCAGACGGCCACGGAAATTGAATCCATGACCTCTTGAATGCCAAATATAGACCCCCATTATCCCGCAGAAAGATGGGGAACTACGTGCTGCCCCAGCATTTGTCTCAGAAAAGATACTCTGTTGACTCATGATAACCACAAAAAAACCTGAATCAGAGTAGACGGGCACGGAAATCAAATCCATGACCTCTTGAATGCCAAATAGACCCCCATTATCCCACAGAAAGGTGAGGAACTACGTATTGCCCCAACATTTGTCTCCGAAAAGATACTCTGTTGACTCAGGAAAACCACAAAAAACCTGAATCAGAGCAGACGGCCAAGGAAATCGAATCCATGACCTCTTGAATGCCAAATAGACCCCCATTACCCCACAGAAAGGTGGGGAACTATGTACTGCCCCAGCATTTGTCTCAGAAAAGATACCGGTTGACTCATGAAAACCACAAAAAAAACCTGAATCAGAGCAGACGGGCACAGGAATCGATTTCATGACCTCTTGAATGCCAAATAGACCCCTATTATCCCACAGAAAGGTGGGGAACTACGTACTGCCCCAGCATTTATCTCCGAAAAGATACTCTGTTGACTCATGAAAACCACAAAAAAAACCTGAATCAGAGCAGACGGGCACAGGAATCGATTTCATGACCTCTTGAATGCCAAATAGACCCCTATTATCCCACAGAAAGGTGGGGAACTATATACTGCCCCAGCATTTGTCTCAGAAAAGATACCGGTTGACTCATGAAAACCACAAAAAAACCTAAATCAGAGCAGACGGCCACAGGAATCGAATTCATGACCTCTTTAATGCCAAATAGACCCCTATTATCCCACAGAAAGGTGGGGAACTACGTACTGCCCCAGCATTTATCTCCGAAAAGATACTCTGTTGACTCAGAAAAACCACAAAAAACCTGAATCAGAGCAGACGGCCAAGGAAATCGAATCCATGACCTCTTGAATGCCAAATAGACCCCCATTACCCCACAGAAAGGTGGGGAACTATGTACTGCCCCAGCATTTGTCTCAGAAAAGATACCGGTTGACTCATGAAAACCACAAAAAAACCTGAATCAGAGCAGACGGCCACAGGAATCGAATTCATGACCTCTTGAATGCCAAATACACCCCCATTATCCCACAAAGTTAAGAAATGAAGAGATAAAGCTGTTAGATGGAAACATAACTATATATTAGGTATATTAGGGCCCAAAGTTAGAGCATACTAAGCTGTGGGCCTAAAAGGCCTGTTAAAGCTCGACACATTTCAATCCAATAAAAAACTATTTCATGAATTTCTATATTGTACTACAGTTACAGAATGTAAACATTTTCAGTAGTATCGTTTTCCAATCCATCCTAGGTTATTATATTCTAACGTATACATATAATAACGGTATTTCAGTTTTTCACAAAAGAGAGAGAGAGAGAGAGAGAGAGAGAGAGAGAGAGAGAGAGAGAGAGAGAGAGAGAGAGAGAGAGATTATGAAACTAATTTATAAATTTTGATTAGAACAAAAAATATGTGGAAGAATTCCCAGATTATGAAATCTGAAAAATCAATAGATATAAAATTGCGCAATTTAAAAAACAATTTTTACATTTTCGTTGTAAAATGTTTCAGTTATTGATATTTACAAGTACTATATTCTTTAGGAAATCTAGGGAACATACTAAAAGACCATGACAACCCTATTAACCTAAAAAAAAACGTTTTTAATACTTGCGTACTCCCGGTGATGACCTACGACATGGAGACAACCTTATTAACAGTGAAGTCCGCCAAAAAACTGACAGTGACATAGCAAAACGATAAAATAAGAAGAAAAACCAAAATAGAAGATGTGATAGCAACCATAGCAGGCCCAAAATGAAAATGGTCAGGGCACATCGCCAGGCAAGACGACGAAAGATGAACGAGACATGTAGTAATGTGAAGGCCAAGACAACATAGAGGAAGCGTAGGAAGACCATAAAGGCGCTGGATAGATGACATAAAAAGGAAGGCGGGAAGTAGATGGTACCAAAAAACTGAATGCATAGCGGAATGGAAGAGACTATGGACGAAAAAGGACTACTGAAAAAGAAGAAGATATTCTTTAGCCCCTACAATCACTATTTTTGTTTTTCGATTATTCACGATTTGTTTCTTCTTAATTGTATTTAAACTTTCACTGATTTTAGCAACAGTATGAATAATTATAAAACATAACATTATTGTAGCTTCATAAAACCTGCTTTAAAATATAATTTTTACAGACTTTTTACTTTCAAGAGAATAGTTTCATAACAAGTAATTTTAAAAATTTGAAGTACCCATTGAAACCTAGTTATTAAAAATTCATATCACGTTGTTTTTGCAGGAAAATGTATTTATAAACAATATTAAAAAGTATCACAAATAAATGTCGTTACCACACTCAATGGTAATGACAAAGAAATCCAGCAATTGCCTTATTCAAGTGCCAATAACGTTTTTTACTAACTATAAATCTTTTTGAAATTATAATTGTTCTAAACAATATTACCATAACACAATCTTGATTACACAACAAAAACTGTAAATAAATCTAGTTTTGAACTTGTATTACCCTTAGTTTAGGTAATTCTTACTTCCAACTGCCACATAATTACATTCTAAAAACTGCAGTTCTGCAATACTTATGCAAAAACTTGAAGTTCTAAAAATTTTCAAGAGAATTTAAGAGGATATGATTTGTGATTACAAGTACTTTATTCTATGGGTATTACACACCCAACAACAATGTGCAACGCACAACCACATATAATGTTATAGAATTGCACTTGCTGCGTAACCGAATTTTCATTCAATATCGAAGTGAATTTTTAAAAAAAATTAATCTCATTGCTTATTCTCAATATGTCTCAAGTTAAATAAAAAACTGTTGATGTGGGTTAGTAGGTAAGCCACGTAAAATATTTTAATAATTAGCCCTTTGCATAAGGTTTAAGCACAATAATTAGTCAACAGTCGGTACACATCTTTCATTTTTATTAAAGGTGAGCCTATACTGATATTGGTCAATATAGGTCAAGACTCACCAATATGGATATTAACATGATTATATCTATTATCAGAGTTAAAGTATCTGAAATTGTATATCAATCTATTTTTTAATTAGGAATACTTTGCTTTAACACTGTTAGAAACATCACGTTATTAATACTATTAAGCTTCGAATGCATTTTAATGAAAACAATTTACGTATCACACTATTCTAATTATTTTCATAGTAATTATCATTACATTGGATACCAAATGTCAAGAGCAGCTTTAAAAATCAAATGAACGGCATAATTCAAATTTGCACTTAAAACCTATACGACGCTTATAGGAGAGTTCAAAGTTTGTACTTTTATCTAATTTTAATAATTTTGTGAAAGTAATAACAAAACATTTGAATTTTATTACTGTGTATGTTTGGGACTGGCCTTGTAATACACAAGTGATGCTACAGTCAACCCTGAAATAAATAGGGCGTGGAGTAAATGTCTTTTCTCTAGAAAATGTTTTTTAACACTACATATTAATGGAAGTTCAGTTAACAACAATCCCTACTGCTTTCCTGTGTTAAAACTTAAAAATGTTTGTAATATTTACCCATTACACAAAGGTCAAGGTCACTACCTAATTATATTTTCGCCAAAATACCGTCAAATTAATACAGTTTTCGCACAATAAACCGCAATTAAACTACGTTTATAAAACAGCAAAGGTACTTACAATAATAATATCTAAATTGGCAGCAAGATGGTCAGGTAACGTTCGTTTCGAAACTTCTTCCTCTGGCATTCCGTTAAATCTATCGTGCTTTTTTCTCTCCTTAATAGGCCTAGGTACTCCTCCATTCACTCCTATATTTGGATCGCCACTAATTGAAAAGAAACTGCATCAATGTTTTATCGGTGCACGAGCACAAAAGCTTTGACGAAACACGGGCGCACAATTCGACAATAAAGCTAAAAACTTACTCTTCTGTTTTGATTTTCTTTTTCCGTCCTCGTTTTTTAGGCCCAATTGCAAGCTGGTTTGTGGGTTGTGGGGTGGTCATAAAGCTCGGAGGTCCTTGTGCTATGGGAAGCATCGGCATGGGGTCGTCATCGATGAAACTGTAGGGGTCCTCAAGTTTCTCACACTTCACTTCGTGGTTTGGATTGGCAGTGTTCGAAAGCAGCATGTCAGCGCTGGTTTCATAACCATCATCGTGGGGCTCCAGCTTCATGTTCCTGTATTGCAAGCACAATTGGACGCCGTTTAAACTTTAAAGCTAGGACTGGGGCCACAATATTCTACTAAAACCGAGCTGAGATGACATTCAAGGCCTAAAGGGATGTTCTATTTCAATCCATTTAGAAATTTGGCAGCAGTGAAACAAGTGAAGGTAATCTGGATGTTGTGTAAACACACCAAAAACCAGAGAACTTCAAACTTTTTGTTGCATAAGGATTTGAAGATTCACTTTTATTTGTTTAATTGTTTATTTAGGAAATTACGGCTACAGAAGCCGGTTAAGCGTGAAACGTGCGAAATTGCCAGTGAAATAATTTATTTCCGTTTCACTCGTCGCAAAATGTTTAATAAAGGAAGGTCGAAAGTATCCCGAACCGCCGCAATTTGCAAACTAAAATTATAAATTTGAAGTGTCTGGAGGTCTAGACTAAAAACCAAGATAAACCGAAAGATTTACAAACATTTGGTAATTGCTGATAAAGTGAAACGATAACAAGTGGAGATAAATAGCACAGTAAACAGGTCGGAAGTGTGTATACTGTTTACGCGCGGGCAGAGCATGTGTAAAATGGGTATTACTCACAATTTGTATTTGTTAGCGATCGACACTGGGTGAGTGTAGGTACCATAAGACAACGGTCCAGGTCCTAGACCGGAGGCAGCTGAGTCAGGTGTCGTAGCACCGCCACCGCCCGCCTCCATGGTCGCTCCTAGGAGTGTGGAGGATTCACGAAAAAGAGTAGCCACCTGCATTTGAAGACCGTCGGTGGCCGCACCGAGCTCACGTTGGCTCGGAGAAAGCACACCCGCACGCACTTTAGATGTACATCCGCACTTGCTTTGTAAAAACCCGACAACAACCTCACCCTTTAAAAATAGTCTCTACTCTGTGATTGGTTCAATGAACGTTTCAGAAAAATCAATAGAATGTTATCTGACTGTATTTTTGTAGAAGTCTTACTTTCAGCTCATTGTCGATGTCTCCGTCGGCGTCGCTCCTCTCTTCGACGCCCGCCGTTCGACGTTTTTGTGTCAGCGCATTCTAGTAAAAAAGTGCGGAAATGCATAAAAAATTCTGTTTATATGAAACTCTAACCTGGTTGTTTATACCCTGGCTAAATTGATGCGCTGAAATGCTGCTGAGTGCCGGTAGATGGCGGCGCAATAGCTGTGATGACATCCTATGACTAATTTTCCTTTGCCTCGCAAATACAAAAATATAGTAGTCGGAATGAAATTATTAAACTTTTCAATTTTGCATAAAAATATACTCAGCTGTCAAGAAATTTTATTTATAGACCTTGACTTACCATGTACCATCACATCGATACTAATATTGATATATCGTTTACCCATATGGATATATCGATGTATCAATATTTAGTTACATTTTTCAAGATTTTTCATATACCTATCAATATACAGGGTGCTGCATTAGCGGACGCAACATACGAAATTTTCTGCTAATTACGAGGCCTTCAAATATTGTCTTCCCTAATGATTTTACAACAAAATTACAGGTTCTTTAAAGGACACTGCATGATGATCCAATTGGCAAAAGTTGAAAATTGTTTGTTGGCTTAGTTCGAAGGAACTTTAAAAATGTGTTATAATTGATTTAATTTCTATAGAACTTGCGGTAGGCTTTGATTTAACTTTTTCTTAACAGTGTAGACCATCTAGTTACGTTTAAGAATTTACTAAGTGAAGTTGACAGACGTCTATTTAAATAGGTTAAATTAACTATGGTGGCATTTTATATGCTCATTAACTAGAAAGTGTCAGAAACTATTTAGTAAATAAATAACAACTTTGCTAGGTTGTAAAACAACATTAAAAGATATACCTGTCCTTTCAATAGCTCTAACCTTTTTTTTTTTTAATGGAGGAGGGGAAATCTTCAAAAGACTACCCTTTCTGGGTAGTGCCGGATTTCTACCGACTAAAACCCCTCCTCCTCTCCTCGCAGTCTCCCCGGAACCGCTTACGCATACGTCGGGGAAATAGCTCTAACCTAGGAATATGTCAAATGTCATTTTGACGTTTTTCTAACTAGATATGTTACACTGTTAAAAATTAGTTAAATCGCAAGTAATATAGAAATGAAAGCAACTATAGCTAAATTTTGAAATTTTAAATCAAAATATCAATTTGACCTTGATTAGGGATAGTCAAAATTTGACAAATGACTGATAAATCTAGTTGAAAATGGACGATTGGAAGAAGAATTCATACATCGGATACAAAAATTAAATACATTGACTCAAACACCTAACATTGAAGTCCTTTTTTCATTCAATTGGCTATTTTCAACTACGACTGCTTCGATGTTATGTATTCTCGGTCTTACTTTACGGAGTGGAAGCTTGGACCCTCACTGCCTGTACTACTAAAAAAATAGAAGCATTTGAGATGTGGTGTTATAGGCGTATTCTTAGAATACCTTGGACAGATAGGGTACGCACCACCACAGTACTAGAGCGATTACATAAAGACACCGAGATCTTGTTCGCAATAAAAGAGCGTAAATTAGCATACCTTGGCCACGTTATGAGGAATAGCAAGTACAGGATCCTGCAAAACATTTTACAAAGCAAGAAAGAAGGAAAGAGAGGTCCAGGCCGGAGAAGACACTCCTGGCTAAAAAACTTACGAGAGTGGTATGGAGTAAACACTGCTACATTATTCAGGAGAGCAGTCAACAAAGTTCAAATAACTACGATGATAGCCAACGTTCACGGAGGACATGGCCGTAAAGAAGCATTTTCAACTAGGTTTAAATTGCTATTTTGATTTAAAATTTCAAAATTTACTGAGGCAACAAAAAATGCTCAACTCTTTTACTAATTGGATCATCATGTCATAATATATTTCCTCCAAGCAGGATAGGGCTTCCACAGTTTTTTTTCAGCGGGTCCTGTTTTTTGCCAACGCCTTTAATTTCCTCCATTTTTTGCCTGTTGTCGTGGCTACATTTGCTATTATTCTTTGCCGTATAGTTTTTGAGCGACCTATTCATCATGAATTCATGATTCGTGCGGGTTCCAGTCCAAAGCTGTCTTTGTTATGTTGTTGTCCTCTCTACGGAGTGTGTGATCAATCCATTTCCACTTTCTCCATATTATTTGGTTTTCCAGTGTGGCTCATTACTTCTTTCTTTAAATTACAAAAGCTGAAACAACGTACGAAAACCTCTAGGACATAGCTCCGTATCCAAAATGGTAATGTCAGAAAAAAATAGAATTAAAAATCCAAAAATTTTAATCAAATTTCTATCTCGTACTATTAACGACATTCCCATACTGGCATTTCTTACCTTGGACACACTCAGGAGTAATTAAAAGTGAACGATTTAAATTTTTACTGGTGTCTAGGAGTTGGTCTGCAATGCTAGGTCTAGCATTTTCAATCTAACTATCTATGACGACACGTGACAGATAACAGTTGACATTTGTCACCTGTCATCTGTCATCTCTCAGCTTTCAACTGTCATCTGTCAACTGTTATTTGTCAACCATTATCTGTCAATTGTCAACTGTCAACTTTCATCTGTCGTCTGTCAATTGTCATCTGTCATTTGTCATCTGTTATCTGTCAACTGTCATTTATTACTATTCAACTACCATCTGTCTCCTACCATCTGTCTCCTGTCATCTGTTAACTGCAATTTGTCATCTGTCACCTGTCATCTGTCAACTGTCTTCTGTCACCTGTCATCTGTCAACTGTCATCTTTCATCTGTCAACTGTCAGTTGCACGTCTGTTAGTCGCAATACAACATGACTAACAGTTGCGCGTCTGTTAGTCGCGATACAACACGACTAACGATTGCGCGTCTGTTAGTCGCGTTGCATTGCAACTACTAATCGTCTTAAAAACATCACGCTACTCTGGCCCTTCAGCGCTTCCGTACTATAATCATCATGTGGTCACGCAATAAAATAAACTGTGTTTTTCATTTATGACATTTAAGGCAGCACTCTTCTTGCTCTACACATGCCACAGAAATGTCGTGAAATGCTCACTGTTCCTTATGGAACTTATAGATGTATAGGTCCAAGAAGAAGAAGATTTATTGGAAAAAGTTAATAAGGAACATATTTAACACAAAATACCATATTCTTAACCAAAACATAAACATAAAACCAAGGCTTGAGGAAGAAGTCCACACGTTTTTATTTTTCATTGGTATGCGACAAAACGGTAGACAAAATATCTTCAAAAAAATTAGCTGCCGGATATGTATAATATTTGTAGCGTTTTTAGCCTTACTTTGATTCTAATAAATAATGTAGTACAATATTTCTTATAGAATTTTCAAATATTTGGTATAAAAAAGATATGTACAGCATAAACTATAATCCGATCACATATAGTTAGACGCAGGTTCTTTTCGGGATGATATGCACTAGTCATTATTACTTCCATCTTTCAGAGATTCTTGCTTTTAATATGAAGTAATAATTTCATCGTCTTTCTCTTCACTATCAATTTTGGATATAATATCTTTTTCATCCTCAACGCTCTCTTCATCGAGAGATTTTCATACTGAGGGTACATGGCTATAGCCACACTACCTGGTACTGTAAAAGCGCACATTTGACGCCGGAAAATATAACTCTTGGTCTATGGTGACCCCACATGGTGGTTTTAAGGTTAAATATTTTACATAATAGAAATTTAAAAGGTATCTCAAAAAAGATAAATTAAGACGTGGAAATTTTTTTATTATCTGAAAATTGTATTCTTGAAAAGACCTTTCATCTTCTAAACTTAAAATTCACTTTCGTATTTTTTTCTTACCTCCCTGAGTATTATGGAAAATGAGATGCTTCAAAATAAGTTGTTGTATTGTAGTTAACACCTCTATGCAATTCCAAACAACTTTTCCGAATAACATTTTTGTGTATTTTGAAAAATAAGGGTAATTTATTCTGGAGCCATTTTCATATTTTCAAATCTCCCCGATATATGAAAAGATATATTTAAATTTTGGCAAGTACATTTTGAGTTTGAGAAGATGCAGGGACTTTATAAAACTTTCTGATAAATGGATAATAAAAAAGTGTTCCACATGTGGCCAAATTTATGCCGATCTCTGAGCAATTAAAACTCTAAAGACCCTTATAGCAACAGAAGTATTTTTAAATAATACAGGGCTATTCTAAATGATGGACCCATTTTTAAAAATTTGTATTTATTAAAGTACAAATCCAAAATGAACGATGTACGAGGCTTTTTGAATGAATTCCTTCCTCAGCGCATAGGTCGCAGGGGAAATGAAGACCTGACTGTACACTTCTGGCCACCGAGATCTCCTGATCTCACTCCATGTGACTACTTATGGGGTTATGTTAAGCATGCTGTTTACGTCCCGCCTCTACCAACAACTCTGAACGATCTGCAGAACCGTATTACTGCTACCGTGCACTCAGTAACAGCAGATACGCTTTCTCGTGTGTGGGATGAGTTTAGCTACCGTGTAGATGTTTGCCCTGCAACGAACGGTGGACACATTGAACGTTTATAATGTATTAAAAAAAAGCTTTGAAACTTCCTCTTTTCGTTGGTATAATGATTGTTCATTTTGGATTTGTACTTTAATAAATACAAATTTTTAAAAATGTGTCCATCATTTAGAATAACCCTGTATTATAAAGTCTCCTTAAACACTACGTAGGTATAGTTCTACAACTGAAAGTGCTCGAGGCATTGCCACTTATAATTGTCAAAACAGGTGGTGGCAAATATAAACAAACCCAATCTAGTGCTTGGTGGCTACCATAAATATAAATTTCTTTCTAAAAGTATTCTACGTTTTTTGAGTAAATAAAAATCACCATCTTCTATTATGGGAAAAAGATTAAACGATTGGTGAGAAAAAATTTTCCAAGAGTTAATACCAGTCTTTTCAATAAAATCTGGAATCTTAGAATTTACAATTTAGTTATATATTGTACAGTTAAAAATATAAAGGTCCCGGGTGGTGTACTTTGAACAAGCGTCCACATTCGATCAGTAGAGTTAAGCAACGCTCTTTCTGGTCACAACTTGGATGGGAGTTCCACGGCTGCTTCTCTCGGCGCCTCGTGGTACGACTGCCACGGAAATAGTTGGTCCCGGATGTCATTTTATTTTATTTTTATTTTAGAGAGTTTATACTGCGTCCAACAGTTAAAACTAATTAAGGACACAGTTACATACATTTAAATAAATATATCATTCACAACGAAAATAATAGAATATAAAAAAAAACCATAGTACCACAAAACAAATCCACACAATCAACTAAATAATTTAAAAGTAATTATTCTAAAACAACAAAAATATTTATCATATAGCAACCAAAATGGGTTTTCTAAAATTAAAGCACAGAAAAAAAAATCAATTAATTAGTAATGAATAGAAAAGAAAAAATAAAATCGTTGATTTCAAAATAATGTTAAACACATTCGCTTAAACTTTGCGACAGAAGGCATGTAAAAATCCAGTCTTCCGGCGAATCTGTTGCTCAGGTTGCACATTCGGTATATCGGTGAGTTTAGAAGCATATTTGTCTTAGAGCGGGATAAATAAAATACTAATTCGTTTCGCGATGATACCCTTGGAACTAAAAAATTCAGCTGCCTTAATATTTTAGAATCCACATCATGACAGTCGTTGGTGGGGTTGGAAGTCCCCATAAATGCACAGCGACGCCTATAATTGGCCTAACGGCTATTGGCTGAGCGCGAAATAAATAAATAAATAAATAATGAAACAATGCAAAAAAAATAGTATCAGTATTGAAAAGCATAATCTATAGCAGTGATTCTCAACAGGAAAAATTTAAAAAGTGGGGGGGGCCGTAGCAGCCCTTAAGGAGGCCACGGTAAGCTTTAAAATTAAATTAAAAATATGTTGTGTAGGCACAATACTCTGAGAACAGTTTCCTCATAGAAGGCCTAAAATAAGATCCCGTTTCCTAGAATATATTGCTGTTGGAAACAATAACGAGCAAGACTTTGAGGGGAACACACTGATGTGGTCTACGCTCAGAGGAGCCACGAGAAAAAAATATTGAGAAACACTGGTCTACAGTACAGTTGAAATGAAATATTTCAATTTTAAAATGTGATTGTAAATAGATACCACTATCATGATATACAATTTATTATAATTTGAGCTGATACAGTAGATACATATGAATTTGTATTATAATTTGTTCCAAGTGGTGACAACAGTTTTTTTCTAATTTGTAGTAGTTTAAATGAATGTAAATATTCTACATTAGAAAAATGGAAAAGGTAGGTAGTTAAAATTGACAAAATATATATGATATTCAATATAATGGAACAATCAATCTTCTTTTTCATAGGTATATAAGCAATATTAAAACATATGGTAAGTAACGCAATTTTGGATAAAATTTAGGCACGTAAGAGCACTTTTTTAGAACTTAAAAAACATATTTTTTTTCATTGGTCTGTCTGTGTGTCTGTATGTCTGTCTGTGTGTCTATCTGTCTGTCTGTGAACAGAATATCTCAAAAACGAAAAGAGGTATGGCATTGAAACTTCATATATAAGTTTTGTGTACTATGTAGATAAGACAGCAAGCCTTTGAAGAAAATCGCATAACCGGAAATAGATGTTTACTCTTGAGATTTTTCAGTTCTTTTTGATTTTTTCAAAAACGGCTCTAACGATGTTTTTCAAACTTCACATTTTTATTACATTTGAATGTGTATTGAAGTGAGATAAATGATTTTCCAGTTCAATACTTCTAAAATGGGTTTCTTTTGTTTTTTTTCTATTTTCTTTATTAACTCCTATTTTAAGTAGAACACCCGGTATATTAATACATTTTTGAATTCAGCTTAACATTCTAGAGAAAATTTGTTTCTTCACCTAACGCTCTATTTTGTACCGTTCTTGTAGAATTTGTAATTTTTGAAAATTTTTGACAAATGCTTAAAAATTTAAAATCAAATTTTTGGGTAATTATAAGATCACTGTAAAAAGAAGTTGTGTGCGTGTATCACACCAGATTTTTTTTACTTTCTTTTACGATAAAGGAAGTATTGGATTAAACCCAAAAATTCGAAATTGAGTTTTCAACAGATCTTCACGTTTTAGAGTCCCCTGATCCCAAAAAACTTTTTTTTATTGGTCTGTCTGTGTGTGTGTGTCTGTCTGTGAACAAAATATCTCAAAAACAAAAAAGGTATGGCGTTGAAACTTCATATATACGTTTTGTGTACTATGTAGATAAGACAGCAAGCCTTTGAAGAAAATCGCATAACCGGAAGTAGGTGTTTACTCTTGTGATTTTTCAGTTTTTTTCGATTTTTTCAAAAACGGCTCTAACGATTTTTTTCAAACTTCACATTTTTATTACATTTTTAATGTGTATTGAACATTGAAGTGCGATAGGCGATTTTCCAGTTCAATACTTCTAAAATGGGTTTTCTTTGTTTTTTTTTCTATTTTCTTTATTAACTCCTATTTTAAATAGAACACCCGGTATATTATTACATTTTTGAATTCAGCTTAAAATTCTAGAGAAAATTTGTTTCTTCACCTAACGCTCTATTTTGTACCGTTTTTGTAGAATTTTTTATTTTTGAAAATTTTTGACAAATGCTTAAAAATTTAAAATCAAATTTTTGGCTAATTATACGATCACTAAAAGGAAGTTGTGTGCGTGTATCACACCAGATTTTTTTTACTTCCCTTTACGATAAAGGAAGTATTGGATTAACCCCAAAAATTCGAAATTGAGTTTTCTTCACGTTTTATAGTCCCCTGATCCCAAAAAAACTTTTTTTAATGGTCTGTCTGT
This sequence comes from Agriotes lineatus, assembly GCA_940337035.1. NCBI lineage: Eukaryota > Metazoa > Arthropoda > Insecta > Coleoptera > Elateridae > Agriotes > Agriotes lineatus. The sequence continues at coordinate 60,427,895 of OW679202.1, forward strand.
GTGTGTGTCTGTCTGTGAACAGATATCTCAAAAACGAAAAGAGGTATGGCGTTGAAACATCATATATAAGTTTTGTGTACTATGTAGCTTAGACAGCAAGCCTTTGAAGAAAATCGCATAAACGGAAGTAAATCTTTACTCTGGTAATTTTTCAGTTTTTTTCGATTTTTTCAAAAACGGTTTCAACGATTTTTTTCAAACTTTACATTTTTATTACATTTTTAATGTGTATTGTTGTGAGATAGGTGATTTTCCAGTTGAATACTTCTAAAATGGGTTTCTTTTGTTTTTTTCTATTTTTTTAATAACTCCTATTTTAAGAACACCTGGTATATCATTACATTTTTGAATTCAGCTTAAAATTCTAGAGAAAATTTGTCTCTTCAACTAACTCGCTATTTTGTACCGTTTTTGTAGAATTTATAATTTTTTAAAATTTTTGACAAATGCTTAAAAATTAAAAATCAAATTTTTGGTTTGAAAAAAAAATCGTGTCGTTTTTAAAAAAATCGAAAAAACTGAAAAATCACAAGAATGAACACCATACTTCCGGTTATGAGATTTTCCTTAAAAAGTTGCTGTTGTATCTGGATAGTACACAAAACTTATATATGAAGTTTCAATGCCATACCTCTTTTCGTTTTTGAGATATTCTGTTCAGAGACACACAGACAGACAGACCAATGAACAAAAACATATTTTTTGGGTTCAGGAGACTCTAAAACGTGGAGTTCTGTTGAAAACTCAATTTCGAATTTTTGGGGTGAATCCAATAGGTTCTTCCTTTATCGGAAAAGGAAGTAAAATACAACTTTATGTTATAACTCGAATTTCAAAATTTTTTTGAAAAACTGATCGAAGATGGGGGTCCATTTTTCCTATAGTTAATGAGATTTCCTATGAAAACATTGAAATTTTACCACCCTGTACGTGATCGGTTTGTATAAGCTTATTCTTTTAAATATACCCCAAAAAAAAAGTAAAACAAATAAATCTTCCGTTTCAGCAATGAAATTAGAACAAATTAGAAACATGTTTTATTTTTCTATGACAACTATTTTAACTCGATTATACCAGTTGGAACTAGAAAGAAATATGTTTTTGTAGTGACCAGGCCTCTCTGAAATTTATCTGTGGGGGCCAGCGGCCCCCATGGCCCCTAAGGCCTACGGTTCATACGCGCCTGACAAGATGCAACACTATTTACGAGAAAACAAAGATTTTGCCTATATTTTTTCTAGCAATAAGAAATATACCTGCTCCCGTGCTGCTTTATACAAAGTAAAATCTAATTAGTCATCATATACTAAATTAATTAAAACTTTCTTCCAGATTATTGCATTGTTGCCAAAAATCTACAGAAACTTCGTGGTGGCATAAATATACATCTTTGAGGCATATTATTTTCAAAGTTCATTATTTAAAACCTGAAATTATAATCATGCGTTACCTACAACATGATTAAATACAATAACAGCATGGACAATGCAACCATAGATCGATAATAAAAAACCTTAATTTGAAATTCACGAATGGCAACCTGGCAACAATTAGTTTTTATCTCCAATGTGAATTGTGAAAGTCTCTTTATAGGTGGCGCTAAACGAAGGTATTTTGACAGGTTTCCAAAGTTGGAAACTGAGACTTGGCAATTATCCTTCATATTTGTAGTTAATAGTTTTTGTCAATATTGTTAAACGGTGTATGAAGTACACAGTGGTGATAGTTAACGCTATAATTCGCTGTGTCATTGTTCTTAGCAGTGGTTCTTCTAAATAAGTTATACATGTTTACAACATCGACTAGTTGTTGTCATTGTGTGAAATGTCAAAACGTTCGTAAATGTAGATACGATTTAAATGCGTGACGAGAGTCTACACTATGGGTAATTGTTTAAAGAGGTCCACAACGGACGACATCTCCCTTTTGCGCGGCAGCGACAGTGTGAGGGAATCGTCTTCTGATCAGCTGGGGCCATCCCCCTATCAGGTGAGTTAGTGCATTGTTCTTTGTTGCAAACCTGTCACTAACAGCACAATTCTTAGGAGACGTTGCCCATTCAAGCGGCCACTCCAGTGTACCACCCGTCCCCTAGCGTGACAAGGTCCGTAGCTCAGCTAACTGAAGAGGAACAAGTGAAGATTGCTAAACGTATCGGACTAATTCAACACCTGCCTACTGGCACCTACGATGGCTGCAAGAAGGCGCGTGAATGTGTTATCTGCATGGTGGAATTCCTAGTGGGTGATGCAGTTCGTTATTTGCCTTGTATGCACACATACCATATGGCATGCATCGATGACTGGCTCATGCGCAGCCTCACATGTCCTAGCTGCATGGAGCCGGTAGATGCTGCCTTGCTAACTAGCTACGAGACCAACTGATGGCCAGTGCCTTGCAACCGATAGTGAAACACTGTGATTTGAACTGTCTTCGTGTTTGGGCGTGAATGGAGTGTGGCTGTGAGCCCCCCTTGTTGCAGTGATAACGAACACCCATGTCATGGCGAATTGTTTTTCTGCATTTTAGGGTGGGTAGATATGTATAATTAGCGGATGGGATGTACAAAATGTCTTGTTAGAAAGGCACTGCTTTGTGGTAAATACAGCTGGCTTATGAGGAGTTATTAATGCGTTTTACACATCCCATCTAATATCTGAACTAGGTAGTTGTCTGTCTTTCTCCATTATATCATAATTAGTCAGACTTTTGTTTTAAGTGGAGGCTGTCCGAATCTGATAGGAAATCGAAGACATTATTTGTAAAATTGTTCTCTGATCGAAAAGTGTATTTTTCAGATCGCCTCTTCTTGTAAACATTAAGAATAACGTCCATTTGATATTTTTACTTTTTGTATTACCTACTTCTTTAGTACTATGTAATAATGCGTTTTATGGGGATGCAATGTACATTAACAAACATTAAGATACACCTGTGTAAAGTAGAATGGATAGCTCCGTTGACGAATGCTCCCAATATTTTATATCTTGCCAAACGTATTTTCCGTAACATCTGTACACAAGCATTTTTAAATCTCTATCTAGTTTTAATGTCAAAATTGTAGTGGTACTCTTATTTTGACAGTGATTATATAAGTAACAAATTGTACGATTAAATATAAATGGGACAAATGGCAAATATATCGCAAGCTTTTACGATTCTACCTGGTGTAGGAAAGTTTTTAAAAAGTTTTTAGTATTCATGAGACTGTAGAGACTGCATGTACGTCCCACACTGTGCAAACGAGGGTGTATAACTTGACTGCAATTTGTGATACCTCTACTTCAATTTGTGTTTAGTTTTGTTCCAGGTAGAACTATACAAGCTATTTTGTGCTATTTTTAATGCATCACAGCTGTATTCAAGGTAAATTTTGGTGCTCAACTTTTTCTTTTTATTATAGTCATGATTGTTTCCGGAGAAAAGGTAAAAGTTTTTGCACAGTATTCACAGTGGATATAGCTATATAGTATTTTTATGTTTATCTGATATTTGTACACTTAAGTTTATTAGTCAAGTGGTTTATTTTAGTCAAAGAAATCTATGTTATTTTAACTGATTTTTCCCTCAAATGTTTTATTAGCATAATTAAAAAAATTGTGATAAAATATGTGTTTGCTTTTGTATAGGTGAAACAAAGTAAATAAAAAGCAGTATTGAGTAGTAGCCTACTCAAATGCAATTTGTTAGTTTTACAATATGAATTGTGACCCTAAAATGTGCTCCCTTTCACAGTTGGTGAAGGTTTCTCACTGTTGTTGTTTGCAAAATGAAGGTGCAATTGTGTTCCATGGTAGATCAACTTAAAAATATTGTAGTGTGTTTTTTACTTTTTTAAATTATATCATATTTAGAAAATCACTGAATCATTTTTTCCTAGATAGGACTAAAATAGTATTTTTAATATTGCATGGAATGTTTAAAGAAGCAGTAGGAATCGGACGTCTTTACAAGATACGATGTCTTCCCCTGGAACTTGTTTGGATAACAACAGGTGTTCAAGTGATGACAAATTAAAAATATTTTCAGATACACGCACAGATAAGATTACTGACAGATGTTGTTATTTTGTACATCAGCTTCTGAATCATATTATTATCATAGTTTTCAAGTCGTTCGAAAAACCAACGAGAAGAATTGTGCTGTGGTATTCTAATAGTATTCCTAATTTTCTGCGTATTTTACAATATAAAATACGAAATAATATATAATAAAAAAGACCAAAAAACAAAAATGGGAAGGAGCTATAGGAGCCATAACATTTGCAGGTGATTCTTGGACAACAGCAAAACCCGTATGAAAATGTACTCTTAAGGCAGGCACGTTAAACATGTGGCCCTTTGCAAGCACACCTGTGGCCCGCACAAAGGACACTAGCGATTAATTGAAGTAATTTAGGTATATATACAGGGTGTAAAAAAAGTCTGGAATATAGCAAATATTTCAAAAACTACTGGAGATGAATTTTTCAAAATTGCCAGACTTATATGGATGTAAACAAAGACCTAGAGGAGCTCCTTAATATTGCTAAATCGCATTCGCTAATATTAAGCTAATGCTGTTTTGTAGAAGATGCGATCGAAATTTTATTCAGCCTCAAATTAAAATACTTATTGACGGTGCTGAACTCGAATTAATTAAAGCAGCCAAAAATTTGGGCTTGATAATAGACGAAGAGCTAAAGTTTACTGCTCATCCTTTATCTAATAGACGTGTCTGTCCGGGACGCTGTTTTGTCTGTCTGGGACGTTGTTTCAGCAGCCAAACCGTAAGAGATAGAGAAAAAAGTTATATGTTTGGAATGGTCATGTCAGGTCAGGAACCGAATTTCAGTCACGTGACACTTCCGGTTTTCGAGAAATCACAAAAAAGACCGTTTTTCAAATAGAACGCGTATTAAATAAAAATGTTTCAGCAGCCAAACGGAGCTGCGACCCTCTGCGCCTTAAAACCTCAATCGGTTAGGCAACTACTTTGACACCTTCCAGGTCTGGGTACAGTTTTTATTTAATACGCGTTCTATTTGAAAAACGGCCTTTTTTGTTTTTTTAAATGAGACATTTGTCTCACTGGACTGCTAGTCCATATATATAATAGACTTGTCCGGGACGCTAGTCCGTCCGGGACGCTGTTTCAGCAGCCAAACCGTAAGAGATAGAGAAAAAAGTTATTAAAGTTATATGTTTGGAATGGTCATGTCAGGTCCGGAACCGAATTTCAGTCACGTTACACTTCCGGTTTTCGAGAAAATAAAATATTTTAAAAAATATTGTTTTCATTTAATACGCGTTCTATTTGAAAAACGGTCTTTTTTGTTTTATTAAATGAGACATTTGTCTCACTGGTTGCTAGTATTAATAAATGTATCAGTGGTGGTTACAACATGTTACGACTGCTGTACCAAAATCGCCATGTATTAAATCAAGACCTTCGAAAAATCTTACGCAAATCTTTAGTGCTATCAAAACTTAATTATTGTGATTCCGTATACGGGTCTTGTTTATCTTATCTAGACTCCGAAAAGATTCAAAGAATTCAAAATACGATCACATATTACATAAACTGATCGACGTTCGGCGGTTAAATATGTCTAATCGTAGGCTACTTCACGCTTTATGCTTATACCATAAAATTGTTTTAGATAGAAAACCTAAATACTTCTTCTTCTTCTTTTTCTTCCTTCTGTATTTAGGCATAATTGCCTGTTTTTCTTCGCATATTTGCCTCCATTTAGTCGTTTGGAAGGTTGTCACTCCATCGTTTTCGAGGTCTTCCGATGCTCCTTCGTCCTGATGGTGATTTATCCCTTGTTATTTTTACAATTCGTTCTTCCGTCATGCAATCAATGTGCTCATTCCATTTTTTCTTTCTATCTAATACCCAGTCATTGATGTTATCTATCCTACATATTTGTCTGATGTCCTCACTTGTTTCTCTATCCATTAGTGTTTTTCCAGCTATTCTGCTCGCTATTTTCATCTCTGTTGTCTCTAGTATTCTTTTCGTTTTTGATGTCTCGGGTCGGGTTTCTGCTGTATAGGTAAGTATAGGCCTAATTGCAGTCTTGTAGATCCGGGCTTTGGCTTCGATTCTAATATGTTTGTTTCGCCATATTGTGTCGTTTGGGTATGCCGCTACCCTTGTCGCTTTTGCAGCTTGGCTCCTTACTTCGGTCTCAACATCCCCGTATCCAGATATTTCGATGCCCAGATATTTAAACCTCATTTCTTGTTGTATGATTTTATCTTCGACCATAAGCTTGCATCTGATCGGTGTCTTGGAGTTAGTCATGGATTTTGTTTTCGCCATTGGTATCATCAAATTAAATTTTTTTGCTGTTTTATTAAACTGGTATAGTAACCTCTGGAGATCATCCTCGTTCTCCGCGACCAGCACCGCATCGTCTGCATAACATAGGATTTTGACCTCATTATTTCCCATTTTGTATCTTTTTAGTTTGCTTACTTGTTTTATAATTTTATCCATAACGATGTTAAATAGAAGCGGGCTTAGAGAGTCTCCTTGCCGAATGCCATTACTTACAGGATATGTTCAGTTAGTTCGCCTTTAATTTTAGCTTGAATCTTATTTTCTGAATATACATTTTCAAGTGTTTTAATGATGTTGTGAGGTATTTGTCTGTCATAAAGAAGGTGTATTATATCTGCTAACTGTATTCGGTCGAAAGCCTTCTGTAGATCGATAAAACACATAAAGGCTGGTCTATTGTATTCAATCGACTTTTCCGTTATTTGTCTTAGAACGAAGACGGCGTCTGTGCAGGATCTTCCTGATCTGAACCCCTGTTGCTCGTCTGCTAATGAAATACATTCATTTATTTTGTTTGTTATAATCTTCGTGGTTAACTTAAGGGTAGTGCAAAGCAAATTTATCCCTCTATAATTTTCTGGCACTTTTTTATCGCCCTTTTTAAACAACAGGATCGTAATGCTGGTTCGACATTCATCTGGGATTTTATGTTGGGAGAATATTTTTTGGATTAAAGTTGTTAATTGTTGATTTAGCTTCTCTCCCCCGTATTTAAGCAACTCGTTGGTGATGTTATCTTGACCTGGGCTTTTCCTGTTCTTCAGTTTTTGGAGTGCTATTTCTATGTCTTTCTTTTCTATAAAGGCCTCCTCGTTGGTTAATATCTCTGGTGTAAATAAATACTTATTCAATAAAATTACTTTCCGAACTGATGTGCATACACTTAATTTGAGGTTCAAGGGGTTATTAATGCCACCTATTCACCGTTCTCAACTGTTTAAACATTCCTTTACACACCAAATAGCTTATCATTATAACTCTTTACCCTTGAATCTCAAATCGTTGAATTACAACTGTTTTAAAATACATTTACGTAGAACAAGATTTTGTCACTCTGCGTGATCTATCCATCTGTACATAATTTGGACAACTTTATAACTTATAAGAGCCTGTAGAGCGTAATCTTCATTCAAGTTTATTTTAATTATTTCTTTATTCGTCTATTTTATTTCATTATTACCGTAACACATGCGTAAACGGGGTTGAGTGGAAGAGCAGCTGACGCTTATAGTGTCATAGTTGAACTCCGCCTTAGAATTTTTTTTTCTTGTATAATTTTGTACATAACATAACAAATAATAAAGACAAATAATAATAATAATAATATAGGTAAAAACAGTGCATCTAGGAAGGACAAAACAGTTTCTGTAAAACTGTACAGGGTTAGTCAGAAAAAATACCAACTTTTGTATTTTAAATTGGATACCAAGTATATTACCGAGGCATCAAATAGTCCTTCAAAAGACAAATTCAACGATATACGGTCTGACGGATTTATCTGTCAAAATGACAGATGAGGGGTGACTTAAAGAATAAAGTTTACAACAATAGACCGGTTAATAATGAAGCTTTAAAGAATCATATTAGAAATGAGATACGTCAAATTTGATGGGATGCTTTTGACGTCTTACGAGACTTTAAAGACAGTATCCCATCGAATTTGACGTATCTCATGACATTTCTAATATGATCCTTTAAAGCTTCAATATTAACCGGTCTATTGTTGTAAACCTTATTCTTTAAGTCACCCCACATCTGCCATTTTGACAGATAAATCCATCAAACCCTATATCGTTGAATTTGTCATTTGAAGGACTACTTGATTCCTCGGTAATATACAGGGTGTCCAATTTAAAATACAAAAGTTGGTATTTTTTCTGACTAACCCTGTACAGTTACAGAAACGGTTTTGTCCTTCCTAAATGTGCCGTTTTTACCTATATAAATCTGTAAATTTTTCCAGACTTTTTTTACACCCTGTATATATGGCTCTACATTCCTTTAGGAATTGTAGCCGCTCATTCATGTGAGCTCTGGAAACTCATTTATTGTGGTGAGTTAATCCACGTTCTTCCATTCTTGATTTATTCTAGTCTGTTGTTGGTCTTTGCTTTTTCCGTTAACTTCCTCCACCTGTCTAGGTCCTGTACCTTGTCCCACCATGTTTGTATCTCCAGTCTCCTTATATCCTCCTTCTTTACTTCCTTATTATCTCCCATTCTCCTTATATGGCCGTACCATCGGAGTCTGCACTTTTATGGTCTTCATCACTATATCTTCTCCTTTTAGAATGTCTTTTATTTCAAAATTCATTAATCTTCTGTATTCCCCATCAGTGACTTTCTTTAATCCATATATTCTTCTTACTATCTTCCTTTCCTTTCGAATATTCGTAACTTTTCTTCTTCCAGGCTCGTTAAATTTGCTGTCTCCGCACCATAGGTAACTACCGGTTTAATAGCTGCCTTATATACCTTCATTTTTGTGTTTATGCTTATATTTTTGCTTTTCATTATGCTTTTGTATTTATAATAAGCTTTGTGCCCCGCCTGTACTCTGTGGCCAATCTCATTATTTCTGTCGCTTTTGCTGTTAATTATTATTCCCAAGTATTTAAAGTTTTCTACTACTTCAAATTCAAAATTTCTTATTTTTACTGCTTTGGTTGTGGTTCTTCTATTTCCTCTGCTTATTTCCATGTATTTGCTTTTTTCTTGGTTTATTGTGAGACCTTTTTTCTTTGCCTCTTGTTCAATATTTTTAATTAATTCTTCCAAGCTTCTTCTGTCTCTAGCTAGCACAGTGAGGTCGTCTGCATACGCTACTACTTGTGTCGCTTTGTTGATGATTGTTCCCTTAAACTTGCACTCTTTAATTACTGCATCTAGTGTTAGTATAAACAATGTTGTTGATAACCCATCTCCCTGTCTCACCCCAAGATTAATTTCAAATTCTTCGGTTTCTCCTTTTTCTGTCCTGACTGTTGCTTGTGAATTTTTCATGGTCATTTCTGTCAATCTTATTAACTTTCCTGGTATCATCATGCTCTTCATGGCTTTTATTACCTGTGTTCTGTTTAGGCTATCAAATGCTTGTTTGAAGTCAATGTACACCATTTGCAGATCAGCTCATACTCATAAAACTTTTCAATTGTTTGCTTCACTATATGCACAGCGTCTACGGTAGACCTTCCTCTTCTGAAGCCGTATTGGTAGTCTCCCATTTGTGTCTCCGTGTATACCATTAATCTTTTATTTATTATTGTAGTCATTATCTTATATACAGCACTGAGTAGAGTGATTCCCCTGTAGTTTGCACAAGCTTTTGGATCGCCTTTCTTGTAAAATGGCACAATTATTCCTTTTTTCCACTCACTGGGCATCTTTTCTTCTTTCCAGATATGGGTTAGTAGTTTGAATATTCTTTGGCTTAAAGCTTGTCCTCCATATCTTATCAGCTCATTTACGATGTTATCCTTTCCACCTGATTTGTCCCTCTTAAGCTGTGCTGTTACGTCATTAAATTCTTCTTCCGTGGTTGTATCCGCTCCTTCTTCTTCTATATGGTTTTCCAAGTTTTCATCTTTTTCCTCTTCAATCACCATCTTGTTGTCTGTTAGTATTTCCTTAAAGTGATTCATCCACTCTGTGTTGCTTATGTCTACAATCACTGCAGAAGTTTATGGTAACACCCTCAAAAAGCTGCATACAGCTATTGTCAAAGAACGTCCAAATTTATCACAAGGTGAATCGCTCATTCTACATGACAACGCGACCGAGCATAAGGCCGCCAAAATCAAACCAATTCTGCAGGAATGCCGCTTTATCGAGCTAAATCATCCACCTTATAGTCCGGATCTGGCACCGTCCGACTTCTATCTATTCAGAAACCTAAAAAAGAATCTCAGAGGGCGTCGTTTTGAAACAGACGAGCATTTGAAAGAGGCAGTCAATGACTATTTTGAGACCCACAAAGAATCTTTTTTTTCAACGCTCATTAACTCTTTGGAGGACAAATGGCATAAGTGCGTTGAAGTTGGGGGAGATTATATTGAAAAATAAAATTATTTTAAAAACCGTATGTAATTCGTTTCGTAGTTAGGTAGATAACTTTTCTAGTTCCCCTCGTATAAGCATTATACAAGCGTTAATGCATTTTAAAGTAGAAACTAAGTATATAAAATTAATTTGGAAACTACTTAAAAATAACTGGATACATATAGCTAGAAAGCAAAGGTCCAAGTTTTAAAATCAAAAGAGGAGTTTGCCAAGGTGATCCGGTATCTCCAGACCTATTTAACATTACATTAGAACATCTATTTAAAAACCTAAATTGGAAAAACAAAGGTATTCTGATCGATGGAAAGAATTTATCAAATTTAAGATTTGCGGATGATGTGGCGGTGTTTGCAAAAAACAGCAAAGAATTGAGCAAAATGCTAAATGAATTAAATGAAGCCGGCAAAACAATAGGGCTAAAAATCAACTTTAACAAAACGAAGATTATCACTAATGGAAGAAAACTCAAAGTAACAATAGAAGAAAAAGAAATAGCATATGCAGAAGAAAGTATTTATTTAGGACAAATAATAACGTTTGAAGACAAAAGAGAAAAAGAGCTACAAAGGAGAATCACACAAGGTTGGAGAAAATTTTGGTCACTAAAAGAAATATTAAAAACGGGAACACCCAATTATCTCAAGAGAAAGGTTTTCAATAGCTGTGTAATACTAACAATGACATGGAGCAGAAACATGGTCTATGACCAAAAATGAACTCAAAAAACTAGAAACTACACAAAACAAAATGATACGTAACATCTTAAAAATAAAACTAAGTGATAAAGTGAAAATAGTGGACTAAAGACGTAAATTTAAAACAATTGATATAGTGCGCGGGTGTAAGAAACAGAAATGGAGATGGGCCGGGCACATTTGCAGAACGAAGGACAGATGGATATTAAGAACTACAAAATGGACACCACATATGAAACGAAGACCAAGAGGCAGACCAAAAACCCGCTGGACTGACGAATTAAAACATCTAACAGGAGAAAACTGGATGTAATATGGAACAGATCAAGAAAAATGGAAAGCCGTGGAGGAGGTCTTTGCCCAATAATGGGATCCCACAGGCTATGATGAATGGCCATGGAATAGTTCTTGATTTACAAGTTGAAAATTAAGTTAGAAATACCTAGCAACTATACATATTAAAGCAGTCACCTTCACAACAGACCATATTAACTGTCCCAGTTTTTTTTCTTGCATAGTACATTTTTAATGGTTTCTGATATGGAGTTGTCTCATATGCAATGCTTTGCTCCTATGTGTAATAAAAGTTGCCTATACAATTTTGATATATTTTAATATATGTATTAATAGAAAATGCATAAGGCCTGAACATTGGCATCAGAAGCATGAACTTATTGGACTGGACGCAATGTAAATTCTAAAAAAATGATATTTAACGTTTCGATTTTTTATGTAGCATTCACCAACTGCAATATATAGTATTTACAATAAACGCAAACATATTTGAATAATGTTGGAGTTGGTATATGCATACAATTTTTGAACTGGAGATTCTATATTTTGCTTTGAAAAGGTATAATTGCATAAAAGCGGTTTTGAAATTATACACCACTTTTAGAAAATGAAATAAAAATACCTATTAATAAAATCTACGTCAATAGTATCCGACACAGTGTTTGTATAATACCCTTAAAAGTAATTGTAACATTTACGACAGATGCTTATTAAATATTACAGCTTTAACCTATTAGTTTTGGTAATTTTTTCTAAGTATATTCTATGACATAGTACATGAAATTTTGGAAATCAAACGCTACCTTGTGTCATTAAGTTTATCGAATAGAGTAAGTATATACTGTAATGAGAAAAATATTCAAAGAGAAACATGAGACAATGGTATACGGTATATTAAAAGAAAAATAAGAAAGAATATTAACAAAAAATTAATTAAAATATCTATTCCCAAAAATTAATATAAGGATCTTTTTATTTATCAATAAAATCTAAAAATAGTACTGACAATTATATAATTATAATATTATTATTATGATGTTATAAGATATTATTGATGTGTGCAGAAAACTAACCATCTATCTGTCAATTTTTTAAAACATAAATGTTTTTGCACTTTTTTAATGTTGAAACTGTTCAGCAACTCTGTGTGTATATAAATCACAATGCTACATTATTTAACCGCTTTTGAGTCATAGAAGCTCTCTACTAGGTTTTTAGTTTATTCAATGCCCTAAATCTTTTTCTGCTTTACAGCTTGAAAAAGGACAAATGGAAAGCAGGTGAATAAGTCCTTTACCGACTGGTCAAGTCCTTTCACTTGATTTGGGCATGGAACATAGAGTATCCCACAAGACACTTTTGAATAGATGGAGACGAAAATAATCATAATTATAGTGAAGAATTACAAGTTAAACACAGTCACAAAATTGTGCGAACAGCCGGTTTGCGGAATATTCATCAGAATATTTACAGTTTCAACTGAAGAGCAAATACGTCCTTTGAGATATTTTTCGGGTTTCGACATGTTCGATTCTGACTGCACTTTAAATTCATCAGCTACTTCAGCTTTAGTCACATACTTGCACAAATATAATTCAAATCCAGTGCTTGTGACTAGCATTACATTACAATGCGCACCCCAGAATAGCAGATCTAGGTTGTAAGAAACAATATTGAAGTCTTCTGGTTGTGATCGTGGATATTTGTAACGCACGCCAGAATCGTCTAATTGTGTGGATTCGCATGCCTCAAAAGGAAACCCGTAGCGACACTTAACCAATCGTTTGCCTTTAGCACCTCTAAAACAACGCTCTTTGAAGCATGAATGTTGCTGAAACGTTTTCACATAATCACGGAAAGCCTCATTGTATTGGTGATCTGTTCTAGGCATTTCAGCGGTGATCAATTCTGAAGCACTTGCTTGATCTTCAAGCCAAATAACACAGTGGATGTGCGCTCCACCTAAAAAAGATTTAAAGAATTAAACTACCGATTCTTGATAAACATATTATAGAACTAACCTCGTTTTTGATACTCTTGACGCCACCAATAAGCTTTGACTTTTCCAAAAGGTCCTTCAGATTTCAAAAAGATCTGCTCAAATTCCTTTACTCTTCGATAGAAGTCCATGGAAACTTCAAATGCATGATTTATTGGAAATGTGCGCGTCTTTTCCAAATTGTAACTGTCAATCGTTTGTTTAGGTACATTAACAAAAGGACCGCCTTTCATTGCTGCAATGGTTGATGGCCAGCTATCATTTTGAGTGAGCGTTACGAATAAATCTGGAACACGACCCATGCTGTCTACTAATGCAAGCAATTCAAAAAGCTTGTTTGCCCAAAATTTTGAGCTATTCGGGACTTTCTTTGGTACAACTGTTCCATACCGCTTATATGGATTTTCATCTTCTATATCCTGGACTGTGAGCGGTTCCATTCGCTTCGCTTCATTCACTACACGTGTGCTATTGTAGGATTGAATCCTAAGCTTAATGTTAATGTCAAGTAGCACAAAAGGATAGCTTGACTCTTGTCTGAATGATGGACAAACAGATCCTATTCGAAACCTGCCATAGTCAAGGCGATTTAATAATGTATCGGGGCCCCAGCTTCCTTTTCCAACAGGGAAGAGATGTGGATAGCATTTCAATTCCAAAGTTGCATCATTATGCGAAAGCCAAGTCGAAGCCATGAGGTCTATTTCGCTCTCTAAAACAGCAACATCCATTGGATGGCAGAGACCAAATGTCGTTGGATCTGATTCAATTTGATCATCGCTCGGAATGATAACGCCACTTTGTAATTTGTGTAACAGGTCACACTTCTTGGGTAGAAAGTTGTCAAGACCATCCGATTTCTTTGATGCTGTCTGGAATTTGAATATAGTTTCCATGTTTGAAAAGAATTTTTTATAGATAGGACTATGCTTCTTCAAAAACTTTAAAGCTTCGATTGATGCTTTTTTTGTCGATTCACTATGATCCAAGTTGTCTGAACTAACTATCATCGTATACATATTGCTATAAGATATATCGTTCTTATGCAACGCATTTGTTTGCCCGATAGTGTGAGCATAGACTCCAGTTTTATCGTTCTTATTTTGATAAGGCGTTGAAAACACTGCCATCAAAGCTATGTTATTTTTTGTTGCAATATTCAGATTCATCAAGCAAGGAGGCAAAATGTACTTCTGATCTGAAGGCATGAGGTTATATGCTTGTAGAGGACTGGGTTTCTTTTCTTCAATAAGTCGCCTGCAGACTGTACAACAGTATATGATACCGTGCTTTGGCGAAAATTTCAGTGTCGTCAATATCCAGATACTTAAGTATTGGTGGCTTGGACACATGTTCAACTGTTTTTAGAGTGTTTCCAGATAAAAGGAGTATGGCACAATAACCGCACGCTGCTGAGAATGTTTGAGCTATTTAAGGTCAAACCACAATTCCACATCTTCAATGTCGGGTCGTTATTTAAAGCTTGACCAGATTCAACCGCATATATTCTTAACGTCGCACCGCTCAAGGAGCATGTGGAAAATTTCTCGCAGAATTTCAAGCGCAAGCGTTCTTCTCTCTCTTCTTGGCTACCTTTTTTCGAAATGAATTCCGTACTATGAAGTTTGAGTAACGTTATGTTTTGCTGATTTTCGCTTATCCAATTTTGACAGAGAAGCAATTTTCTTTTTAATGGTATCGTCACTGAATGGCACATCATTAGCTAATCTGAAGGCCGAAATGATTTCTTCTTCGCTGGAATATAGTTTGATGAGACTAAGTAAAGAGTCTTCATTTGTCTTACTCCACTTCATTTTTGCTGCAGGAAAACAAACATTGTTTGAAAACGTTGACGATGGAATTCAATTTTTATGGAACAGTAAACTCTCGATAAACTTAGCAAGAGTTTGCTTCTGCAAATCAATGCTGATGTTCAGAGCCGGATTTAGGGTAGTCAGAGCCCTGGGGCTAAGTAAGAAAAAGTGCCCCCTTCAAATTTAAAAATGAATTAGTCTATACACCCGACTATAACATCAGTGTAAATTTCATTTGTTTTAATAAACAGTTGTCACTAACAAAAAATTCTAAATTATGTTGGAACGTTTGAGAGTTATTTATTAAAAGAAATGAGCTGTATGTAGTTTGTCCCTATCGTCATAATAATTACTATTATGAACAATTCTCATAGTCTCGTAGAATGTTTTGTTTTTCCTCTTGCTTTTTCTTTTCATAGAATTAATAGAAAAGATCTAATTTTAATAATATAAAAAATAATAACATAATTTGAGTACATAATATAATAACGGTACATGGCAAAATTAATAAGTGGACATTTTTCAGAAATTTTTCGTGTTGATTGTAAAGAAGTTCGTCAACTTAAAAAAATTGCGCCGCGCCCATCTTTTCCGGCTTCTACTTTTTTATTATAGCCTGGGCAGATTACATATTTATCGGCGCCCAATAATTAAAGTTTGCTTGCGCTATCCATCGCTTGAAACCGACACCTTCCGGTAACAGAGGAAAAGGACAGAACGTAGTGTTAACCCTTTTCAGACGGGAAAGTAATTCTCCCATAGGATTGTTCGACTATAATATAATTAGACAATGGTATAAGGCTATTTAAAATTGTATCGATAACCGTCGTGGTCGTTAAAATACAGCTCTGTGATGCATTTTTATATTGATATTTTTTGCTACGTTCTTTTTGTTACGAATTTTATATTGTTTAGCTTTAGTTAAGTTTTTTAACTATTCGCAAATATCGCAGGCGCCCCCTTAGCTGTGGCGCCCTGGGGCTATAGCCCCAATAGCCCTCTATATAAATCCAGCACTGCTGATGTTATCGAAAGTTTAATAAATATTTTGCATTCTATTCACATTTATTATTTTAATATTTTGGTATAAACAAATTTGATCATGACCCGTCTGTTTTTTTTGTGAAATTATATTTTGTTTGTAAGAAAAAGTTTCTTCCTATTTACGCGTTAGTAAATATAAAAATGTACTCGTTAATTGAAGAAATATTTAGTTTACATTTTCGATAAAATTATTTTCTACATATCTAAAAAACTCTTCTTGGCCAATTACGTAAGGAGTTATTCCATTCATAACATATGATCTCACACGATAATCGGACAATGTCCACAAAGAAATACATGCGCATCATTACTTTGACTATTTCTTGTATTTGTTATTTTAGTTTAAACTTCACTTTACTTCGTAATGATTCCACTTTAAACAACTTTTAAAATTTTGCATGGCTCCTGAATGAAAACATCTATATCAATAGATTGACGTTTGTTTCTTATACAAATCGAAAAGATAAATAATACTGAAATGTATTTTGAAAAACTGACCTATTTAGAAATTTATGGGTTAGCTGCAGAGATAAGAATATTTATATGTTTTTTACGTTCTAGTTGAGTCTCTGTGTGAAAAAGAACGGCTAAAAACACTAACACTTCTGAGCACGTGTATGGTTTATATTTACAAAAGTTGCACTTATCGTTGTTGACTAAAACTAATTATAATTACACAAATTAAAAATATCTAAGGAACTACTTACCGTAACTCAGCACTGCACCTATTTCGGGAAATAAAATTTACGAACGATAACCGCTTTTAAGAACACAGCACATATTTTATTCTTTCTCAAACTTAATTGCCGATCACCATTAAAGTTAATTCATGCTTCTTCAACTAAATACTGGCCTTCGCTTTTACGCACTGATGATCCGCTTGCCCGAGTTCACATTTAAACTCATTACAGACGACTAATGTTTATAAAAGCGACAATACGTTCAATCTTTTGATGGCAGTGACTGGATGATCACCCCGCACGCACTTGCGTTGGCATTGGCTTGTTTCAATAATTCCATGGCATCACTGATTTTTGTAAAAATGCTAGTTTTATTATTTTTAAAATGCTAGTTTTATTTTTTGCATTCCTTCGGTTATGGGAAATGAAAAATGGTTAGCAACAGTATGAATAGATGCAGTATTTTTTTCTCTACAAAAAATGTATTTACACTTTAGCTCTAAAATAATTAGGGGAGCCAATAATTGGACATTAAGAATTTAACACGAGATGAAAAAAACATTGACCGGAAGTCGACCTCGGAAAAGAAATCCGATTTCTATATATTTTTGGAATCTACTCTTCAAGCTGAGTCGAATGATATATATCTCGTCCTCCTAAAATATATCTCCATTTTCTTGCTTCTCAGTTAATAATAAGTGGCAAAAAATATTTAATTTCATTAAATTCATTTTTATTTCAAGTAGATAATATGTTGAACAGCCCTCGTATGTGTTGTAAAGTTATTGTAGCGGTAAAAATTATAATGACTCAAAACTGATGTGCCTGAACTAATCTATAAATTGTTACCGTGTACTTATTAGCACATAATTAACGTTTAAAACCATTTTAAAAATTTAAATTTCGTCTAGCAAATTACAGAAAATCGTTTTTATACTTTTTTTTCTCGATAACGGTTGCAGATACGAAAAAACTGCAAGAGAACAAAAAGATTCTAAACAAAACAGAAAACTCTATTTGTATTTTAGAATCTAACAGCGGCGCACCGCAAAAAAGTTCAGGGGGAGAAAAGGAAGCATGACCCCTGAAAAAATATCTCCCTGTAGATTCTCACAACCATTTGATATGCTCAATGATGTAAGCCCTGCAGCGTAACCTCTATTCCAAATTTGAGCTAAATATCTCAAAAACTGCAGGAGCTATAAAGGAAAAAGTTAAAAGTTAAAAAAAAATTGACCGGAAGTCGACCTCGGAAAAGAAATCCGATTTCCGGTTTCTATATATTTTTGGAATTTACTCTGCAAGCTGAGTCAAATGATATATATCTCGTCCTCCTAAAATATATCTCCATTTTCTTGCTTCTCAGTTAATAATAACAAGTTAATAAATGCAACTGTAGGGCACTTAAAAATCAAATGTCAAGTGTAGCATTTAAGTATAAACGTAGTTGCATTTATAAATTAGGAAATATTCCATAACCATACTAGATGAAAATGATTTTTGATCATACTTTATATTCTAGCATCTTAAGAACACACGGTTTTATGCAATTTAATATATAGAAGACTCTTTTAATTTGAAGGAGTATTGGTTTTTTTACGATTTCTAGAACAGTTTTTCCCACTTGAACTCTGACGAGGTCTGATACATGCTACACATCGTAGTAACGTTTTCATCTCTTGCATGAAGAACACTTACTATTTCGTATCCAATATTAGACAAATATCATTTATGAATCTGCTCACAGGAAAGCAGAATTGACCATTCGATTGATATAACTAGGTGGAAACTTGATCGGTACTATTGAAATGCAAGACATTTCCTTCCACAGTTGAAGTTTATAAGAAATATAAATTCCAACAGCATTCAAAAGGCTTAAAGTATTTTCTCTAAACTTGAACTATTGGGTTAGATTTTTCTTAATTCGTCAAGGTCATTAAAATAATGCAATGTAGTGTAACGATATATTAAAATTGTAGAAGTCCACAAATACATGTAAAAATATTGCAATGTAGTGTAAAGATATATTAAAATTGTAGAAGTCCACAAATACATGTAAAAATATAACGCCCACGTATACCCACTGAATATGTAATTAGAATGTTTATGGTTTATATTGCCCAAATAAATAATTTATCCAGTTTATAACGCCGAAAAAAGTGAAAACGCCACCGTTGACTGTGCTGACTGTGCCGCTTGAGCAGATTGTGCAGCTGCAGATTGCCCTGAACCCGAAGAGGCAGCAGACGTTGGGCCAAAAAGGCTGCTGCCAGACTTGCTGCACGACTTCTTCCTGCTTTGCACCTCTTCTTTTTTTTCTTGCAACGTCGCTTCTTTGCTTTGCACTTCCGTTTTCCTCCACTTCTTCTACACTTAGGGTTCCGTAGTATTTTACAACAGCCCGAGCACCATTTTCGTGCTCCTTCCACGGCGAGTCTTTTGGAAGACCAGCCGCAGTGTTCGCTTCTGAAAGTTAAGAAAAGGGTTGTTAGTTATTCGACCGGGCTTGACGCATTTCTTCTTGCAACTTTTGCGACGTTTCTTGCACTTCTTTTTCCGCTTCTTGGGACAACAACCCATAATTCCGGATGTTAAATAACCCCGATTTACTTACATTTTCTAATATAGAATTTTGTAAAAATAAACGAAAAATTTGTATTTACAGTGACGGTGCCATGATAAATAAGTAAATACGTATCCATATCGATATCGCTTCAAATTGTTGTTGGCACGACCTGCTGAATTGTTTGACAAACGTCACTGTATACGGCCTGGGCACGGTGTAAGATATTCAAGTGATTAGACTACTTACCATTTGGCAAATTGCGCTAGATAATTTTTGTCGAATTCACGAAGTCGAGTCAGTGGAAATAAATAAACATTGGCGCATGATCAGTCCGTGTTAGCTGCATGCGCGCGATGCAATTGGCCCGTTGTTTACAGTGATTATACTGAGTTCACAGACTGATGACCTGCACGTCAAATTTTAACGCTAGCATTCAACAGCTATTATTACATATTAGCAATGGCGAGTTCAACAAATTATGCCGATGAACCAACAGGAGTGCCAGATCAATTGTCTCCTCCTAAGAAACGAAGCAAACGCGTGTCGCTGACTAGCGCTGAAAAACATATTACAATTTTTATCCGCACAAGCCGCAATCGTGTGAACAAAGTTCTACAGTGTTCACGTGAATTTGTTTACGCCTGCTGACTCGATTCGGTGAATTTGGTTTAGTTCCGTGCGGATCCAACAGGTGGCGAAAGAGTAGAGCGGTAAAACGTCAGTTTGACGTTTCGTAACATTTAATTAATATTTTGTGTTATAAGTTGTGATGGTGGTTTAATATTGTGTATTGGTAAAAAAAGTATCTGTTTTAGCGCCGTCAAATAGCGAAATTCAAAAGAAGCGGCAATAAAAAAGGTTGTTTGTATTAACCTAGAAACCACTATTTGGACTATAAGGGAGCAACTCAATCCTAATTGAGAAAATATTACTGCTTGTTAGACTGCAACTCTAAAGTATCTGTTGTCAACAAGTTGCTTGTCTATAAAACTGCTGAAACCAACATAGAGCTGCGATATCCAGTTGTGGAGTACCTACCTCGTATGGCATTCAGCAAATGTTGAAATCTTTGAACAAGAGAGGCAGTTTAGTGCAGTGCGAAATGTCTTCAGGGATTAGAAATACATCCTAATCCACGTGCAGTCAAGCTGAATAGACGTGCTAGTGCAGTGGGCGGACCCTTATTTGGCAGTTTTAGTATAGTTAAAGTTGGGCTTTTCCTACTATTACTGTGATGTTCTGCTACAGAATTGCTGTAAATTTTATAAAAACGGGTGGCGATTATAAACTCCAGGTGGTGGCAAAGGTCAGTCAGCTTCCATCAAAGAGCAGTCCGACGAAGATGATGTGGTTCAACGTATTGTTAAGAACATTCTGGTGTCTGGAGATTTTATGGCCAATTTGATGGAGAAGTTTAAGCAACAGTTCTGAACACGACCAGCGTATTTCTACTGTAGAAGAAACTGGTGCTTCTCAAAACACAACTATCCGAACACACGATTTTAAAATGGATTCTCTTGAACAATATTTAAGACGAAATAACCTGAATATTCTAGAGATCAAGAAGCTTCCAATGAAGGAAGATACAGACCAAGTTCTTACAATTTTTGCGCTTCCAATCCAAGTTCCCAAGAACGCAATTGAAAGAAGTCATAGATTGAGGAGCAGGAATTCAAGTCTACCCACCCCAGTCATTGTGAAGTTTGTTAATTATAACCTCCGACAACGAATTTTCAAATCAAATAAAAGGAACCCTGGTTTTCATAAAAGAAGACCTAACAAAAGCAAGGCAATCATTTTTGCGTTCTGCTCAACGAATATAATATATGTTTTTACCAATGTCTGGACGCTGATGGCAAAGTTTTTAAGATTTAATGAGCTACTGAGTTACACAAAGAATCATTGAAAATGAACAGGGCTGTGCAACAAACATTACAGTAGTTGATATACGTTTTCTGAATTTCCCGTGTCTCTAAAGCAGAATCGTGTTGTCCTAACTCTCTCCTCATCGTAATAATAAAATAACGTTGCACGCAATTGCAAAACGTCGGTGAAGTCAATTTGACATGCATAACCCTGTTCATTTTCAATGATCGTAAGTGTACCTACTATTCCACATGCAGCTGTGTTTATATTTTTTAGCATGCTGCTTGCTGTAATTTAGTTACCGGTATAAGTATCTTTAATTTAATTTCTTATTGCAATTGCGCATTAAATTAGTTACTTAATTATATCTCATATTTCTGTTTTATTAAATAAAGAATCTATTGATCATGAATGATATCGCTTCTAATTTTCAGTGTGCACATCTGAATGCAAGATAATTCATGGCAAGTTTTTCAAATATTCGTGACCATGTAATTGATACAAACTACGACTCACTGATTGAAAGTGAAACCTGGTTAACGTCTAATATATCTTCAAATGTGGTGGCAATAGATGGCTACTGCTTTTTGCATCTTGATCGTACAACAAGGGGAGGTGGAGTTGGCATACCCGTTAAATTATCATTCAAGCATTATGTTATACAAGCTGATAGTGTTATTGAACAGTTATTGATAGTGATAACTGCTGGTAGGCAAAAACTTTTATTTGGTGTAGTATATAAACCTCCGAAAAATAGTCACTTATAATACCATGAGTAGTCAAAGTTGTCGACTATTTTTGCAGTGGTATCACGAATGTTCATTGCGCTTTGATACGGATAATCTGAAGCGTAATGTACATGAGTAGTGATAACACCGCAAAAATAATCTACTTAACTTTGACTAAGAATGGTATTCGACGGACTATTCATCAAACTGAAACCATTTTTTTAACATTTGTTTATCCTTAAATTGAGTTGTACCTTTTCTTTTAATAAATAAGTGTTGTTGTTAGTATATGTTGTAACTATTAATTACTTTAAAAAATTGTTGATTAAAACCACTAGTAAAAACTGTCAATATAGATCATTTTTGTTGGCTCAAAGACCTCAAATCTTGTATTTTTATTGGTCAGTTTTTGACAGATGACAAATGAATTGAATAGTCACTTGGAATTTTTAAATTGTCTTGATAATACATTAATGCCTATACATAAATATACGGTACCCCCCACCCAAGAAAAGCGCCCTTCCATGCTTTCCAAGAATACTTTGACACTCAGCATCACTCCGTTTCGGTAATACAATAAAATGTTATGAACCAGTTATTTATCAAAAAAAAACCCAAAAAAAATGTTTTTTGCCGACGACCATACTTTAAAAGTTGATGTTGCCTTCATTTTCGGAGGACCTATCGTATGAAAACGATCTAAGACTTCAGGAAGGGTCCTGGAGACCGTAATTGTGTACACATACAAACATACATACCCCGCACAGCACGTTTAGGCACTCCCCAATACGAGGGAGGGATCTAGTGGGCTGGGGTCTTCACCAAAAGATCCGCGCAGTCGAGACGGAGATTTGGTAAAGTGGGTTCATTAGTCGGTTGGCACGAATTTTAGAGATATTTGACTCAGGGTGGTTTTCGATATGAGAGAATTTCAATACTTCGTGTCGAAGTAATAACATTTTTTTGTCTAGGCAATTTCAATATATGTAGATTTACATATTTAATTTTGAACAAAAAGTAACATTCGATTTACTATCATTTATAGATTGTATTGCTTCTTGCAGGTAAATTGCGATACGTGTTATTTAAATTGCATGGCTTTTGGTTATAAATAAGGTATTGCTGACATGGCTGTGTGAAGTTTATATATTTCTTATCAGCATTTTCATTTTGTTCTGTAAACTTAAATTGCCTATATATTTTTACTTCCTTTTACAATAAAGGAAGTATTGGATTCATCCCAAAAATTCGAAATTGAGATTTCAACAGATCTTCACGTTTTCGAGTCCCTTGAACCCAAAAAACATATTTTTTTTACAAAACACTTTATTCAAAAACACGCTTCATTTAATGTTCACTTTTATCATACCTAATTATTAGTGGGTATTCTATCATTTTTAGATACTGAATAAATATTTAATATTGAGTGAAATCAAGTATGTACTTGCAAGAAAGCCCTGAAGTATAAACGATTTATAAACTTTGATTTATAATATAAGAGTAATTTACATTGCACGACCGTTACTAAGAACTTTGCGTGCAAGGACGGTATCTAGCAGCCAAGCGATAGTCAACTAGTTGTCTGTGTAAGCAGGTAAAGTTCTGGTAACAACCGAGCTGTATACATCTTTTCATGATATTCTGAATCGTAAATTTTTTATAAGAAATTCTTAAATTCAAATGACGTTACTGCTTATTTTTATACCTGGAGACGGTTTAGTAAACAGGTGTCTACAATAAATTATTCAGAATACCATAAAAGTAAAGTTCAAAGCGTTTCATTCCACACCTAGAAATATGACCTGAGACATAGCGGGTCAGGGTTGCCGAAATATCTTTTTCCGAAACCCAGTCAAACTGGCACACCGTTAACGGCATACTGGGTGATAAGGTTAGCATTATGCCTTCAACGACTGCCTTATTTTCCCTACTTTCGCAACTGTGGTTTCGGTACCCAATTTTTAAAGCGACTGTGTGGGCCGCCCGCCAGTTGCCAGATGTGGTGATTGAAGCCCCAGAATATCATGACACATTTTATTATTAACTAAGTCACCTTGCACCTGCAATATGTGTTGCTTAATTACAGAATTTCAGGCTTATGGGTTTTAAAACGGGTACCCAAATTAAAACTAAATTAAATGTAATGGTTTGTAGGCTTGAAATGACGCACTTCACCAAAAATATCAAACCCGCACATCAATTTTTTCCTTGTATTACAGTATTACAGTAGTACTGTAAGTTGGTAATTCTGTGTAGCACCAACGCCTATTGAATTGTGAGATAAATGTTGCAAACGTTTACAATTCAGCGAGCCCTGTGCAGTGCTTCGTTTTGAAATCTTTGTAATATCTCCACGTTTGAATTACTTGTCGTGTCCCACAGCTGTACACCCAGATTGATTGGAGAATTGATTTGTACAGTTACTATCCTAGTTTGAGTAGTACTGTCGTAGCTTAAACTGAAGTTGCTTTTGCTCAGTCCATTGTGTTTCTGCCACGTTTGCTGTCTATCCAACTGTAGTTTGAATATTATTTACTGATTGTATGAAACCAACTTAGACATGACTTACACTTTTCATGGTGTACTGGATTTTAAATAGCTTTCCAATTTTTGGTTGGAATACTATACACATCACAAATTACAACGTCAATTTTGAAATTTATAAAGAACAAAATGCACACTAGCGTTATGATGAAACTCAAAAGCGGTGCCCGATGAAGGTACAAGCCTTTGGATTTGATTGTGACATGAAATAATTTCTACATAAATATTAAAATACTAGTGAGTCACCCGAACTACACTTCGGTTCGCTACCTAGTTTAAGAGAGATACATTAATATGAATTTAAAAAAAAAGGATGCATCGGCCGGGAATCGAACCCGAGCCGGTCGTATGAAGGCGAGCATTCTACCCCTGGACCAATATGGCTCGTTTAAAAAAATAATCTACTATAATGATATATGAACATAGTGAATCACCTGAGCTAATAGCACACGGCCACAGCAGCTGTCACACTACAGCGAACGACGACAGACGCTTCGCTTCCCTGCTTAGAGGATTCAATTAAATTAAAACTATTTTGTACTCATGACTTCAAAATTTATATTGACCGGTCATTCCCGATGCGCCGAAGGTTACTTATCCGCACTGGGGTGCTTTTTACTTTCCAACAAAAGCTAGGGCAATTGCGCGACAAGGATAGATATAACAAAAATCACTAATGGCGGTAGTACCTTATACTTTCGTGTGTTGATCTACGACAAAAGTTAACATGTGCGTAAGGTATGTATAAAAGTTTAGTGATTTGTGCTGTCAACTCAGTAAAGTAGTAAAACACTAAATAATAATGATTTTTTAAATTTTTTAGAATATTTTCAATTATTCGTTACAAAAAAAATTGTACCTAACCCTTTGGGGAAGAATTTACCCGAATTCCGCAAACAAAGTGCTCATTCGGAAAAATTACCTTCCCGAATTTGTTAGGTAAATAACTATTTCCTACTTTTTTGAAAATTAAAACCGGTCTACGATCTAAGTTTAAAAATTAGCAAACTTTGCTGGCCAATTAAGAAGGGCACTCGGCCCTATCTCGAAAAGTAAATGTCGTAACGACTTGGGGTAAAAAAATTTATGACTAAAGCTGCCAAGAGAAAATGCTGAAAATTATTTTTAAGTTTTTAGAATGGCCGCCAGGGGGCGTAATCGCATTCTTGAATTTTAAATCCCGTTTTTTGAGAAATATTTTTATATTACAGATAGCTAAAATAGACACCGTTTTAAAGCTGAGATAAATTCGATTCTTTTGCGTTAAATGCTTTTTGCTCTATCTTTTAAGGAAAATTGGGGGTGGGGGGGGGGGGTTAAACATTTTCGGAAATAAATGTCAATAACTTCAAAATGGCTGGACGGATTTCGTCAAACTTGGAGTCGTTGAAACGGGCTTTTCTTAGGCTATCAACGCGGCTTTGAGCGGATTGATTTAGATTGCTTGTGTCGCCGCTAGAGGGCGTTTTGCGACAACACTACAAATGAAATAAATTTTCCCAAAAAAATTAAATGCGACGATATCACTTTTATTGCGACAAAAGATAGCCACATAAGGGTATAACAAGCTAGTGAAACCCTCATTTCGGTATGTCTTCCCTAACCTAAAATATCAGTAAAAGAAATTAAAACTCGAAATGATGTCGCATCTTTGGGAATATTTTCAGTATACCTGCCATTATTAAATCCTAATTATCGTTCTTTTAGCAAAATATATATAAATTTACTGTTAAAATACCAACATTATATTTAAAATGTCAATAATAATTAATACTCATTCAATATGATTGAATATTGCCCTTCTGTCACTAGCGTGTTAGACCCTTATTTGGCAATCTTTTGTTGCAATAAAAGTGATATCGTTGCATTTAAATTTTTTGAGAAAATCCATTTCATTTGTAGTGTTGTTGCAAAACGCCCTCTAGCGGCGACGCAAGCAATCTAAATCAATCCGACCAAGGCAGCGTTGATAGCCTAAGAAAAGCCCTTTTCAACGACTCCAAGGTTGACAAAATCCGTTCAGCCATTTTGAAGTTATTGACATTTATTTCCGAAAATGTTCGGACCCCCCCCTCTTCCACTTTCCCTTAAGAGATAGAGAAAAAAGCATTTAACGAAAAAGAATCGAATTTATCTCAGCTTTAAAACGGTGTGCATTTTAGCTATCTGTAATATAAGAATATTTCTCAAAAAAACGGGATTTAAAATTCAAGAATGCGATTACGCCCCCCTGGCGGCCATTCTAAAAACTTAAAGATAATTTCCAACATTTTCTCTTCGCCGCTTTAGTCATAAATTTTTTATCCCAAGTCTTTACGACAATTACTTTTCGAGATAGGGCCAAGTGCCCTTGTTAATTGGCCACCCGGTACATGGTTATACCTGTAAGTATTCGTATAGTCACATATTTAAAGTTAAATGATACTAGTTAAAGAATACTATCGTGTAATAGTCGTCGTGCGTCTCATCTCTGGAACTGATGAATATAGTAAACCGGTAAAGCAGTTGCTTCATGAATACGGCTTGGAGTCTGATATGATTGATAGATCTACTGTGCTGATTAGGTGAAGCAGATTCTCCATAAATAACTTGTAACAGCGAAGCTTGATCTTCAGGCAATAAATCCAAACACAATTAGAAACATATACACTTGCTTATATTTGTTGTATTTCTTTTCACGTTTTGTCTTTTGATATATCTATATAATTTGGTGTTATTTTTATTATCTTTTTCCATTGAGTCCATTATTTCTTCAAGCCATCTTGTCTTCTTTGTTTTTATTAGTTTCGTACTGTCTTTCCTAATTTCTTGATATGCCCTATGGTCTGCTTCATTCCTTGCTCTTAACGATTTCAATCTAGCTACCTTCTTTTTCTGTATTATTTCTCGGCATTGTTCATCAAACCATTCCTTTGTCTTTTCTATGGATTTTTTGCCTATTATTTTGTGTGCTGCATCTTTGATACCTCTTTTTATGTTGCTCCATTCTACATCTATGTTGTCGCCTTCTGGTCTTTCTGCTAATTGTTTTTTTACTTCCTCTTGGTATAGTGCTTTCTTTTCTGTTATCATCTCAATTTTCCATCTCTTTCTGTTTGTTTGTTTTTTCCACTTTCCTACTATTCTTAACTTAAGATTTGCTATCACTAGAACGTGGTCTGTTCCCACATCTGCTCCTCGGTACGATCTTACGTCCTGTACCATTTTTTGTCTCTTTTTACCTATCAGGACGTGGTCTATCTGATTTCCAGTAGTTCTGCCTGGTATTAGCCATGTTACTTTATGCTGTGGTTTATGTTGAAATTTTGTACTAACTATGTACATTTCCATTTCCGTTGCTAGGTTTCCCAGTCTGGTTCCATTGTTATTTGTTTTGTTATGCACTGTTTCTCGTCCGGCTACTTCTCTCCAATATTCTTTTTTTCCTATCTTTGCATTAAAATCCCCCATGAGGATAAGCGTGTCGTGTTTTGGAATTTTTTCGCAGACCGCGCTTATTTTATCATAATACCCGTCTTTCTCTTCTTCTTCTGCTGTCTCTGTTGGCGCGTAAGCATTTATGATTGTAATGTTGGCTATATCATTTTTTAATCTGATATATGAAATTCTCCCATTTATTCTCTTGAATTCCATTAAAATTCCTTTTACGTTTTTGCTGATCAGAAATCCAGTGCCATTTCGCCCTTGTTTATCTTCTCCTCCATACAGCATTGTATATTTTTCTCTGTCGATCCTTCCCTCTTCTTCCCATCGTGTTTCCTGCAGAGCTAGTATTTCTATTTTATATTCTGACATTTCTCTGGCGACTTCCTCTATCTTCCCTATAGCTAACAGCGTTTTTATGTTTCAGGTTCCTATTCGTATTATTGTACCTTCCTTTTTTCTCTTCCCATTTACCATTTTATTCGTTTTCTTCTTCGTTGCCTTGGGGTCATCGTCGTTGTTCGTCCCTCTGCCTTTTCTTGTTACCAGTTTTTCGGTCGGTTGAGGGCTTCGCTCTCCGGGGATCTTTCCTTTACCGTGCGTTTCTTGTCCTTTTGGTTTTCCCTCTCTTTATTTCCACGGCTTTCAAGTTCCTCTACTCCGTATGTATGTCCGCCCACTACCAGCTTGTTGTATCTGAGATATGCCATATGTCCTTTTTGTTTTGCCTGCTTTAAGTGGGGAATCAAAAGTTTCCTTTCCTCTTGAACTTTTTTCGTATAATCATTATTGATCCAGATATCTTTTTCTTTTAATTCCTTGGTCCGTTTAAGTATTTCCAGTTTTAGGTATAAATTTTATTAAATGACTTCAATTAGTTGTCGTGTGCGGTCCTCGTGACAATGCAAATGTACCCATATGGCACTCAGGGGACCCTTAGTTTTACATGCTTGCTCTAAGGCACGGAAATGAGGTTTCTGCAGAAGATCAAGTGCTACACAAAACGACAAAATTCAGGGAAAACTTTTGAGCCAAACTCTTAAACAGGGCTAAATGGCTTCATCATGCGAATAAGATGGGGAAGACGGGACTCTAAGAAAAATATAACGAGAAAAGCGTGGCAAGAGGTTTTAATGGACAATTCCAATATTTGCTCTCCTCTAAGTCATCAGTCAAAAACACTGAAGGCTATGTTGCTTCAGGTTTATCTTTCTTTGTAGGTGTATGAAATCTATGATTGTGCTGCAGGTGATTATTGCATTCCATGCATTCATTCATTCATTATCTATAGCTTCTTTTAAATTTCGGTGTCGAGGACCATTCATATCTTGAGGGAAGTGCAATGGAGGTAATGAGCCGCTCACGACTTACATTACACTCTCTCGCATCCAAACATACCACACACTCAAAATTCCTAAATCTAAACTAAAGCTAACTTAACTATATATATACAGGGTGTCTCGCGAGGTAAGGTACAAAATTTCAGGACGTGTTTCTCAGGTAAGTTCGAGTCGAAAATGTATATATGAACATGGTCCGCAAATGCTTCCTGATCGAGATATGATATTTTTAAAATTTTAGTAGGAGGTACTAGAGGAAAATCTCATTTATTAACAAAAAATATTACAATAATTGTTCAAAATGACCACCTTCACACCGCAAGCATAGTCTCGCCTGTTTATAAATGTGATTGACGGCTTTTCCGATAACATTGCGGTTGTTTCTAATGTCAGCAGCAACTTCAATAATTTTATGAAGCAGTTCATCCCTAGTACGTGATTGCTCCACATACACCAAAGTCTTCATGTGTTCCCACAAGTAGTAATCTAGGGGATTTAAATCGTGTGAGCTGGGAGCTGGGTGGCCAAGAAACTGGGCCACCCTATCCGATCCAACGTCTAGGAAAAGTGGTATTTAAATATTCAACCACATTTCTAGCATAGTGCGGTGGAGCAAAATTTAAAAAATGTCATATCTTGATAAGAAACCATTTGTGGACCATGTTCATATAAACATTTTTGACTCCAATTTACCTAAGGAACAAGTTCTAAAATTTTGTACCTTTCCTCACGGGACACCCTGTATACCGGGTGACAATGAGACCAGGGCCATGCCTCTATCTCCGTTACTCACGAATGAATTTGGATGAAATTTTATACAAGGCTACTAGACATCATTTCGGATTGATACACAAATGTAATTAAAATGGCCGACTTCCGGTTTCATCTCAAATAACAGTAACTTTGATTTTTTAAATAGATCACCCTATATATTTTATGTTTTTCGGAATCTACTACTCAAATTACATACAACAGTGTTGCCAAATTTGCTTAGCTATTACACAAAAATATTTAAAAAATTTTAGCTAAAGATAAAGTAGTGCATGATGCATATCGTTAGATTGGTAATTACATTTTCTACCTAATAGCAAGATGGCCCTTAGTATGTGCCATTTAAAAAAAGTGAATTTCTCTTAAAAAACTGGTTTAGCAAATTTTATTCTTTTATTAGGGGTTTTGTATTGACCTAATTGATAAAATAGCTATTATTATGAATTTCTAAAGTCAATTAGAATAGATTTTTCCAAGTCATGGCCTTCTATAGTAAAAAATCAAATTTGAAAAAAAAATTATTGCAAAAATAAAAATTTCGCAAAACTATTGTATGTAATTTGACTTGTAGATTCCGAAAAACAAAATATATAGAGATAGAGTGATTCATTTAAAAAATTAAAGTTGGTGTCATTTCCGGTGAAACAGAAAGTCGGCCATTTTGACTAAATGTATGGGTCAATCAGAAATTTTGTCTAGTATCTTCATATAAAATTTTATCCAAATCGATTCATAAATAAAGAAGATAGAAGCGTGGCCCTGGTCACCCGGTATAATCAAAGGCCTTTTTACCGTGAGGTGTAAGGCATTACATATTCTTTCGTATTATGTATACATACATTTCCCCCCTATTTACATATATGCTCATACGTCTCTATCACTATAAATACATTTTTTCGAATCTTTCTTGTTTTTCGCCATATTTGTTGCTTGAACCTTCGTGAGCCCTCTGTGTTCTAACATCTTCTCTACGGTTTGGTTCCACGTTGTCTTCGATCTTCCTCTGTTCTTCTTTTCTTGTCCTTTAGCCGCCCATATTATCTTTACCGGTCTCTGCGTGCTCATTCGTTGGTGATGTCCGTACCATTGTAGTTGGCACTGCTCTATTCTTCCTGTTACTGGCTTCAGCTTCAGCCTTTCTCTTATGCTATCGTTTCTAATCCGGTCGATCCTTGTGATCCCTAGTACTCTTCTGAGATACTTCATCTTGGATTTTGTTCTTAAGCTTCTTTGTTAGAACCCAACTTT
Source organism: Agriotes lineatus (assembly GCA_940337035.1). NCBI lineage: Eukaryota > Metazoa > Arthropoda > Insecta > Coleoptera > Elateridae > Agriotes > Agriotes lineatus. The sequence continues at coordinate 60,459,295 of OW679202.1, forward strand.
ACGATGCAAAGGTTAGAATAGGAACAAATACCGACTTGTAAATAGGTACTCATTTTTGTTTTTATTGAAACTTCTCTTTTGATGCACTCTATTCTGCTATTTATTTCCATTTCGTAGTTATCTTTACTGTCAAGGTACACTCCTAACTATTTAAAGGTGTCTACTTTGTCTATCATCTTTCCGTTTAGTTCCTTGTTTACTTGTACGTCTGATTTCCCACTGATCATAATTTTTGTTTTTTCTTCGTTCTTTAATTTCTTCCTTGTTAATTCTTCTTCCCATATGTCTAAATTTTTCTTCAGGTCTCTTTTTTCTTTGGAAATATGACAAGGTCGTCACCAAACGTGCTCTCACTTATCCGCACTAGTTCTAAATTTCGATACCCCACATTTACTTTTGATGCTCTTTTTCTTGCTTCTTTTATTACGTCGTCCATGACTACGTTAAATAGTGTTGGGCTTAATACCCCTCCTTGCCGTAATCCTTCGTTTACCAAGAACTCTCGTGATTGCATGTAATCTGTTCTTATGACATTTCTGTTGTTTTTATACAAGCTCATTATGGCTCTTATTAATTTTGGGCTGATTTTTCTTTTTATTAAGCTCTCCTCCACAATTGATCCTGATACTCTGTCGAATACCTTGTCTAAATTGAGAAACGCTAGATATATTTCGGTGTTTGTGTTCCTTGTCCTTTCTATCATCTGTTTAATTGTGAATATATGATCGTGTATACTCCTGCCTTTCCTGAAGCCACTTTGCGACTGTTCAAGTTGTTTGTTTAGTACTTGCGTCAATTTTGTTTCCCGAATTCGCTCATAAACCTTTTATACTATACTCAGCAGGGTAATCCCTTGATAATTGTTACAGTGCAGTCTCCCTTCTTGTGTGTTGGTACAAGGATTTCTGTTATCCAGTCTTTCGGTACTTTGCCATCATCCCAGGTCTTGTTGCATATTTTCGTTAGCATCTCTACTCCTTTTTCGCCCATAATTTTCAGCATATCTCCTGTTATACTGTTATTTCCCCCGCCTTTCCCTTTTTAAGCTCTTTCATGGCTTCCTTCACGTCTCTTGGCTGTATATGTTTACCATGTTGTTGGGTTTCATCTGTACTGTATGTTCTTTCTTGGTTTGTTTCCCCAGTCCCTTTGAACAACAATTTCTCGTAACATGGTCTCCATCTTTCTATTATATCTTCTTCTGATGTTAGTACTGTTCCGTTTTCATCCTTGATTTGGTTGGTTGTTTCTATTTTATTGTCTGATCTTAAGTTTTTCAATGTTTTGTAGCACAATTTTTGATTCGTATGGACATCCGACTCCATTTTCTTGCCAAAATCTTCTCATGATACTCTTTTTGCTTCTAATACTGTTCTTTTGGCTTTTTTTCTCTGTAATTTGTAATCTTGGTACGTGCCACTATTTCCAATTCGTAGATATGATTTCCATGTTTCTTTCTTTATTTTGATTTTTCTTCACACTGTCATTCCACCAGACCGTTTGCTTTCTGTTTTTTTTTTCAATTTCGATATGCCACATGTTTCTCGTTTCCATATTTCCTCTACGTTGCGATTTTCAAGTTCTCTCGATACATTTATCATTTCCTCGACTTTATTACTATATTTAAGCGCTAACTTAACTAATGAGTACAAATCCATTTCTATTCTGAGAAAATTCTTAGCTACGGCCAGATTTGAACCCATGCCCACCTGATTGCTAACCCACTCAACCACCCAGGTTGCATAATTCATTCCAATATATCTTTTATGTTACATTTTTTATAGTATCCTCATTATACAAATAATCATATTGATGAAGTGAAATTAAATGGGACATGTGTGAATGGAAAATGATGGATGGACAAAGAGAATCATGCAAGCCAACGAAAGACTGCAAGAACGAGCACCAACGAGAAAACATTATATCGGAAACATTTGGATGGGAATAGCACAAGACAGGAAGAAATGGAACAGTGTGAAGGAGACCTATGTCCTTTAGTGGTTGAAAATGGGCGAATATGATGATGATGATGATGATCCTTATTTCGTACTTTATCCATGAGTAATTGTTCTGTTATTTGCAGCATAATTTTCATTTCCACTAATACCTAGTATTTCCATTTGAAAGGTACATGTTTGATCTAATTTCAGGTCTTACATATTTTGACTTTTGCATCAGTAGACTATAGACTAAGTCTCCATTCTAAAATACAATATGAAGACACTAAGTTGTTTTGAAATATTTACAGTAAAAAATTTAAAGAAGAGACACTTTATCAGTGCTACTTTAACCATTTAAGCTGGTATGACACGATACTAAATTTATGCGAAAATTTACAAGTAAATTTTTTCATAAATTATTTTTAAAATTTTTGCACGTTGCAAACAGAAAATTTTATAAGAAATTTACTAGTAAATTTATGCGTAAATTATTTAGAAACACTTTCTAAATAATCTGGGCGTAAACATAAATGTGCGCGTAAATCTGCGCAGATGGTAACTTCACACTAGTTAGAAATCTAGGGACCCTAGTTTTAAGTGAATGTTGACCACAAACAAGGTTAACACAAAATAACCGTAGTGTACTGCGACATAAAATAACAAATATAAATCTTCACTGTCGCTCATGGTAAAATAAAATTCAACTCAACTTACTAATTCCCGCTAATCCTACAATTTTTAGGTTACATTTGTGTTTATGTGTGCCAAATAGAAATTCTATCAACTTTACCGCATATAAATGATAAATATCCCTAAAATATTTGACTACTGCGCAGATTTACAACAAAATTTACGAAAAAATATTGAATACGTTGCATACGTATAATTTTCTGGTTAAGCCAATTTAAGCAAAAAATTTACTAGTAAATTTTTTATAAAATTTATTCTTAAATTTTCGCAAAAATTTAGTATCGTGTCATACCAGCTTAACAGTTGAATTCGAGTCATTTTGATGCTACTAGGTAAAATGAACAGCTATTTGGTTATTCAATATGACTAAATGAGTAGCTAATTTCTAAATTTATGAAACAATAAAAGAAATATTGGTGGTTTTATTTGGTCAAAATATCAGTCTAACACTATAAATATTACAAAGTAAAAAAGTCTTTTTCAAAAACTTGTAAAGTAAAAAAATGCAAAGGAATACATTCTCAAATTATACAAAATAACAATTTTCTCTAAACTAAACAAATACATTTTAAATTACAGTAAAAATGTCAAGTCTTGAATTATCTTCATAGCTCTCGTTGACCTTCTTGAGGGCATGACAAAAAAAAACAGTGGAATTAGCATCCTTGTTGAAAAAAGCAAGTGGACTATAGTCAAACAACCTTACACGCAAAGAATTTATTTAATAAGATACTTATTTATTAATGCAAGCTGAGCTATTAAGGCATTTTGAATTACCTACACAAAAACTCGTCAGTTACATATTTAGAATTGCTTTGTAGATTAAAGATAAGCTTGCATGCTGCTTATATGCGCGCTGTCTGTAGATAACGCTCATGGGAATGCAAGTTACTCTGTTAGAGACATAGATTTCTTTTGTGATAAAAATTTGCTTTATAATTAAGATGCTGCTTGTAGTAGTGATGGGCAGAATCAAATACTTTTCAGAATCAAAAACATCTCATTCAAATACTTTTGAGAATCGAATGATCATTCGCATGCAAACAATTCGAATACAAAGTCACACTTCAGAATTCAGATTTAAGTGTGCGTTTGCACTTGTATTGGGGAGTGGTGAACTGGTGACCTCAGCTGGGTGACACGCAATACCACAGAAGAAATTAAAAGTCGAAACTTTCGAACTGGCAACTGCAGTTCTATGTCCATTCATATCTGCCTTCGGGCTGGATTTGGCGCGGCGGGCATTCTCTAAACTCATACGATATGCTGGGCTGTGCTAAGCTAAAACTGAAACTATTCGAATGCAAGTCGTGTACTAAGAGCTGACGCATTCAAATTCGGCATTCGGCACACTGACTAAGTATGCGATTCGAATCATTCGAATACACTCAACGAATCTAATTCATTTGAGATCTTGCAAGAATCGCGAATACTGTAGTAATTTGCATTCGAATAGTCCCATCACTAGTTTGTAACTTAGTTCTGGTTTGGCATCCACGTTTGCCTGTCCTGATTCCATGTCTCAGAGCTCCGACGTATTTATATCTAATGTATTTGTGAGTATTGTATAAATGCTTTTTAAAGATACAAATCATTGTTAAACAAATATAAATCGTTTTTCTTACATACTCATTTTTGGTATCACACTATTCTTTTTATAGTTTACAAAAACATTTTGTATATCTCTGTTTTCAAAATTTGAACTGACAAGAAATTACTTGTCTCAAATTTAATGTATTTTCCGGAAACCTATTCTTTATTATTCCACTTGGTGTTCCTATTCTGTACACTCTGTTGCTGTAGTTTTGATTTGCCTGACGCATCATTTTTTCTGCGGCCTGTTTTTGCCTGTCGTATACTGCCCTTTTTTCTTTATTAATAACTTTTTCTTGGGTACATAGAAAACATAATTCGCCTTCACCATTGTCACCACATCCAGAACTAGCCGATACTAGCCACTATCATACTGCTACATATACTGTAATGGTATAATATACTCCACCACACCACGTTAATATTAATAATTTATTATTTAAGAATTTTTAAATGTTGAACTGAGTAAAAATCAGATGATTCTAATTTTATTGCTTCAAATTAAATTGTATTATGCCCTCTCTTTTATTTTATCTGACTGCAATTATCATTTAAAATATGCTAGCTCCGGTAAAGATTCAACTCTCATCAAAGGGTGGCTTCATGACAATTTCACTATTAATTTATTTAAAACGGCACGCCACTGCGTTCCCATTCGATTTTACTACGCAGCCGCGCAACTATGAACTGGTATCAAATGTACAAAGGGGTTCCTAACCTCAAATAACATGTCGTTTGATTCGCAAATTCTAACTTTTGTGAACGTTAAATCAGGTAAATATTAAAATAATCTTATTTTGGCGGTTCTAACTTCTTTTGTTTTAGCCAAAACCGGACCTTGATTGTTAAACCGACGCCGCTTGGGTCGATTTTATTTGTTTTGGACACTTAACCTCATAATTTTGCTTTTAATTATAATTACTGGTAAAATAATTCTGCTATCGGCTCGGATGCGCCTGGCCTCTGCTGTTTTCGGTGTTATCTCGCTGGTACGTAAATTTCCGGCTCCTCAAGCTATTATTTAAGTTGCTACAGTACCTTATATTGCATTTGTGAACGGTAGCTCCCTCGGACAGGCGCCTGAGTTGGAATTCCTTTGGAACTCGCTGTACCGGGTGTTGGGGTTGCTGCTCTCGCTGCTGCTGGTGCCCACGATGCTCTGCAACGTTCACACGGTCCTGCTTATCCTTGGTTTAGCTGGTGTCAAACCCGTAGCTGCCTCATCGGTGCCGATCCCAAGATCGGACGGCTCCACTTGGAAAACAACTTTTTGTCGTAGAAAACGTTGCCCACACTTGTATAGAAACTTCAAATTGCGCTGATCACTGTGGTATGATTTATTTTCGTGTAAGTTAATGATAAATAGGAGAAATCTTTAATTAAACACAGAGCAAATTTAGGTGTGACATCAAATAATTTATTCAACTGTTTCTCTCTTCTCAACGGTTATAAACAATTGCTTATCTACTAATAAATTTACAAAAACCGGATATTATCTTAGTTCAAATACAGTACATTTTATATTAATTATTATTAACAGTAACTAGAACTACACAATTCTTATAAACTAAATACAATGCACATTGGTTCAGTCTTTAAATTGTTTGTTGGCGCACTGCACTTGTTATTAAATGTTTTTATTGTTTATTCACGTATGTTATTGACTCACTTCTTTTTAGAATGTTTGAATTTCATGTTTGCTTTTCACAAAAATTTTAAAACAACACTTAACTGTCTATTTTTCCTGCATATTTTGCCAAGTAGAAATAAGGACTTGATAATTTCTTTTTATAGTTATTAATTTGACTTATTCATTTGCTCTATTGCAATATTTTCATTCCTTCGCCTCATACCTTTTTATAATCGTTGACAAATGTATTTTAAATTGGCTAACATGCAATTCTATGTTTCATACCATGCACGTAACAAACCTCTTTGTGTTAATTGATTTTATTAGGCACTTTATTCTGCCAAATATAATAATTACTTTACTTTAAACTCAGATTCAACCTTGTGAAAAGCAGCTGTCTCCTTAGCGTTTCTAAATTCATTCATTTATTTGAACACAGCATTTCAAACTTGTCAAATGCATTTACTGGATTATAATTATAATGATTTTAACATTCGGCTAGATACAACCTCTACTCTGTGCTTAATTTACTTTTTATATCTCACTGCAATCAGAGCAGGGGCGTAGGGGCCAATACCATCTCACTACTTGATAAATATTTTCTAAATTGGGTTGTCCACCATGTTGGTTAAATGTAAACGCTTAGTGCACATGCGTACATTATCCAGTATTTATTTGTTTTATTTTGCTTAGTAGCAGCAAGGCATTTTGTAAAACGACTGAAATGAAGTCGTCACTTTGCAAACTATTCAATATTTGTTCAAAATACCGGCGTTTTGTAAAATGACAAGACATTTAGCAAAAAGACAGACATTTTTAATGTTAGTCTTGTACAGCATCATCTGCCTTTAATGGAAAAAGAGAACTTTAAAATCAATTTTGAGTGGTGCTAGTTATAGATGGAAGAGTAAAACATAATAGAACTGATATTCTCTTGTTTAACTAAATATTGTGCCTATATTATAGATGTCACAGTTGCTGGATATAGCAATGTTGCAGTAACTTCTATCGATATATTACAGACAGTTTAGCTTTAGGTTTTGTAAGAGAAACAATTCAAACCGTTAAGATCATTCCTTGTGTAATAATTGAAAATATCTACACACACAGTTGCTTTTGAGCTACAATCTTGACAATCTCGAGGAACGTAAATATTAAGCTTTGAGTGCCAAGTTCTTTGGCATATTATTATGGAAATATTCAAACAATAAAAAAAATTATCATATCTCAATATGATACAGCTTTTTGTGATTCCTATTCAAATGATTAAAATATATGTTACAGCGTTGGTACTATGGAAGGAACGCATTAAACGAGCAGTCGTCTAACAACTGTATTTAGCACAGAATTATTAAGCGAGAAAAACATCATGTGACAAATCTTTATACACTTGCTTTTCCAACAAAACCGGTATTTTTATGACATAAGCATAAATTTTGGCATTCCCATTTTAAAAAGTGATGCTAAGAATCGTGGATTACTATACGGAAATTGTTGAATAGACCGAGTAGTGGATTGCAAAGTTTAAAGATAATAAACACAAATAAATTGTCTTGACAGCAGAACAAAAAGCGAATGTCGAGAATTGCAAAAAAGGCTTCCAGAGAAGAATTTTATTCTAAGGTTTACAAAAATGGAGTTTTCTATTGCAGCGGTGTACCTAATTAGATCTAGCCTATAAGAGATTACATGTAAAATAGGTTAATGAATAATATTGTAAGCTATAATTAAGACATATTTTAATAAATAACATTCAAAATCATTTTCAAATAATATGTATGTTTATTTAGATAACATCCTGTAAACTTGTTTTCTGGATTTATTTTAATTACTGCAAAAATATATCTTCAATTCTTAGAACACATGATGTAAACAAATGATATAAATTTTTATCATTATAGCTTTAGGAATATGAAATGTGGTATACATAAAAGTAGGTAACTCTGGACGCTGGACCATTCACACTATAAATAATATTGATACTTAATTAGATTTAAAAAGCCGGGTAGCGCAGTTGGGAAAGCGCTAGGCTTGCATTAAGCAAGTCTTCGGTTCGAATTCCGCCGAGGCTGGATTTTTTTCGCTTGGAATCGGTCTCGGTGAGACCATTCACAGTTGGGCACCAAATTAACTGTGCTCTACTCCGAACCACAGACCTAAGAGATAGAGTAACAAGGTCAACACATTACCATGACACACACCTCACACAATGGTTGCTGCGCAAGCACAAAAAGCGCGCTCCAACTTTGTTACTCGAATCTGGGGCAAAGTTGAGCATTGTACCGCCAGATGCAAGTATATAAAGCATCAGCCTCTACAAGGCAAATGAGGTTACAAATAATACATACATAGGCACATACAATTAGATTTGAATTTTTGAATTCAGCAAAAATGTTAAAGTTTGGAAAAAATATCGAAATAATTTTTGCATGCATTTATGTTTCTATGCTTGTCGAATTAATATGTTTACATTTAGTGTGGGACATTTACATTGCTTGCTGTGCTGTTAATAGTATATTACATACCGAGGTGGAAAATGTTTCATTCCTGTCGAGAGATTAAGTAGTTAACCGAGACGCGTAGCGTCGAGGTGAACTTTATCTCGAGACAGAAATGAAACGTTTCACCGTGGTATGTATACTATTTTATTCGCAACCACTTTATTCTAAACAGTAATTGGAAAAATTATTATACTATGATACGACAGGTTGTGACGCGCATGAATGGATCAACGAGATTTCCAGTGTCCCTACCTACTCAGCGGTCGGGAATGGATTCATTTCCAACCGGCAATCACTTTTCCGACCGGTTGGAAAGTTAAGTTGGGAATAGCTCATTTTCCAACTTTTTAAAAGTCAGTAATGATCATATTACATATATGGTTGCGAATAAAAATACTTACAACATTCGGATGAGGTACAAGAGTGTATTACCTACTGCCGAAATTATCCGTAGGTATTAGGTAGGAATATTTAAATAGGAAGTTGAAATAAGTGTAGATATCTATAAATACTACAAACTCAATCGTAACACTAAAATTTCTAATTGTAGTAGATAGATATTCTCTATTCGTTCATTGAGTAAAATTTGATGCGAGTCCAAATACTAAGTACCTACCTACTTTAAATTTACAGATAAGTTAATACATATAAATAAACAGTGGTTCACGGTACCAGAGTTTATTTCTGAAAACAGGTGTAGGTCGACCAGCCCCTTATGCAAATACTTTTATCATTTTATTTAATTATTTTGTTCAATGTTACTTTTGCTGTAGATATGTTGTTTGTAATATCTTGATTTGTGGATATAAGACTGATTATACTTTTTATAATAACTGTTTCTCTTATTTTATTAATTATACTAAAAATATTAGTATTTTAGAATAATCAAAATTCCATTTCTTTTCCAAAAGTAGGTATCTATTAAAAATAGTCTAGCAAACAATTAGATAAACTAAGTAGAATTTATAAGTATGTATAAGCAGAGTCGGGGAGTATCTAGATACTTTGTATCTAAGATACTTGTTACAAATACAGATACTGTATCTGTATCTGTATCTATCCGTCCTTTTGAAAAGTATCAGTGAAAAGTATCTACTGCTACAAAATTATCAGCCTCAGATACTCAGATACATAAAAGGTTTATTTGCAGATAAATGCGTTTCAAACCTGTCCGGCTGTCAACCTTTTCGAAGGCCACGCTTCATGCCTGGGGTCAATAGCCTTGTCCTTTTCTTTGCGGAGAGAGCGTCAGTCACCCGGCCTTTAATCCCCTGGCCAGGCTTCCGTTATTCTTTCGTGTGACTTTGAGGAGTGCCGAACTCAATTTGATAAGCACTAAAAAAAGTATTTGTATCTGTATCTGTATCTGTATCCGTGGACCATTCACAAAAGTATCTGTATCTTGTATCTAAGATACCGGAATTATGAAAGTATCTGTATCTGTACTCCAGATACTTTTTAAAAGTATTTTGCCCAACTCTGTGTATAAGTTTGTTTATATTTATACAGGCTGCTTATTTTGTGGTGTAATAATTAGGTAGATAACACCTTTAACAAGTTGATGATTTTCACAGATAACTCTTAATTTTGTTTGTTGTTTGTTATAGACAAGGTTTAGGTATGTGGAGTGAAACCACCCATTTCGCCAAATTAATAAAATTATCTTTAAAATTAAGAACTACCTGTGAAAATCATGAACTTGTTAAATGTGTTGCCTACCTAGTTGTTAGACTATAAAATGGGCAGCCTATATATTTGAATAACACTGTGATCTACATTCACTCGTTTGTAGTTATACTTCACAAAGGGTTTTTCTATATAGCATAGAAAACTGTTAAAATTTGAATCATTACTTATATTATAATCGTTAGACCCTTCCTCTAATACTTTAATAAATGTAAGGGTTTATCATCGATAAGAGAAATTTTTGGTGAAGTGTTAGTAAACGCTGTTAATATACAGTGTGGAAATAAAGTAACGGATAAATTCATTAACTTTGTTAATATTAATTTTTATAAAAAATCTTGAAAAATTATAGCGATTTTAATTATAGGACATACACTACGACCACCTTTATGTTGCTACGTCATCGACTTTTTTTTAAATGACAACCTGTATTTTTTATTATTGATTTTGATAGTACTTTTTATGTTGTTTTCAATAATATAAAATTTTCAATATGTTACACCTGAAAAAATCGAGAAAAATGGTCTTAAAGTTTAAATATTAAAAAACAATTAAATAAGCACACTAAATCTAGTTACCTACGTTTGAAGGAAAGTCATAGACGGCACATTCGTTTTTATTGAAATTTAAAAAACAATTGAAAAATACAATAATAAATAATAAAAATATTCAATTCTCTGTGTCTCGCTTAATTGTACCATTTTTATTAATAAAATAGTTTGTTAAAGGTAAATTCCAATTTAGAAAAAGCAAAGGACGCTTATTTTGTTATGACATTTACAAATTATTTCATTCTGACATGTAACTAATCTTTTTTTGTTTTATCCACCGGTAACTAGATTTATTTTGCTCATTTCATTGGTTTTTAATATTTAAATTTTAATCAATAATAATAAAAACTATAGGTTGTTATTTAAAAAAAAGTCGATGACGTCATATCATGAAAAACAAATTACATAAGAAACTGAAAATCAGCTGCAAATATTCTCTATGGTCAAAATCGCTACACCCCTTCGAGTTTTTTTCATAAAAATGAATATCAACGAAGTTAATGAATTTATCCGTTACTTTATGTCTACACTGTATAATCAAAGACTCTATAAAAAGTTTAATGTAGGTAACTAAAGTGACAAATAACTCGACAGGTCATTAAGATCCTTAGTTTTAGGCACTATCGCACTAACATATTACCAAGACAATTACTAAAAATGAATTTCTAGTGGTTGACGTCCTTTGGCGGCTAAAAATTCAATATTATCTTTGGGCGGTTTTTCCATAGTAAACGCCATTTGAGAGCTCCATAAAAATTCATACAAAGAAGCAACCACAAAGAAATTTGGCAGATACCTCACTAATACATCAATAAACAATTTTAACAACCACATGCAGTTGTACCGGAACCAGAGATCTTCCAAAAGACGCTACTAGATATTGAACAACCAAAGACATCAATAGACAGTGAACATCTATGGAAGGAGTAAGCAAAATATATAAAAGAAGCGATAGCACGATGCATACCAACAAACGCACGACCAACTAAAAAAAAACACTGGATATCTAACTCAACCTTAGATATGGTAGAACAAAGAAGAAATATCAAAATATCCAACATTGACCAAGCGGAAAAATGCGAAAAACTACAGAAAATAAACAATGAAATAAAGCCCAAATGTAGAAAAGACAAAAACGAACATATAAACGAAATATGTGCCGAAATACAACATTATGCTACCACGAATAATTCTCATGAACTATACGATAAAGTACGATACTTAGCTCATGAATTTAACCTAAACCTCAGATACGCTGATGACACATTAATAATAGCAACAGTGGAAGAAGAACTCCAAAACATCATCCATCGACTGGAAGAAGAAAGTAAACCATACGGACTGGAAATAAATACGGAAAAAACAAAAGTAATGATCATAGACCGTGCCAATAACAACCTTCCCCATACACAACATATAGCCAATTACAAAGTAGTAGACAAATTTGAATACCTAGGATCGATAGTAACCAATAAAGGCAAATGTGAAACTGAAATCCGCAGGCGGATTGCAATAGGAAGAACAGCGATGACAAAGCTTACGAGAATATGGAAAGACCAAAACATAACAAAAACAACAAAACTGAAGCTCGTAAAAATCCTAATTTTTCCTGCTGCTGAGACGCGGACAATTAAACAAGCGGATCGCCGAAGAATTGAAGCATTTGAAATGTGGTGCTACAGGAGACTGCTACGAATACCCTGGACTGCACATCGTACCAACATTTCTATACTAACAGAACTCGATATACACACGAGATTATCGACTCGCATTTACTAACAATGTCTACAATACTTTGGACATATAGCAAGAAGAACAAACGACATGGAGAGATTGGCGATAGAAGGTAAAGTGGACGGCCGGCGACCAAGAGGACGCTCACCACAACGCTGGATAGACCAGATTAGAAAACTAACCGGTCAAAGCATAGATGAAACCAAAACACTGGCACTAGATAGGAAGACATGGAGAGACATCGTAACTTCAATAGAAACATGATGCAACCACGCCCTTACGCAAGGACAAGGATTGAGGAGAGATGCAGTTGTAGTTATAATTAAGTTGCGCCTATGAGATCCAAATGTGTTTCTGTTGAAAAATTCTCGTACATTTACCAAAATTAGAATTAAATGTCGGCTTAGACCGCGTCGTGTTTGTAGATAAACACACAGCATTTGTTGGCTTAATATGCCTAACACCTTGTGAACTCAAGCAAGGGTTTGTGTAATGGTTATGTTCTTTGGTTTCTCATGAACTCTTACAAGCCACCCATGATTTGGTCCGTGTTATTAGAGTACCTTGTAAACAAGGATACTTAGGCATACTTGGCCTTTTTACTGTTTGTGCACCCATATACCTAGACTAACGTTTCGCAAGACATTGCACCATTGCAGCTTGCATCATCATAGTCAAAGGTACCCAGAGCGACCGTAATTGTAACAAGCCTTATTGTACGAATATTGTAAATTGCAATCTCCATGGTCTTCTTTGGTCTCCCATTACTTGTTATTTTGGTTATTGAATTTATTGTTCTTTCTCTCCGTAAGCTTTAGTGCTAATTGGTGTATCGGCAACAGTACGCGAATGCGAGTTTTTTCTCTATTCATTTGGCGTACATTTGTTTTAGAATTCGATAATCATGGGTTTTGATGTTTTTTATCAGTAGAACAACTTGCTTGCCAGGCGAATTATCGAGTACCTGTCAGTCCACTGGGGCTATTTTATTGCACCCATACCCTTTAAGCAAAAGCCTGACGAGGATTTCTACATCTCCAGCCGAGGGGTGCTCTCAGTATGGGTTATAGGTTCCTCCTGAAGATTTAAGAACGCTATCAAAAAAGAACAAAGACATTGCAAAATCTGTCAAATACAAGAATCTTGAAATTCAAAAGTAAAAAAATCTGTAAAGGGGTTTACACGGTACTTGCGCGAATTAGATCAATTTGCAAATAAAAAAAATGTAGTCCGCTGGGATTTGAATTCTGCGCACCGAGGCGAATATTTCGAGCCAGTCTCTTGTTCGCCGCTAGAATAATTGAGCCACGGGCGTGTTCGAGTTGGACGAGTTTCTGCTGCCTTATAAAGCACTATACTATTCTGTCCCATTTGTGATGTTTACCCTGTATCTATTTGGTCTCATTTTCGCCAAGGATAAAGCTTGAGCTATGTGCAAATTATTATTGTTATCTTTTGCAAATAAAAAATTCCTTCGTCTTTTAGACGAGGGAAGTAAAAATATAGTCCGCTGGAAATCGCACTCCGCGTTTCGCCGCTAGAATAACTGAGCCATGGGGGTGCTCGAGGTGGCCGAGTTTCTACTGCGTTGTAAAACACTATACTATTCTGTCCAATTTGGTATATTTACCCTGTATCTATTAGGTTTTATATTCGCCAATGATAAAGCCTGAGCCATGTGCAAATTATTACTTGTATTTATTTCTCAGGTAAAGCAAAAATAAATCAAATTTTATTTTTTAATGTGCTCACCCTGTATATATTTCTCCGAAATTTTCTGGGTTTCATGCCAGACAGACATATAATATGCATAAAAAATATCGTCTTTCTCCTACAAATAGGTTTGGAGTTATATAGATAGACAGACATACAGACAGACAGATGAAATTGAGAAAACCTGTTTTTAATCATCTAGGGACTCTGAAAGGTGAAGATCTGTCGGAAGGTGATTTTTTCGTGATTACAATACCTGCTTCGTCTTTTAGACGAAGGAAGTAAAAATGATAGTGAAGAAATTACTTCCAGCAAAGAAGGGATGGTTTAGAGAATAGTTTATCGAAAGTTGCACAAATAAGAATGTGGATTATAGTAGCACTGCTGATGGTGAACGTTTTGCTTCCCTAAGAAGATAAAGCCTCTTAAAGGGAGGAGAATCAAACTGTTTTTTTTTATATGTTAAGAATAAATTGACGTAGAACCGTGATAAATTTGGTGTATGTGCACCTCCCAAATTCCAGGACCCTGTGCTATAATTTGTACATTACATTATTAATGAATACTGATACCCGAAAGCCATCAACGAACATAAAGCAAAACATCGGCTAATCAGCGCTAATCAGAGAAGTACATAGATATCAAAACAGGTATACATATGTTAAGGCGACTAAAAGCGTATCCATTCTAGCAATTGATAAAATCCTGCAAAATCTCCCTATAACAGCGGGCTTTAAAATGAGAAACGCCCTGTTCAACGCTGTTTGCTATGCTGGCGGTGCGTTGTTGCTAATTGCCAACTTTGAAGATGACTTGCAGAGGCTGCTTCACGCTTTTAGTCAGACAGCAAACAGATCAAGGTCAAAGCTTGAAAACTTCATTCATTCTAAGCTGTCCAAAAGACACCATTTGGTTCGACATCATCGAACAAAACAGCTGCAAGATCGGTAATGATGATAGCACACACCTCCAGGACTATACAAATGATGAAAGCTATTGAAATGAGAACATTATTAAGCATTCATAAACAAAATATTAGACGTGAATAAAGCAACAGACAGGACATAACAAAATAGCTTGGACTTGTAAAAAACGTTAAAAACAGTCAGGAAGAGACCACGCAGTAGACCACACAAGCGATGGAGAAAATGTTGAACGTCAAAATAAGAAAAAAACATAAAAGGTTGTAGTAGGCTTTAACATGTGTATATAGTCTCCGTAAGCCCATATATGAAGGAAGAAGAATACGGAGAAGACACTTTTAATTTAATCCTTAGATGAAAGTCACGCAGAAGATTGAGGAACGTATGTGGCTTTGTAAGTCCATGGATCCCAATCTAATGGTTACCAAACTTTTCACTTTAATAGTTCGTGGCAATTTAACTCTTTAAATAAGTATGGCATACAATATATCGTTCAAAGGAGACAAAACTTCTCGAAAATATGCATACAGTTTTCATTAAAATGTAAATTATTGTCATTCTTTGATTAAAAACTATTTAGGAAGAAGAACATTTCATTTTTCCTTTGAATTATATCTTCACTACTAAAGAAGTATTTTCACTTTTAAGGAATTCGCATATCTGTCTTTCTAGAAAATATCTAGGAAGCCATAAATTTTACTTTGAAAACAAAAACTGTAGCACGCTCCAGTCTCGAGACTGAGAAAATGAGAAAATTTCATCCCCATTGAGGCTAAGCGTATCTGTTAGTTTACAAGATTTCATTACATCAAGCACATGCCAAAAATGAATTGTGTATTCATTTCTTCGTTTTCACGCATCTATGACATCCTGTTTAAGATGAAACATATCCACATAGACAGGGTATTTAAAAAAAGGGTAACAAACTTTAATTTTAATGAGTGATAGTACCCCTGTAAAGTTAGCACCACAACTTCAAAAAATGTTATTTTTTTCAAGAGTTCCCGTTGCACCCCAAATAGTTCTAGAGCTCCTTGCTATTTTTAAAAATAGTCCTATGTATTTAAGAAAAAAAATGTGGATCGAAAATTTGGGGTGCTAACTTCACATTTTCTTCGGACGAATACCACTATAACTCTTTTTCACTCATACTTATTGAAAAATGTTATTACACTTTTCGATAGAACTCGCCGGGGTGCTACTAGAACTCTAACAAAAAAAAAGATTTTTTATAAACCGGAAAAAAATATATTTTGAATTTTTTTAAGTTCCGGTAGTTCTAATGGGAGTTATAGTAGCACCCCGGCGAGTTCTATCGATAACTCTAATAAAAAAATTTATAGGACCCGAAGTAAAGAAGTTACGCCCATTTTTGTATTATTAGTTTTTTTAGAAAACGACGAAGTCCTGAAAGCAATTTTTTAAAAGTTCCGGTAGTTTTAATGGGAGCCTTAGTAGCACCCCGGCGAGTTCTATCGATAACTCTAATAAAAAAATTTGATAAGACTCGAAGTAAAAAAGTTACGCTAATTTTTATATTAGCACTTTTACAAAACGACTAAAACCTGGAAGTAATTTTTTACAGTTCCGGTAGTTCTAATAGAAGTTCTAGTAGGACCCGGACGAGTTCTATCGATAACTCTCATAACATTTTTTGTTAAGACTCGAAGTAAAAAAGTTACGCGTATTTTTGTGTTAGCACTTTTACAAAACGACCAAGACCTTGAAGTAATTTTTTACAGTTCCGGTAGTTTTAATAGGAGTTCTGGTAGAACCCAGACGAGTTCTATCGATAACTCTAATAACATTTCTTGATAAGACTCGAAGTAAAAAAGTTACGCGTATTTTTGTGTTAGCACTTTTACAAAACGACCAAGACCTGGAAGTAATTTTGTACAGTTCCGGTAGTTCTAATAGGAGTTCTAGTAGCACCCGGACGAGTTCTATCGATAACTCCAATAACATTTTTTAATAAGACTTGAAGTAAAAAAAGTTACGAGCTTTTTTGTGTTTGCTAAACCAATGTCATGAAAGCAATTTCTTTAAGTTTTGATAGTTTAGTAAAAAATTAGTATCCCTCTTAGTTTTACATCGAACATTTGCTTGTTATTACTTTAATGCTGACGCAAGGAAGCCGCCCCACCGCGTCAAGGTGGAAATACATCGTGGCGTTTTCTTTGACTTTTTTTTGCATTTTTTAAAATTTTAATTTGCAAATATTGAAAAACAAAACATCTTGAACATATTGAACTATAAAAATCTCAAAATATCGTTATTTTACTACATATATAATGACATGTGGAACAACCACAGCGTTGGTATCCGTTCTGACACATTTCTTTCGTAGATCGTCATAATTGTTAAATGTAACATGTGAGTAAACGAAAATGAAATCAAGCTTGGCTTTGAAATATTTGTTTCATGAATAATATGTTGGTGCGACTGTAAGTCTATGTCAAATTCGACTTTAGTAGGTTAGGTTTTGCGTCAGTCTGTGTCAAAACTGACGCAAAACCTAACTTGCTAACCTCGAATTTAACATAGACTTACAGTGTCACCAACATATTCATAAAACAAACATTTCAAAGCTAAGCTTGATTTCATTTTCGTTTGCTCACATTTTTTTTATTATACACGTGAGTAGTATTCCGACACCTTGATTTGACAGAATTTGATTTTACACATATGATACCTTTTTACTTCGAGTCTTATCAAACAATGCTATTAGAGTTATTGATAGAACTCGTCCGGGTGCTATTAGAACTCCTATTAGAACTACCGGAACTTTAAAAAATTACTTCCAGGTCTTCGTCGTTTTGTAAAAGTGCTAACATAGAAATATGCTTAACTTTTTTACTTCGAGTCTTATCAAAAAGTTTTATTAGAGTTATCGATAGAACTCCCCGGGGTGCTACTAGAACTCTTATTAGAACTACCGGAACTTTAAAAAATTACTTCCAGGTCTTGGTCGTTTTGTAAAAGTGCTAACACAAAAATTCGCGTAACTTTTTTATTTTGAGTCTTATCAAAATTTTTTATTAGAGTTATCGATATAACTTGTTCGGGTGCTATTAGAACTCCGATTAGAAGTACCGGAACTGTAAAAAAATACTTCCAGGTTTTCGTCGTTTAAAAGTGCTAACACGTAAATACGCGTAACTTTTTTATTTTAAATCTTATCAAAATTTTTTATTAGAGTTATCGATAGGACTCGCCGGGGTGCTACTATAACTCTTATTAGATCTACCAAAACTGTAAAAAATTACTTCCAGGTCTTCGTCGTTTTGTAAAAGTGCTAACATAGAAATAACCGTAACTTTTTTACTTCGTGTCTTATCAAAAAATTCTATTAAGGTTATCGATAGAACTCGCCAGGGTGCTACTGGAACTCCTATTAGAACTACCGGAACTGTAAAAAATTACTTCCAGGTCTTCGTCGTTTTGTAAAAGTGCTAACATAGAAATAAGCGTAACTTTTTTACTTCCAGTCTTATCAAAAAATTCTATTAAGGTTATCGATAGAACTCGCCAGGGTGCTACTGGAACTCCTATTAGAACTACCGGAACTGTAAAAAATTACTTCCAGGTCTTCGTCGTTTTGTAAAGTGCTAACATAGAAATAAGCGTAACTTTTTTACTTCCAGTCTTATCAAAAAATGTTATTAGAGTTATCGATAGAACTCGCCGGGGTGCTACTAGAACTCCCATTAGAACTACCGGAACTTAAAAAAATTAAAAAGATATATTTTTCCGGTTTATAAAAATTTTTTTTTTTGAAAATCTTTTTTTTTTGTTAGAGTTCTAGTAGCCCCCCGGCGAGTTCTATCAAAAATTTTAATGACATTTTTCAATAAGTATGACTTAAAAAGGGTTATAGTGGTATTTGTCCGAGGAAAATGTGAAGATAGCACCCCAAATTTTCGATCTCCATTTTTTTCTCTTAAATACAATACATAGAACTATTTTTAAAAATAGCAATGAACTCTAGAACTCTTTGGGGTGCAACGGGAACTCTTGAAAAAATTAACATTTTTTAAAGTTGTGGTGTTAACTTCACAGGGGTAGTGATAGTACTCATCAAAATAAGATCAAAATTTCCTATGAACATTCGTCCGGATGTGCGTTTTAAGGCAGTACGTTAAAGTAATACAAATAAATCAATTTGGTGTAATTTTGCATATCTACGCTATTTTATATGCTAAATTAGAAAAAGGCGTTATAAGATTCAGAAAGGGTAGTTTATGGAGGAGAGATGTTTTTTATGATAATTTTTTACAATAAACATTTTAATTAATTTTGATTAGATATTCGAGAAGGATACCTTGTCTACATAAAAAAGGTACTCTTGTATGGAATTGCTGACAGCAGTTTTCGAAGAAAGTCAAGCTAATGGTTGAAATTCGCTACTTCAGAAATGTAATCCTTCACCCTACTCGGATCTGTAGCTCCCTTAAGAAGCATTTCCGGACCTTGGTCATAGGTCTTTTCATCTTATCTTGGTGAGTACTATCACCCTTTAAAGTTTGTTACCCTTACCTTAAATCCTGTATAATGACGCAATATTGATGTTTGCTATAAAACAGATAAAAATGTATATACATTTTTTTATATTATATATTTAGGATCACGATAATGTTTTGATAACACCAGCAATTACACAAATTCGTTTGCTTTAAACTTCCTGGGCCACTTGGTGTAAAACGAAAAAAAAGAGGAAGAAAATATATCCGTATATACCCGTTTGTTAATTTTTTACGTGTCTGTTATGAACTGTACAGATTTAATAAATATTAGAAAAATCTAATAATATCCGTTACTGCTTTTCTATAAATATATTTTTCAGGTCATAATGGAAGAACACTGTTTTGCTGATAAAGCGAAATTATCTTGTAAGTTATTTGCTTGAACGATTTTTTATGGGACTGAATTAATTCGTCGAATGCCACGTGCAATTGATTATTACCACCATTTTTTAACTGTCCACGTGATTACCATTCAACAAGCTAAATTTATAACTTGTATCAGATAATTTCTTTGCTAGTGTCTATTTTAATTAAAACAACTAGTGTAATATAATTTGTGAATTTAGAAAAATTTCCATGTAATTGAGAAGTGTTCAATTTAGACATGGAAATACGTACCTATTACAAACTGTGTTTCAAAAATTTGCTGTACAAACAATCTACATACACAATGCTACAAAACTCCATCACTTGTGGGTGTTAAAACATGATAAATCATAAAGGTGCAATTATGCCAGTCACTATTACGTGCCGGAAGTCAAAACAATCGATACATTTATTATTAAACCCCGGGGCTGATGCAAGCATTTTTTACAGACGATCCTGACATTATTTATCTGCACCGTCACTTACCTAGTGATAACTAATTTGCGTGGCACAGTAGGATGCAGATTCTACTAAACTATTATACAGGATGTTCCACGACTTAACTGCTACCATAGTGATCTTGGAAACCATAAGAAATACTAAGTTAGTTAAATAGGAAAACAGTTGCGCTATATAGTAACTCAAACCTACTACCACCTTTGCGAAAAGTTGATGGTTTTCTTATTATGACAAAAATTTTGAATTTTTTTCTTATATTTCTTTCCTTATAGGTGGCGTATCCCTACCTGAAGAAAATTAAACTTGGTACATTTACGTAATGAAAACATTTGTATTCACCTATAGTATCAAAATGTATAGTGTTTCATTTGTTCGAAGCGATAATCAGTTTTTAAATCTATATTAGGTTTTTGACTCACCACCTAAGCTGAACGAGTTCTAATTATGGATTTTTAAAAGATAGGTAAATAAAAAAGTCATAAATGGAAATGAGTTTAACGCAGTGATACTAAGACTTACAAAGATACTTATTATTCTTTGTCATTGTCTGCCATTTGTTATCATGAACTGTAGAGATACGTATTGAAAAAATCTGGTGTGATACGCGCGCACAACTTCCTTTTACAGTGATCTTATAATTAGCCAAAAATTTGATTTTAAGTTTTTAGCATTTGTCAAAAATTTTCAAAAATTACAAATTCTACAAAAACGGTACAAAATAGAGCGTTAGGTGAAGAGACAAATTTTCTCTAGATGTGTTTACTCTGATGCTCAACCAAATCACAAGTATGAAGCCTGCTACAACCCGGCACCACGAACCTTGACCAGATGCAAACCACAAGATGTCACTTGACAAGCCCCACAAATACGCTCACTCTGCTAATGATGGCGGTGTAAACCACTTCCTTTATAAACCATTCCTTGTTATCCAATTCAGTCGATGCAATGTATTTCCACAATAAACTCAATTTAGCATTCCCTTTCTTTTATTTGCCTTTGTAGATTATAACTGTATTGGCCAATTTTATTTCCAATTTTAACCCTTTTATTTAACAAAAGATCTTTTAAAAAACTTTTATAAAGGGGTTTATTTCTTAATTTCAAACGCTACAAATTGTATTACATCATTTTCGTTATCAAAATTTTTATTCTAATCAATAAACTATCTCCTTAGCGATCTAGCTTATTTTTTACAGTCCAACACATTATTGAAGCTTTATTATATGTCTAATATCAACTATGTTAAATAGTATATTTCGAAAAAGGATTTGTCATTAACTTCCATTTTCATTTCAGATATTAAATTAAGTTAACATCCTACTGTTTCCTTTCTTTTCTTAATACATCTTAATAATTTTGATATCCATTTCACTTCTAAATTCATCTTTGTAATTTTTATACTGTATTCTTTTGATTTTATTAATCTGATTTTTAAATTCCTGTATCAATACCATAACACTATATACAATGTCGGTGTTCATTTTTGAAATGTGTATTTTAATTTTGTTTGTTGGGTTTTACAAAATTTGATTTTAGTGTTCCATGATTTAATAGTTTCCAGAGGTAGCTATTATTTTGGAATTGATATAAAATATAAAAATGTTATTGATGATGGTTTACCATTTTATACAATTCTCTTTGTTGCGTGGCTACCTTGATTATGCAACTCGACCATTCTGTATATCACTGTTTATAACACTTGGTTTTGTCCGAGTTCTCCAACCTTGTATCTGTTACCATTTCAAGATATCCATGACAACAATAGTTAAATGGAACACCATGTAGATAGGCATATGTATATATATATTGCAATGGTATTTAGCCCTCCACTCAGCTCTGGTGGCAGTGCGAGAAAATTAAGAATCAAGTCACAAAAGCACAGAGTTGAGGTAATGCATACACACTGGCAAAAATGGCCAATAACATTGAATGTATTTGAATGAGCAGACAAGTATTAAAAGTCAATTTCATGTATTGGAGTCAGTAATATAATTTAAGCACAATATAAAAGGTTTGGGCAAAGTAGAAGCCGAACCTAAATTTAATAAAACTGGCACAGAAAGTTCAAAATATGCACAGATTAAAATGAAGCGTAGAAAGTAAAATAATTAGAAAATGGGCATTTCATGAGCATTTTAAGATAAAGGTAAGGAAAAGGATGATCAGAGAAGGATAATGCAAAGAGCATAGAAACACCAGGCAAATCAAATATTACATGCAGCAACAAGACTTGGAAATTTGAAGAAAATCATACAGTGGTAGGAAAATTGCTTAAATTCAGACAGCAGGATATGAAACAATATTGGTGTTTAAAGACGAATCAGTGTAGTGACAAAAATGGGCAGTTAAGTGTAATAAAATGAAGTGAGTGGAGCTTTAAGACTATGAAAAATCAGAAATTCAAAGGACAATTAATTTAAGATTTATAATATTGTAAATAATATAGCATAAGGCCAATTTGAATTTATAAGTAGCATCATTGAACTTAGTTCATTTCCTATTTTAAAATATTAGATGGTGTTTTGTTAATAACGACCGATATCAGCCAACAATTGAATAAATTTTGTAAATGACAGATTGAGTTTTACTGCTACTTTAATTAAAGAATTTTAATATTTACCATTTTCTTACAATAAAATAAAGTGTACCATCAGATTCAGAAGTTCGTGGTGCATCTACACAAATGAAGGTGGCAAAATCGCAAGCATAAAATTATTTTCTCTTCGGCTACCACTTCGACGAGAACGGGTCCCGATCGCAGTTCTCGCGGCAGCAGTTTACAGCTTTGTGGGAAGTCCTGAGCCTACAAGGTTGTTCCAGCAACTCCGCCTAAGAGGTACCAGCACGCAACAGCAATTTGAGCATTCCGGGGGCGAAGATTCCAGCGAGGCGCATTATAGAGGGCTTCTGAGACCAGCTCAGAACCTGCAAATTGAGGTTAGTGTATTTGAACTAATTTAATCGGCGCTAGAGGGTTGGAACGAGTAAGCATACCTAGAACCCGAGCTGCAGAACCAGATTACCATTGAATTTCGTGTCCATGAGCAGTCAGATTTGCAGAAATTGTAATTTAATTTGCCATTTGGAGGTTAGAATAAACAAATGCAGGATTAGCGTCCTTAAACAATCAAGGCGAGGCTCTCTACCTGAAAAATAAATGAGTATAGTGACGCCGATTGAAGGCGCAATTATTTAAAAACTTACATGATAAATTTATTCATTAAATTCCTTTGATAAATCATTTCCCACTCAAACTGACAGCGTAGTTTGAATTATTTGGGCCAGAATATCTGACAGATTAGTAGCACCTGCGCAGTGCATTTCAAATATAAGTTCAAGTTCATATTTGCAGTGGCGTACCGTTCAACTTTTAAAATTGACAAATTAGGAACCCAAAACCCGAGATTTGAGTTTCATGTTTTAATTGAGCTAGCGTATTATTCATTATCAGATGGATGTATTATAAATAAAGGGCGAACTACCGTAAATAACATTCTCAATTGGCGAACCCAGAAATAAATAATTAATCAGTCAAAATTTGATTGCACCAAGATTCTAAAAATAATTGTGTGGTGAACTTTATTTATTAATTAGTTATATTACATTTACAATTATAATATCAAAGTCACTACAATATATATATATATATATATATATATATATATATATATATATATATATTGCAATGACTGACTTCTGTTTTTATGGGATAAAAACAAATAAATTACATAGGGCAAATCACCACACCAATACTCAGGGTATTTTTATTAAATTTGAGAAATGTAAAACTTTGCCTGTCAGTATTTTAGGCTAATCAAAATGAAATGTATTTATGGCATTTTAATAAAATGTTTAATTGCCCTTTTCTATATTTAATCGAATTGCAATAATATTCTGCGCTTGCTCCAGCAAAACACAAAACAAATCTCTCAGGTTGGGTTCAAATTTGAGTTCTATTAGAAATTATTGTTTAGAATATTTGACTTAGAGTAGCTCAGATACGCAATTTTAGTACACCCGCGCTAAATGCTTCGATTACTCATAACCTCACAAACTTGACATTTACACAGAAGGGCGTTGGAGCATAAAGCGTTTATTTTAAGATTCAAAAGTGACAATTGTGCAAGCAACCATCAGGTAAATTGAATTCAAACTTCCGCCTAGCAACAACTATCTCGATTTTGTTTTAGATGTGACTTAGACGACGCCAGTTACTCTTTTGTTCCACTTCCTGTGATCGCTTCAATTTCTGGCAAACCGCATTTTTTACCGACGCCACGCAATTTAATTGAACTGAGACAAATCTGGAGGCTCGGACCTATGATGACTTTATTCCGCAAGGTGTATTCTTGAAGTCCACTGGCTTTCCGGATTCTAATCACTGAAAAAACATGCCAAATCCTATTTTTGAAATCTGGCCGATTTTCGCCTCAGAGCTGGTGTAGGTGACGCCGATGGCTTTATCCACTTGAAGTCGCTTCCCTGGCCCCAAATGTTATTCCGGATACTCGTACACACCTCCCTGGCCTGTTGGATTGAAGACCCCTGGCTTCTGCAGGTCAAATGGACCGGTGTCGATGTTAGGAATCTCCAGGTGCTCGGTGCTGTTCCACAGCCGAAGTTGGTTTGCACAAGTTTATAATTTTATACTGAGGAACCATTTTTTAACAAAACAGCATCGCATTGCTTAGTAACCGCGATCTGAATTTGTTTAAAGGAAACAAGTATTAGTTACAATTTTACAAAATGGAATAAAATTTTATAACATGTTTTTTGCTTAGATCTAAAATTGTCTTTATTTCTTATACATAAAAATTGTTCTTTCTCGTCACATAACACGCTTTTATAATCACTGCTCTGCTATAACACTTAGTTTTAAAATGCACTGGCACTTGAGTTTATTTTAAACATGTCACTGATTTTTCTTCCTTTCAGTTGCTCCCATTCTGTATTGCTCTTTGCAAACTTTTATCTTACCTTGCTTCGATTTCCATCTACCTTTCAGCTTGGTTGCTTTTCACTGGCCTGCACTTTTATTAATAACTCTACGCTCATATTTAGTATGCACACAACCAACCTTTTGTATTATTTACTTTTATTTAGCCCGACTTCGAATATGCTATCATATTACTTATATCATTTTAGCCATATTAAATATTTCTTTTACTCAAACTTCAAATTCAATCCTTCTGAAACATGCTTTTCTTAAGCTAGCTTTTATCCCTCTAATTATACTTCTTGCATCTCATTTCCAATGCATTTAGTAACTTTAACTACTGTTTAGATTGCAATTAAATAAAATATTTCAACTCTGTGCTTTAATTGACTTTGTTCAATATTTCTCTCTGCATATAGAGCTAAATTGTGAGCTTTAAACCATCTCAATATATTGCTATAGATACATTTTAATAGTCTTCTTTGTAAAATAAAAATTATTAGTAATTTATAACATAACCAACAATACAGATATTAAATGTAAACATTTCCAGTAAATCTGATAATTTAAAGTTCAGATTTCTTGTAAAATAGCAGTCCTTGTAAATAATTGACAGCATGATATTTTTAGAATAGCATTAAATAAATTAAAATCAAAGTAGGCTTGGCATTTCATGCAACTATAAACAAAACTGTAAACAAGACAATTGGGGGCAGCTTCTTGAAGAGTTCATTGTGTTTTTTTGCTAATCTCCCAAAATAAATAATATTTTATGTGTGATTAAATACCCAAGTTTACCAAAAAGTTGTGTTTTTATTGAGAGGGGGTGCCCGGGGTGATTTGTAGAAGTTTTCCTTTATATTGAGCTTCCGCAACAAGTAGAAAAAGGCATCATTTGGTCCGGTGCAAGCCAGAGTATTTCAAAGTAATTCTACTGAGGGTCAGCGAGTTTTCATAGTGCATAGACGAGCAGTAAACATGTGGTGCAGCGCAGCCCTATAGTGAGTCCAGGCTTCAGCGAAAACCATCCAAAAGCTATCGAGATTGCAACCGATATTCAGGTGCGGTTAGAGTCCACATTCCTGCCTTGCTAACAGTGGGCAGGTAACGATATCCTGTCCTGAGCATTGTGGAACCTTCAGCAAGGCTGCACTTACACCGAGATCATTTTAGAAGCCATTTAAAGGTCAGATTTTGCCAGCTAAAAAGTGTATTTTTGTGATTTTGTTCGAGTGGCGTCGGTTTGCATTTAACTTCCGATAGTGGCGTCAATAGAAGTGCTTTGTTTCGTAACGTGGTATACTTAGTTTCAATTTTTCCCGCATAGCAACAGCATTTACTCCGTGGACATAAACAATTTAAATAGAACACGGAGCTTGTTTATTTATTTTTGACAACAGGGAACCATCTTGGAATTAATGTCGGTCCCGTCAGGTAGAAATACCACGCTAAAAATTCCCATCAGTTAAATAGCGAGCATACACAGTGCGGACAAATAAATGTTTAACCGAGCTTTAGATGATTATTATAAGCAAAGTAGCAATTTAATTTTGGATGTAGCGACCTAACCCTTGAGATAAAGTCATTTTATTAATTATAAGGTAAAATACAAAATATTAGCCGGGCACTTTACCTAACCCTATTGAGATAGAGTCATATAATTATATAAAAATCATAACAAGATATATTATTTTGGAACTAACTGTAGTGACATTTCTGCTTCTCACTCAGCACTGCCTCAAAGATTATGTGAGATTCCAGGACTACGTAGGTAGTGTTTACTAGTATTAGGTAGTACACTATATTAAAATTAACTGAAGAGTTGAAAAAACACGTGTGATTGGAAAGACGAAATTTTATTGTTTGTTTTTATTTGCAAATTGTGTTTTTCATTTGTAATTTACGTGGTGATGTGATGGAACATGACATTACTGGTTATTATGTCAGGGTCACTACTGTATAGTGTTTACTAGTATTACTATATTAAAGTTTGGAGAGATGAAAACACCTCTTATTGGGAAGATTATTTTTGTTTACAAATTGCATTTTGGCAATGTGATGGAGCATTACATCATATTGTTTCGTCCTCTGCAATTGTTACTTTGATGTTGATCTTGAGATTCGTACATAGTCTTGTTCACACTCGGAAAACGTAAATATGGAATCTTCCATGTGCTATCCATAGATTTCGAAGGTCCTGATCCAGGATTTATTTTAAGTGTTCTGTATTGAGTATACGATAACTGGTCGATTATTTACTGACGCCATTCACACCAGGTGACGGTACTCTGATGTGAAATGTTTAATAGGATTTACATTTTACTTCTGACCACTGTGCTGCTTAAAAACCATTTTTAACTTTGCTGTTTTCTCCGCTAAATAGTATTAAAAATGTTTTCCTTGGTAAACAAAATTTGGAGTATTTACCTCGATAAAGTGCACGTGGCATTGAGCATCAACAGAAATATCATCTATGTAAATAAAAACGATATAAAAGATTCTTTTTTATACAATTTTCAAAAATTTCAGAAAATCAAGCTCCTAATATGACTCGATTCTGTGCATTTCCTTCCCAAATTCAAAATTATATTGCAGTTATTTTTACGTATAGGTGCAGATATTGTTAATACTACGCTTACAACATAAGCAAAAAGCATATCCGTATAAATAAATAATTTTGAAGTAAATATGTTTGATGTTTTCTTGGTATTTTAAAATGGTTAACAGCCACATGGACTTTATCGATACCACTAATTTTTATAATAACAATATTTTTACTTCCATGCGATTAAGCGTCCGATTTAGTTAATCAACTGTAAGGTCATTTACTTAATTAATGTTTTCCTTTTCTAATCAATAAAGTGAACTATGTATTTAAGATTGTGAACTGACTAATACATGAAACATTTGCTGCGATATATGCCAACATTTGTAAATAACAATTACACGCAGCTTTCTTCTTTTTTTTAATTCTTTGACACCATAGGGCGTAAGGTCTTCGATTGACTTTTTTGTATATTCTACAGTCTCTTAGAACGCTTTTCACTTTTTCCTATTGCCTTTTCTTTTCTTATAACTATATATTGCATTTTTGATTCTCACTTTTTCTTGGTTTTCTCTTTGGCTTGTCTTCTTCCACTCCAATTTCATTAGTGTTTCGAGAATTTCAACATCTTAAACACATGCCTGTACTAGTGGAGTTACTGCTTTTCTATATTCGTTACTATTAATTCTTGTTTTAGTTTGTTCCTGATTATTTGGTTTTCCACGCGGCCTCTTCTTGTTTTCCAGTCAATTTTGGTAAATAGCTACTGCTTTTTTTCGCTGTAATTGTTGATTTGTTTTTGTCTGCCATGGTACAATATTCCACAAGTTGACGTAGTTGTTTTTTAATCTTTGTATAGAACAGTCAGTTCTTTTGTTTTGTAAGTGATGATTATGATAGCCGAGGATGCAATCTTAAGTTGATGCACTACAACAAAATCAATAGCTTTGGTGTCGATTTTGATTATTTTCTGAACTGCGAGAATGCTTTCTTCGTTGACAATTAATTTTGTTGTGGTATCGATCAGTACCAGCTTCGTATCAGTAGTAAATTGTAACTAAAGCAATAGCTGAACTTTTCTAACATATCAGAGCGTTCTGTAGTTTCTTTCCAGCAGACCTTAATAAATTAAAAAAATCAGTTTGTTCATAGCATACAATAAAAACAACATTTTAAAACAAACGTACGTGTCCTTAAATATTGCAATATGATAAACAAATATTTAGAAGCTGTTTCCGTTGAAAGTTTGAAAATAATGGTAATAGGTGGAATTTCTTTAGATGTTTTCCGATGAATAAATGCAGAATTTGCAAAAACAGTACGTGTTCCATGAAGATTACTAAAATAGTGACCATTTAGACCTACAAGGTAAAATCATTTAACATCTAATAAATCTGTAAAAGACTTTACTCAGAACTTCCTTCGCAAGTGGAAGTTGTGACACTAAAACTTTTAAAACATCAAAGGAAACTAATGTTATAAATATTTTAACGTTCCTAATAATATTGAAACAATAAAAGAAAACACTTGGTAAAGCTATGTGCAAATTTTTACTTTTATCTACTTCTCAGTTAAAGCAAAAATAGACAGATGGACAGACAGACAGACGGAATTGAGAACACCTGTTTTTCGTCATCTAAGAGGTCTGAAACGTGAAGATCTGAAAAAATATTTAGCATAATTAAATCAAACAAGTAGAGACACTCACTGTCGGTTACTTTAATGTCAAAATACCGAATTGACCTTGAACGGCTCATGGGCGTACTTTCCGATATTACTAACAGAGAGCTCCACTAGTTTACCACTTCAAGGTTGGGATAGAGTCCCTGTATAACATTAAAACTATCTTATTATTAATATGCAGAACCCCCCCCCCCCCGAGTCGCTGTCTATGGCACTCTAGACAGGTTTCAACATTTGGCATGAGTGTCTCTACTTATTTGAATTATGTACGCTGAAATCTCAAAAGGTGATTACAATACATCCGTTTTTAGACTACGAAAGTAAAAAGGGCATTACAATTATACAGAGTGTATTTTAAAGTCATCCAGAAATGAAATCTGAAGACTCTAGGTATATTCTATAGTAGATGAATTAGAAAATGTTTGCTCAACGCGATATACAGGCCGTTCAAAAATTTGTTTTTGCAGTTTTTGTTGTACAGAAGTTCTTTGCTGTTTCTTTAGATTTGTTAAATACTAAGAAAGATATGCGTATTTTATAGTTTTTGTAAACACACTTTGATTCCACTTTGTACGTGTAAATAGTACCTTGTGATGTGCCTTTTTCTGTAGACTATCGGTGAGAAGAAATCGATTTTATTAATTTCTTCGTATTGGATTTATAGTAAATAACGTAACCAACAGATTATATATTTTTTATTCATTCCTGTTTTTTACTTTGAAATCAATTTGACATTTGAACACAATTTCTGCATAGGTTAGTTTTTAGTTACATACGCGTAGTTCTTTTGAGAAGGAATTATAGTTTTTTAACAGAAAATAGAGGTTAGTTTACGACCTTGTTGCCAAATTAGCATCTCTTCAGAAGTCCATGTGTTAGTAATCAAGATCTGCAGAAAAAAAATGCTTTAGCTATTCAAGACAAGTAGTACTGTAAGATGAAATATATAATATGCCCACTTATTTATTTAAGGAAGTACATAAACAATTTGGCCTATAAATTAATAAGCTACTGACAAAAATAACTCTTTAATTATTCGGTAAATTGTAAATATAGTAATAAACAATAACTATAATCTACCAGTAAAACAACCTTAAATTATAAGTCACATGGTTCTTGGTCGGCATGTTTCATTAATATATTTGCATATTTACATTTTACCATAAAAAAGAGTAATGAGTAAGTTTGATGATTTAGTCTTATAACCATTGCCGATTAAATTTTCTTCCTGCTGCTTGCTGATAACTAAGTCACGAGCTCATTTGGATGTGCCACTAAGTTGTGAGATATTATTACAAGTCACTAACAAAATAAGGAATGCCAAAGTCGTTATGCAGAATTTGGTTCTTCACATACCACAGCACCATAGAAATACCTTGCTACGGGGTTGGATAAGGTCAGACTTAAATATTAGTGTTTTATATCACTGTGGCTGCACATTGTTTTATGGAATCAGAAAATCCTTTAGGAGAAATACTACGCTAGTCGGATAATATCAAAATGATACCATGATCATTGTGTACCAGATAGATCATCTCCCTGTATGAACCATTTGGTGGTGAAATCATTCGCGAAAGATAGTACAAAATAGAATTAACGTCAACGTTATAAATATACCCTTATATCGGTAAACATCTACTTCTAATTAAGAAGAAATCTGAATAATGTTTTAAGCAATGGGCGATTGCAATTAATTAAATTTCTAAATTTCCGATTAATTGGATCGTCATGCAAGTTCCTCTTTGATAACAATACAATCCTCTTTGGGTCTTGACTTATTTCACAATATTTCTCCATTCTATAGCTTTAGACTCCTTCCTTTTCCAATTTCTGATTCCCTAAGTCTATGGGAGTCTATGGGTTTCTTTCAACAGCGTTCGGCCATCTTTATAGATGCCTTTCCTTTGTACTTTATCCATCTGGTCTCCACTTATAAACTTTCTTTATTCCTCACCATATCCGCTCCGTTACTCAGCGCGATTGATTCGTCTTTATCCCTCAGCGTCCATTCTCTTCGGGAACGGGTCGTAGATCTTTCTAAGAACCTTAGTTGAGGCTCAACTCTGGAAGAAAGAACCCATAAACTTCCATAAATTACTACCCAGCCAACAATTGTTCTATAGATTTGAAGTTTTTGTCGGTTGTTCGGAATTCTACTTTGGTTACCGCTGTCTTCTAGTGTCTATTATTTTCAGTAACACTATTTGTTGTTGTTACTCGATCTTCAGATAACTCAAGTTGTGCACAGTTTTGAGTGTATGGTTTCCCATACTCATGTCGTTAAAAGGCTACTGTGGTGTTTTGTACATTGCATATATTTCGTTCCCCCTTTCTTAAATTTGAGGTTTTAAGCTTTTGAAACCACTTGTTTAAAATGTATCATCAAGTTATCTGTTACTACACCTCAAGATTGCTACACCATTAGCAAAAGCGCATATCTGAGAGCATTTAATATTCACATAACTCCTTACATGTTAAGTTTCCTTAAAAAACTTCAAGGAATAGGTTACTATAATCGTTGAGAGGGCTTCTAGTTGCCGGTCAAGCCCAACGTGCGCAATGGCGAGGATTGTAAATTCCGATCCTACGATGTCCAGGGACTCTGGACTGGCGCCCAGATGAATTTGGGCCACATGTACACAACGATTGGAGAAGCGCTTTTGATCCGCCACACCGGTGTGAGAAAATATCTCTCAAAACAACTGTCAGGGCTGCATCGTCCGTACATTTGACGAGGACCAGAAACCAAGAACCATAAATTGCATGCTCGCAAAAACCACTGGACATTTTTTAAAGAGGCTAAACCATCACGGCGTCAGAAAGGAAACAGCCGCGCTGAGAACAAACAATTCGAGAGTCGTTGTTCGGCTGGAATCGACGAAGGCGGAGAGCGCGCGAAAATACAAAACCTGCACCAGAGAACTGCGAAATAATAGAGGCGCAATCTAAACGTAACAACGTATAGCACATGAGGGGGTACTTTTTTAAGTTAATGGGGGAGTTCCTCGTGCCAAACCTTATCAAAGGCTTGGCTTGCGTAGATTTTTTTGCTTTCAATTATGCCATGGTCTTTTCTAAAGCCGTTCAGGAATCAAGTAATTTTCTTATATTACTGTTTCCAGTCTCTTTAGGATGAGTATCTCTAGAAGTTTGCTTAGTATAAGCAGCAGGCTAATAGGTTTGCAATATATTACATCATTGGGTGGTTCGCCTGGTTTTTGAACGAATATTATTTCAGCTGCTTTTCGTTGTGGTGGTGTTTTCCTTGTAGGAGCGTATCAATACGATCGTCAGCTGTATTATTCATCTTTTTGGTAGGACTTTAATAGAATGCTCCGTGATAAGATCATACGTTATAACCAGGTGCTTTGTTGGAGTTACATTATTCCTTATCATTTCAGTTACTTCTCTCACTGTGGGCAGTTTTGTCAAGGTGCTTCTAGAAGTTTTTTACTTCAGTTTCTTCTGATGGCGCACTTTGTAAGACAACGGTTGAAATACTTTTTCCAGGTGTGGCCGAAGGCACTTGCCTCTTCTGAGTCTGACAGCGCCCATGTTTCATCCTCGCTGTGAATAAGAGGGATTGGATTGTTTGAGACATTTAAGGTTTCTAGTAGCTTTCAAGATGAAATAGTAGATGTCTGTTGTCTTTGTGAGATTTTCTAGATTTGCAGTCGTATTTTTATAGCATTTTTTGATAACTACTGGACATACCAATTCCTGTATTATGCTGTTGAGATTAATTACAGCTAAGTACCCTATATCACATTTGGTTTTGAGGGGAATATTTAGGTTTATCTTCTGATCAACAAGTTGTTTGTAATACCAATTCGTTCTTTTGTGAAATAATGTTACCAGGTTCTTTAACTCAGTGAATGTGGTGCCAGTTGTTGCTATTATTGGTATATGATCAGAGTACAGTTCCAAGTTTGATTCAATAGCTACATATCCTGCAACAATTCCATACATACATACATACATAATCCTTCCCCTTCTACCGTACGGTGTCGAGGTGAACGACATCACTAGCCGCTTCCACTCCTTACGATGCTGAGCCATTCTTTCTGCTTGTTTCCACTTCCTGTTTTTCTTTGCCAATATTCCCCCAATTTCATCGTTCCAGGACTTAGTTGGTCTTCCTCTATTTCGTTTCCCATCATTTCCCATTTCCCAAACACTCTTCACCTTCCTATTGTTCTTCATCCTCACCAAGTGCCCAAACCACCTTAACCGCATCCTTTCAAGACTTTCTAATGTCGGTTTCACGTTACATTGTTCCCGTATTAGTTCATTTCTGATGCGAACACACGCTTGGATTTTACTTCTGTTTTTCGCACTTAATACCCATATTTCCCCACCATACAGCAGCACCGCCGCATATATCGTTTTAAATATTCAAATTTTTGTTTTGAGGCTTACTTCTCTTTTCCTAATAAAACTGTTGTTCAAAGCATAGTATAATCTCGTTGCACTGGCTACTCTGTTTTCAATTTCCAGCTCTAACTCCCCCCTCGCCTTTATTTTCGAACCCAAATATTTAAAGTCCGTTACTTGCTTTATAATCTCATTATTCATACTAATTTTTACGTTCACATGCTTTTTTTTATCACTAAGAACTCAGTTTTCGCACTATTCACTTTCATTCTGAATTCTTTAAAATTTTCATTCCAGATATTTCCATTTAATTGCATATCTCCTTCCGTTCTAGCCACTATCACAAGGTCATCCGCGTACATAATTCTCCGACATAAAGACCTGCTGTAACTTATCTACTCCCAGTCTGGTTTTCTTTACTCTTTCCTTGCACTTCCTAGCAATTTCATCCATTAGGACAACAAACAACAATGGGCTCAAAACTCCCCCCTGCTTCACACCATTTCTGGTCACGAACTCACTCATTGGTTCGTTATGGTTTCTGACCGTATTTCGTGTGCAGCTATATATACTTTTAATTGCTTGTATGAGCTTATTTTCTACATTCCTCCGTTCCAACACTTCCCATATTTTATCCCTGGGTGCAGTGTCAAACGCCTTTTTCAGATCTACGAAACATATGAGTAATTTGCTATTATATTATAGTGTTTTTCTATCATCTGTCTTATTGTAAATATTAGATCCGTTATTCCCCGACCAGGCCTGAAACCACACTGGTTGTCGTCCAGCGTTTTTTCTATAATTTCTCTCAGTCTCCTCTCTAATATTATTTCATATAATTTGCTGACGACTGGCAGTAGTGATATTCCTCTATTGCAACAACTCGCAAGAAATTGCGTTTATAATTATAAACCTTATAGATTTTAAGTTGTCATGAGGAAGAATAAATCTAAGCCGCCCCTGCAAGAATTTCATTTACTAAGCACGTAAAAGGTTACATTGTTATAATCCAAGCAACGGTTGAATTGCATCCGGGAAGTCAAAGAAATTCGATATTAACTTACTGGCAGAATTTTCAAAGAATCGGGCTGCGCCAGCAAACATGCAATTTCTGTACTGTGAGAACCGATGAGTCAGTTTGGTTTCATGCAGTACCAAGAGCCGCTAAGAATAAAGCCATTTTGGCAAGTTGGCAAAACGGGAACTCCCGGCTCTTCACGAAAGAAAATTATCTTTTGGGGAACGCGAACTGGACAGGCAGTTTTCCCCGGATTCTGCGAGATAAATTGAGTTAGCGCTAAGGCGCTTCGGCACTAAAAATTCGTAAAACCGGCGCGAGCCGCGTGCCCCGCGAAATAATTGAAGTCAAAATTGAAAGTTCTATTTAAAACTTATGTGAGCAAGTGTTGTGCTAAGCCACTCAAAATTCAAGGAATACCAACCAGGGGATCTAAAATCTAGCCGAACATATTTAAATTTCCTAAGTCAATTCGGGCGTACCGCAAATGAATAGAATTAACATTTACCCTCCAAGTTTTAGCAACGGCATCTGGACGAAGGCCAGTCATTTATGGTATTTATTTAACCAACTAAAAGCAGGGCTGCTATGTTTAGTCTTCCTTTCCAAAGTAAATTGGTGTCATAAACATTAAGCATAATTTTGATCAACCTTTTTACGAAGCTACAGTTAATTAACCATTGATCAGATAGGGTAAAATTAATTTGTACTTGATCCAAATTTTTAAGTTCTTTTAATATAAGTTATTTATTCTTTTGTGGGTGTTTTATTTATCCATAACTCAACAGTACAACCCCTACGATTACTAATCGTGGTCAGCAGATGAGTTACAATCCCCTACTTGCAAATAGTGATATACGGGTTCAAACCAACCCCTATATCACACAAACGTGGCAGCACGTAAACCTGGTAACCCGGGAGTGACAAAACAACCCCCTGGGTTACACTATAATTAGAGCATACTCGTCTATCTCCTTTCTTGTATATTGGGAGTATCGTTGCGATGGTCCAATCTCTAGGTATTCGCCCATTATTCCAGCACAGATTTATTATTTTAAGCAGTAGTAAGAGTCCTTCTCCATCCAGATATTCAATCAACTCCGCCTTGGTA
The DNA here is from genome assembly GCA_940337035.1 of Agriotes lineatus. Lineage (NCBI taxonomy): Eukaryota > Metazoa > Arthropoda > Insecta > Coleoptera > Elateridae > Agriotes > Agriotes lineatus. Next base: position 60,495,271 of record OW679202.1, read on the forward strand.
TTATCATGTCCTACAGCTTTTCCATTCTTCAGCTTTTGTATTGCATTCCAAGTTTCTTCCAATGTTATCTTCTCCTCGTAATCCATCACTACACTTAGCTCCATTCCTTCATTTTTTATTTCTCTTTCTCTTGTGTCACCTTCTCAAATTTTCACAAAATGTTCCTGCTATCTCTCCATAATTCGCGCATTGGTTAGTAGTAAGTTCCCATTTATATCCTTATGCCTTTAATCTTCTCACTCCGTCTTTGTCTTAAATTTTCCAAAGTTCTATAGAGTAGTTTAGAATTTCCACTACTATCTCCATTCTTTCACCAAATTCCCCCCATTGTTGTACTTTAGCTTCTTTAATTATTTCTTTGTACTTTGTACTCTTCATAATTGCTATTGTTTTTGTTATTAAGTACTTTTTCCATAAGTGTTTTTTCTTCCCGATTGCCATTTTTATATCTTCATTCCACCATGCCGTAGCTTTTATTTTTCTCCCATTAGTTACACCACATATTGCCTTTCTTGTTTCCCATACTTTTTCTCTAAAAGTCCTCCATAATACTTCACTACTGTGTACTCCTCCCTCCAGTTTGCTCTTGCGATCTTTTCATTTAGTTTTTCACAATATTCTTTTCTGACATTTACCAATTGTAATTTATATACTTTAATACTCTCCTGTTTATAGCTAGCCTCATCATTATTTTTACATTCCCCATGTTGTTTCCAATTTTTTTTTATTTCCACAGGGAAGTGGCCTGATTCAATTTTATACCCTCTCTTCACCCGCACATTCGTTATTTCATTTCTATACTTATTGTGCACTAAAACCAGATCTATAATTGATTGCTCATTTCGTGAATCCCTCAGTCTTGTGTATTGGTGTATTGCCTTATGCTGAAAGAACGTATCACATACTCGCATATCATTCATGATACAAAAATCTATTATTCTTTGCCCATTTGTGTTCTTTGTACTCTCCCCGTATGGGCTTCTTTTTCATCATCTTTTTCTTTTCTTGTCCCAACTCTTCCGTTAAGATCGCCAATAATTATTACATTATCTGCTGTGATATCTATCTCATCCGGTATCTGTTCCCAAAATATATCTTTAGCTCTCATTTGCTGAGGGACCATAAGCTACTAATATTGTCCTTACCTCATTTTGTTCCTTCTCAACATCAATTCTTAACAATCTTTTAGAGATATTTTCCAATTTTTAACATGTTGTATCCAGTTTTTGTGTATTAAAACTGCCACCCCCGCTTTAGCACGATCAGCTTCCTCGACTCCTCCATAAATTAACCAGTGCAACAATTCCTTTTGTTACAAAAAAAAACTAACAGGTCTGGGATTTTTTTTGTCTGTGGGTCAGTAAATTGCTAAGATGCAATTCTTACATAATTTGATAGATCAATTCACCTCTACAGGGAGCTGTTAATCGATCTTCCCATAGTGTCTTGTTGACATTGTAATCGCCATCAGCCAAAAATGTGTGACAAGAGAATTTATATACTCTATAGTTCCCGGGCCAATGAAATATACAATGATATTTGTAGCTTGTAAGTAGTCCTGTTCTAACTTCTATAGTTCTTAACGAGTTCCCCCGATATTTCGTCTAATCCAGCGATTTGTTTGATAACATCTACCAATAGTTCGTAGTGTTTTTGTCTTACTCTTCTTCTACGGAGAGCAAGTTTCCGAAACTTTCTTTAAGCGTTTTCTTAATGCCTCTGTTTTAGTCTTCCTAATAACTATGTTCAAGAGCATCACATTCAGTAGTATTATCTTACAGGTCAACTTTATAATGCTTGTGCCTTTTTGCTCGGTCCAAAGGCCTGCTCTGAAACACGCTTTCAGGTCGCGATTGTAATTAACGAAATTTCGAAATTTCCGAACTAATTGAACCGTTATCCAAGTAGTGCACGATAAATGCACATTTTTGCATCACATAGATCCGGTGTTGCAGCTAGTTGCCTACCGTAGATTCACTCGTTCGAGGGTCAAGGAAAGTTAGAGGAGCTACTCATTATTATCGTTTCCTAGCTTATCTGTCATTATGACAGCTCATTTGTTAAAAGAGCGGCCACTTGAAACATCCGCCTCTGTACCAATGTGTTTACAAGAAACTGCAAAAATCCTTTATTATAAATATAACGCGATATTAGGGTTCAATAATTTCAGTGGTTACGTATTTGCGACTTATTAACGTTTTGCGAATTTTGACTTCGCTTTAAATAGATCCGTTGTCATTGACATTGTTTCCTATCGGAACTTTTACTAATCAGTTTCGTATAAACAAAATAACAATGTGACGGTGTAGGTCAACAAATGCTCAGATGTCGAATGTGACATATTTGGATTGAGTAGTTAACAGTTCAATAGGTCATCCACCAATAAATTGGCATCCACAATTTCAGAAAAACAAACTGAAAAATTTCAGATATTTAGAATAGTGACTTTGGTCTAAGGAATGTACTTCACGCCCCCATTGATATCAAAACAGTTTTGTATTTATTACACATAAAATGCGAAAGTTATGCAAGAAACGTACTATGTTCCAAGCCTGTTGCTAACAAGTGGTTTTTTGATGTCAGTTTTCGTAATGTGTAATGTCGTACATTGACGACATTGACGTAAAAAGTACAAGTGGTTCACGATTTTAGTTGTTCCCCTACTATCAGAATGAATTAGCAATGTGTCATAATAATGACAAATCTGCAGAATAATTAATAATATTTTAAACTAAACATGACCCTTGGCTTCGTATAGTTTCTTATATAATAACATGGAGTTTTTGATGACAACGGAAATAATCCAGGATTCAGTCATAACTTCCACAAATGATTTTGAATGTACATAATAAAACTTGTTTACGCGAAAACAATCACTAAGTACTAATTGAGTGCATAAGCAGCGGTTCGTCAAAGTAAGCAAGGCCTAAGAGCACATTCTATCTTTTATTTACTATTGCTGTAATTTTAATAAAGATAACTCATTATTTATAATTAATCAGTTTACAAGAATTATGCTCATATCAGCTCCATGAAATCATTCCAGAGTCCATAGTACAAGTTTTTGGAGATTCCCTAGCCTTTATAGCATTCTTAAACTGTCATCGTTCTCAATTACGGTTTCTTTGGGCCCTGTATGGTATTCCTGTTCGACGCATTTATTTTGGTACACATATGGCAATAACGAACTTTTGATCACTGCGCTTCAATAACTTAGAAGTTTAGAAAGAAAGGCCGCGTGCAACAAAAACTTATCGCGAATCAAATTGATCACCCGGAAGTATTCGCCAGGGGTCATTTCGGTTAAGTTGATGCTAAATTTTAGTCAGATCCTCGCACTCATTTACTCATTTTGTACAATTAAAACCTTTAATAGTATCTACAAGTGAAATTTGTCCAACAACATTATAGCTGATATTCTATAAAATTACAGATAAATCTGGAATGATGTAACTAGGAGTTCTTTAGAGTAACATCAGCATGCATACACTTACTGCAATATTACTCGCGTTTTATTTCAGATTTGACTTATCGGGCTGGAAACTACCGGTAAGAGTGCAAACAAAAACACTGCGTAGCTGTGTATTCTCGGAAGCTTCGAATTGAAAAATATCAACTATTTGCATAATTGTTTTTAACGTTTTTCGTATATAAATATTATTTGAATACATATAATTTTATTATAACATGTGAGCAAACGAAAATGAAATCAAGCTTGGCTTTGATTTATTTGTTTTATGAATAATATGTTGGTGGCACTGTAAGTCTATGTCAAATTCGAGATTAACAGGTTAGGTTTTGCGTCAGTATGTGTTAAAGCTGACGCAAAACTTAACCTGCTAACCTCGAATTTGACATAGACTTACAGTGTCACCAACATATTATTCATAAAACAAATATTTCAAAGCCAAGCTTGATTTCATTTTTGTTTGCCCACATGTTATTTTAAGCTTATATCGATAGTAGAATTCGAATTAATTATTACTTTCCTCGTCTAAAAGACAAAAGAAGTATTGTAATCGCGAAAAAAACACCTTTCGAAATTTCTCCATATCCCCCACCCTGAAACGGGTACCTAGATGACGAAAAAGAGGTTTTCCCATTTCCGTCTATCTGTCGAGCTGTCTGTCTGTTTGTTGGCGGTATAACTCAAAAACTGTTTGTCGGAGGAAGATAATATTTTGCCTACATATTATATATATACCTGGCATGAAACCGAGAAAATGTCAAACAAATATATTGTTAACCCGGCGGTACACGGGTGAAACTGCCGAACACTAGTGCACAACCACGGTCAAAATGACCGTGTGTATTTTTTCGCTCAAAAACGTTTGCTTTCAAATATGATGACCTTAAGTCATTCAAATATCGATTTTTAGGATTGAAATAATAGTAATACCAAGTTACCACAAAAATGTAATGACAAGTGAACATTTAAAAAAGCTAAGTATAAAAAACCTAAACAATTATTTCTACACAAGAAACTTCGGGATATAAGAAAACAAACGAAAAAAATTTGATTTTCAAAAGAATACCACAAAACTTGTAACATTTAATGCATTGTGAATAGAAATTATTCAATATCTTCATAATTTGTGCCCTCCGCGCAGTTGGTACACAAAACATTCGTGTGTTCCTAGTGTCTAGTGCTACGTACACAAGTGCATGAACCCGGTCGAATCGACCGTGCTCCGTCACTTTGTAAGTAATGAGCCAACTTTGTACAAACAATCAAACCGAAAAAAAAAACTTATGCTATCAGTCGTGCCAACCAACGATCAAGGGAGGTATACCTAAAATATTAGACACTGTTTACATTTGATTTTTTTTAATAATAAGGCAAAAACTAAAAACCCGGTCATTTTGACCGTGACCCGTGCACTGCCGGGTTAAGGCACTACGTTACGGCGCCTTTTTTAAAATTGCATTGGCTACTTTATTTGGAATTGAATTATGCCTTTTATATTTTAAACAATTTCAATTTATAAAATTGATAACACTTGAAACTCTTTCAGGGCTTTGGGTTCGATTATCTAGTTGCTTTATCATGTAAATTTGATTTTAAAATATTTCTCAACTGTATTGAAATTATTTGTCGCCTCTTGTGTCAATTTATATGTCAACTACTAATCGCAAATCAAATATGACAAATGCTCAATTCTATTTGTATTCTATTAACTCTCTATGATACGGTAAGTAATTGTATAGAATTAATTGCACTTTTAAAATTGTTTTTTATTTTCTTTAGCGTTGATAGAACAAGATTACTACCCACCTTGTACTGCTCTTATATCACCTACAAGATAGTAATCCTTCTGAAATCCGCCGCTTGGATCCTCTCCTGCTTGCGAACACCGACAGTCAACTTCCACTAACCAACAGCTTTCAACTCATCAACTCCCGGCAGCTACCAGGAAAGACTGCTCCCTACTCTGCTTGTGCATCTGCTAGTTTCCAGAACAGACCTACTTCAAACAGCTCTCCGGCAAGTCAGCTGTCACAGACGAACTCCAACTGTCACACCTCTTCCACAGCTCCAATATTCATCAACCTCTGTTGTCAGTAACCAACAGAACACCTCAGAAGTGGTCGTGCCTACGCTATCTTTCTTGAATGGCTTTCCTCGTCTCCAGAATGCGTCCTCGAACTCAGCAGCCAGAAACACCCAAACTAATGTAATTTTTTGGCACTTGTATTATTATAAATTAAACTATTTTTATCCAAAACTATAATTCTTCTTGCTTAATTTTTCTTCTTGTATCTCTTCTTGTATCTATATTTTATAACTTTTCCAAACCAAATACATTCAAAACAGGGTAAATTTCTATATTTTTTTAATCAGCCCAAAATTGTTTTTAAGTGGTTTTTCTAATAATCAGAAGAAATTTTTCTTAACTACGATATTCGATTCATAATGCCTTCTATATTATAATATCATTTGACCCTTACCTACTTTAAATTATATTCTTATCAGAATTTGCATCTGTCATGATTGATACTACTATTTATAAAGTTTGTAGATTCAAAACACATGTAAAACGTTCAATAGTTATCATTTCCTTAAGAATTTATTCCAAATTAGATATATTTAATAAACTTATTTCAAACATCCTCTATTTTTTGAATTGGTCAAAATAGATTGTATTGATATTCCAAATTTCTTTTATAGATTCTAAATTTATCCAAAATTTACATATACTGTATCATAACAATATACAGGGTGAGCACCTTAAAAAAACAAAATTTTGTTTATTTTTCATTTAACTTAGTAATAGATACAAATAATAATTTGTAAATAGTGCAGGCTTTATTCTTACCAAAAATGAGAGATAATAAATACAGAATAACTTTTTTACGATATAAAAAGGAGGCACAAATTAGCGCGTTACTAAATATAGCTGCGAAGCAGGAATTCCAAGGGTCGGTGCTCCGTAGCGCAGATAGAAATAGAAAGTATTTTTACTCCTAACTTAATTTGATTTTTTAAATTATTTAGTTTTACAATGTCGACGAGGGAAGTTCTGGGTAAAACTTTTTACAGATTTTTTAATATGTTCTATATACGATACTCTTTCGTGCGAATTAATGTAAGAACAGATTATTTTATTGAAAAATGCTTTGTAATAAAGTCTGTTTTATTTGAAAATACTATTTGACACATGCATTTTTAATAAGAAAGGTATTCTTACAGATCTTTAAATCTTCTCGTCCCAAATTGAAACCGGAATTACTGCTCTGATCATTATTTTCTTCGTTGTGCAATCCACAAACAACTCGCAGATTTTCAATGTGCATATACAGGGTTCGGCAACGATCCGGGGGTGGAAGATATTTCTAAAACTATGAGAGTTACAAACATATACATAGAAAACGACTTAACCAGAAAAGAAAGGATGGTAAAGGCAGAACTACGGAAAATTATGAGAGAAGAGCAAGAAAAGGGGAAAAAAGTTATAATGGGATACCGAAAACTAATTATAGACGACACCAGGTATGACTGGGATACCACTAGAAAAGAAATAATCATGCATCAGTCAAAAAACTAAAGATGCAAAATATGGATGGATTAACGAAGACAAACTCGGCAACGGAAATGGTAAAAGAAAGGAAGGGAAAAACACTACAAAAAAAATAAAAAGCTAAAAAAAAAACCGCAGAAGTGGTAATCGCGTCATGGAACACACGAGGCCTAATTAGAGAAGAAAAAATAAAACATCCTAGCAACTCAAGAAACCAACAGTAAAGGCGAGACAAACACAAAAATAAAAGACTATATATGGTTTAACGTAGGCGGGGAAGAAAGTAGGTATTGAAGAGGTTTTTTAATAAATGAAAGAATACAAGAGAAAATAATGGATTGGAAAAGAATAAACGAAATAATAAGTTTATTAAGAGTAAGAGGACTATACAGAAAAATGAGTATAATCAACACATATACCCCAACAGAAACTACGGAAGATTTTACGATGATCTGGAAAACACAATTAGTAAACTGCCGAAATATGATATAAAACTGATTATAGGAGACCAAAACGCGAAAATAGGAAAAGAAAAAGAATACGAAGCAATAATAGGTAAAGAGAGTTTACATGAAACAACAAACGACAATGGAGAACGTCTAATCAATTTCGCGGCAAGAATCAACCTAGTAATCAAAAGTACCATGCAACAATGAAAGAACATACACAAAGAAACATGGTGTAGCCCAGATGGAAGAACAAAAAACCAGATTGACCACGTGATAATCTCGAAAAAGCAGGCAAATACAATTAAAAAAAATCGGACATGTAAGCGAGCAGAGATAGGATCTGATTATTATATGATCAGAATCAAAACAAATCAGGTTCTAGCGGCATATACAGAAACTCAAACCAATTCGAGGCAACGTATACCAGAAAGTATAAAAAAAGAAGAGGCAAAGAGAAAATACTCCGAAGAGGTAGAAAAGAGATTAAGAGGAAAAAACATTGATAACGATATAGAAAAAAAATGGCAAAATATACAGACAACATTATTAGAATAGGCAAAAGCAATTGAAGCCAAAAAAGAACACAACAACGAAGACTGGTTCGATCACGAGTGTAAGGAAGCAATAGGAAAAACCAGAACAGAGAAACAACTCTGGTTACTAAACCAGACAGTACAAACACAGCAGCAATATAAAAAAGCAGAACACAAAGTCAAAACAGTATGTAGAAGAAAGAAGAGGGAAAATATCAACCAAGAGATCGAAAAACTCCAAAAATCATACAATGCAAAGGACACAAAGAGATTTTACAAAACTATAAAATGGGAGAAGAAAGGATACCAACAAGAAACTATAGGACTGAAAGATAAAGCCGGGGAGTTACATATGGACGAAACGGAAATAGCGGATCTACATAAACAGCATATTGAAAAAATATTTACGTGTGAAGGAGAGGAAAAATGGAAGAGAAAGGGGAACCGGAAACAGAAAAAAAAATACCTAGTTAGGAAAATGTTCAAAGAATAATAAAAGGAGCGAAAAACAACAAAATCCCGGGAGCAGATAACATTCCAATGGAGCTAATGAAATATGGGAGCGAACAAATGCAAAGAAGAATCTTCGAACTTATCAAGCATATATGGACAAGAAAAGAAAATGCCTAAAAACTGAGAGAAAGCAGTGATATGTCCAATATTTAAAAAAGGCAACAAACAATTAGTAGAAAACTACCGACCAATATCGCTCCTAAGCACCACATATAAGACGCTAGCATCACTCATTACAGAACGAGTGAGAGAAGAGTCTCTAGAAAAGATAGGAGGTTACCAGGCCGGATTTAGAGCCAGAAAATCCACAGTAGACCCTATATTTGTCATCAGACAAACACACGAAAAGTTCAGAGGCAAAAATATAAGAATCCATGTGATATTCATAGACTTTCAACAGGCCTTTGACAGGATAAAAAGAACAGCTATAATACAATCAATGGAAGAACTACAATTTAGCAAACAAACAAGGGCGTTAGTAGCGATGACTCTGGAGAGAACAAGCAACAAGGTGACATACAAAGATCGCACATCCAAGGAGTTTGAAAGCAACATAGGCCTAAAACAAGGAGACCCCTTATCACCGCATTTGTTTAACATAGTTTTAGAATATCTTATGAGAAAAGCAGAACTAAACACAAACAATAACGTAGTAAATGGCCCATACCAAATCCTGGCATACGCAGATGATCTAGCGATAATGGCCCGAACAAAAGAGCAGTTAAAAGAGCTAGTGGAGAAAGAAGCACAAAAAGTAAGAATGAAAATCAAGGAAAAAAAATCACATTACATCATCTTAGGAAACACGAAACAGGAAGGAAATCAAGAACTAAGTATTCAGACCGTTTTAACAAAGAAAAAAATAACCTTCAAGACGGTAAACAGTACAATATACCTGGGTGTTGAAGTAAATACCGAAGGAAAGCAGGAAGGAGAAATAAAGAATAGAATCGTAAGTGCCTCAAAGTGTGCGGGCTCCTTAAATCGCCTTTTAATAAATAAGAGTATTAGAAGGGTTCTAAAAATCTGGATATATAAGACCGTTATAAGACCTATACTAACATACGCGAGCGAAACATGGGTGATAACAACAGTAGAAGACGCGGCGACATGGGAGCGAAATATACTAACAAGAATCTTCGGCGGTGTCAAGAAGAAGCAAGAATGGCGCAGGCGAACAAACAAGGAACTGCAAGATCTATACAAGGAAGCTAATATAAACACGGTGTTGAGACAAAACAGACTAAGGTGGTTCGGACATGTAATGCGAGGAGAAGACAGTAACCCAATCAAAAATATAATATGACACGAACCAGAAGGAAAAAGGAAAATCGGAAGACCCAAGAAAACATGGTGGCAACAAACAAAAGAGGACATACAAGAAGCCGGAATAAACAACTGGGAAGAAGAAATAAGGGACAGGAAGAAATGGAACAAAAGAATTCAAGCCATAGGCCAAACTGGCCTTTAGTGCTGCTTTATATATATGAGAGTTACATAAATATTGTGTACATAAAAGTTGTAGGTACGAAGGTGGCGCACATTACTAAAATAGTTTTGATTATACAGGGTGGCTCAAAAAAGTGTGGCGAATCAAAGTTACATTTTTTAAATGGAATGCCCTATATTTGGCTGGGTCCCGGAAAGTTTACCGAAAACAGTTTAACGACTGGAAGTTTACCGACGGAAATTTGACCGAAGGAAAGTTGACCGAAAGGAAAGTTTACCGAAAAGAAAGTTCGCCAATTGGAAATTTGACCAAAATTATAAAATCCTATTTGATAAGAGACAAAAAATAATTCAAAATGCATGATTATCTCAAAAAAGATATCTTGGAAGTCACTGGCGTAGGTACTAAAAGCAGAGGCAGTCAGTGGGTACTGCACCCCCGTATTTTGATTATTTGACAGTTGTTTTCGTTTTGCTTTTCTCAAAAGATGTGACTATTTTTGTTGAAACTCTGTAACAAATTTGAAGTTGATAGTTTATTAAATACTGCATTTATTAAAAATAACCAGTTTTAAATTTCAAACTTCGACGTACATCGCACGTGCGGATCTAAAATGAAAAATGGCATTATAAAAGTCATATTATTTTTGCTCAAGGAATATGTGGTTAACGGATTGCCCTCCTTTTTATGGACACTCTATATTGCTATGGTTGTTATTTATTTAAAATAAAATAAATGAGGTTATTAATCTCAAAATGGTTCTATCTCATATGGATCGGATCTCTACATCCTAGCAAGTATTATTTGATAAATTATAAGAAATACATTTGCTTTCAAATCAATTATTGTGGTATTACTTATAATAATTTAAAAGTAAACACTTCGTGTAATGGTGATTAACTAATGGAATCGCTGCCATACTAGATAATATTTAACTAAAGGGAAAATTAACTTAAATACGGCGATCCAACCTCAGAATCCATAAAAGAGCAAGTTGGTTATATTCGACAATTATCTACGATTACGTAATTAAAGCGTTGCCTAGGTGATAAAAATTGCAGTGAGTAAATACACTTCACAAACAAAAAACACTCAGAGAACATGTTCTGCCGGAAGAGGGCATAAAACCGACGCCACCAAGAAATTCTCTAGATTCTATCTTTTATGGTAGAGTTTTATGACCTTTTTGTTGCTTTGGAATGGAAATTGGACTTAACTCGAGTTCCTAGCAAGTCCCACGATGCTTGGCCCCGTTTTTTCCCGTTGGTCTGCCGATCCAAGCCGCTGAATGCCGCCGCAGAACGACTTCTGTAGCTCGACCGCTGCCATACAAAAACTGCTTCTAGCTCATGCCGTTGCCCACACCTAGGGCTCCACTGCTTTCTACGAAGGTGGCTGCCTACCTCCAGCTTACAAGGCTCTAATTACACTGTCCGAAACTAGCCAGCACTCGATGCACAGATAAAACACTTTTTAAAACTTCTGCAGAGGTGCTAAGAATTAATGCACTCTACTACAGCATACCCACAGGATATACAATTAATTTTAAGACTCACTGAATTGGGAAACGGGTATTTATTCACAAATTAACAATTATTTATAGGGGAAGCCAAATTAACACCAGCTCACAGTTTCGCTTTCTCTCCCCAATTGTTTGTCTTCGATCTTACATTGTTTTACATTGTTTCCAAGCTTACTTTGTTCAAGTCAAGGCTAACACTATTTTTAATACCGCTTTACAAATTATTATCAAAACCAATGCTTTTATACTATTTGCAAGAATTAATCTAGCACATTTCTTGAACATTTTATAAAATAATATTTGATATGCTTGAAATATTATTAATTGCTATTATAATTATAACGGCTTAAAATGTGTTCATAGCAATACACATAGAGCGTGACACTGATTTTAGAATTACAACTATTTCAACTGACTTTTATTTTAAATAAAGATACCCTTAAAAGAAGAAAATGTATTCCTTTGTGTTATTTTTACGAGACCATATATAATTAATGTAACAGCATTTTTCATTTATTCTAAATTTTCACACCTGGAGGATAATTAACGCAGGTATCTTATTTATTTTAAATAGCTAGTATTCGCTAGTATTACAAAAATATTAAAGTTAATAACAATATATGAGAAATAATTTATTTTTCGTTTATTCTTTGTTAAGTAGTGTTCTGGAAATATTAGATCTACGATGTACAGTGTGTTCAAAATTATTTTGCAAATTTTGTGAACTACAAAGTTATTTTTCTCAACTTTGCTTCACACTTTATCCAGGCTTAGGACTGACAGCAAAATACTGGTGTGTTTAAAAGTCGCAAATAAATTCCTTTGTCACTTTTGTTTTTGTTTTTTTGTTCCTTTATTTGTCTGCTATCGTTTTTTTTTAATTTTAAGTTTTCATTTATATTCAAAATTGTAAGTTAGTAATTTATGTTAGGAGCTATGCCACGTAAAAAGTCGAATATATTTTTTGAGTTGCAATTTGCAATTTGCGCCATTCCCTCTGCACAACCTCTGTACTGTTTACGAGTAGGTAGACATATTGCGCTATCTGAAGCTCATGTAGGCTCTGCTCTCTCTGAATAGCGTTCATACATTTCCAGATGTTGAGGTGATCAGCTGCAATTTGTTGCTCGAAACCTCGGTGCCATCCTTCTATCGAATTGTTGGTTTTGGGCAGGGCTTCCTCTACTCCATTAAAACAGTTCCACATATCGTGAGGAAAATGTGGTGTTCGGCGACGCTGACGTCTTTGAACACGTCCGATCCATGTATCCTCAAAGTAATCCACCAAAGACTCTGCGTCTGGAGGTAATACATTTCCATCACATAGTCGTCCAAATGCGTCAACTACACTTGCTCTGAGGACAAATGTTATCGCAGATAACAACCGTAGCTTTAAGACAAAAACTGCATCTATTTCATATCTCTGTTTCAGCTCTTCGGATTGAATTTTGCCAAATATGCACTGCGATAAATAGAAGAAACATCCACGATGTCTGGATGCCGGAAATTCCTGTGTCAAAGCGCTTATCATGGCATATTTAAAATCTCTAAGTATATAGGATTTTACAATTTCGGTCAAAATTCCTTTCGGTCAATTGTGTTTCGGTAAACTTTCCTTTCGGTCAAATTTCCAATCGGCGAATTTTCCATTCGGCAAACTTTCCTTTTGGTCAACTTTCCTTTCGGTCTACTTTCCGCCGGTAAACTTTCCGTCGGTAAAGTGTTTTCGGTAAACTTTCCTAGATCCTATTTGGCTAGCTTAAAAGTTTTGCATTGAAATACTAATGGTTTTGATATCAAGTTATATAGGTCTAATGTCAATTGTTTAGGAGATATTAACGATTTTATGCAAAAAACTGCTGAACATCAGACGACTGCTGTAAATAACGGAAAACAATTGAATGAAGGAAAACGTTACCAAAAAATTATGTTTTTTCGTGAAATACCTTTCGAGTGTAAAATGGTGGATCTGGATATTAATGCTATACTGGGTGCTCAACATTTGCACATTACATAGAACGCCCTGTATATTTTTTTATTTTTGAAAAGAACTTTTAATGAGCTTTTATTTGATATGTTACTTCATACCTGTAAATTTATCTGTTTTTGAGATATGCGTGTTTAAATATAAAAAAACAATTTAAGCCCTTAAAGCTGCTTTATTTCAAGGGATAACAAACAAACGCCGTGAAAATAATGATTTAAACACTTGAGCTCTTCAAAAATAAAAACACAAATTCAGGTTTAGAAAACATAAATCCAGCCAGTGTTGATCTTATATACAGATTGCGGCAGGCAACTAGGACCATAGCAAAAGCAAGGGGACCTTACATGTGGCCGTAATTGTATTTAAAAAATGTAAGAATCGAATATATATCTTGTATTTATAATGATCCTAACGACCTACCGCTATCGCACATTGATTGTCCGTTTGTTAAACACAATTACGGCCACATGTAAGGTCCCCTTGCTTTTGCTATGGTCCTAGTTGCCTGCCGCAATCTGTATATAAAGAAGAGTCCTGACTCACTCATCAACTCCCAGCCCAAACCTTTGGCCCTAGAAAGCAGAAAATTTTGCATAGAGGTTCCCTTTATGATGTATATAAGGAATAAGAAATGATATTTCAAAATTCAACCCCTAAACGGGTAAAATGGGGGTTCCAATTTTGTATGGGAAATAATATTAAATAGACATTTCGACTTGAAACTTCGCAGGAGTACTTCTAAAAACAAATAAGCAAACACTTATTTTGTGATTTTCCGAAAATCAACCCCTTAGGGTAAATAAGCTTAAAAATCGATATGAGTATCGTTATTAAAGTTTTATGGGACGTTGATTGCGAAAATGGCATTTATTTTTAAGTCCAAGACGGTGAACATTACATAAAATTAAAACCCTATAGTGGTGAAACGGGGTTTCAGAGACGAATTACTTTTGGGTAGAACAAAGTTTGCCGGGTCAGCTAGTACAAGATATAATCAACACAAAAAAACGATAAATGCAAGAATAAATCAATTCCAGTATCAAATAAAATCACAGTTAAAAATAATAAAAGCCACTACACCAAAATCCTATACGTAATTACACTAAATGTTCAAATAGTTCTCCTTCCCTGCTCCCAACTACACAGAAAACTCATAATCTGCTATTTCACAAAAAAAACGTAATTTTTTAGTAAAGTTCTTCTATATTCAATTGTTTTATGTTACTTACAGCAGTCGCCTGAAGTTCAACATTATTTTTGTATAAATCGTTAATATCCCAAAACAAATAACGTTAGTTCCTTACAACTTTTTATCGAAATTATTAGTATTTCAATGCAAAACCTATAAGCTACTCAAATATAGGAAATTCCATTTTTAAAAGTAGTCAGTTTGATTCGCCACACTTTTTTGAGCCCTGCATCGTTGCCGGACCCTGTATGTGGTGGATTTCCAGAGCAAGCTAATCAAATTGTTCTCTTCTCTTGTAGATACCTTTACACTAACTTGTTTCAGCAATTGATTATACCTTTAGCTTTTCAGTTACCAGTAGCAGTCTGGGAACTTTGTACGAAACGAACGCCAAACCAGACCGTCGGGATATGAATATGAGCAGTAGTTGGTTTTCCGTTGTCATGTTTTCTTACGAATGTTCACCACTCCTACACTAAGAAGTACATATCGTCAACCACAATACCTACTTCCAGTATTCCATAGTTCACCCAACATATATTTTGGGCTATAGCAGCTGGTGTCCTCATGTGATCGTCAGAAGGTTGGATGCCACTTGGTTAAATTGTTCACGGTCTTCCGCTAATCCGTCATTCCTGCCTATTTACTAATGTTTGGAGCCATGTTCTTCAGAGTCACCCGCACTTGTACTTGGCATGCCCCTCTTTCTTTTTGCTTTCCTTTGATTGAGTTAAATTTTTCGTTATTCTTGATGATTGATTTCTGTATCACCATTCAGCTTTTTTTCTAAACTTCTTGCATCTACTGCGCTTGTTCCTGGTGAGGCATCTATCACATTCCTTATTTTTTTTATTTACCCTTGTGTATTTCCATCGAATGATTTCGTTTTTTCTAACAAATCAATTAAAACCTCTTTGTAATTCACCACCTGTTCAACAGGGTTTAGAACAACACTCTTGCCAAAGAGATAATTCACTGTTGCTTAAATCGCAATTGGATGTTAAAGTTGGTTTCGTTATTGCGTTTTTGACTAAGCTTTAAAAATAGAGCTGGAAAAACTTCTTTTCGCAATTCCGTTGTCCCTCTTTTTAATTGTAATTTGTTGTAAAAGTTGTAAAAAGAAAAGACAAAATAAATATGGAAAACGGGTACTTCGAACATCAGAGGTGTGAATGAGACGAAATATGAATTGGTACAAGCGTTTGAAAGAGCAGATCTGGAAATATAAGTAGTAACAGAAATAAAAATAAGGGTCAAGGGGAATTGAAGCTAGAGAATAGCCACACTTCAATTTACAGCGGAGTACCAAAAGACAAACATCGTTGGCAGAAGACTAGCAATACATATACACAATTGGACAGCAGCTTCTGCAAGACTATTGGCAATAGAGTAAAAGGAAGTACATGAAGAACGAATGAACATAATAATATTTTACTGTTCGAAAGAAGACGACACTGCAACTAATAAAGAACAATTTGTTATGGGTGACTTGAATAGCAGAGTGGAGGTAAGAGATAGTACAATGTTGGGCTATTATATACTGAATAGCTTGATAGCTACCAATACATTCTACGAACATCAGGATATACACAATTACACGAGAGTATAGGAGAGCAGAAACGAAAAATAAATAATAAAAAAACAGTAAGTAAACAGATGTCAAAGTAAGAAAAAGTGCGGAAATATTTAGTAACCACTACTTACTGGTAGCAAACATTAGGAAAACCAATAGAATATACGGAAACGAACTTGAAGGTACTAGAGCAACGAAAGAGGACATATCAAAACCTGCAAACTGGAGGATATAGAAATAAGAAATAAATACCGTGAAATTATTGACCAAGCAATATCGTAAATAGAGAATGACATAAAACATAAGAATACGGAGGATGCATGGCAAATAATTATTTAAAGAAATAACGGAAGCAGCTAAACAAGTATGCGGTACAAGCACACCAAATAACAATAAATATTATAGTTCTTGGTGGAACGAGGAAACAAGAAAGAAGTTAAAATAAATAAACAGGCATGGGAAGATTACTTAATCACTGAACAAAATTACAATGTTTATAAAAAAAAATAAAAGTTGAAAATATAATACCGAAGGGAAACGGAAAGCATGGAAAGATTTTGGGGAAATATTAGAGGAGACGAACAAAGGATCGTAAACTGTTTTACACAGTAGTCAAAATAATCAAGCAAGAAAAATATAAAAAGTAAATAAGGAGCAAATTGTTGTGAATTACTTAACCCAAACGACACAGAAATGGAAGAAAATAACCAACAGATAGAGAACAGCGAAATCGACATAGAAAATGAAATACTTATTTTAACTGAAATTGAAGAAGCTGTGAAAGAAATAGACGTGGAAAAGCACCAGAACATAACGGAATAACCCCTGATATGCTTAAGCAAATGGGAGAGGAAGTAGGTAAGTTATTGGGCAATATTTGGAACAAGGCTTGGCAAAAAAACCAAAATACTAAAGGACTGGGGAAGTAGCAGTTATTTTGACCCTATATACAAAAATCAATAAGATGGAGTGCCAAAATTATAGAGGTATCGCACTTTTAAGTACTGTAGTTAAAGTATACAAAAGAGCTCTGGTGAAAAGGTAATGTGTAACTATAGAACCACAACTAAATGAAGCCCAGAGTGGGTTTAGAAGAGCACATAGTATACAAGACCACATCTTCAACATTAAGCAAATTATTGACAAAATATTGAGGCAGGGAGGAAAGGCATACAGACCTAGCGTTTATAGATGTTGAAAAACGTTGGGCAAGGCATCAAGAAACACAATATGCAAGAGTCTACAATAAAAAAGGTCAGTAAGACGCTAAATAATGTAATGAAAAGCCTATACAAGCATAATATCAACTCTCAGAACACATAACATGTAGTCAGAAGAATTTTATACTAAAGATGGACTAGGACAAGGTGGTGCTTTAAGTCCGATACTTTTCATTTACGGAAGCTGTAATTAATCAAAATGCAGAGAAGACAAAGGAACTAGAGGTAGGATACAGAAACAAAATTATTGACATTCACAACACTAAAATGAAATTAAGTGCCGGTAAAACAAATGAAATATTAGTTAGTAGGTAACAACAGGGAGTTGAAAAAAATATCTCCAACAAGTAAAATTTTTTATGCTGGGGCTGCTTTTCATTTTTAATGTTTAACTTAATAAACCACAGTAATCAAGTTAAGAGGTGTTTAATTGAATTGTGGGTTGTGAAGGTAACGTCAGGAGATATAAATTAATACGTGAACCAAGTAACATAGGTGGTTCGTGGTTGAGTGCAAGCGGTGGCTATTGGTGGAGTTTGTCTGCGAATATATGGTGTTGCTGGAAGAAGATGTGGACTGAGTACAACGCTCTCTGGTTTCTGAATGGGTGGAAGTAACTTTATGAGAAAGGAAGGAGCCGTGCAGCTGAAGGTGGTGCTGTTGCAGCCATTCAGCATCGGCAGGTAAACCTAAAATTGGAGTTCGTTGCTGTAGTTGCTCTGCAGGCATAGTAATCGGGAAGGCCCTGAGCTTGTGTGGCGGAATTGATGTGGTAAGATGAGCATTCGTTTATCACATGCAAATTAATTAATACAAAGAGATAAGACTTAGCCGATTAAATATATTGTAATTGGTTGTTTTATTCAGTATTAAACGCAAGTGAGGTTATTTTAAAGAATATATACAGCTTCAGTTAAAATAATGCAAGAATTGAACCAAGTTTGTATTGGTCGTAATGAAAATTTAATAAAATTACTATTTTAACCAAGTGTTAATACTCAATCCTGATTAGTTCTTTATATTCTATTAAGTTGGGCAGTTGAAATAAAGATTTAACAATGAAACTAAAGCGCAGAATACTTGGATATCCAATAAAATTTGTACCTAATATTTAAATAAGTAATTTTTGAGTAGTTTCAAAAATATAAAGTAATAAAAAAATAATATTACGTTCATTCCTTACAATATATTTATAATCATCCAGGCCATTTCCAAATAAATAGTTAAATGTCGTGTTTAAACCAAAAAAACTGTTTCAAACCAATCAGTGAATGTGATGGCGTCGAACTAACCACTTTTACTTTGATGTTATCTGGTTCGTGAAGAGCTTCTTTCAGTCCAGCTACTGCAAAAATGTTCAGCTTTATACATAACCGCAGTTAGCATCTGATCGCTGGCTGAACCATAAAAAATAATAGGTTTTGCTGTTTTTTGAGCTGGCTTGTTCTATGTCCGAGCCTTTTAGTCCCCCCTTAAAAATTAATTTTGTTCTCCCCGGGTCATCAGACTAGTTTGTCTCATCGTAATTACAAGTCTTAGTTGGTGGTACGTCAAATTCAACATCGTGTTCATCTTTATCTTTCAAACTAGCTTCCAGATGTGTAAATAGGCATCTATAATTTTTTTCCTATTTTTGTCCCTTCCCGTTTTGATGTTTTGGGCAAATCGCTGTGTAAAATGTTTATAACGTCCCTCCACGCCCATTTCCGTCACTATTTTGTCACTTTAATTGTTGTTTTTTTATTTTTGATATTAGAGGTTCTTGTTCTAGTCTCTCTCCATTTAAGCTCTTTCTCTGCTTATCTTTATCACCTTGCTTTTATTTATATTTATTTTTAGGCTTACTTCTTCTAATTCTCATTTCCAGACATTTATTGCACTTTGTAGGCATATGAGCACTGAAATATACCGTATTAAATAAAAGTGTACTCACCAATATTTGGCGTCTTTTGGGCATTAGTAAGGGTTACATAATTTAATGTGAATGTAAATTTGTTCTATTTTGTAGCACTTTTCTGTATTCAGAAATATTCTATTGTTGTTACACCACTCAGTTAAGTTGTAAAAATCCTCTTGAACGGTAGAACAATCTCGCTTGCGAGTTGGCACATTTCTTTATAAATATGTTATAATAATTTTTCTATACATATTTAAACCAAGAGACAAACATTTTTGTCAGTGTTCATTAACGAAAAGGAGGATACATTTACCATACCTTTTTTCTTGAATTTCTGTAGCAGTAGCTGTTTTGCTTGTCAAGAAAAAAACTAACGATACTATTTTTGGGTTTACAGGAATTGTTATTGAACTGGGCCACGCGGTGACAAACTCAATATCTTCAGCCTTGACATCGCAATCTAAGGCGCTACTTATTTTTTGAACAATCTCAACGATGTTTTTGTTTGCGTTTACAGGTTCTGGAATTCCTTGCACTTCAAGCTTGTTCTCCCTGGAGTGGTGACTTATTGAGCATATTGCTGATGTGCGAAATTTTATTTTCCAGAATTAATAGCGTATTCTTTTTTCAAATCATACCAGAATCAAATTGGTCTAATTTATTAGTATCAAATCGAAAAGATTGTTATCGCTGCACAGTTTCCACTTCCATTTAATTTACCGATTTACTGGGCGTAACGTTGGTGGTTCAACAGAAGCACTTGATCGTAATCCCTAAGTCGGGTATTGTGGAATTGCACTTTCTGTAATGAACAATGTACTTTTGCTTGAATTTGTTTTAAAAATCAATTCGTGTTCAGCTAAAACAGTAATTGGTTTTAACACATTCGCTTTATGAAGGTCTTATGTGTAAACTATTCCCAAAGTGATCAAGCTAAAATCTGATGTGTGTACGCTATATATATGAAAGCTGAGCAAAAAATATTAGGATTAAATAATTTTAAATATTTTCAGAGCAACTCACATTGCCTTTAATACATTTCATACACTGCTTAAAAGCTTCCGTGGGCCTTCCTACGTTCAAAATAAGTGTAAATTATGTTATCAGTTCTTTCTGATATTCATCTTCTCCACAATTTTTGGGGGCAAAAAATAACCCGAAGACTTTTACAGTACGAACACGTCTTTACGACAAGAATTTGACATTCAAAATACTCAACCGTCAGTTATTCGATAAAATGAGACAAATCGGAAAATTTCCGGATCCGTTTCCCCAGTTACGTTACAAAAGTAACTAAGACTAAGATCGAGAAGTGGAGGTTCATTACGACCTTAATTAAGAAAATGACCCGGTAAACGAAATAAAGATGTCAATTGCTAGACGCCACCACTTTGCTAAAGCAAGAAATGCACAGGTGAGCTCACCGAGAAAGTGGAAGCGGTAAACCTTTTTTATCCAACCTTGTCACTCCTCGGACAACGGTTTGCGTACAGCTGCGTTGGACTTACCTTGCTTACATTTTCCTACAGCTACCTGAATCTCTTTACAGAGTAAAACATTTCAAAATCACATGCAAACGTCATAAATTTACTAAATAAAATCACAACTAATTGAAAATAGACTACATTAACGTCGAAATATGTATGAACAATGAACATTAAATGAAATACTCGAGAAAGGTTAATGTTGCAGGCGGTAAAATTGACAGCAAATGATCTGCCTGATCCAAAAACGCTAAAAAATTTAATTACACACCGATTAAACTAATTACAGATAGTAAAACTTGACGGCAAATAATCAAAACTACCATAATGGTGGTAATTGCTATTCAAAATCTTAATTTTTAAATGATGACTATGTTACGTAAAGATGGCGACATTTTGATATATAAATGACCACTTCACTGCACATTGTGCGCTTTAAAATTACTACAAAAAACGCAGTACCTTGTAGGGGTTCAGCTTGCTCTGATTATAATGACCAAAAATGCCCCACGCCTTGCCTAAAAGACTGCCCCAAAATGCTTGAAGAACTGCGAGAAACTGCTTATGGTGCTATCTGTCAAGCGGGTGTAGACGATGTTAAATTCCCAAGGAGGGTAAAAAACGAAGAACGTCGTCGACAGGCAAGATTGCAGTACGGTACACGTAACTTCAATTAGCACGAAAGAGGTTCCCATTAATAATCCGCTCCGTCAATCGGAGCTTGCCCTTCGCAATACCAGAATACCTCGGCTGATAACTGCACCAAACCTCCCTCAAACAACCAAAAACTCGACCGATGACACCCACTCACAGTTTAACTTAATTTCGACGTCGCCCGGCGAAGGCAGAAGGCCTCAGCCGTTGCGGAAAAAAGGACCACGCTTGTTGCCTTTTTGAAGTCGGGTAGTAAAATCTCTAGGCTAAAGAACGCACGCGTGCGCACTTATCTTGCGCTCTCTCTGACTCGCATAAGAGCATTATTATTGCATCATATGAAGTAACCACATTCCGCACCCAAACAAGCCCATGCCTGTACGAAACGGCTGACGCTCTGGAGCCAAAAAGCAATTAAGAGTGATATGTCATTCATGCGGCGAGCAAGCACATCTGAATTTAAATTTAAATTGATGATTATAATATGCGCCGGGAGACGCTAGTATTTAAAATGCAAATGCGGAAAAACGCAAAATTTAAAAATTGTACTTACAACACATATATGGCTAAGTCAATTGATCAGCCTTATGGCAAGTAACTAAATCAAGTAATAAAGTATAAGTTTTGTCATTTCTAGCGATTTTTGAAAACAAATAACCACCATTAATTCTAGGAAAATTGTTACAGTTCAGAAAACAAGATATATCACAAAGGTAGGCTTATAAGTAATACATCCACAGACGACTTTCCACGCTGTATAAGACTAGCCATTTGTTTATGCCTTCATTTGACAGCTACATGTGTTTAGTTCAAAAGTGTCAAATGGTTTTGCGGTACTTATTTCTGTTTGTTTCTTCAAATGGACTCGTGTTTCAAATTGTTCCACACTCGCCCCACTGCGGTGTGAGAGTGGATTAAACAGAAGCCGAAAGAATTCTTTATCAACGGAATGAGAAAATGTTTTTTACGTTGAGAGAAATGTATGTACGGTAAATATGTTGAAAAAATAATGTTGTAGCTTAGAGAACATAATTGTTCTGTTCATTGTTTTTTAGTTTTTGAATGTATCTCCATTATAAGTAATTTTATTAAGGTGGAGGAATTACTTGTTAGCCCAACCTTGTAGATATATTAGGAGTGTATGAAGTGCCAACTGAGCAAAGTACAGGTGGTGCTTCGGATCCGTGGTATATTTTTCGAAAACGTTCATTTGTCATAAGACCACAAACAAAAATTCAGAACAATATCTCAAGCCGTCTAAATGAGTCAAGGTGTTACCGTTTTTAAAAACGGATAAAGTTGAAATTTGTGCCCGTGATTAAGCACCTTCTAAAGAAGAGCTTAACTGTAAGTACCATAAAAGCTATCATAGATGATGTGTTAGAGCGAGAGTCTCCGTCACTGTCAACAATGAACACTTGGGCTCTGAAGTTTAAGCGTGGACGTCAGGGCTGTAAAGATGACTCCCGCAGTGGACAGTGTCAACCGCGGTTACTCCAAAAATCGTTCAAGTATCCAAGATATGGTTTTGACCGTCCGCCGTGTAAAGTGCGTCAAGTGACTAAGGTCACAAGCATCTTAGATTGAACGCGCACAATAAAATCTCGACCTGTTGGTTGCCCGTAAGGACGTTTTAGTTCAATGTCTTGGCCTGATTAAGAAGGGCCCCAAGGGTTTTATGTTGTAATCTTAAATTATGGATAAAACTTAGGTACATCACTACACACTTGAAACCAAACAACGGCCGATGCAGTGAAAATACCCTAGTAACCCTCCTAATTTAACTTTAGTTCTGGTAATTAATTCTGGAAATTTATGACTTCCATTAATTTCGGAACGGCTCAAACGTTTTATTAATTTCTACTTCGGGTAAGCTCAATCAAAGAAGGATCACCCAATCTAAAATGTACGAGATCAGGAAACACAATATATATATCAACGGTATATTATTTTTAACTATTTATACAAAATAATAGGTAATTCAGAAGCAAATGATTTGTATATTAATAAAATTAACGATTTTCTCTGAAGACATTTTTCCTTGTTCCTTGTTGGACGGCAACCCAATTAGCACGTAAATGTCGATGGCGGTTGTGTTGGACCTGGAGCGAAGTATGATCACTGCCCTGTATAACGTGTGGCCGAAGCGGTGGGTGTGGCCTACGAGTGTTGCAGTTTGCTTACGTTCTTGCCTGTTGCACACACACTTTTGAAATACAGAAATTACAAAATACCTGTGGTTTAGGGGCGGTGTTTTAGCTGGTGCGGCTCGTGGTTGTGCCTTGTTACGGAAATGCGTTACTCCCAGCCTAACGGTAACGTGAGTTTGGACCTGGTGAAGTTCGCTCGCTTAGCGACCGACGAATTTGACAGCACCGGTGTTTGCACGCTGCGAGGGCCTCCACGTTCGTGCCGGAGCAGTGTAATTTGCCTTTGGACAATGGTCCGGACGAAGTCGCTGGGCGTACAATGCTGAACCTCCAAGTAAGTTGATTATTGAGGTTATATTGTTCGTGCTGCCTCCGTGCTGGAATTACAATATGATTCCTACAGGTATGGTTATTAATAGGTTATAATCTACTAGCTGCCTACGGTAGTGTCGGGGACGTGGCGTTTTGAATTGCCAGGAAGCGCGCTAGGAGACAGATAAACACTGTCACAATCTAACGCACAGGTCGGGTTCAGGGGGATACGTTAGGAGACAGATAACAGCTGTCACAATCTAACGCCAGGAGAGGGTTTGGAGGATGGGGAGTCCAGAGACTCAAGTGATTTTAAATGGTTGAGAAACCTGCTTTTATATTCTTTGAACCGCGTTATCGTAACGGATGCGTGATTTGTTATCTGCTGCTCGAGCGCCGGATAGATGTAATGTACGATTACGCCTAAATGAGCGATGTACAAATTAAATACATTTTTTGATGTACAATATAATTTGCGGCGTATGCTAGAATACTTAATTGACTGGAAAAGTGATGACGTCTATATTTTGGGATATTTTACTATGATAAATGCTTAATATTAATGAGCATTTCTGGAAAATGCAAGACGGATTTATTTGAAGAGCGAACTCTGTGTACTTTATCACGATAACACCTCGTGCCATATCAGCAAATTCACAACCCAAAAACTTGCTAAATTGCATTTCCAAATAGTCCCACTTCTACTGTATTCTACAGATCTGGCACCACATGACTAGTTGTTCCCAAATCTGAAGAAATTCTCGGCGGGTAATAAATTTCAGTCAAATGAGGACGTTAACAGCAATTTTAAAGCTCTTGACGAATCGGCCCATAGAAATGATTTAAATCACCTTTATTAGTGCGTCCAAGTAAATGTATTGAGCTTGCAGGAAGGTATGTTAAAAAATAAAATTAATTTTACCCTACATTTGCATTTTTTTCTACGTCCCTCAGCGACCATTTCATGCACTCCTATTATACATGAACCATAGTCTGAAGTAAATTGTTCTTCCTAATAGGTCTTAATGCCAATATTGACCAAAGAAGAGCAAAAATGAAGTCCACTTAATAAAAAATGCAAACAACTAAAATGAGAGAAATTGTGTAGAACGCATCGGCCATCACAGAGGCGTATATACAGCGTGACCATATTCGGGCGTTCAACATCGGGATCTTGTAAATGGTAAGATATAGACACTCTGTTAAACTAGAGAAAATATTCAGTATTCGCTTTTTTAAATTAACTTCGAATGTGAATATACTGTCAATAGATAGAGTGATTTTTCTTTTTATACAAAACGTCATGCTCAGGGAGAGAATGAAACGGCTGTAATGAAAATAAAAGTTTAACTAATTGCTGCTTTAGGGAAGCTTAGTTTTAGTTAAAATTACAAGGATATTCCGGTACAATTAAAATGACATTGATTTATTTGCTCAGAAGAATATTCAAGCTCTAAGAACAATGGCATGGATCGTTGTCGTGCTGGAAATTGTTAGCAAGGATCAATATTAGTATGAGTGGAAACGCCAAAAATAACTGCGTAAAGCAATATATCGCAAAATAAAAATAGATATTTACTGAAAATGTGACAAGAATAAGTTCAATGGGTCAATTAGGTCAATGATACACTGCTTTTTATGACGAATACCATACGCATTGACTACAAAAAGCCAATAATCGAAATGGAGAACAAAGTAGTAGTATATTCAGAAACGGATGAAAATCACTAATGGAGAAGAAAAAGAAAAAATCATATGTGATTATGTTGACAGCGAAAAGTCTATTTTTAAGTTGACGCTCTATTTCCCAATAGGTGTTTTTACCCTTTCTTCGACGACAGCTTTGAAGAACAGCTTACTGAGTCTTTTAGCGTTGAAATTATTTTCCATCAGCAGCAAAGGAAGGTTCTTGTTTAAAAAAATCAGTCACCCCTTTTTACTCCCGTCGTCTAAAAGACGAAGGAAGTATTGCAATCACTAAAAAATCGCCTTTCGAGATTTCTTCAGATCTTCATGTTTTAGGGTCCCTAGATGGCAAAAAACAGGTTTTCTCAATTTCGTCTGTGTGTGTGTGTGTGTTTGTGTGTGTGTGTGTGTGTGTGTGTGTCTGTCTGTCTGTCTGCCTGCCTGCCTGCCTGCTTGCCTGGCTGTTTGTCTGTGTGTCTGCCTGTCTGTCCGTTCATCCGTCCCTCTGCCTGTCTGTCTGTCTGTCTGTCTGTTGGCGGTATAACTTAAAAACTATTTGTTGGAAGAAGATGATATTTTGCAAGCATATTATATAATTTCGGAGAAATATATATAGGGTGAATACCTTAAAAAAATGTTTAGTTGTGCTTTACCTGAGAAATAGATAAAAATAATAATTTGCACAATGCACATAGCTCAGGCTTTATCATTGGCGAGAATGTGACCTAGCAGATACAGGGTAAATATTACAAATTGGTACTTTATAACGCAGTAGAAACTCGTCTACTTCGAGCACGCCCGTGGCTCAGTTATTCTAGCGGCGCACAAGAAGACAGCTCTAAATTAATATTAGCCTCGAAGAGCGGAGTTCGAATCCCAGCGGATTACATTTATTTTATTTACAAATTGCTCAAATTTGCGGGAGGGATTTCCGTGTAAACCCCTTTACACATTTTTAAAGTCTTGATACAAAAACTGCCATCTACTTAATTTCATTTTTAAGTTTACACCATTACCTTAAATAAATATGCAGTAACTACATAGTTCTATATAAAATAACTTCGAAAAACAACTATTTGCCTGTGACCACAGGGTTTTGATTCACAGTTTACTATATTTTTATATTGCGTAAATGTAACTTGTAATTTTTTTCTTTTTACAGTATGTCCCCGGATTGGGTTACAGAGAGCGAAACAAAATTTATTTTTGACTTCTCAAAAAAATCACTCTTTATAAAAGCCCTGCTTGTTCTCAAACTAAAAATGCATTTGTCAAAATTTAAATATCCCCTTTCGTATACGGGGGAGGTTCGAAAATATGAAAATGGCTCAAGAATCAAGTACCTTTATTTTTCAAAATATACAATAATGTTAATTGGATATATTTGTTATAATATTTCTATTAAATATTATAATTGCTTTCAATTGCTATTGCCTTTTTCAAATAACATTATTGTATATTTTGAAAAATAAGGGTGCTTTATTCTTGAGCCATTTTCATATTTTTGAACCTCCCCCGTATACGAAAGGAGATATTTAAATTTTGGCAAATGCATTTTTAGTTTGAAAACAGGCGGGGTTTTTTACAAAGTGTAATTTTTTTTGAGAAGTCAAAAATAAACTTTTTTTCCCTCTTTGTAACCCAATTCGGGGACATACTGTATAAACGCAAAGATCCGAATGATTTAAAAAAATATCTATCTAATTTTGAGTAAAATAAAAAGCCTGTCTTATATACATTTACTCGTGTTCGCTTAGAATCTGTTACAGGATTAAAATGGTCGACTGTAATTTTAATCCCAATATACGAGGGATGATGACACGACCGACCAATAGAAATCACCGTTCAAATTTCATGGCCCTTTTTTACGATGAGATATAGGACAACACTTTTCTAGATCAGAACATAGTACAGGTCCGGGTTCAGGTCAACTAACCTCAGCTCATGTCAGATATGATTGCTCATGCCACCCACATAATTTATCGCCGCGATTTCCACACAGCGCTTATTACGTGTTTGTAAGAAATGTCAGTTCCCTGAGGCCCCTCTAAGATTAGTACTGCCAGAAATGCGCTGAAAACTGCCATCGGACTGAAAAGCCTTGAATTAGATTATGTACAACACGAAAGCCTTTGTATATTTTTCATAAGCACGTGAACCGTAACCGCCTGCTTTCATCTCTAGCACACGCTGATCGCATGAACTCCACAGAATGAGATATAGAATCTGCTGGTATTTCGATAATTAATGGATGAAAGAATTTCACAGTCGTGATGGGGACGCTTTTTATACGATTAGTCATACTAGGGCCTGTAAAATCTGGGAGTAAATGCTTTGGAAATGCTTGGAACGGTTGTGTAAGACTGAACTAAGGAAACTCTTCAAGTGCAGAATATTGAATAGCTTCATTTTCACACATCTGCTCGCACAGATGCTTCAGTGCGAGCTCGTTTTCGAAAACGATAAATTTACATCTAAACCTTTCTACTGACCCGTCAAATGCAGTTAGGTTAGTTTTATTACGTTCTTCTTATATCTTCTCTTGAACTTACTTGATTAGGTGCCCTTCCTTTTATAAATAAAACAAAGTAATGGGGGAAGAATTATAACTCATGGTCGTTACATCTTAGAATCAAAATATGCATGTGACGGCGCTATGGGTACCCAGGATTCAAAGTAGAACATATGTCAATCACTTCAAAATTATGAGTTTGTTTTTAGATTGAGATTAGAAAGCGGCGCAGATCTGATAAATCTTGATGGGAAACTAATTAGGTTGTTTTCCAGGATTCAATATCATCAGGGGAGTTTTCTGCAATATTTGAAGTAGAAAATATTGTAAGAATATTTTTTTAATCTAATTAATTTAAAGAATAAAACCCACTGAACATTCCTCATACTTAGATTAGAGTTTATTATATTTGAGTTGTAACCAGGGGCCTGTAACAAACAAAATTCGAAGAATTTATCAAGATATTCAATGTATTAAAATTTTAGTAAAACCAAACTGTTTTTATTAAATAGTATAAACCCTGAAATAACATCAGTATCAAGGTTCGGTAAATACAGTAGGAACATTTACAATTAAATTCCAAAATAGTTTTTTGAAAAAATAAAATATACAGCATATGAAAAATACACACCAACTATTTTTTTATTGATATCTTCGTCACCATAAAAAGTTTATTTCTTTATTAGTTCCAATACAGTTTATACTAAAAAACAAACATAAATATAGCATGACAATTAAACAATAAACGAATGAGGGTAACAAGGAACACAACAAAATTAACATATCACAGATGTATTGAGTAATATACTGCTATGATATTATACCCGCAAGCGGTTCTGTTAAATCCCGCAGTTATGTTTTAAAAATAATTGAATTAAGTAAATAACAGAATTGCTAAAAATGTCAATAGTGGATAAAATAGAAAAGTTGTTTAATAAAACGATTAATGTCAAGATTGAAGTCAAATCGATTTTAAGTAAACATGATCGACTTAAATTTGGAGCAGGTAGCATTTGAAGGACTAGTAGTTATGCTAAGTAATGTTAAAATATACGAAAATTCATATTGAATTACAAGTTATTTAAAAACCGCAAGATTGGTTAATGATTACATGAATGAGAGCACAATATAAAAAAATTTGCACACGAATCACATAGAGCATGTGTAATTGCAAATAAGAAATAAGACAGAAGGTACCTGCAAGCAAGAGTAACGCGTGAACTGAAAAGAATGATTAAAATGTATTTATCTAAATAATTGTCATTGTGAAATTTTACAAAATTAAAAGGAATCTAGTATTAAGTGGATGTAAAAATATGTCAGTTACTAGGGGATAAGAATTAATTATAAAAGAAATAACAAAAATATTGTTGGGGCTGGTTTTTATGCATGAACTGAATAATAAATGGATACTTCATTCTGCCGGACCCTGTACATGTAATCGAGGTTGTTTCAAGGTGTGCACAACGTTTTGCTTGCGATAATGCGAGACCTTCTGTATTTAATAGATCAGGACAATCAACAATTATTTTTCTATTTTGCATGAACTTGTTATGAAATCTCGGTAGAACTGAGTTGTACGATATAGAAACTGTACCAGTTTCTAAATGATAGGGTGTGAAGAAATCTCATCTGAATTCTTTTAATTTTATTTATATCGACTTCATAGTATAGTGCCCACACAGTACGATAATACAAAAGAGCAAACTAAATCTCAATATAAAATGTTATCAGAATTAGCTGATAACACGCAGCCATTCCTGTTAAAACCTAGTTTTTAAATTCATTATTAACCCTTTTTTCTATATGATTGCTAAATGTCAACTTACTATCGAAAATTCCACCTAGATCTCTTATACCTCAAACCCTGTTTAAAAGTTCCTACTCAGAGTATATTATATATTAATACCATATACAACTCTTAAAAATCTGTCAAGGGCTTTACTCAGAACTTTTCTAGTAAGTGGACGTTGTGACACTAAACAATTTTAAAAACCAAAGGAAAGTTGGGGTAAAATATCTTCACGTTCGTAATCATATTAAAACAAAAAGAAACGCTTAGTAATGAGAATTAAATCAATTTTAAATAAAAAAAAAACATTACCGGCGATAGGACTCGAACTGCAGCGCCTACGAACGAAAATTTAAATCCGGCCGTCTGATCCAAGCGCCCATCAAAAACCTCTTTTGGCTTTGCGATGCGCGTATGTATTTAACAGAACGGATTTATTATTAAAGCTCCGTAACTCTTTTACGACATTTCCTCTATAGCTGTTTGGCCCAGTTTTCATCAAGTATGAAGCCCGACCTATGTGCAAATTATTACTTTTATCTATTTGTCAGTTAACACAAAAACCAACAACACTTTATTTTTTAAGGTGCTCACCTTGTATATATTTGTCCGAAATTTGCTCGGCTTTTTCGTCATCTAGGGACCCTGAAATGTGAAGATCTGAAGAAATCTCGGAAGGTGAATTTTTCTCGATTACAATACTTCCTTCGTCTTTTAGACGAGGGAAGTAGTAAAACGTTTAAGTAGGACATTTACTTACATAAATGACTAGACTATTTACCTCGCCCGTTACACAAATCTGCGAAAAGTAAGTATTCAGAATACCTAATGGTATCATGAACATAGATCATAAACCAATTAAAAAGTAAGGAACTACAGTGAGACCCTTGCGGCAGTCCCGAGTATACACTAAAATCCCGCAATATATAATTATTCAACAGAGCGATTCGAAAAGTACTATTGATCCAGCACAGCACTAACTCACCAAAACCTAAAGTTCTTAATTTACTAACCATCACTTGATGATCGACTTGGTCAAAGACGTACGTCTGTTGTTTTTCTTCGAAGGCATCCAATACGTATTGTTGGTAATATAAAAGATTAGATCACTTTGAACAAAACCCATTTCGATTTTTAATACGATCTTGCTATATTCATGACAAGCTGGCTATAACAATTTTATCAAATAACTTCGGAATAGCATATTGAATGCAGATACTCCTGTAGTTAGCTATGTTTTCCCTATCCTTCAATTTATATATTGGCGTAATGTAGCTGTGTCGAGAAGTTCGGAAAAATACCAAACTGCAGTGACGACCTAAGCAACAGATAAAGTTCCTTTGTTAAAGTGCAAACACAGCTCTTCAGCAGAACAGGAAAGACTTCATCTGGACCTGAATATGGTTTACCTCGTGGCACGGCTGCCATTGAAAGAAGTTGGTTCCGGTTGTCATAATAACATTATGACAGTCGTTAGTGGGGTTGGAAGTCCCCCATAAAATGTACAGTGACGCCTATAATTGGCCTAACTGCTGTTGGCGGAGTGCGAAATAAAATAAAAAAATAAAAATAAAATAAACTTTGAGTCAGACTATAGGTTCATAAATCACTTATAGATCAATAATGATAGTGTTAATATTGACAGCCTTCGAGAGGAAATATTCAGGAATAACAAGCTGGTTATTCGAGTACACAGATGATAAATGCCGTCCTTTTCTCTACTACTGTTGCAATATCTCAAAAAAGATAAGAGATCAGCAGAAATGTTCTCTTCAACTGGAACAATGCATTATTTTTACATTTTTTTATATTTATTGTGCACTGAGATATTAATTGCGAAGATTCCAAGTAATCTGTTTGTAGATTAGTGTCTTTCAGCTTTTGGGTACATTTTTCTTCCCAAAAATCAACCTCTGAAGATCCTGAACCAAGGTGGAAACGAGGAATTCCTAAAACGCTGAACTGGCACAAACATTTCCATGAAATGATATCCTATGTCATACAGTTGCTCAACAGTCATATTGAAATGCGATAGATCTAATATTCTAGTCTCTAGTTGCCAATAAATTAATTGTTCATCAGACTAAAGTCAGCACTATTGAAATCATAGGAGTACAGATAATATTTTAAATTATTTTGCATATTATTGAAAGAAATCTCAATTATTTTATTGGAAGCGCTTAAACAAGTTGGGCGGTATCGTCATCGTGGATTAAGTGCCGTCGGATCCCAGCAATCGACTGATCGGTTTTTCGCATACGCATAACAATTACATAAGTGACCCTTGCGGATTCTCGGTCCCGCTGTGTGGACATGTACGTGGATTCGTGGTGTTCCAGTTCAAAACTCCCGCATCTCTGTCGTCTCGGCGACCATTCTCGTGGGTCAATCGTGCTCCAGATATGGAGAAAACCTTCCCATCACACCAATGAACCTTCAGAGAGCTGACCCCCCTGAACTTCAAAGCTGCAGACTCTCTTTTCCTTTATACCGGTTTGTTGACATTGCATTCCGTTATAATTATTGTTTTTTATGGACGACGTCTCCAAGGCTTGTAGTACCTGCACGTTTATACCTCTTCCTTCTAGCTACTAGCTGGAGCC
Source organism: Agriotes lineatus (assembly GCA_940337035.1). NCBI lineage: Eukaryota > Metazoa > Arthropoda > Insecta > Coleoptera > Elateridae > Agriotes > Agriotes lineatus. The sequence continues at coordinate 60,527,816 of OW679202.1, forward strand.
TACAAACCTTTATAATTGGAAGTAAATCGGGTAGTATTATGATATGTGTGTGTTATTCTAGTGTTCGCTTTACGAACACCAGTTTTTAGCTTTTCCCCGTCAGGGAGAGCATTAAATATTGTTAATATAAGGGTTAGGATAAGTATAATAGGTTTGATAAATTACAGTTTGTAAACGCGACTTCACCGATTGGGCAATTTTTTCAGATTAGAATAAATTGAATAGAGGTCATATCCAGCTGCTGCTGAATATTTTCCCCTGTAGTCTTCAACTCAAACAGGTTTATAATGTACAGGCCATGATTGGTAACCTCCGTGAAAAAATGTTTATTAACGTGTTCTTGTTTTGTGTGTATAATTTCACAAGTGAATTCCAGGTAAGTATATTGAATTCTTTCGATCATTAAAATGCCCTTTACTGTACAAAGTCCGTCCAAACAAGATCAAAGCGCTGTAATTTAGTTTTTTTACTGCCGAGGAGCATTCTTCTCGAGAAATTAATACGAGACTGCTGGGTGTTGATGACGATGCTCATTATTCATAAACAGTAGTAGTGTAACGGCAACAAAAATTGTTGAGAGATAGAGAATACATAAAAGAGATAGCCAAACATGAAGTGGACAGCTTTCAGTTTTTTTGAATTATCTCAAATATCATCGATTTTGCTTAAATCTGAAAATATATTCTTAATGCTTATGCAACCCTTCTCTGATTTAACCGACTTTGCATCTCTTTAGATAACCTAGATCGCTATGCTTGAGGTAGAAATTTAGAGAATTTGGAATTGTGGTGAGTAAATAGAACTATCTTATCGACTCATTTGTTTCGCAGGCGCTTGTTTAACCAATTACTTATCTTCCTCCAGCGTGGTGCACCGTCGTGCTGACGGCGCATATTACAAGCTGATAAAAATAATTATATTTTAATGAAATTGAAAAGAGCAATGTCTGAAAATTTCTATAGTTATGCATCGGCGTTGGACCAAGCGTTGGTGTCATGCGAAGGTTATTATTGTTATATACATAGTGACGTTAATAAGTTACCAAAATCGAAGTTGTCTAATGAGGAATTTTGCAAAAACGTAGTTCTTATGGAAGTTGTTTATGCCATCTCTAGTAAATTATGCTTCATCATTTTGATCATGTTGCTGAAACATCTAACGGCAAAATATTAGTTGTTGCTAAGCGGCTTCGTACTGTAATGTTTGTTAATTTTGTCCACGGAACAAATTTAACATTTCTAGATTCAATATAGAGGTACTACACAACATGTTGAGGTACTTGAAATTTCTTCGACTGCTGATTAAGGGACTGTCAAGGGCAGTGGAAATATGATTTTAGCAAACTAAAGTGGTCTCTTTTGTGAATTTTAAATATTTACAATTTTATAACTACAAATTGGATCTACCTTCATACATCTTTCTTTAATTGCTTCAGTTTTCATCTAAGGAAAGGTAAACGTAGTTCAATTCACCCAACTGAGGGCGGGCTTCCGCCAAGACTAGGAAGTTCGGAAAGGGTTAGCGGAGGAGTGGAGAACGGAAGAAGGACTATTGAATATGGAGAAATACTGATCCGGCATTTGTCTCAGAGAATGTACTGTTGTACTCTGTTGACTCAGAGAAACTACCTAAAAACCTAAATCAGAGCAGGCCGTGGTAACCGATCCCATTACTTCCCGAATGTTAAGCAGATGCGTTACCACAAACCTACAGAGCTTGGTCTTTTACCTACGAACGTGTATCAGATACTAGATTATAAACAAACTTTTCTTATATGTTTTTATAACTGTGGTTTCTCGTATACTTTAGTCTTGTTCTAATTGGGCGGTCAAATATGGTAAAACTAGAACCTATAGTAATAATTTAATAGCTATTAATGGCTGATGAAAGATCTATTTAATCATTTAGGATTTAGTCGTTGCCTACACAACTTTAAGATGAAATGTCAGTTGAGAAGATTCATAATACAAATTGCGATAACGTTTATGATTTAACTGCCTCCTTGTTCATATTCCTGAATGTAGAATTTCAAATTTTTCGAATAAACGCCCTACAGCTTTTCAGAAGATACCCTTAAATATATTTGTTAAAATAAGGGTTACGAAGGATGGACTATTTGTAGATACCTATCTGACGTTCTTGCTGATTCTTTGTCAATATATTTATGAAATGATTCCCAATACTTTACGTATATGACTTCCTGTACGAATTTAGATGGTCATAATTTATTTCAACAATGTCTTTAACTTCATTAAGTTTCCCTATTGCTAAAGAAGTATATGAGATGCAGAAAGAAATATATTTTATTTCAAAAGTTATCCTGTAATTACTCTCCAAAATAACCTTTTCAGAGGTCTAACTACCTGTTATTGCTTTTTAAGTCCATGTAAATATTTAACATTGTCAAATGCCCGTCACCTATTCATTCTGTAGTACTGTAATGTACCTCGATTGTTCCGGTTGCGAATCCGGACATCTCGGAGCCGCCATTTCGGCACCGCCATTTCGGCGCTGGGCCAGATCGGCGCCAGGACAACTCGGCGCGCAGTCATCTCGGTGCCAGCCGATTCGGCGTAAGGCCATCTTGGCGCAGAATTGGTTTAGAAAAATATACAGTGACTACAAAAAAGTCGGCAACAAATGGGAAACATTTTTATTTGTGCTTGTCTGAAAACCTATTTAGCCCGTACTAGACATATTGAATGATTTTTACTTAGTTAGAAAATGGCGTTTTTCGATATTGTGTAAATCCAAAAAGTACTATTTTTTGGAAATTAAACAAGATTTTAATGAGTTTTTTTTATTATGTGTTAGTTTTAGCTGACTGAACAATTTCAAGGTTACAAAACCATTTTTTTCCTATAATTTTTCTCTATCTTGTCTAGTATTTGCATTTTTCGTAATTATTTTTAAAAAATGTAGAATTTTGCTGAATTTTGTCACGTCACGTGACAACTTTTGTTTTGTATGGGTTTGTATTTACTTTTGGTGAACTAATTGTATTTGCCTAAAAGAAAGGATTATAATATACACATACCATATTTATTGTACTACTGCAGATCATGTTCAATAATGGTAATCTATTCTTAATTGAAATTTTAAAGGCTTATTGAAGTGTAATGTAAAATTTTTGATGTGGCAGTACAAGTTGCAAACTTGCTTACTTAATCCTATGATTCTTCTAACCTTGCGGGTGTAAGGTCAAGTTGTAAACTTATAAGGTTTTACTAATAAATTAAACAAAAGACAAAATATAGTAATTTTATTAAAACTATATGTAAAATATATATTACCGATAAGTAATACATATAAATTTAAAATTATAAATAAACTTAATTACACATAAAATGTATATACTGCTATGATTTTAAGCCCTATAGATCAACTCTGTTAGCATTGCCAAATTAATGAACATTTCATGAAAGCTCAGAGTGAGATATTTTATATAACTGCAAAGCTAAAATTTCAATTTGCCATCAATCCTCCACCAAGCACAGAGTTGATGGAAACTGCAACGTTCTGCGAGGCCAACCGCCTCCAGTTCTTAGCAGGCTGCGATGCCAATGCGCACAACACTGCATGGGGCAGCACGGACACAAACCAGAGAGGAACCGATCTGCTGGAATATTTGGTAAGTAATAACTTACAAATACTTAACCGAGGTAGTGAGCCCACTTTTGTAACTCGACGTCGGCAAGAAGTCATTGACATAACTCTGGCCACGGCTGGACTGCAAGACAAAGTAATACAATGGCGCGTATCTAACGAACCATCACTGTCTGATCACAGACACATTGAGTACCTCCTGGCAGATTTTGAAAAGGCAACAATAACCTATCGAAATCCCAGGAAAACTGATTGGGCTGCATACAGGGAGGAACTTCTTAGCAAGTTATCCGATGTTAAAACCCATATCCATACGCCAGCAGACATTGAGGTAATTGTGGACCAAATGAATGACGCCATACTAACCTCATATGAAAACAACTGTCCATTAAGAAAGAGACAGACCAACAGGAAGGTCATATGGTAGAATGAACACCTGGCCAACCTGAGGAAAAGAGCACGAAAACTCTTTAACAGAGCAAAAAGGACCGGAGAGTGGGGCCAACATGCACAGGCTCTAACCGAATTTAACAAAGCTCTGAGAAAAGCAAAAACAGACTCATGGAGGAGCTTCTGTGGGGACATTGAAGGCACCACAGAAACAGCACGACTCCACAAAGTTCTGTCAAAAGACCCTTTAAATCCAGTCGGGAACATGCTAAGACCGACACAGGAATACACAACCAGTGAAAGGGAAACCCTGGAAATGCTAATTCAAGCACATTTTCCAGGAGCACTGATGGCTGATCAGGCTAATATAGCATCACAGCCAGTCCCTAGCAACTTCTCAAAGAGGCCCGCGAGAGACGAGTGGAAGGTAGCTAGGGAAGTGATCAGTCATAGCAAGGTGCAGTGGGCTGTAAAATCCTTCTCACCTTATAAATCACCCGGACCAGATGGAATCTTCCCCGCTCTGCTGCAGCGGGGAATATACCTTCTGGTACCGATCCTAATTAAGATCTTTCGCCTATGCCTAGCGGGAAACTACTTGCCACTGGCGTGGAGACCGATCAAAGTCGTCTTCATTCCCAAACCAGGGCGAGCATCGTACACCCTGCCAAAGGCATATAGACCGATTAGCCTAATGTCTTTCTGTCTAAAGACTATGGAAAAACTGGTAGACAGGCACATACGAGATGGGGTCTTGAAAGACAATCCCTTACATCGTAGCCAATATGCATATCAACCAGGAAAATTATGCGAATCGGCACTTCACAACCTACTCAGTAGGGTAGGTAGAAGTGTCGATAACCAACAAGGAAGTAGCCCTAGCTGCTTTCCTGGATATAGAGGAAGCATTTGATAATACCTCCTTCTAATCAATAATGACTGTAACCCTAAGACATGGTGTTGAGGACATTACAAACAGATGGATAAAAACCATGTTAGAGGGACGACAGATACAGGCCGATTTGGGAGAAGAATCCCTCAAGGCACGTGCTGTCAGAGGTTGTCCACAAGGGGGTGTTCTATCCCCACTACTTTGGAACATGGTAGTAAACGATCTCCTGCAGACACTCAATGATGAAGGGTTCTACACCCAAGGTTATGCAGATGACATAGTCATTCTCATAAGGGACAAGTACCCAACCATCATTGCGGCCCTCATGCAAAGGGCACTGAACATCACTCAGGGATGGTGCAATAGGGAAAACCTCAAGGTAAACCCTAGCAAAACATCTATAATACCTTTCACTAAGAACAGAAATGTAGAGGTCTTCAACAACCTTACAATCTTTGGTGAAAGAATTCAGGTTAGCCAGGAAGTTAAATATCTGGGTATTACCCTAGATGCAAAACTAAACTGGAATGCACACCTAGATAAAATAGCAAACAAAGCAAAAATGGCCCTCATGATGGGTAGGCGCATGTTTGGTAAAACATGGAGACTGAAACCAATGATGGTTCATTGGTACTACATAACAGTAGTCAGACCCGTGATATCCTATGGCACCTTGGTATGGTGGCCAAAGGTAGAACAAAAAACAGTAATTAAAAAACTATCCAGGATACAGAGGCTGGCTTGGTTGTGCATCTGTGGAGTTATGAACAGCACTCCAACAGCATCTATGGAAGCTCTCTTGGGACTAACACCTCTAGACATATATCTAAAAGGGGAAGCCCAGATTGGAGCATACAGGGTGAAAACCACCGGAAACTGGAACACCAACCAGGAACGGTGCGGACACAAACGGATACAGGAAGTGGGCAAAGGTAACCCCATCTTAAAAATGGGCTCAGACTACAGCCTTCCAGAGTATTCCTTTGACAAACCTTTCACTGTGAGGTACGATCGCAATGACTGGACCCAAGAAACCTCAACCCACCTGCCAAATGGGCTAGTCTGGTACACAGATGGATCCCGAACAGCAGAGGGCACGGGTGCTGGAATACATGGCGTAAGACCAAAAGAGGACATTAGTGTATCTCTTGGTACCAAAGCCACAGTCTTTCAAGCTGAAATATTTGCTATAATGCAATGCGGCCAGGAAAATGCAAAACGCGGGTATTCCCAACAACGCATAACCATACTTTCTGACAGTCAAGCGGCATTGAAAGAGATTGAATCACCTCGTGTAAGCTCTGTGCTAACAAGAGAATGCTTAAATCACCTGACACTCCTATTTGAAAAGAACACTGTTCAGCTCATTTGGGTGCCAGGGCACACAGGGATAGAGGGAAACGAAGCGGCAGACGCCCTTGCAAAAGCTGGTGTATCTACCCCATTTATATGCCCAGAACCTGTATTTGATATACCCAAACAAAGCATCCGAACAGCGATAGAAAAATGGACCGCTAGACAACACGCTTCTCGCTGGGATGCCACACAGGGACAAACACTGGGGAAGGAAATAATTAGAACGCCTTCTCGCAGACTAACAACTGACGTCCTCCATCTAGGACGAACTCAGATCAGACGGCTGGTAGGACTAGTCACAGGACACTGCCACCTGAGAAAACACCTACACAAAATAGGCATATACAGAGGGGATATACTCTGTAGATTATGTCAGGAAGAGGAGGAGACAGCCTCACACATAATCTTCGACTGTCCAGCGTTACCCCGCAAAAGACAGCAACTTTTCGGGGGAACTCCACACGGAGCAGCTCTCACACACGAGCATCTCGTAAAAAACATCCTACAACTCGTTGAAGGTGCAGATCTATTTTAATAGGGTCAGGGGGGCACAAAAGACCATAGAGTCGAAGTGCAAAACTGAGCTCACTACTAACTCATCTAAATCCCTGCTTTTAATCAATCATCAATAAATCAATCAATCAAGCCCTATAGATCAACTCTGTTAGCATTGCCAAATTAATGAACATTTCATGAAAGCTCAGAGTGAGATATCTTATATAACTGCAAAGCTAAAATTTCAATTTGCCAAAAAATGAATACAGTTGTAATGAGATGCCAGTAATTGCAGAATAATAATTAATAAACGCAGTAAGCAAAGCTCATTTCGCATACGGAGCCAAATTGGATGTAAGTTCGGTTAGTTAATTAGATTTGTGCTAAATGTATAGGCCAAGCCGGATGAAAATTTAATAATTACAAGATGGATGGCGAACACAAGGGAATGAAGCGTATAACTCAGGCTTATTTTAATGGTGAAATCCGGTCAGGGTTTTATAAGAAAGGTGATTGAAGCATAAATAAGCTTAAGAACATGCAATGGGCATATAAGAAAGAAGGCATTAAAGCATTTGAAAGAAACCGTAAGAATCAAAGGCAAGGATTATAGGATTTGCAGAAAAGAAAACACATATGAATTTAAAATTGTGAACGAAAATCAAACAGAAAATTCAAATGAAACCCAGTGCAGGATATGCGCGAATTAAATACTTTAGTCAGTGCAGTGACATCTGAACTTTTAAAACGCAAATTAAAAAGACGTGCAGTGAAAATAGACACGCTAAATTAATATAAATGTAAATAATTATTTTAGATATAGTATTAGTGTACAAAATCATAATTTTAAGTAGAATTATTGTTAAAAGTTAATGTTTTGAACCTTATTAATATCCGCAATTTATTTGAAAGTAACTAGCTTTTGTTTATAAAAAAATTAATGGAGGAGGACAAATGAATTAATTAATGCTGATTGATGTGGTAAATGTGCTCTCCTTTAAAATTGAATTTTGTGCAATAAATGTTAATATTTTATTATAAAAAGTACGTCGTTTCAATCAGTGCAATTCAGAGTACGTGTGGTAATATTTGCATAAAAATCCATCACCAAAAATTTGAAGTCCACGAAAGGTGCCTTTCCTCGGGGGTTGGGACACCTACCGAGCGCGTCTCCAGGTGGCGGATAGGAGAACGGCTGAGGTCCTCCGGACCAAGGTTAGTGGTTAGCTAGCAGCGATATCCCGGGCCTAAACTCCTGTGTGATGGAACGAAAGCTGCCACCGCGGACCATCCCCCCTCTTCATTGAGTTGTGACCGCTCAATGGATTTCACAGGGTCTTAGGTTACCCTCGTGTTTGTGCCGTGCGAGGCAACCCGTGTCGGTTGGATGAAGGGATCCTGGGGATTGAGCTGCCTCTGGGACGGTTTGGTTTCCTGGAGCGCAGTAACACATCTCTTTGGCCCTGATTTCACTTAGACGGGAGGTCGAGACTAACCCACCTCGATCAATCGGCTGTTCCGTCGGGTCAGACCGCCGGAAAGGTGAGCTCTTTGGGGGTGAAGGTGCATGCAGTGGGTCTTTAAGGTCCCTAGGGGTTCCGGTTTCTGATACCCTGGGGCTCGCCTAAAGGTGCCTGCTCGTGTGCAACTCATCTCTGGGAGCTATATCTCCTTAGTATCCTTGGCGTCGAAGTTCGACGTCCCCTTGTTGGGCTCCGTGGTGGGTGGGGAGCTAGGGAAATAAAATTTTTTTCTTTCAGCATGGATGACGAGAGTAAAGAAACCACACAGGGCGCGTCTTCGGATACCCCTCAAGCAGAAGCTCAACAGCAGCTGCAAAAAACAGAGGAGCAACAGACTCTTCCAAAGAGGAAGAGGATTTCTGGTGCCGAACAGAAGCGCAGGAGGAAGGCTCGCTTAATTGCAGAGAACTCCGGCGCTACGGCCTCTACCTCCACCCAAGGGCTGGCTCCCGAAGCTAACCCTAAGGTGGCAGGTTCAGGCCAAATGAAAGGCAGAAGTGGAAAGGGACGTGGGTCATCCTCAACCACTACCAAGGGACTGGCTCCTAGAGCTAGCCCCAAGGCGGTTGGTTCCGGTAGGCCTACACCTTCCACAAGCAAAAGGATTAGATCGGATGGAAGCACACCCTCCACCTCTAATCCGAAAAAGAAGGTCAAGCCAGACCAAAAAGTAACCGAAAGGGTAGGTGGTTACAAAGAGGCCCTTACGAGGCACCTCCGCGTGGCCATCGTGGATCTAAGGACCCCCCTCGGTAAGATCACCCAGGTCCAAGCGGACCTAATAAAAGCTCAATTGCTAGTGGCTCTGGACAATCACATGTTCGCCCTAGCCGAAGGCCAAATTCCACCCACTTTCAAGGGCTGGCAGTACTCCGGGGAGATTCTTAGAATCACCTGTGAGGATGACCAGACTCTGAAGTTACTAACAGAGGCAGTGTCAAACCTGCCCACTTTATGGGAGGGCGCCCGTCTGAATGTCGTCCAGGTGGATCGGCTGCCCAGGCTGGCGATGGCAGCTCTGTGGATTCCAGGAAAACCTGAACCTACGGAGACTGTTATTCGCCGACTGGCAGTGCAGAACCCCGGGATAGGTGTTCGGGACTGGCCCCTCTTCCACACAGCCGAAAAGGAGGAGCCCGTTGGCAGACTCCTAGTTTTTGGGCTAAACCAGGAGGCTGAAACAGCAGTCAAAAGTAGAGGTAGTAAACTGCACTATCAGTTTACAACTCTAAAATTAAAAATTCAGAGGCCTGGAGATGCAGTTCCAGACTCCAACCCCTTAAGGCAGGGTGCGTCTACGGATACCCCTAAACCCCTTTCTGTTACAGAGCAGGGTGCGTCCTCGGATACTCCTCCATCGCCAGTAGAAGAGCAGCTGCTACCACAGCAGCCATCCGAAGTAGAAGCCTCACAACTCCCCACCCCCATGGATACTCTTGAGGAGGCGAGGGAGCTGATGAGTATGCTTTTAGGGTCCGGGTCGGACACCGAGGTCGAATAATTTATTGTCGACCTCATGTCCTCCCAACCTAGACTAAACATCATACAAATTAACCTGCAACACTGTCGAGAGGCTGCTGTTACTCTACGCAGACAGCTCGACAGCCAGCAGGACACTGTTGCATTAATACAAGAGCCTTGGATTGTAAAATCTAAGATCTGTGGATTAATTAATCGTAATGGCACTGTTTTTACAGATAGCACCCATGAGAAACCAAGGACGTGCATCTACTGTCCCAAGCATTTACAAGCCTTTGCTTTGCCACACCTCTGTACGGCGATACAGATGAGCTGTAGTATAAACGAAGGGAAGGAAGATCTCATTTTCGCATCGGTATACCTCCCCAGTGACTCAGTTGACCCTCCACCTAGCGCGGAGTTGATCAAATTGGTGAACTACGATGAGAGGAACAACAAAAACCTAATTATTGGCTGTGATGCAAATGCTCACCACGTTTCGTGGGGTAGCAGTGGCATTAACACCCGAGGTAGGTTCTTACTTGAGTACCTAATAAGTACAAACTTAGAAATACTGAACCGTGGATGTGAACCAACTTTTGTCACAACGCGTAGCCAGACCGTGATTGATGTCACTCTGGCCTCTTCAGATATTTCCAATAATATTGTGGGCTGGCAGGTATCACCTGTTGTGTCTATGTCAGACCACAGATGGCTTTGTTTCAAATTATCTGGAACTATAGCTCAACCAAAACAATATCGAAATCCTAGGCGGACTGACAGACTATCTTACAAGACAGATCTGGAAGCTCACCTGGTGAACTCGGTTTTCCCAGAAAAGATTGATCAGGTAGAGGACTTGCAAATCAGTGTGGATAACCTGCAGAACTCGATCCTACAATCTTACGAATCTTCATGCCCCTTGAAAACATCCAAGGCGAGTCGCACAACCTCCTGGTGGTGTTCGAAACTCGACAGGATGAAATCAACATTGGGCAAACTCTTTAACAAAGCAAAAAGAACTAGAATTACTAGTGACTGGGAGGCCTATAAAGACCAAAAACGATTATACAAAAAAGAAATCCGCCAGAGACAGAGGGACTCTTGGAAAACGTTTTGTAGTTCTATAGAGTCCACTGCCTCCGCGGCTCGGTTGAGGAAGATCCTTTCTAAGGATCCAAACCAACAGCCAGGCTGTCTCAGGTGAGGGGATGGTTCTTTTACAACCAAACCCGGAGAGACAGCGGAAGTGCTAATTCAAACACATTTTCCAGGCTGTATTGTCACCCCTGACAATGTATGGCCAAAACCCAATATCCCACCTCCCTCAGAGGAGGATTGGAATGTGCCAAACCAGGTCGTACGGGGTGACAAGGTAACCTGGGCTATGAACTCCTTTCTCCCCTTCAAGTCGCCAGGAGTGGACGGTATCTTTCCAGCCCTGCTACAATGGGGACTGGACCTGATGCTTGTTCACCTGGTGCGCATCTACCGGGCATGTATCGCCTTTCGATATATACCGGAGAGCTGGAGAGAAGTGAAGGTAGTTTTTATACCTAAACCAGGGCGTACGGATTATACCCAGGCCAAATCATATCGTCCCATTAGTCTTACATCCTTCTTACTAAAGACGCTTGAGAGGCTTTGTGACAGAGAAATACGGGAAAGGGTGCTGGCTTTACACCCATTGCACCCGAACAAACACGCCTATATCTCAGGGAGATCTACTGAATCGGCGCTACATGCTGTAGTGAACCGTATTGAGAGATCGATAGACAATAAAATGTCCACTCTGGGAGTTTTCATTGATATTGAAGGAGCCTTTGACAAGGCTTCCTTTGAGAGCATTAACTCTGCCTTACGCAGGCATGGTGTGGCACCCACTCTCTGTGAGTGGATAAAACACGTGCTTACGATGAGAGCAGTACAATTTAATGTAGGAGACAACTCCATTAGAGGTGTTGTGACGAAGGGCTGTCCGCAAGGGGGGGTTCTGTCCCCACTACTGTGGAATACAGTGGTAGACAGCCTTCTAAGCACACTCAATGATGCTGGATTCTATACTACTGGATATGCGGATGACATTGTCATCCTCATTACTGGCAAGTTCGAGAGCACGCTCTGTAACTTGATGCAGACAGCTCTTCGAATAACGGAAACATGGTGTAATGAACAGGCCCTCTCTGTCAACCCTTCAAAGACAGAAATGGTACTTTTCACAAAAAAAAGTAAGTTAGGACCTTTACGTAGACCTCTGCTATTCAATACTTCTGTCAAATTTTCAGACAATGTCAAATACTTGGGAGTTATTTTTGACAGACAGCTGAATTGGGAGAAACATTTAAAAGTTAAAACTGAAAAAGCATGCATGTCATTCTGGCAGTGTCGCCGCGCTTTGGGTAAATCCTGGGGACTCTCCCCCCGAATTACCTTGTGGCTGTATACTGCCGTGATAAGGCCCATGCTATGTTATGGAGCACTTGTCTGGTGGCCCAGGGTCAGAAGGCTACGGCAGCAAGTAAACTAGGACATGTGCAACGCCTTGCCTGTCTTAGTTCTACAGGTGCTATACGCTCAACCCCTACAGCCGCTTTAGAGGTGGTTTTATGCCTTCCACCACTTGATCTTTTTGTGGAGGAAGTAGCCGTAAGGACCGCCTTGAGGCTGCGCTACAAAGGGCTGTGGCACACAGCAGGCAGGGGAGGTAGGCATACCCGCATCCTGAATGAGGCCGTCGACAAGATCCCTCTTCTGGACGCTATAGTAGACTACCTCCCTCTACAATATTCCTTCAACAGACAATTTAACGTCTATGAAAATGCCGGGTTTACCCAGCATATAGATATATCCATCTTTACTGATGGATCTAAAACAAAGGATGGAACGGGTGCCGGAGTTTTCTCTGACGATCTGAACCTCCGCCAAAGCATACCACTAGGCAAAATGGCCACTGTCTTCCAAGCGGAAGTAATTGGAATAATGCATGGTGCAAAAGCAATTCTTGAAAGGAAAATCGAGAATCAATGTATTGGTATCTTCAGTAACAGTAGAGCCGCTTTACTAGCCCTGGGCAGTTGCAAAATTACCTCAGGTGTGGTACTGCAGTGCCGTGAAGCTCTCGAGGATATCTCAAAAAATAATGTCGTTTCCCTTGTATGGGTGAAAGGACATGACGGTAACTACGGCAATGAGGAGGCTGATGAGACTGCGAGACTGGCTTTCGGGCAACCTCTCTGGGGGCCAGAACCCGTAATCCCTATATCCCTGACAATATTAAGCTCTATGCTATATCAAGAAACCTTAAACAGCTTCATACGAAGATGGGTTAACATGCAAAGCTGCCGGCAAGCAAGAGCTGCTATTACAGCGCCCTCGCCAAAGACAGCCAAATATTGCTTGCAACTGTCCCGAAGAAACCTTCGATTAGTCGTGGGTATCCTATCTGGACACTGCACTCTAAACAAACATATGCACAGGATGGGACTAGTGGACAGCCCAAACTGTCGCGGATGCAACGAGGATGACGAGACAGCAGAACACGTTCTGTGTCACTGTCCAGCTCTCGCAAGAGTCAGAGGATCCATGTTGGGGGACTTCTGGCCCGATATGGTCAGAATTAGCAACACTCCAGTTTCGGTTGTCCTTAAGTACATTCAAAGGATTGGATGGCTTGAGTGATACCCAACTTGGAGAGCTGCTGGGAGGTAGCACAATGGGCCCACTTAATGCGGCCTAAGTGCATGTGAGGTAACTCACCCTCCATTTTTAATCCAGAATCCAGAAGGTTCCTTCCGGTACCAAATCGGCTACTATCCAACTGAAGTTTTGAAGTCTGCGTGCTAGAGTACAACCATTGGGGCGACCAGGTCTGCATCCCAGGGCAACGAGCAGCTCCGTTAGGCCGCATTCCAGAGATCTCATCACCAGGGGGCCTACAGCAGCTTCCCCACAGCAACAGCGTCGTTTCCTGCGAGCGAGGCAATCGAACCAAAACCAGGTACCCAAATTCTCTAAAATAAGAGCTGTTATACCTTGGAAAGCTACGTGCAGCGCAAAGCCGATAGTACAGAGCAATATTCAAGTAATTCCTACGGCTCCAGAGGAATAATTGTTGTTCAAATAGCAAATAGAATCCGATTATGAGGTTATGCGAGTCAAAGGACGCCTTCCTAAAACAGTTGAAATAGCGTTCCCGCAAGTGCTAAAACAGAAGACAAATTAATGCCGGGAAAACAGTCAAAATTCAAACAATTACCGATAACACGTTGACCGATTTCACAGTATTTATCATTCAATTAAACGCAACTTGTAAACGGCAACCATCTTGGTTAACATTTGAGCTAATTTCAGTTGTTCAATAGCGCGTTTGAGCTAATGCGGAGAACAGATCCGTACTTGAATAATTTTTAATAAATAATGCATTCAAAGGGGAACCTAACCGAGTGATTAGTCTGTGCTTTACCGAAATTTTGAGCTAGCGCTTTATTTGATTAGTTGCAGATAAATAAGAGATTATAAAGGGCATACTATTTATTTTAGCTATCAATTTACAAGTAGCTTTTAATCAACCTGAGATTTGATAATACGAATACACGTAAAATATTTTAGGTGGTACCCTTATTAAATTATTAACAGATTATAAACACATAAATTATAGGGTCCTACGATCTCAATACATATTTATACATATTAATGTAATTCACAATTGTGATCAATACCAAGTAAAAAAATATGTAATCATTCCTGTTGTACATTTGAACTAACTTCAAAATCCTGACATCCAATTCCCGATACTTCCCCTTTTTGCTGGTTTCATTATTTGTTTATAATTATTTTCGTACGTAGTGCACACTGTAGTTTGCGAATTTGAATTCGGCGCCGAAATGGCCCTGAGCCAAATTGGCTGGCACCGAGATGACTGCGCACCGAGTTGTTCCGGCGCCGAGCTGGTCCCACGCCGAGATAGCCAAGCCGAAGTAGCAGCACCGAGATGGCGGCGCCGAAATGTCCTAGACCCTTTCGGTTGCTGCCCCTGGATCCTCTTAAAGAAAATTCGGAGCATTTGTTATTGATAGTTCATGGGCGGACAAATTCAATGGAAAAACGTGCTTTAAGGTGTCTGTGATATGTACACAAATGCATAAAGCCTAGTTGGACGTGGTACGTCCTTCGTGAATAAGTTTGAACCACTCGGAATAATATAAACTGGACATTTTTACCTTTTACAACATCCGGCTCTGACGGCTCGGTCGGTCCGAGTCCGAGTCCGAGTCATCTGGAGTATGCCGGCGGCCTGAAAGTTTTTCCTAATATTTTGGTAAACTGTGCTCTAAGTTAAGGTTATGGAGCGGTTATGGCAATATTAGCCTGGAGGGGTCAGCTGGTGCAGGAATTAAACGGGGTTGCTAGCAAGATGGAAGCCCAATCAACCGGTGCTAGCCAGGTCAGGCTCTAGGCCCCGAAGCCGGGATCTAGAGTTGGTAGTCAGGATCAGGTTCAGGTTCAAGTCTCAAGTGAAGTTAACTAGCTGTGAATTATTCTTTTATACTCTTCGGCCGCTTCGTTATCGGTCCATTTTTAGAGACGTTTGGAGAATTAACTGCCTGGCGTACAGGTTTACGCTACGTTAGCGCACCCCGACTAAGATCGTCTTATCGAAAATCCGAAGGTTATGGTGATGCAAGTGAAGATTGTAACGGCAATTGGAGCTATTAAAATTAACGTTACAATAAAAGAAAAAATATCATGTTGTGAAAACTGTTCCTGTTGTTTTTCCAGGTGCTCAAAGGATTCACCGTCTGAAAACAACTTTCTTTTCATTCAAATTTTATTGCATTTTTAATTATATACATCCTATAGAACCAACATAGGCTATAGAGTCTTTCCTTTAATTTTTTGATTTAAAAATTAATATGCATGAACTACAAGGTTGTATGACACTGAGTATAGATAATTACAGTTAAAGAGTATTAACTAAACATGTGTATTATTACATTAGATGAAATAATTGAATTGACTTTAAATATCCAATTAGGTTTCCTGGTTTCGAGAACGCTGAGTCAAGTGTATTTCCTATTTTGAAGTTCTGTTTTTCTTACTATATTTAGGGCACTCACAAACGATATGTTGTAAGTCATAGTCGTATTGCACAGTTTACACTGTTTTTGTTGTCGTTGTAGTAAATAATCATGGCATTTTCTGGTGTGGCCGATTATAAGTCTTGTTAATACTTTTCTTGTTAATCTACTATCTTTTGTATATTTAATGGGAAAGTACAATGAACAATATTTGTTTGTCATATTGGGCAGATCTTGCTTTTGAATTGTTCTTTGTAGATTATTTAGTGTCATAGTTGTCTACATCCTCATTTTCTTGGATATTACTGTGCGAGGGAATCCATACGAAGTCAACTTCTATTTTTTCAAGTACAAGGTTTTGTTGAGTTGCACGGATTTCCTTTATATATTAATTTTCGGTATATAGGTTAGATAGCCCTTGAAGAACACTGAAGGAGGTTGTCACAACTGTAAGTTTTTTATTTGTTTTATCCAGTGCGTGTCTAAGTGCTTCTTCTTGTTCATTTTTAGTGTAGAAGTGGGATGATGGTACTTTCTACAGAAAGTTTGGCTTTAGTTATGGAAAATCGTTGTTCGTTTTCACTAGACCATCGTTGAAGATTATCGATACCTTGTTGCAGGCATTCTCTGATCTCTTCAATGATGTTACCAGAAGAGTAGATGACCAAGTCGTCTGCAAATAGTGATTTTTGAATGCGGATTGTGAGATAATCTAATATGTTATTGACAGCAATTAGAAAGAGAGTTGGGCTGTTGACAGATCCTTGCGGAATATCATTGACTTGCAATGTTTTATCTAATAAGGTGTTTCTTAGGCGAATACTAAACCTTCTATCTTGCAGGAAGTTCTTTATAAATTTTAGCATTCTTCCATTATAACCCACATGGAGAAGATTGGACAGAATCTTATATTTCCAAACCGTGTCGTATGCCTTTAGTATGTCAAAGAAAACAGCGATTGTATATTGTTTTCTTAAAAATACTTTTTTACAGCTATTTCGAGATTAGCAATGCAGTCCAAGGTGGAACGACTTTTACGGAACCGTTTTGATTTTCATTGATCAAGTGCAGTCTTTGCGTTGATATGCAAGTGTATTATTTATTATTCTTTCTAATAATTTACAAATGACCGACGTTAAAAATATAGGGCGGTAACTGTCAGGATCGTTTTTGGGCTCTTCGGGTTTTAATATTGGTACTGTGATGGATTTTTTCCAAAGTTGAGGAAATGCACTATTTTTCCATATATGGTTGAAGAATTAGGTTAATTGTATTTTCATGTGATTGGTAGCATTCTGTATCATGGAACAGTGAACGTTATCTATTCCAAGACTGGATTCTGTAGTTTTTTGAAGAGTATATTCAAGTTCATCTTCTAGTATACAAATCAATTGAAATGCATGAACCTCTTCGTAAATCTAAGTCATCCAGTTTTCCTTGTTGGTATACTCCTGACCTTATCAAAATAATTTTTAGTAAAAAAAATGCACATAAAAGGTATAAGAAAACGCTGCTCGTTGAAGATTATTTACACTTTGCTGGCTTAAGGAAAGAGTCTGAGAAGTTATCCATATCATGTTACAAAACTTACGTAGACAAAGTTGAAGGAAATATAAATACTTTTTCAAGATTTGTCAACAATCGTAGAAAGACAAATGGTTCTCCAGACTCAATGTACCCTCACGATGTAAAAGCTGTCTGTGGTGGTGAGATTGTCGATCTTTTTGATAAGAACTTTGCATCAGTATACACTGATAACTTCTGCAATCCACCAAATTCTAATTTTCCCGTAACTACAGCATTATCATCTTTAGACATACCTTTAATCGAAATCTATGAACAAATTGACAAGTTAAATTCTAAGAAAGGCCCATATCTAGATGGTATACCAGCCTATTTTATAAACCAGTGTAACTTTACGCTTTCAAGAGCATTATGTGCACTTTTTAAAGGACGGTTATTTTCCAGTGTTTTGGAAGTATAGCTATGTGACACCTGTTTTCAAGAGTGGTGATAAATCCAATATGAAGAATTACATATCAATATCAATAATCAGTTGCATACCTAAGCTTTTGAAAGCATTATCACGCATAAGCTGAATAACCTACTGAAGCATTTGATAATTTCTGAACAGCATAGATTCTATAGGAGACGATCAACTGTGACCAATTTGTTAGTGTATGAAGATTATATTTCAAGAGCTTTTGAACATGGATTTCAAGTGGATTCTATCTATGGTGATTTCTCTAAGGCGTTCGACCGGGTTCATCATGGTCTACTATTTGTGAAGTTGGAAGCGATGGGAATTACTGGTAATCTACTTGCTTCGATGGGGAGCTATTTGTCTAATAGGTGCCAGTTTGAAGAACTTTATATCTTCAGAAATTAAAGTTACATCTGGTGTGCCACAGGGATCACATATTGGCCCAATCCTGTTTGTGCTGTTTATTAATGTTGTTTGGGGATGATATTAAGATTTACTTGACTTTCTAATGTTCACATATTGCAAAACGAACTCAACAACTTTTCTGATTGGTGCGATCAAAATAACTTGGAGTTAAATGTAACTAAATGTTTTTGCATGAAATTTGATCGTCATAGCAAACCAATTATGCATTCATACTCACTAGATAACCAGGAGCTTAAGATTGTTCATGATGTACGTAATTTGGGTGTCAAGTTTGACAAGTCTCTTACTTTTATTACTCACATTAGTGAAATAATACCTAAGGCAAATCGTATGTTGGGTTTTATTAAGAGATTCTCACTAGATTTCCAAAATGTCAATACTTTTAAGACTTTCTACATAATATTAGTTCGTCCATACCTCGAATATTGCTCCATTATATGGTCGCCTAATTACCTAGTCCATGTCAATAGTATTGAACCTATTCAGACCAGATTTCTTAGATTCGCTGCTTTTAAAATGTGGATTACAGTTGATAATATGTCTTATGATTATATTTTGAATTTTTTAAATTTGAATAGACTAAGAGTGAAAAGAATTATTTTTTATTTATGTTTAATCTATAAAATATTAAACGTTTTGATTGTCCTCAGCTTTTGGGTCTTATCAAATTATATGTAGGTACCAGCTCGCTCACTTAGATCATCTAATATTTTGTTTGTACCATTTCATAGGACCAATTATAGTTATTTTTCTGCCATTTCTAAAATGTGCTGTGAAGTTAATCTTTATTATAAGTCGTTTGATTTGATTAATGATTTATTCTTTAAATTTAAATGGCTGGTTTCTAAACTTTAATTTGATATTAATGAGTTCTGCTAGAGTATCAAGGCCGAATTGGTATGGATATTGTTGTTCCGTCAGAGTTTGTTTTATAGGTTCCAAAAGTTCTAGCATATTTTGTTTTTGTCATCGTAAGATTGTTCTTTTACTTTATCTGTTTTTATTCTTTCTTTTATTGATTTTTATCTTTTTTTTTATTGTAGCAATATTGGTTAGAAGGTTTGTATTCTGGGATGTCTCTTGTGTTGAGGTTTCCGTTAGGTTGTCTTCGCTTCTATCCACGAATGATCTAGGCGTTTATGGTCACTGTTGTCTATATTTTGGTTTTGATTTGGTTTATGTTCCATAGATTAAGTGTTGACGGAATGGGAGCGTTTGAGCAACTATGTCCTTGTTCTTTGCATAAGAAACATCTTAGTTCGTCATCCTGAATAAATATTCTATGTATCTCATTATCATTATTTATTAAAATGGAGGAAGGAAGATCAATGCTTTCTTCAGGATTACTGAAGAGGAAGAGCTGGCTACATGGCCTAGAAATACACGCTGAGACGTTTTGCTTGGCGTTAAAAATCTTCTGATGTTTACATTATTGCTGTCGATTGTCAATGTTTGGTGTTCCTGTGCAAGTTTGTTTGCTACTATGTTCTTGAACCCAACTAAGTTACCTACAGCGATTATGTAGCCTTTTATCTGGATATCTGGAATTGAGTTAAGTGTGATACCTTGTTCTTTGGTGGGAGAGATAAATTTAAGTTAAGTACTCTTTGATTGAATTGTGTTTGGGATAATTTAGACGTGTGTCTAAAAACGAAGCAGAATAATTTAAACCATATGCAGCTACATGTTAAAACGCTAAGGAACTTTAAAAAGAGCTAGTTATGAACAATTTGAAGAAACTTTTAACACGAAAGACTAATAAAATACTTATTTGGCTGAGAAGTGATCAACATTCATTGATGAAAATCTTCCTTGTAATGCTTCCAGCATGCAAAATCATGATTCAATCATAATTGACACTATCTAAGTTCATCTAAGTCGATTTGTTGGCTTATCAAAGTAGGGTATGCATGTTTCTAAATATACCCGAAGTAAAATACGTTATCTTGTTTTATGAGCGCATAAACCACAACACAGGTTCAGCGAAAAGTTAATGGTCGTACGGTAGGTCATCAGCATGTTTTCATTTAAAAACTTCAATGGACAGCGAAAGACAATACGCAGGCTAAATGTTCTCTTGTAAATAAAGTTTGAAATCGATGAAGATTTGAACTGATCAATAATTTCTGTAGAAGTCTGCGTTTGAAAGTTCAGGAAGAAAAAGCATCGAGAAGTACTTCTAAGTTACTTTTAAGTAGATAGTTCCTTTCCTGCTGCTTGCGGTTTGAAAACACGTCATAGTTATAGATTTTTGTTTTTCTCTTCTGTTCTAGTTTCATTTAAAAATATGGTGTGACATTCTGTATCAGGGGATCACGTCGCTACAATACGATATCTTCATGCTTCCGATGTTATTTAAACATTTACGTGAACCCATTTAAAACTTCTTTTAGAAACAGATAAATCAAGTTAAGCCCCACAACTTACATAATCAATTAAATATATAATAGTCCATGAAACTGCGTTTTGTATTATGATGTAAACTTCAACTCAGTTACATTTTGCTATAAACTTGAACAATGCTCGTACTTCCCATTATTTTATTTTCCTAAGTAAATTGAGCGATTTTTAATTAACTTTGTTGAATTAACCAACCTAATTTAACCTACTTAAGGTAGGTTAATACCTTTTAAGTAGAGTTGGTGAGTGTTTTCAGAGATCGTGTCCTAGATCATTGTCGTTCTCACAAGTTAACATGACTCAAAATCATCTGTAAATAGAAGTGTAATTTTAGGATAACGTATGGTAGGTTAATGCTTAAATTCGATCTGAAATAATGGTAATCACTTTGGTTCAAATTTTTTGTTAAAATACACCGCCATGGTGTGCTTTTAGAGACACGAGTTAGTTTTTGTAAAATGCAAAAATGTGGCTGTAGTCCTTTAATCTCCTCATTTTATTCCTATCAAAGAAACAATATCCAAGTCAACAACCAACAATTAATATAACCTGTTTATGTGAATAATTAAGAAATCTTTAAAATTCAATAGGGCTATATATAGGGTGTCCTAACCTTTTGAAAACGCTCTATTCTATCTTTACTACTACAGATATACAAAACATACGATAGTGAACTTATAGAGGTTATTTAGCTCTACATTTTAAAAATATTTTGAACCGCCATGATTGATTCATGTGGGAGGGCCGATTTTTCACGATATAATTGACTATGACCTTAGTTACTATATGCACTTGCATATCATACTTTAAACATACTGGCTAATAGTTTAAAAGTTATGATTTTTTGTAAAAGAAATTGCAAAAATCATAGTTTTAAGTATTTAGAAAAAGAAATCGTATCTTATTAGACAAGGAAGGAAAGCCTCATTTGAGCTTCTCTTGTTCACGCCAGCCACCCCACTATCTTGATGTGTTGGTCCATCTAATAGGTGGTCTTTCTCTAATTCGTTTATTAACCCATGGTCACCATTCCAACATTTTGTCTATCCATCTGCTTTTACCTGTAAGTGTTATGTGTCTCGCCCAACTCCACTTCAGGGGTTCCACTATATCAGCGCCTTTGGTTTTATCGGAGCCCGGTATTCATCTTTAGATCCGACAATGAAATATCTGTTCATTCTATCGCTCGTTGTGTCACAACTTATTTCTGTAGGTGAGCAGTTAGTAACCAACAATCTGTCTCATGGATTATAACCGACAGGACACATTGTTTGAATGACTCTATACATTAAAATGTGATTTAGTTTTCCGAATATCGGAGCTAACTGAGCTCTTCTCTTTACTTCTTTAGCTTTATATATTCGCATTACCAATGTTAACAACTCTCCCTTGCCCTAATTCGTCTGCTGGCATCATGGTTTTGGTTTTACCTAGATTTAGTATGAGACCTATTCATGCTGATCGTCTCGACGATTTTCAGCAGTGAATATAACATGATATACATACCTAAGATAAGTGAGTATTTTTTCGTTAATGTTAATACCTTTGTCATGCCACTTAATATGCTTAAATAGGTCTTCTAGAGCTAACGTAAATAGTTTTAGTCACAAGAAATGGTTCACGTCTTTATTCAATTAAATTACTTCTTGTATCCATTTAAGGCTAAATAGATTGGAATGTTGCCAGGGGAAAGGAACAGTTCCCGTTTCCAAGAGCTACTAACGCTTTAATAGTTGAATGAAGGCTTCCACGGCCTTTGTCCAAAATGGTAGGTTCTTCCGGGTTATGCCGTGGTCTTCGATTTGAACTAGACATTTCGTTGCTTATGCTGTCAGCTTCAGAAGATTTCGAAAGACTGATGTTGGTGCCTTCTGCTCCTGGTTATACAATACTGGGAGTCGTTACGGTTGGCTGCTCATGTAAATCTTGTATGTTATTGGGACTTGAAGTTTTTTTCCGCTTGGTTGCTCACGTGAAACTTGTTTATGCTAACAATTGGCCTAACTGGAACTTTTGGTTTGTGGATCTTTGGAAGTCCGTAAAGTCTGGGCGATTTAGTATCGCTAGGCAGTAGTCGTTTCCGACTCTGGTGTTAATGAACTCTTGATAGCTCCTCTACTCTGGCGTTCTATCCTTGATGTGGGGCTCTTCTTCAGTGTTACTTACTGTTCATCGTTTAGTAGTGATTACATTTTGTTCCAGTAGTTCTTTCTGTTCATCACAACGGTGACGTTTCCTTTGTCAGCATGTAGAACTACACTATCCGGATTGTTACGGATTTTATTCAGAACTTGTGTTTCGGCTCTGGTGATGTTCCTCGTTGGTGGCTTGGCACGCATTAGTATACGACAGGTCTCGTGTCTCACTTCTTCAACTGACAGACTAAGAAATGTCTTAGATACGAAAAACATCGGGGTCCGCTATGGTACAATAAGAAAGGTTGAACAATTGATTCCTTCCAACAAAGATTCTTTGCTTAGCCTACAGACAGAAGGCGTTTACCACCTCCAATGTACTTGTGGAAAATCTTACATCGGACAACGGGAAGAAACATTCAATGCGGAATAGAAGAACTCCAGAGCCATATAAGACTTGGACACACAAAAATCAGCCATTGTAAAACACGTATTAGGACCAAGAAACCACAGAATAAATTACGACTCTGTAAACGTACTAGCCGAGACTAAAAAATACTTTACTCGTGTTATTCGTTAATTCCTAGAAGTAATTGAAAACCCCAACAATTTCAATCAAGAAAACGGTCACCGCCTTAGTAACGCATGGAAGGTAGCTCTACAAAACCAATCCATCCATAAACAAGTTTCACGTGAACAATCAAGCGGAAAATGACAAGTCCCAATAACATACAAGATTTATATGAGCAGCCAACTGTAACGACTCCTCGGTATATATCCAGGAGTAGAAGGCACCAACATCAGTTGTTAGAAATCTTTAGAAGAAGCTGACAGCATGAGCAACGAAATGTCAAGCTCAAATCGACGCCACGACATAACCCGAAGGAACCTACTATTACTAACGCTTTAATTATAAAAATCTAAACACAATTTAGGTCTTCTATATATATAGTCTTCTGTAAAATCTACGCACTTGGCCCACCGATGTTTCATTTCCTAATCTCCTACTTATAGAAGTCCACACTTTGACTCTCTTACAGTGACGTTACCTCAGTTTTTATGCTGTTATCGTCCATGAAATGCGTTCCACGGACAGAAAGTAGTGGTGTGCCCCATTTTTGTCCATAGTGACGATTCTGTCAAAAAGGTTATTACGGTCTTACGGCACGGACTAAAAGCTCACGACAAATGTTCACTTGATCATGTTTATGCAAAGTTGTCAACATTTCAGGCACCCATGAGGCTGAGACCTTATTCATACGAAAAGTGTCATGCAGTATTGATGTAATCGATTTCTCGTCAACCTTTATAGTCTTGGTTACCTTTTTAACAGTAATCTTCTTTCACTAACTTCTCCACTTTGACCATAATTTCAGAGTTCTGTACCTTTGCAGGTTTTCCACTCTTTGCATCGTCCTCGAAGCTATTTTTACCTTGCTTAAACTCATTTGCGCATTGATGGACAATGGATTTTGATGAGGAGCATCTTTCTAAGCTATTTGCAATCTTTTAGATATTTCAGTAAAATGAACGATCTCTCTAGTCAAGAATGTAATCACTGCGCGGTGTTAAATTTTCTACACTCTCGAAACTACTACAATACACTTTTTAGTAGTGTCGACTATAAAATATAAAGTTTTAAACGAATCGGGACGAAACGGATGGACATGTAACAAGATATTGTTTTCAAGGCACACAAGATAGAGAACGGCAAGAAGCATAATTAGAGCGATAAAAGCTAGCATAACAAAAGCAGGTTTCGGGAGGATTGAATTTGAAGTTTGAGTAAAAGGAAGGTTTAAGATGGCTAATATAATATTCTTTATCTAATAGACGTGTCTGTATGGGACGCTGTTTCAGCAGCCGAACCGTAAGAGATAGAGAAAAAAGTTATTAAAGTTATATGTTTGGAATGGTCATGTCAGGTCAGGAACCGAATTTCAGTCTATAACACTAATTATTATCTTAATTATCCTAATCCTAACTTTTTAGGTTAGATTCTAGGCAAATTTTATCAAGGCGAATGCGACTGGTAGTTTGCTACCAGCAATGACGTCATATACGTACGTGTGGTGAATACGCGTTCTATTTGCAAAACGGTCTTTTTTGTTTTTTTAAGTGAGACATTTGTCTCACTGGGTTGCTAGTAAGTAATATAATAGGTTTGAGCATATTTGAAGCCGGACCAAGTGTAGGTAAATAATGCAAAAGGTTGGTTATGTGCATAATGAATATGAGCGTAGAGTTATTAATAAACGTACGGGCCAGTGAAAAGCAAGCAAGCTGAAAGATAGATGGAAATCAAAGCAAGATAAGATAGAATTTGCAAAGAGCAATGCAGAACGAGGGCAACTGAAATGAAAAATAATTAGTGACGTGGTTAAAATTGAACTCAAGTGCCAGTGCAATTTAAAACTAAGTGTTCATAGCAAAGCAGTAATAAAAAACAGTTTATGTGACAAGAAAGGACAATTTTTATATATAAGAAATAAAGACAATTTCTAGTTTTAAGCAACAAACGTGTTAATCAAATTTTATTCTTTTATGTGAAATTGTAAGCAAAACTTTCTTTTGAACAATATTAGATCGCGGTTACTAGATAACGCGATGCTCTTTTGTAAAAAAAAAGTGTACAAAGTTATTCTACAAGTCACCGGGTATAATTGGAAGTATTATTAAAAGTTTCTCCACCAAAAAAGTTTATAAAATTGCGCAAGCCAAGATCGGCTCAGGTTCAGCTCTGACAACCTTGAAATTTCAAACTGCTATAAAGTCCATTCCAACATCAGAAGCCAGGGATCAATAAGATTTAGTGCCAAGGAAGCGACTTCCAGCAAATAAGGGCGTTGGCGTCACCTGCAGCGGCTCCAGAGGCGAGGTCGGAGATATTTTAAAAGGTACGATTTGGCAGGTTTTTATGTGGTTGGAGACCGGAAAGCCAGTGTACTTCGAGAACACACCTTGCTGAAGAGATTCAGCGTGTTTCCGAGCATCTAGATACGTCTAAGTTCCAGAAAATCCCGTGGCGTCACTAGAAAATGCGATTTATGCCAGGATTTGCAGTTTTCACAGGAAGCCAAAACAAAAGATAGTAGCGCGTCGTTTCTACGTCACAACCTGAAACAAAACCAAGTTAGATGTTAGTAGGCGGGAGATTCGATTTAGTTTACCTGTGGTTTCCTTGCAAATTCCGCTTTTGAATATCAAAATAAAACGCTGTATGCACCCGCAAACCTTTTGTGGTGTAAGTCAATTTTGTGAGGTTATAAATTATTGAAGTGAGTAGAGCAGTTGTACTGAAATTTTGAGTATATGAGGTACTCTGAGTTAAATATTCTACAGAATTCTTTTAATATATAATTCAAATTTGAACCTAACCTGAGATATCAGTCTTGTGTTTTGCCGGAGCAAGCCCATAGGATTATTGCAATTTGATAAAATATAGAACGGGGCAATTAACAATTTTATTGGAGAGTAATAAATATGTTTTGTTTTAGTTAGCATAAGATACTGACAGGCAAGTTTTGCATTTTTCAAATTTAATACAAGTGCCCTGAGTATTGGGGTGTTTGCCTAATAGTACATTGACTTGGCGATTGTCTAACATTACATATCAATATACACCTCAAAAAACTGTCTCGATATAGATCCTATTTAAATTAAAATATTAAAAAGAACCTCTGTGACACTTTTGTCCTTTCGCAACTTAATTATTGTTCACCTTTTTACAGTCTTCTATTGACAATATGATTTCAAATAGAATTAAAAAAATACAAAATGCTTGTCTGAGGTACATTTATGAATTAAAGAAATATGAACATATTTCACATAAATTATTGCAGGATGAATGATTGTCTATGGAGAATAAACGCATTTGGAGTGTTTATGGCTTTATCACAAAATTCTACTTTTTAAACCCGTCTCTTTATTTCTATAATAAAGTAAGTACAGAACAGATATACATAACCCTACTACCAGCTTCCGTAGACTTATTCCACCTCCACTTCACCCAACTGCTATTTTTGAAAGATCATTTTCTTATCACATAGATACCTTGTCCATTTAAACGTTACAGTCTTGCAAAATTTAAATATGCTATTCAAGTTCAATTGGCTTTAAAACAGAGATCAATTTAAAATATAACCGCTATCAAAATTAATAATATAGTAGTTCTAATCTAGATATTAGCTTAGAGTAAATTTTTCATTTGGAGCACATTTAATAATATTCAATTCAATCTTAGCATTAGGCATATAATACAGTTTTTTTGTCATTTTATCTCAAGGTTGGTGGTGGAAGATATTTCTAAAACTATGAGAGTTACATAAATGTTGTTTGTATAAACGTTGTAGGTAAGAAGGTGCACATTACTAAAATAGTTATTCAGGGTGTATCAAAAAAGTGTGGCAAATCAAACTTCGCTTCTTTATATTTAGGTAGCTTAAAAGTTTTTATTTGAAATACTAACCATTTTTATATAAAGTTGTATGTGTCTAATGTCAACTGTGTTGGAGATATTAACGATATTAAGCAAAAAGATGCTGAACTGTATGCGGCTGCTGTAAGTAACGGAAAACAATTGAATGAAGGAAAACGTTGCCAAAAAATGATCTTTTTTGTGAATTACCTTTAGAACCTAAAATAGTGGGTGTGGGTAGTAATGCTATACAGGGTGCTCAACATTTGCAAATTTAATCATTTCGGATTTTTAAATGGAACACCCTGTATATTTTTATATTTTTGGATTGCTTTTATGTTAAAATACGCATATCTGGAAAACAGTTGAATTTAGGGGTATGAAGTTACATATCAAAAGAAAGCTCATGAAAACGACCTTTCAAAAATATAAAAATATGGAGGGTGTCCCATTTTAAAAAATCCGAAATTACACACCCTGTATAGCATTAATACCAGTACTCACTATTTTAGGCTCTAAAGGTAATTCACGAACAAGATTTTTGGTAACGTTTTCCTTCATTCAATTGTTTTCTGTTACTTACAGTAGCAGCATAGAGTTTAGCATTTTTTACATAAAATCGTTAGTATCTCCAAAACAATTGACGTTAGATCCATACAACATTAAAATAATTACTATTTTAATTCAAAACTTTTAAGTTACCTAAATATAGGGCATTTTATTTAAAAAAAGGAAGTTTGATTTGCTACACTTTTTTGAGACACTCTGTATAATCAAAACTAGTTCAGTAATGTGCACCACCTTCGTACTTACGACGTTTATATAAGCGATATTTATGTAACTCTCATAATTTTAGAAATATCTTCCACCCCCGCCTCATTACCGGAGCCTTTATATACATACATATATTTATATTTTTATGTTTATTGTTATTGCTGTTATCAATGTGCTCAATAAAGATTATTATTATTACTATTATACAAATTGTTTTTAGGGTTGCACTTTTGATTCTTATAAGTCTCGATAGAAGTCTTCTACTATTTTTGTATTTCTACTATGCCTTACATTTTTTTTTCTTATGCAAAGGTTTCCCTTTATCCTAACTCATTTTATTCTTTTTTTTTTTAGTTAATTTGTACTGTCTTATTGTCTTACATAGTTCAATATATATATTGGATAAAATCGTTTATGGAACATAAAGCTCAATGCTCAATGCTGCCAAAGACTAGCGTTGAATATGTCGCCAGCATTATTTTTTCTTGTAATATTTGGATAATTACTACTTCACGATCGGGTAATGCAACTAAAGCTGTGAGATGGCGCAATAACACACATTTTGCATTTTCCAAGTACTATTTTTAGCAGTAACAAACATGCTGAAACGTTATTGAAATTATTAATCATTTGGGACATTCTCAACAACTGTAAACAATTACACGTGTACTAGAACTGCAATTTCGAAATATAACTCGGTACTACTAATAAATATTATTCGTGCATTTAAATTAAAACAATTTTCTGTTCTAATATCTTGCTAGTGTAGAAGCCAGTAGTTTCTATTTTGATAAAGTAATCTCTTTGTTGGGACTCTCAATGCTATAAATATTTATGCTACGCCTAGGACAACATCGTCACCTAAATAAATTGCGGTAGGTAAGTGAATGGTGGCTGCAGGAAACAACAAATTCATGTGCAATCCGTCTCCTTATCGAAATAGTTGCGCCAAGCTTGATATCATTTAAAAAGGCACAATTAACACCCGCTTTGAAAACTTGCTCTTCCCTCTCTGTAGGTGTAACAATGTCTAAAAGGATGACGAGTTCCAGATTTGATAAAGAAGAACTGAACTTAGCTTACATGAGAATTGCATGCGAGGTAATTAGTTGTGTAAATTTTTAAGTAAACAGAATTAAAATATGCTTGTGATAATTCGTTATCAATAAAGGCAAAAAAATTCCATGAGGTTTTTTTTATATGGTAACCCCCTCTAATTATTTCTAAAATGTCTTCACAATTTTTATGACTAATTTGAAAAGAAAACTTTGACAGGATTTCTCCATAGTTTTATATTGATAGTTCGGCTTACATTATTTACGAAAATAAAATAATTAAGGCTAGCAACACTAGGAAGTATATCGTAAAGTTACATACATTTTGAAATTTTAATAGTTCGTATAAAAATAATTCTGAATCTTAGTGGGTTTTTATGTAAATCATATGCTCACTTATCTAAATCGATTCATGCGAAAAACAATACTGTTTGAATATTTTCCAAAGATTTTGAGTTTTATATTTTTTGTTTTGACATGATAACGGTAGCTTATACTCACAATGTCTTAATGACTTAAAAGGCGATTCTTCCTGATTAATTTTAAAGTTAGACCAATAAGATTTCTGAAAAATATTCTTTAAAGATATATTTTGATAAGTTTCTCATCCTATGTATTCAATACTTTATCTTTTGCAGTTTTTACATTTCGTTACGACTTAGTAAGTGCTGAAGTTTATTTCAATTGAAAACTTTAAAAAAATTCAGTTCTAACACACTCTTCATCCTAACGTCAGGATTTTACCTGAATATACTGTGCAATTCAAACTTTATAAATTAAAAAGAGAATGTTGCAATCTAAATCTATAAAATTCTAAAATTAAGTTTCTGCATAACACATATCCGAGACCGTCGTTCTGAATCACGCAATAATACACTAAACTTGTTAAACTACCCGGTTCAAAGACCTGCTGTAAATATTGTTAACTGATCTAAAAGTCATAAAATATTATATCACACTGCAAATCCTCACCACGAAATAATTAAATAAACCAGTTAAAAATGTCGAAACCATTAAGTGCTGTGTTTTTTTCCATTACATGCAATGAAAAAGAGAATTATCAATACTAAAAGCCGATAAGGATGGAAATCCTGTTTTTCATTAGGAATTTTGTTGAGTGCTGTTACTGAGCAAATTGATCTAAAAACACAATTTTGCGCATTGGTTGGAATTCGTTACACAAAAAATAATTTCAATGTTAGTCGGAAAGAACCTTGACAACTGAGTCATCGTTTGGTGGTTCTTTCTGTTAGGGAATCTCCTTTTTATTTTATTTACAGGATACCATTCGGCGTACAATCAATTCTGAATTCAGCCACCATCACACTTTTAAAAACTTTTGGTATTTATCATTCAAAGATACACTACGCGTACTCTAGTTCCGATAAAGATACAGGTTCAAGGTCCACTGTATCATCCACCACAGAAATGCGAGAGAGGGGACTTCAAAACGATCAGCATTTTAAGAGTGCAGTTCACGGCGACAATCAACAAGTGTTGTCACAAAGAATTTAGCATAAAGTAAACAGTAAATACGATGTGTCAGTCGGCGTTTATAGTGTTATTTGTGCTGTTCTTTGCACCACAAGTGTGGCCAGCAAACGACCATCCACATATCCGATCGGTTTTTGGAGCAATATTCGATTCTAGACCGCCTGCCGCTACTTTGACAGTCGATTCGACTTCTTCGCCCTGCTCAGGATGTCCACAGAAGTATCGTGAAATGGAGCAGATCTGAAACAGGAGAGGTATACAGTCACCGAAGAAGAACTGACAGCGCTCAGGATCGAATACATTAAAAATCAGATCCTTAGAAAGTTGAGGCTGAAGGAAAAACCTACAGTTTCCATATCGCATCTGCCCAGGCCGGTAACTGAAGATGAAACTCTGCTTCCACGGGGCCACGATGATTCATCTCCGAGCCCTTTTGACGATTACTATGGAAAAACCACACAAGCCATCATTTTTCCCTATGAAGGTATGAGAAAATTTCACTTATATGTAGGTACCGTTGTAACTACAAAGATTAATAAAATTTCTGCGTATCTTTTGGTTTGCTATAAACAGGATCAGAGTCTAAAGAGTCTCTCTCTGATGAGAAATTAATAAACCGCGATTAGTTATTTAAATAGCCTTGTTTACAGCACTTGAACGTGATAAAAGCTTCTTTGGTATGATTTAAAGTTTTACTGTTACGTGGTCAGGTAGGGCGTGGAATGTCGCTCTTTGTGATTCAGCTGCCGCCACAAGATATCAGTGATGAACCCGGAACAAAAAACCTTCTATCAGTGGCAACGAAAAGATAACTTTTGCAAAAAAAGCATTCCAGTAATTCCACGGTTGCCATCACGCACTGGAAAATGTGTTTACTATAGTTTACTATAATGATTTAATATATTTGTCAATTACACCAGGCGGTTGCTAGTTGCTAACCTTAAACATTGCTAGCTTTGAACAACAAATTCAGTCACATTTACAATGCAACTAGATGAAGTTTTAAAAATAAATGCTGCCATTAGTCAATATTTGCCCGTTTCTAAGAAAAATTGAAAATTGGACTGTGGCGGAAACATCTTTGACTTCTATAAATGTGCTCTATTTGCTTAACAAGTATTGATCCAGATTAACCTGACCTTTGCGATTGTCGTGATTTATTGGCCTCTGATAAGTTCGAATCCAATTGAAGATTAACTATTTTGCTTTTCAGATCAGCGCGTTGCATGAGAAAAGTCCGTTATCCTTCGGCGTGCCTTCCATTCCAACTGCATCCGACATACACGCGTCCGATCTTAGCACAGGCAGAACTGTGGGTTTCACAAGGAACCCGATGAAGAAGACTCCCACAACAGACCTTCATCATTACCGAAGTCGCTCATTGGGACACAAAGAAGAGCTTTCAAAAGACTACGCCAATTGCAATTCACCAGACTAACTTGACAGGTAATTTATAAAAGCTTAGTAGAATAGTTTTACAACCATATTGGTGCAAAATTTTCACCAGCATTGCACTTCGTGTTCAAATATTTTTATCTAGCTGGTTTTTTCCAGTGACCCGTTGGAGATTTGCTCTTATTAATCCAACGCAATTCATGTTTTTAATTAGGGCAGTTGGAAGTTGTTCAAAGTTGTTTTTTTTTCAATCGAAAAAAATGCGCAAGATTATAATTTGACCATTTTTTTTCCAGAGGGGTGGTTAAAGTGGACGTAGCTCAAGTCATAAAAAATTGGTTAGATATCAAGATTCGCCTACGCATGCCATCAACGTGGCCTGCAAGACGTGCAAAAGGGACATTCGCAGCTCTCCGGTTTCCTTTAAGCCATCGTTGAAGCCGTTCTTGGTCATCTACACCCACACCCAACATAGAAGGGTTCAACATCGCCGAGTGAAACGCCATGCAAACTGCTCGCAGGCTTTAACGAGTGCTGCAGGGGAAAGTCTTTACGTTTCCTTTGCAGAAATTGGCTGGGACGACTGGATATACAACCCGCAGGATACAATGCCTATTTTTGCAAGGGATCCTGCTCAACGGCGGCTTCCGTCACTCTTAGTGCTACACAGCACAACTCCATACTTCAGGTGTGTGAAATTTTAACTTCCCCAATTAAACCTTACTTATTGCCCTTTCTTACAGAAGGTGATGTATGGACCCAACAGAAATTCGGCGAGGAGGCTGGAACTGACGCCGTGTTGTGCTGCTACGCAGTTTCAACCCCTCCAGTTGTTCTATATGGACAACAACAAGACGATCACTTCGAAATTTTATCGAACATGATAGTGGACTCCTGTGGATGCATGTAACCTAAACGCTGTGCTCGGAAAGCTTTAACAGTATTTTAAAATCTCTAGTATGTGCTCGTGAATCATAGTTAAACTGGTATTATTTACTGTTAATACGCAACTACTTCGAATTTCATTATTAGTGATTACCAAGTTATGCCGAGTGGTCAGAACAATTCGAAACTCGTTCGGGACACCCCACACGACGACAGGCGTCTGAAAGAGAGATTCTAAAGTATTCCGTTTTTGTTAGTAATTTTGTACGTACGTGTCTGTGTGTGTATGCATAGTATGATGATGTTACTTTAATGCTCTGTCTGAAATTTGGTGCTAAGACGAGGTTTGATGATACGCTTTGGTTGTGCATAAAAATTATTTAATTAAAGCCCAGTGATGTATTTTTGTTTTCGTTAAGAATTATATTAGTAGCCGAACAAGCTTTGTTCTACTGGTTTTATAGTTTTTATCGAGAAAATGGACGTAGGATTTGTATATAGACAAAATTTTCATAATGAAAATATTTAAATTTGATTTTTCCAACGTTTTTCGCTATTCTAAGTTGGTTTCGAGTTATTTTACGATGTAACTTTATTATTAAGTGCATGAGTATTGACAGTAAGTGTGATTGTGAACGATAACTTAAATATTAATTTATTTGTATTTGTTATTATTTATATATTATGTAAATATTAAATTGTAGCTAGATTATTGAAATGTACAATGCTTGAAGTTGGTGCACAAAAATATCCTTCTGTACTGCAAAAACAGATCGAGAGTAATAGGTATTATTTTAACATAAGTAGTAATAAGCACTTTTTGTGTTACCAATGTGTCTTCAAAATTGTACGGAAGCTATTTATTAAAGTATAATTTCAAACAAACGTTTTTTTCGAGAGCCACTCACAGGCGTACCAATCCAGAAATGAAAATCTCTTAGTCTTAAATCTAAGTTCTAATGCATAAGCGTGCAGTCACTTCCGACGTATCCAGAAGTGTGTTACCAGAAATACATTTGTAGAAAAGTATATTGGAATCTGGATTCTGTACGCGTCCGATTGTTTACTGCAAAAACAAAATATCGCCGCGATGACGCCGGGTTTCAGGTGAAATAGTGTTCGACCAAGCCAGTACCAAGATTTTATAGCTGCGACTGTTTATTGTCATTTAAAGTAAACCTTGGAGTCTCTCAGATGCACTATGAAAATGAATAATTGAAAATGGACTGCTTGCTAATATATTAACATTTTTGTCTAAGTTTTAAGGTCTTTATCCTTCGAATATTTGAGGATTCCATGGCCACTGTGTTAAAAACATCTTCTTTAACTAAATTTGATCAGCCGTGTTAAACCTTGATCAATTTGCACAAATAATGAAAGTTTGTATAGCATCGCTTGCCAAAATACTTCCTAACAAAGTACATTTTCCTGTGTGTTTCTCTAAATCAATTAGGCAAGAACTACGAGAACTAAACAGCTGCTGTTTTTTTTAACAAAAATGTAGCAGTACTTTTGGTTATATTTTGTAATTACTAAGGTCCGAACAGATTTAATGGTAACACAATAAATTCAAAATGGTTGTCCAAACCAAATTTTGAATTAAAGAGTATAAAACATTGTAAACTTACAACAGTTTTATAAAATTTGGATACCCCTAGAGGTAACTGCAGAATTTGCAGTTGCACAGGAGCAAAGTGACTATAACTGTATAGTATTAGAGCAACCAGGCGCTGCCGCACATGTAGTTATGCCGACTTTTAAAACTAAGATAATAATTAAGAGGCGTGCGAGGTGGGGTTTTGTTATCCGTAGGGGTCTCACTAAAATAACATAAATTACAGTGCAGTGAGAGAAGAATAATTATTCAATTACTCATATACTATTAACTATTACATACAAGCAACTTGGAGTTACTTTAATAATTATTTTGGAAAAATCACTGCAAATGTTTTTTATATAAAGCAATAAGACATATGTATGTGTTACAATCACTCTAGAAATTGAAAAGTCACAAGACAATTTATGTTAATGACGACAATCTACTAAATTTTGATCTTTTCAAAAATATTTAGCGTACGCCACTGAATATTTGCTTGAAAATGCTTATCATTAAATCACTCCGAACCTTAGTAATTACTATTATCCAATGCTATTTTTAAGTTGTGGTTTAGTTATTATGACAAATCCCTTAAGAAGTATTACTTCAAAATTGCATTGTGTAAGATTACCGGATGGGATAGGTGGTCCCTAAAAATCACACTTTTTAATTTGTTATAGCAAGAACTGAACATAATTTGAGAAGCAGAATTCCGACATCTATGGTGTTACAATTTCAGGAAAATCTATATTCGATTATGTAGGTATTTAGGCTGTGATGTGGTTATTTTTTATCTAGAAAGAGTTCGTCCGGAAATGTCTATTCTGTAGAAGTGAGAAATATAATTTCTTTTTGTCTAAATAAATAGGTAGTGAAAAATCTGTAAAAGGCTTTACCCAGAACTTCCCTCGTCGACATTGCAACACTAAATAATTTTAAAAATCAAATTAAGTGAGGAGGGGGGATTTGAACACCGCCGCATCTGCGAAGCAGATCGTAAGCTCATCTGTTGAGTCCTATTTTGGGCAAGTGTAAAGCCTGACCTATATGAAAATTATTGCTTTCTTCTATTTCAAAGTTAACGCAAAATAAACAAAATTTTATTTTTTAAGGTGATCACCCTGTATATATTTGTGTGAAATTGTACCGGTTTCATTCAAAGTATATATATAATGTGTATGCAAGATATCATCTCCCTCCGACAAATAGTTTTTGAGTTATACCTCCAACAGGCAAATAGACCGACAGAAAGACTATTAAATGCAGCGTCGGATTGTTGGCGAAAGGGTCCACTGGGAAACTTTTCCAATGGGCAATGGGCGCAAACGCAGAATTTCAAGGAGAATTAGATTCCATAGAAAAAAGTGGTAGCTGCCATTTAAAAAATGGCGATGACGTCATTACGGAAAGAGGTGGGGGTAAAAAAATTGACAACTATCAGAAAAGATGCGCGTTCAAAAAATAAGGTCGACATCCACAGCCAACGTTCGCACTGTATACAGGGTGAGCACCTTAAAAAATAAAATTTTGTTTATTTTTCATTTAACTTAGTAATAGATACGAGTACAAGTAATAATTTGTACATAGTGCAGGCTTTATTCTTACCAAAAATGGGAGCCAATAGATACAGAATAAATGTTTTACGATACAAAAAGGAGGCACAAATTAGCGCTTTACTAAATATAGCTGC
Organism: Agriotes lineatus; assembly: GCA_940337035.1. Classification (NCBI taxonomy): domain Eukaryota; kingdom Metazoa; phylum Arthropoda; class Insecta; order Coleoptera; family Elateridae; genus Agriotes; species Agriotes lineatus. The sequence goes on from OW679202.1 coordinate 60,563,865, forward strand.
GACGCAGAAATTCGAAAAGTCGGTGCTCCGTGGCGCAGGTAGAAATTACCCAGTCCCTTACAATATCCCACAAAAAGTTGAGGCTGCACACGCGGTCCGCCTGCCGTTCGAATTCGACCACCGGTTACTATTTTTTATTTGAAAATTTATTCAATTTATTAGAAATGTGAAGATATTTTTACTCCTAACTTAATTTTATTTTTAAAATTAATTAGTGTCACAATGTCGACGAGGGAAGTTCTGGGTAAAGCCTTTTACAGGTGTTTTTAAATGAATATTCCTTCCTTGGTAAATTTTGAACAGAAATATATTTGTTACGTTAATAAAACATAATACATAGGTAGACAAACAACACGAAATAAACTTAAAAATCTATATTCTATATTTCTACTTGCATATAATATATTATTTTCTACTAGGAACTAAGTAGGATCGTGATTATATCAAGAGTTTTCTTCGAAATACACAGGATGCTTTTCCTGTAGCTTCACTAATTTCATCATATTTTAGTAGCTTCATAAGTTTGATTCAACTCGTTAATGTCAATGCCTCCACTTCTTCTTTACCTATTAAAGACAGGTTTTGCGAAAAATCATCTTTCAAGAGACTTAAGTGGATGATAACGATATAAGATACTTATAAATAACATGGTTATAATAAGTTTCGGAGTACAAATTACGTTTCAAACTGTTAAAAACAAACAAAAGCAACCATAACACGAATACGAAAAATCCTGAAGAACTCTTTCAAATTCATTTTTTGAATCTTCACCTTCAACACTTTTATCTTCTTTATCTTTACTATCATTGCAATCTACAACATTGTCATAGACACAATAAGACTTTTCTATTTCGGTAGATGAATAGTGTTCTCAGTCATCAAAATTTGCAGCTTTTTTAGCTCTTCCTATATTAGAGATAAATCTACACCAGTGAATTAACATGTTACAGAAAATGAGCTGGACTGCAAAATGTTGTCACCTCTGATCTGCTTGGAATCGTGCGGTTATTTTGCATTACTCTCGGTGCCAAGACCAAATCTATCCCCTAGATTTCTATAATCTGTTATGAGTAAAAATACAAAATATGTATTCAAAAATGAAAATATGCATACAATTTTCTTTATTTAATAATAATATGAAGAAATACTTGAGACTAAGACCACTGAATTAAACGAGTTTCTAATATTGATAAAATGAGTTTCTTAAATTAAAAACAAATACAATTATTATTTAATTACTATTAAAACTGCAAAGAAGACACTTTTTTCTGTTTTGCAGTAAGAATAACTCCATTCCAGCACCCGAATGACGTCATTTGAGTGTTAGAATAAGTCACTATGAAATGACGTCATTTCGGTGTTAGAATAACTTCATTCTAGCACCCAAATGACGTCATATAACCTCAAAATAGAAAACATTTTTATTTATAAAATGGTATAAAGCGGCAAAATAAAAAAAATAGTATAAAACACTTGTACTTTAATATACTATTCTAAATTTTGTAAAGTAAAAATTTGTCCTTGTCAAACAATATATTTGTATATCGTAAAAACTATCTTCCGACATAGCAAAACTTTATGTTAAAGTAGATTCATGTTTACTGTACGGTTTAGCAACGTCGCCTGGTGCACTTGCAAGATATTTCTGAATATTTACTATGTTTATCAATATTTTACTAAGAGCCCAGAATCACATCATTTGGCGCAGTTAAGATTTTTCCAGTATCTTTATATTGTACCCACAAAAGAAAATCTTTTCGGGCACTATTCTTACATCATAATTGTAAAAGTTTTTAGCAATAATTTAAACAGCTTTAGCAATAACAACACCGCAACACATCAATAATGATGTAATGATAAGAGAGAGAGAGAGAGAGAGAGAGGGAGAGAGAGAGAGAGAGAGAGCAATAACAAATTACAAAAAATAAACTCTAAATCAAAAATAAACTATCGATTCATTTTATTCGGCCCATATGATCAAAATATCATTTCGTTCACCGTAGCATGTTTTGGTTTGCATTAATGGTACTTGGTAAAGCTATTGTCAATTTGCTTAATTCTGGTAATTCATGTGGCAAAATTTCCAAGCAATTGCAATTATCGTATTATAGTGTATGAAATATTGTGAAACTATAAAACAATAGGATCCATAGCAGAAAAGCTAAATTTGGGTCTAACTCCAAATATTACACCAGTAAATATAAGAGTTTTACGTATCTGGGCCAAATGATATGATTCTGGACTCGTAGAGTTTCACCTTTTGATTCCAATGTGTAAATTGTCTGAGCCAGTATTGTGAAGTGATTGGCAATGTAGGCCAAGTCACTTTGTATTTTGTTTCACAACATAGGTAGGCACCACTGTATTTCTTTTTCCGGAATTTCCTTCGTATTAAGTACTGAGTAAAATCAGATAAGATGTACAAAGCAGTATTTCAGCATTTCTAAGACAAGGTTAGAGAGCGGATAGCCGAGCAAGCAACTTACTTAAGTCTCAGGCGACTGGCTCGGGTTCAAGCCTCGGCGACTACACAGTAGTTTAAATATCGTACGCTAACATCTATGGCAGCCGTTAACCCCTAAAAAGGGAACCCTTCTTGAGGTTCGACGGACAAGGCTATCTACTGACCTGGCTTACGAGTAAAGAGGGTTCATCGAACCACGACTTCGTGGTTAAAACGGGTCACTGGCCTGAAATAAGAAGAGGAAGAAAAAGTAAAATTTCTTGAAAACCCCGAACAAACTAAGATTTTAAAATTTCCATAACAATATAATTTAAAAAATCGCAAAACAACTATATATGCAAGCAAATATGAACGTATTGTAAAATATACATTTATTGAAAAATATACAATTATGTGCATAATAAAAATGATATATTATCTAGAACATCTGAAACGCAAAGAAAACTTTAAATTGAAACGAAATTGAATAGCAAAAAAATATTAGTTGTATATAAATCCGGCCTTAAGTTATGAGGTTAGTCTTACGTACAAATTGTAAATCGTAACAAATGGATTTTACTTATTTGCAATATTTACATTTTACTTCCTTTTACGATCAAGGAAGTATTGGATTCACCCCAAAAATTCGAAATTGAGTTTTCAACAGATCTTCACGTTTTAGAGTACCCTGAACCCAAAAAACATATTTTTTTTTCATTGGTCTGTCTGTCTGTCTGTCTGTGTGTGTGTCTGTCTGTCTGTGAACAGAATATCTCAAAAACGAAAAGAGGTATGGCGTTGAAACTTTATATATAAGTTTTGTGTACTATGTAGATGAGGCAGCAAGCAAATTGCATAACAGGAAGTAGGTGTTTACTCTTGTGATTTTTCAGTTTTTTCAAGTTTTTCAAAATGGCTTCAACGATTTTTTTCAAACTTTACATTTTGATTACATTTTTAATTTGTATTGATGTGAGGTAGGTGATTTTCCAGTTGAATACTTCTAAAATGGGTTTCTTTTGTTTTTTTCTATTTTTTTATTAACTTCTATTTTAAATAGAACACCCGGTATATTATTACATTTTGAATTCAGCTTAACATTTTAGAAAAATTTGACTTTTCAACTAACGCTCTATTTTCTACCGTTTTTGTAGAATTTGTAATTTTTAAAAAATTTTGACAAATGCTTAAAAATTAAAAATTAAATGTTTGGTTAATTATAAGATCACTGTAAAAGGAAGTTTTGTGAGTGTATCACACCAGATTTTTCTAATACAAGTATTAACAAAGGATGGGGTAGAAGATTTTTATGTCGAGAAATTCCCGGTAGTACATTCCCACGCTGATTAAATGTACTACTAGGACAGATTATTAGGTAATCTTCACTCTTCGTATCTAACCTGTTTGCTGTTGCAAACTTAAAAAGTTTTACGCTGCCAGCAGTTCAGAAGACCAAAGCCAAGGCAGTCTTCATGTTGGTCTACGAAGACGTCATCGATACTGTACTGATCTTGGTCTTGACTGACTACAATACATCTTAATCTTGATAGCTTTGGTTTAACAATTAAAAAAAGAATATGGAACAACATGTAGTTCTGCAATTTTGTTTAGTGTTTTTAACTTATTTGAAAGCTTGTAAATATGTAAACAGAAGAAGAGGGCAAAAACAACATGAACAATCATTTTGAAGTAATGGGCACCTTTAACAACCCATAGAAGTACACCCGCTGTTAGATACATTTAGTGAAGTTCTACTTGTTACACTCCATTTTGTATACTTCGGTCTGAGCTGTAACAGATCCGATATATCGATTGTCTTCAGTAGTCCAATCATTTGGTATTCCTTTATTTGTTGTACTGATGAGAGTGTGAGAAAACTGAATCGAATCTGAACGATACCTGGATAAAGTTTTAAAAACTTATAATAGGGGCATATAAAGTACCTTCACGTCAATTTGACGTATTTGTCCGTTATTTGATGCTATAGGACAAATACGTCAAATTGACATCAAGGCACCCTAGGGCCATCCAACGAATCTCTAGGTACTAAAAAAGTGAAAGAGCTAACAATGGCAGTTTCTCATATGCTCCAACAACATCGTACAAAACACGGATACTCGAGAACACGTATTAACAATAGTGAAAGTAATCGACAAAAAAGCTAGAGAATCTACACAAAGTCTAAAAGTAGAAAATCGCCTGGGGCTGATGGAACTACGAGCGCGATGATAAAGTATGGAAAGCAAGCATTAAAAGGATCAATAGTACATCTAATTGAAAAATATTTCTTGAATCACGAATTCCCAAAGAATGGAAGATGATTATTGTTATTCCAGTTTTCAAAAAAAAGTGATAAGTAGTAAGCCTATTCCAAACAACTCTTGGTCGTACAAAACCGATGAATTACTACTTGGACTTGCATCACAGTCATGTAAGTAGAATATTAGATAACCATAGTTAACGTTAACCACTTTGGGACGTTCTCGGCCTAATAAGCTCGGTTATTTCTGGCTGTTAGAGAATGTTCCTGAACAGCCATTACAGGGAATTTCAAACTTCAAAAAAACTTCATTTCACATATTTCAGTCATAAGACCATGGCCATCCAGGTAAAACCAACTAGAAAACGATTGAGGCACGAAGGCCATGATCATCCAGGTCAAACCAACCAGAAAATGACTTAGGCACGAAGGCCGTGAACATTCAGGTTAAATCAATTCTAATAAAATAATCCGGTGTGATATCCGCCAGAAAGCACAAGTGTCTAAGCATAACACTAAACTCTGGGTAAATAGTTGACGCATAATCAAAATTCGAACTGTTAAACCACTTCACTTTTAGCAAAAAAACGCGTTATTTTTGGGAATAATCCCATTTCCGATGTTACCTTTTACTAAAAGCGATAGACAAAATAAATACAAGTTCACAAACACGACTGCACTGAACAAGGCTCGCAGTCATTCTGATGCATAATACTTTGTCGTACAGCACCGATAAATCACCACTTGGACTTGCATCACAGTGATATAAAAATAATATTAGATAATCATAGGTCAAAGTTTTAGAAACTTGGAAAAAATTTGGAATTTTGGAAACATATCTTTTGATTTTTTTCTGTAGGTATTTGAAAGATCTAGTTTCTGGAAAATATGTTCTTTAAAAGAAGAGGTACATAGAATAAAGAACGCGATGAACAACAATATTTATCGACAAGTCTGCAACAGATAGATATAACAACGTAAGTACCTTAACAAATGGATCAACTATCAGTAACCTCTAACATGTTCCTGGCTACCTTGTTTTATATTATTTTAAATACTAGATTTTTTTCTATTCACTAAAAAAACATTATATAAGATTAACCTGTTAAAGCACATAGGTACACTTTTAATTTAAAAATTTTAATTGAAAATTCTGGTAAAACAAAAAAGAGTTGTGAATTAGCAGTCATTTATCATTAATATAAATAAGAACTTTTAACTAAAAGCAAAATTACGCATCTAAATAAAAATGCTGCCGGCCGGCAACGGCGTTAACGGCGCATTTAACATTTATAACCAGCAACAAATAAACGGAAATCCTATGTTACCACAACAATTACCATTTTTTCTGAATACACAACCTACGCACCAGTATCAACAAAGCCAATACACTCTCCAGCCGTCTTCTAATCCATCTTACTTCTCCACACAGTATCAACCAACTTCACAAACGCCGAGTCAGCCACAATTTTATCTACCGAAATACGATAATGAGCCAGTCATGCAATCAATGCAAAATGAAAACACTAATGAATGTTACGAAGATGATGAACAAGAAATGGAAGTTAACCCCGTCAATAGTTGGCAACGTGTTACAAATAATAAACGGAAACGATTAACGAAGCCTAATACGCAAACGACCAATACTGAAAACGAGACAGAAATTATTCACGAGAACAGATACTCAGCGCTAAGTAAAGAAGATGGACCAAGTACAGCGGCTAACGAAGAACAGCAAAAAACGACTATATCTAAGCCACCGCCCATCTTTGTTCACGGAGTTATAAATTATAAGGAAATGACTAAAGATCTACTATCAATTGCAGAAGAGGAACAATACACGACCAAAAGTCTACATAATAATGTCGTTAAAATCAATGCAACAACCCCTGACACATATCGTAAGATGGTCAAGCTTATGCAGGAAAAAAAGATTGTACATCATACATACCAGATGAAAGAAGATCGCCCTTATAGAGTTGTCTTAAAACATCTGCATCATACTACCCCAATAGACGATATAAAAAAAAGCTCTTAAAGAACTAGGACATTCAGTACGCAACATTATGAACTTAAAACATAAACAAACCAAAGACCCTTTACCTATATTCTTTGTAGATTTAGAGCCAGCTACAAATAATAAAGAAATATACAACATACACTCACTACAAAACAAACACATTCTTTTTGAACCACCAAAACTAAATAAAGATATTGTGCAATGTACCCGATGTCAGAATTATGGGCATACAAAGAGCTATTGCAATAGGCCATTTGCATGTGTGAAATGTGCAGGAAGACATGATACAAAACTCTGCAAAAAACAAGAGAAACTCCAGCTACTTGTATCCTGTGCGGAGGTTTACACCCAGCGAATTACAAGGGATGCACAATTTATCAAGAGCTCCAAAGAAAATATCAGCCCAATACGCAACAATCAAGCATAAGACCTCTAAATCTAACAAGACAAAACTTTCCATCCTTGAGATACCAAAATAATCAATCCATCATCAATCAGCCAACACATATACGTCCTCTTTATTCCCAAGCAGTAAAAAACTCACCCCTGTCCACTGAAGATGTTAGTCTTAAACAATTCTTAGATGAATTTAAAAATATGTTCAACCAACTATTACAACAAAATAGTATGATATTAAATATGCTAACTACAGTCATTAATAAATTAATTCAATAATGGCTAAGTTTTTCAAATTGCATTGTGGAACGCTAACGGGTTACAACAGAGAAAGTTGGAAGTTGAAATCTTTATACGGGTCAATAATATAGATATTTTACTCATTTCAGAAACTCATTACACCTCAAGATCTCACCTAATAATACCTCATTATTCAATATATCACACAGAGCATCCAGATGGCACAGCACATGGTGGTTCGGCCATAATCATCCGTAACTCCATAAAACACCATGAATTACCTCCTTATAAAACGGACTATGCGCAAGGCACTATAATACAAGTTGAGAAACTTCCAGCACCCATAGTATTATCAGCTGTCTACTGTCCGCCACGCCATAATATAACCAAACAAATGCTACAACCCTTTTTCGAACTCCTAGGGCCTAGGTTTTTAGCAGGTGGAGATTTTAATGCTAAAAACACGCATTGGGGCTCACGTTTAACAACTACAAAAGGCAGAGAGCTTTATAAACTTATGGTAGATAATAAATACAACTTCCTCTCAACGGGCAGCCCAACATATTGGCCTTCGGATCCCAATAAAATTCCGGACTTACTGGACTTTTTCGTTACTCACGGCATGGCATCAAACTACATGAATATTGTCCCCAATTACGATATTTCGTCCGATCATACCCCTGTAATAGTTACTGTAAGTGCAACCATACTCTATAAAGAGCCCAAACCTACTCTCAGCAATGCAAAAACCAACTGGAACGTGTTTGAAACACATATCAACGAATTCCTTAATATAAATTTAAGCTTGAAAACAAAAGTTGATCTGGAATACGCAACAAACCATCTCATAACAACTGTAGAGGAAGCAAGATGGAATTCAACACCGCAAGTGCTCAATCTGAAAGCCGATACTCCTAATATCCCTACTGAAATAATGGAACTAGTGAAAGAAAAAAGAAGAGCACACTTGGCAGCGTACCCATAATATCGCAGATAAAACCAGATTGAACCACTTAAATAATAAGTTAAGACGCAGACTGCAAGAAATTCGCAATGACACTTTTCAATTCTACACAAATTCACTCTCTGTTCATGATCACTCAATATGGAAAGCGACCAGAGGAATTAAACGTCCTAAGGAACATGTGGGCAAGGTCCGATAAGGAAAAAGCTGAGGCATTTGCACAGCATTTACAAAACACCTTTCAACCAAACTCCAACGAACCTGATGAAGAGGTTGAACACTATTTAGAAACTCCATTACAGCTATCGCTTTCAATACAAAATTTTACTCTCCATGAAATTGAAACCCAAATAAAACTTCTGCATAATAAAAAATCACCAGGGCACGACCTTATAACAGGAACTGTTTTAAAGCACCTACCTGAGAAAGGAGTTCGATTTCTACAAATTCTGTTCAATGGAATACTGCGTCTCGCACACTGGCCATTATCACTCAAATTCGCTCAAATTATTTTGATACTTAAACCCGGAAAACCTCCTACCCAAATCAAGTCATACCGCCCTATCAGTTTACTTCCGACAATCTCTAAGTTGCTGGAAAAATTAATACTAAAACGTATAAACAAAGTGCACTTCAAGATATATGGCTACCAGATCATCAATTTGGTTTTCGATCCGAACACTCAACAATACAACGTCACCGACTAACAAACATAATACGTAGATCATTTGAAGACAAAATTTACTGTAGTGCAGTGTTCCTGGATGTGAGCAATGCTTTCGATAATGTGTGGCATAGAGGTCTGCTTTACAAAATGAAGAGTCTATGACCATATCACTACTACTTACTTTTACGCTCCTACCTGGAGGATCGTTTCTTTCAAACCAAGTTGGGTAATGTAACCTCCCAGATAAGACGAATTAATGCCGGTGTTCCACAAGGGAGCGTACTTGGACCGCTAATGTACTTGCTCTACACGTATGACCTACCAACCTCAGCACAAACAAGTATAGGGACGTTCGCCGACGACACATCAATTCTTTCATGTAGTGAAAATCCGGCTACAGCATCAGCACTACTCCAAGAACATCTAAATCTTCTGGAAACTTGGTTAACTAAATGGAAAGTAAGAGTAAATGAAGATAAATCTGTGCATGTTACGTTTACGACGAAGCATTCAACGTGTCCTCCAGTTACTCTCAATGACATACGCATACCTCAGGCAAATGAAGTCAGATACCTGGGCTTACATCTCGATAGACGTCTGAAGTGGAAGACACTTGTGAGCAAAAAACGGAAAGAAATGGACCTAAGACTTAAAAAATTGTATTGGCTTATTGGGAAAAACTCAGCACTTACATTAGACAAAAAATTATTGATATACAAGAGCATAATCCGTCCTATTTGGTCCTACGGCTGCGAACTTTGGGGATGCGCTAGCAAATCAAATATAAATATAATCCAACGTTTTCAATCAAAAACACTTAGAATGTTATCCAACGCCCCATGGTTTGTGTCAAATCTAACCCTCCACAACGATTTCAACATTCCATATGTGGCAGACATAATCAAAACAAAAGCGGTAAAACATCACGAGTCTCTAGAGAATCATCCAAATGTAACAGTTAACCCACTAGTCGAAGAACCTGAAACTAGAAGATTAAAAAGAAACTGGCCAATGGATTTAACAGACTAAATTAGGGGTGACGCCAGTGGGTGTCTTCCTCACACGACTTTAATTAATTATACATAAAATTACCTCATAGAATTATTGTAATTATTCTGATTGCTAATAAAGTGAATTTAAAAAAAAAAATAGCAGCATTAAAATGCAAAACTTTATGTTCCTAGTGATAGAAACTGAAACTATCACTTAAGGGTCTCCCAAATAGATACTGTTCCGCAGGTTTGACATAAACCTCACCACTACGCACAGCTGCTCGAATAAAACGCGTCGGTCTGGGGGAGCCTTAATTTAGTGATAGAACACAAGATAGTCGTAATACACCACCACAGTGGCGCAGTGTGCACAGCGCCAGGATTGTAATAGGCCAGTCCTCTATTCAAGTCTTCTGCGGATAGGCTCTTTTCTGAAAACTTTTCTTTGAGGTAGAGTAACAAGACTACACACAACACATGTACACACACGCCTTGGAAGTTTTAATCTACACGCTCAATTGCGTTCTAAGCACCGTTGAGAAACCTCTTAGAAATTCTAATTTCTTTTCAAAGCACTCAAAAAGTTTTTGAAAAATTAATAGATTGCTAGACTTGTCCACGTTCAAAACGCTGTTAGAAATTAAATGTAATCAAATATGTAAAAGTAATAAAATATATCTTCATGCCACTTTGCAGGATTTTGTTGAAGTTACAGGTCGACAGATAACTAAAGGTGCATTTTTGTACATTATTTATCTAATTTTCTGTTTAAAGAGGAGTGAATATCTCTCATCATTTACAGAACGAGTAACGTCTTCACGTTCTGTTTATGTTATAGAAAAGGCAGTAATTTCTAATTTTCATATTTTTTAGTTGCGAGAACAATAGCGTCATTATTTTTTATTTGAATCATTTGTTGAAAATTATTCAATTTCAAATAACGTACTAACAAAAAGCTCAAGTAGTTTTATACATCTACCAAATTGGAAAAATATCGACAGATTTGTAATATTCTAAAACACCAATTATATAATTTTAACAAAATTATAAAAATTACCATAGGCCTGCTTTTTTCATATTTAAATAAATTGAAAAAGATTATATTTTTGCTAAAAATGGTTGTCGACGTAAATAAACAAATTAAAATTAGCCTCAATGGTTCTGATGAAGAAAGCTATTTTGAAAATTTTAAATTGTTATAATAAAATTTAATAGATAAACATTATAGGAAAATAACATAAAGGCTCAAGCATATATGCCCAATTTGAAAAATACACACTAAAGTACATTATTATCTTTAAATTATTTAAATATTATGTTTAAACACGTTTTATGGCTTTCGAATTTGTTTGCAACCAGCTTTTAGCCTACTTGAAGCAACTGAAGCTTTTTGTTAATTTATTCAAAGCATCGTAGCGTTGTCAGTTAGACTTAAAATCTGTAAAGAGCTTTACTCACAACTTCCCTAGCAAGTTGACGTTTTGGAATTAAATAATTTTAAAAATTAAAGAAAACTAAGAGCAAAAATATCTTCCCGTTGCTAATAATACAGAAATAATAAAAGAAAACACTTGGTAATGAGAATTACATCCATTTTCAAATAAAAAAAACATTAACGGCGGTGGGATTCGAACTTCAGCGATTACGAATGCGATTTCAATGCTTTCGAGACCGCCCGTTTGTTGCATGCCGTCAAGGAAAACTCCTCGCATCTGTGCGAAGCGGCTGCCTTAAATATAGTGTATTTATGGCTGATCCTTTTCGTATCTTTTACAACATTTGCCCTGTATCGTTTGGATCCATTTTCGTTAAGGATAAAGCCTGAGTTACGTGCAAATTATTACTTTTATCTATTTCTCAGTTAAAGCATAATTAAACAAAATGTTATTTTTTAAGATGCTCACCCTGTACATATTTGTCCGAAGTTTTCTCGGTTTTATTCTAGGTAGACATAATTTGCATGCACAAAATATCGTCGACGATGGAAGTATTCGATCATGTGGTACCTGGTTACATAATGTCAGCAGCAATGGGAAAAACGATGATCACATAAATAAGCGAATACCTACTGTATGAAGAACCTTTAACGTGATAAAGAATACCATTTTTGGCAAAACAAAAATTCAAAAGAAGATAGAGATAGAAGTGGTGAAAAAATTTATATACCCACACATAATTTAGTTTAATCGTGGACGATTAGGGCTAAACAGAATAGTAGAAAGGTAGACACACAAATGAAGTTCTGGCTAAAATAGAAGAAAAAACAACGTAGGATGACAGAAGTAAGAATTTTTTAACATTATATATAACTCAAAAACCATTTGTTGCAGTAGGACAACATTTTGTATGTAGATTATGTCGGTGTACCTGGCACGAAACCGAGAAAATTTCGTTGGAATATATACACGGTGTGCACCTTAATAAATTAAATTTTACGTATTTTGCTTTAACTCAAAAAGTATTAATTAAATAAAAGTAATATTTTGCACATAGCCCAGGTTTTTACCCTTGAAGAAAGAGGGCATATGTTTGATCCCACATACACAGGGCGAACGACTTAAAAAATTAATTCGTTTTGCTTTTGATATTCCTTCCCTCGTCTAAAAGACGAAGAAAGTATTGTAATCACGAAAAAATCACTCTCCGAGATTTTTTCAGATATTCTCGTTTCAGGGTCCCTAAATGACGAAAAACACATTGTTTCAATTCCATGTGTCTGTTGTCGATATAACCCAAAAACTGTTTTGTGGAGAAAGACAATATTTTGCATGTAGATTATGTGTCTACCTGGCACAAAACCGAGAAAATTTCGGTGGAATATATACAAGATAAACACCTTAAAAAATGCTGCCTATTATTGCTTTAACTCAAGAACTGTTAGTTAAACAAAAGTAATAATTTGCACATAGCTCAGGTTTTTACTCTAAAAGAAAAGGGCATATTTTGACCCAGTATTCACAGAGAAAACACCTTGAAAAATTAAATTAATTTTTCTTTGATATTACCTTTCTCGTCTAAGTATTGTAATCGGGAAAAATCACTTTCCGAGATTTCTTCAGATCTTCACGTTTTAGGGTCCGTAGATGAGGAAAACAGGTTTTCTCAATTCCTCCTGTCTGCCTGTCTGTCTGTTGGTGGTATAACTCAAAAACTATTTGTTGGAGGAAGACAATATTTTGCATGCAAATTATATGTCTACCTGGCATAAAACCCAGAAAATTTCGGAGAAATATATCCAGGATAAACATCTAAAAAAATAAGATTTTGTTTATTTCTACTATTAACTGAGAAATAGATAAAAATAATAATGTGCACATAGCTCAGGCTTTATCCTTGACGAAAATGACATCTAACAGATACAAGGTAAACATCAGAAATGGCACACATGGCCGTGGCGCAGTTATTCAAGCGCCCGCAAGCGGAGAACCTAAAAGGCGGTTTAGAAATTTAGCTCGAAATGTTAATCTTATTCTCATGGGAGCGCGTAGTTTAAACCCCAGCGGACTACATTTTATTTTATTTGCAAATTGATGTAATTCTCTCGGAGACGTTACGTGTAAACCCATTTAGAGATTTTTTCAAAATGTTTAGTTTCTAAACTTCCACTTGCGAGAAAAGTTCCGTGTAAAGTCCTTTATAGTTTTTTTCCATCTTTTCTTTTCCTGTTATACTCAGCAGTGTCGCTCCTCTGTAACTGCTTCTTATACTAAATTATAGTGCTTACATAGCTGATTTTGAATGGTAATTATAAAGAAACTCCATTTCACGACAGACGTAAGTATTGTCACTAGTTACGAGACACTTTTCGTCTGCCTGGAAAAGCGGTAAGGACAACAGTCCACACTATATGTTTTCTTTAAAAAAGGTGACGATCGTTAACCAGGAATTTCGTCCGTTGTAAATTAATAAAATATATTTTTTAATTTCCTCTATTTTATTGGTATCATTTCAGAGCTTTAAATTTAACGTCATTTTATTGCTTGCCAATTTTCAGGTATTGGGGCGCATGCCATTGACCTAGCACTGACGTACATTAGAAAAGAGTTCCGATTTATACCGATTCCGACTACGCTGGTTTGTTTCAGAACGTATTCCCAGCGTAAACCAAGAACCATTTGTCAACTATAATTATTAATTTTATACGACTGTCTAGGTGTGTTTATATTCCAGTAAGACTTACTTTACAGTTAGGCAGAGTTGTTTAAGTATCAAATAAGGTTATGGGTCAAATTTCAAAATAGTTTTCGTTTTAGAGCAACTATATGAAAAACGAGGTTATATAAAAATATAGTTATTAAATAACAAACTGTTCACTTTAGTTTCATTTTGATAGCCTAGTGCTGTATGAATAAAAGTGTAATCTATTTTTAATAAAAAGGAAAATATTCTACTAGTATATCACTGAAAACGTGTATAAGGAGATATAGCAATAATTTCAGTGTATAGTGTAGAACACCTTTGGTTAATGCATAAATTCCACAGAAGTTTACTAGTTTTAGACAACAGTGCATAATAAGTGAGTTTTTTAAATATAGCATTCCAAATAAAAGATTTACATCATGTAGAAATTCAATGCTGATATCAATTTTAGCGAGTGATACACTTGCACCTTTTACACTTCAGAGAACAAAAATATTAATAACGGGATTGTTACAGAATCCCAGTTGTGGATTATTAAGCAAATAATGCCGTTGTCTTAGTAATGCTAAGAATATAGCCTCAACATTGAAACAGGTAAGGTAAACACATTATTATTATTAAGTATATTTAATCTTATTTCCTCTCAAAATCTTCGAGGTTGATATATTTTTTTTACATTTTTGAATGTTCGTAAACTCTAAAGTACCTACATTAAATATAGCAAAATTCTAAATCATTTAAAACCACAGGATTCTGAATTACAAAGAGCAGCTATGGGGTACCTTGATCTTCATGTTCTTGGAAGGTTCCTTGATGCCGAAGCTAGGACTAGCACCCTTATCGATTTGTTTCATCCACAACTGGGCGTTCTTGTTGTTTTCAACACAGTATACGGGTACGTTCTTGTAATTGCTCGTTTTAGCTTGGCATCCGCTCTTGCAAACAGGTAGAGTCTTCACAGTAAAGCAAACGTTGCCGTTTTCTTCGACGATGTATCGAGTCTGATGTTTAGTGCAACCCGCAGAGGAAGTGCGATGTCCCTGTCCATATCCTCCTTGAGAGTAGGATGAGTGTCTTCCAACGTCGTAGTCAGAAATTACATTAGCGTAGATTACCTCGTCGTAGATGCACGACCCGGGTTGGTAACGTGTTTGTTGATTTTGACTCTGGCGGTTGTTAAGTTGATAAGCAGCGACAAACTGTTCAGGATTGCTAAGAATGCAGTTTTGAGGGCTGGTGAAGTCGTCCGACTCGTCTCCAGAGAAGGTACCGCAAAGACCACGAATGCTGTTCTTGAACTTTCCGGAGTCTGTGACAGTCAGTCTAACACGTTCTCCATCGTATAGGATGTAGAAGGCATCTTGAACCTCTACCTTAACTTCTCCATTAGGCAAGGTGTACATTTGGACAAGACCTTCATAAACATCGGTAGATTGTTGGTCGTTGATTTGTTGTTTCTGTTGGTTAACAAGAACCTGGGCACGTGGGTTAGTTGCGGAACCACCTCGGGATTGATTATCGGAAGGTACAAGGTCAATTTCAACAAGTTGGCTTCTTGACTGAGGCGCACGAAGTGAAATTTTTACTTCCTTTTGAGGTTGTTGGCCCTTCTTTTGGTCGCGTACTAACACTGCATATTGCTCTATTTGTTTTAGTTGCTGTAGTTGTTGTTGCTGCTGCTGCTGCTGTTGATATTGCTGTTGCTGTTGTTGCTGTTGTTGTTGGTCTTGACCTTGTCCTTGCCCTTGTCCTTGCCATTGGTCTTGTCCTTGCCATTGGCCTTGCCCTTGTCCTTGCCCTTGCCCTTGACCTTGGGCTTGGTGTTGTCCTTGTGTTAGCCATTGGCTTCCTTTTGGCACTGGGCCTTCAATTTTCCCCATGCCTGGGTATGGTCCTTGTTTATCTGTAACTTGGTATAGTGCTTGAGCTTGACCTTGGTATTCTCCTAGGCCTTGACCTTGGTGTTGTCCTTGTCCTTGTCCTTGGTGTTGTGTTTGTTCTTGTCCTTGTCCTTGGTGTTGTCCTTGTCCTTGGTGTTGTCCTTGCCCTTGCCCTTGACCTTGACCTTGTCCTTGTCCTTGGTATTGTCCTTGTCCTTGTCCCTGATCTTGACCGTATTGTCCTTGTCCTTGACCTTCGTATTGTTCTTGTCCTTGACCTTCGTATTGTCCTTGTCCTTGACCTTGCCCTTTTGCTTGAACTTGACCTTGGCCTTGTTGTTGTTGTTGACGTTGTTGCAGTTGCTGTAGATATTCGTATCTTCCTTGTTGCTGTTGTTGCTGCTGCTGCTGGCGGTTGTGGTGACCATACTGGTACTGCTGTTGTTGCTGCTGTTGATTTGCGCGAGTGGGCACATAAAGAAGCATGACGGTCCAGTCACTGCCAAGATCAATTGGATATGTAGCATTATCAAAAGTGTTGGCAGCGGTACGATCCACAACGCAAGATGCTGTAAAGTAATAAACATCATAAATAACTCCCATTATGAGTGTCACTTAATACTTACGTCTATAATGTTGCAGGCCAAAGACGTTGCTTAAGAAGCGATCTTTAGCAGTGAAGACGGGATGAACAGACACAACAGGTTGAATCCAATCATAGATACGGACGTTGTTAAATTCTATTTCTTGTTTTTCAGCTTTGACTGTTACATTAACCTTATCGAAATCGTTGTCGAACTGCACGTCGATATTAATTTGATTTTGTGATCCACTTCCAGTAGCGTTGACAACATTTTCTTGGAGATTGTAATACAAATAATAGCGTGCAGCATTTAATGCATCGTGAGTAACATTTTTCATTTGAGGGCCTACTTTATCATATTGAAGCTGAATTGCAGCGCGGTTTATCAGATTAGCAATTGCGGTAAGGTTGGCGCAAGAAGGAAGTTGATTGTTTCCTTGTTCCATTTCTGGTGCGCATTGGTGAGACAATGGATGACGTCTCAAGTATTCAATTCTTGAATTACTCTTACCCAATTGAGCGATCATGTTGATTTTTGCAGAAGATTCATAACTTTCGCCAATTGCCAATTGAACTTGCACAGTCGATTTAGGGTCGAATTTCAAAGCAAAAATGGGATCCAAGCCGTTGGTGTTAGGAATGTCACTCTTGGCAGTCAAAGAAACTTGATAGGGGCGGCTTTGTTGGGAATTGCTTGGCTGTTTGCTAGAGTACAGCAAAAATCTGGATTTGCTATCAACATTGCTTGAAGCAAGTGCTGCAGTGGTTCTATATACAACACTCTGTCGGCCTAAGAATCCAACGATTAGGTCGTATACGGACACTTGAGGATTACGGATTCCGGCAGCAACTTTCTTGGCGAAGTCATCTTGACGAGCTTGAGGATCATTTGAAGTTTTATGCAGTTGGCTAATATCACTTCCTGAATTAGCTTCACTACTTTGTCCTTTAGACTGAGATACGTATTTATGTTGATATCCCAATTGAATCTTAATTTGACGATTAGCTGAGTGTCCTGCATCGTATTCAACACTGAGTTTAGAATAAGAGACAGATTCATCATACCACGGTGCCATTAATGCAGAGATTGGGTCGTGACGGCGAGCTTGTTCGTACAACCATGGAATGTCTAAGTAGCTCTTTTCGGAAGCAAATTGGACACGTACAGCTATTCCAGTACTTTGATCTCCAACAAGTTGATTAACTGCCGTGTGTGGTTTCTCATTGATGATCTGAGTATTTTGTCCACCAACAACAGGTTGAAGTTGAACAATGTCCTGTCTAGAAGTATACGGGAAGCTGCTGAAATGGAACAACTGAACGTTCTTATCAGGATTGATTGGTTCCAATTGAGCTGTATATTGATCATTCTTGATATCGGCATGCAACTGAACGCGAAGAGGTAAGTAAACTTGAACATTTTTGTCGTATCCTGCCAAGTAGTGTTGAGACTCGAATGGAGTTACAAAGCCAAGGCGACCTTGGGTTTGCTTAGATATGACAACGCGAACTTCAGAACTGATGTTAATGTACTGTGGCACATGGATTCTTCCACCAGAGCTAACCTTAGGATTGGCAGTACCAGACACTTGTCCTACGACGCTAATTAATGTAGGATTGTCTAAAGTGTAGATGGCGGGTAGACCCATTACTGTGGGGAAACTGATGGCCACATCGTGTTGATTAATGAACTTGGTGTACTGGAAGGATTGTCCAGATTGAAGAGCTGCTTCCGCTTGTTGAATAACTGAAATCAAAGTATAGTGTTATAAAAAATAGTGGTCACTCCAAGTTATTAACCAATTTACCTTGTGCCAGTTGGTTAATACTGTGGCGATTAAATGGGAAATGCCTACTTGCTCCACCTAAACTCAAGCGAACATACCCATCTAACTGTTCAAGTTGGTCAGGATATATGTTAAGTTTACGAGCAATGTATTCACTAGACCATAGATTTTGTTGAGCCTTATCTGAATTTTGTTGTTGTTGTTGCTGTTGTTGATAATAACTTTGGGTTTGTTCATTTACGGCGTTGCTGAGTTCGTCGATATTGTTTACCAGATACTCTACATGTAGGATTTGACGACTAACGTCACCTACATTTGCTCTCAATGAATAATGCATTCCTTTGGGCAAATAACTGTCATAGCTTCCAACAGTTTGAAGTGACTGCTTGTAATCTAAATTCATTTCGTCAACAACGTAGTTTCGAAGGTAGTTTTTGGAGTATTGTAGACCATATTCTTTATCCGTGAGCAAAGGAATTGC